>CM018101.1:32395071-33619237 GCA_008658365.1 Alca torda
GAAGACAAAAAAGATAAAAAGCATGGTCTACGCCAACAAGAAAGAACCAACCAACCACTGCTGAGGACCACAGGAGGGCCCCCCCCCAAGACACCCATCGAAATCCACAAGTGGGATTAGCAGTGTGGTGTCACAAAACCCAAGAAAAATACAAAACAAGAATTACAAAAGAAGTAAACAGTTTTGCCAGAGCATCAAAAACCGACAATACCACATACCACCAAGAATAGTAAGTCATTAACCTTTCCTTTCCAAAGCCTGTAGATTAGAAGATCCAAAAATCCAGAGGTGAGAGAACTCCAAGAAAAAGAAAACAAAAAAAATGAATAAAGGGAAAAAAACCATTTCTGTAAGTTTTTAGGGGGGGACACATAATTTTCACTTTACGAAGTTAAAATTAAAAAAAGGATTGAAGAAGAACAAAAATAAAAACCTTTTATGAAAGATAAGACAAAAAGAAGATAGTCCATGTTGTCTTCTGCATGTCTGCTACTGTTCTCCAGACCATCTTGGCTTTGGTCCAGGACAAGAACAGCTAAGGAAGAAAAAAAATGATCTTTTTTTGCTCCAGCTGGACAAAAAAAAAGAGGAAGGAAAAAAAAAAAACAAAAAAAAAGAAGAAAAAGCAGCACAACAAAAAAGAAGAAGAAGAAGAAGAAAAAGAAAAAAGAGGGACAAATGGTACGCTGTGACTGGGCTATGGCCAGAAGACCTGGATATGCTTTCTTTGAAGCATATCACAAATCAAATTATCAGTTCTTTTTTTTTTTTTTTTTTTTTTTAATGAACAAATAAAAAAGGGAAAGGAAAAGGGAGTGTGCAGAAAGAAAGGTCACAATATGAGAGTCACTGATCATAACCAAACAGGACAAAGGAAAAAAAACTAATCAGATGATGGACATTTCTGTGATTTTTTTGTTTGTTTGTTTTTTGTTTTTTCTTAAAATAAAAAACAAAAAACAAACAGGACAAAGATGAGAGGGATGAAAGGACAGAGAGAATGAGTAAGATCATTCTGTGAACGTTAGTTCAGCACTCTTACCTCTTATTGGTGTACCACCTGGGTGGATAATATGAATGCAAATAAGATTAGAAAGAAGAAGCATTAGTACGAGAAGAAGGAGGCTAGGGCTTTGGAAGAAGAATCAAATTAGATTTACAGAATTAAATAAGGTCTTAAGAGAAACTTGAATTACTATACTGTTAAAACAGGAATATATTAGATAGTATTATCAGGTCATAAAAGCAAGTTGCATTGTACCACAAAGGGCAAAGGCTACAATTGGCTGCATTGCCATTCTCAGAGTAGCATCTGAGTTCGTAGATGTTTGGTTATATAGGGTTAGATATATATCGAATATGCCTCAAATACTTAAAGGAAACTTTACAATACTGTACTTATGACATAGTTTAGGAAAATATTGGAGATTCTATTTAAATATATATATATATAAAAATCTATATATATATAAAAAGAGGATACACTGAAGGCTATCTCAAAACAAATACTCTAGTTTAGGCTGAATTATGGCATTTACTTTTCTACATCTGTGATACATGTGTACTGTTTCTTTTAGGTGTTGCTATGACTAATAAGACAACATTTCTGTGGAGGTGTGCGTGTGCGCCACTATAGGGATCTGGTGACTACACTGACTGTTAGTAAAATGCATGCCATGCATTTTAAGAATAATAATAGTAATCATATCATAATCATAATCATAATCATCATAATATTCTGAATATGGAAATTAGTGGGGGTGAAGTGCGCTTCAGAACTAAGCACTTACCAATAGATTCTGGAGATTTAAATACGGAGAGAAGAAAGACAGCATAAAAATATTATTATATTCCTTATAATTTGGTACAAAGTTTTCAGTTAAAGCTTTATATACTAAATCATCTATGTCACATGTGAAAAATTAATTATTAATTTACAGTAACAGGTTATTTTACACAGTTCTGCTGACAACAAGCAAAAAGTCAGTTAACAAGACGATTTAACATCACAGGACAGGTCAAAAAGCTGAGAATTCTGGGAAGACACGTGATTAAACAACTTAGATTCTACAACGATATCTAGCACAATTGCCAAAGAAAAAAGCTCATTATATCCCAATTACCTTATTTAGGGATAAGCTTTAAACTTTATAAATTTAGAGGTTTTTTGTTTTTTTTTTTAAATCTAAAGAGAGCAAAAGAATAAACTA
Source organism: Alca torda (assembly GCA_008658365.1). Taxonomy (NCBI): domain Eukaryota; kingdom Metazoa; phylum Chordata; class Aves; order Charadriiformes; family Alcidae; genus Alca; species Alca torda. Next base: position 32,397,282 of record CM018101.1, read on the forward strand.
GGGCAGGAGGAGAGTGAAAGAACTGCTGGGGAAGTGCAAGGGGCAAAGAGAGAGAGAGAGCAGCAAAAGCTGGATTCTACACCAAAAGCAGACTTCTGTAGATCCAGAAAATGTAGGATTCATAAAGCTTTAGCGTGGGCGCACACTACTGTGGCTAAATGTGTTGGAAAAATGCTCAGCCAGCAAAAAAACTTTATTCCATAGATTACCTTTTTTTTTTTAAATTTTCTTTTTAAGGTATAATTGTGCATGGGAAGAAGTATTGTGTTTTATGTATTTGTGAGAGGAAAGAAGATGTGTCCAAACTGGCTAATCTTTGGTGGAATCAAATGTGGAAAAGACAGCACAAAACACATTTTAAATTTTAATTGAAGTGTCTAATGCAGGTTTTGGTTTTGATGAATATAACCATTGGTACTCCTTGCAATTTCTGAATGAAGTCCAATGTTGAAATAAATTTGTTAAAAAAAATAAAAAGGAAAGAAGAAAGAAAGAGGAGAAAATGGATCCATCAAGTACTGCAAAAAGCAGTAAAGAAAAAAAATATCAAAAAGTACAGTCACAGCAGTGAGCAATGTGGAGTAAACAGAAGCTGCAAAACACATAGAGACAGACTCTAGAAAAGGCTATGACAACATCACAGACATGGACAACACACTCAGTAATACAGAAAAGAGAGGAGGAAGAGAAATTATTACCTATAAATAAAAACAAAATAAAAAAAAAGAAAGAGAAAGAAAAGAAAGAAAAGGTGAGAGAGAACAACTCTGGGCGTTAGTGGAAACAGTAACAAGACCCTACCTGAGCGTAACTGCTTGATGCGGCCATTGTTGTTGCTTGTGTCTACAGGTAAGAAATCTTTGAACCAAGTTATTTCAGGATCAGGATTGCCACTGGCTGCACATAGCATGGTAGCTGTACGGGTTCGTTCAACCACCTTCAGCTGTGGGCCCATATCAATGGTAGGGAAACCGCGGGGAATTTGATCCTCTGCAAAAGAAAGGTACGATTTCACAGTAGTTACCTAGGAACTCATGAAAGCCCCCGTCACCACCCTGCTTAACGTTCAAGGGTCCCCTGTTCGTACGCAAAAACCAGATACTCAAGCAGTATTTTTAGTAACTTACAGTGATCAAAATGCTGATACAAAATAGAAAGCTCATAAAAAAGCTGCTAGAAACTTCATGTTTACTTATAAAATGCATTAAATTGGCATAGATACTGTATGTAGTGCATAATCATTAGACTCCCAAAATGGTACTTTACAACACTGATGTTGTTCTGCGTGCGAGATTCCTTATTATTTTATGTGAAACATTGAATTACCATGCCTATTAACAACAGGTAAGAACCCCTTTCTTTACATGAGACAAGTACATAAGGAAACGTGGTCACGCAGTATAGGATTTGGCCAGGGACTTCGGAGACCCATGTTATATTTCTTGCTTTTATCATTATTACCTATGTGCTGTTGGTCTGAACGTTTAATGTCCCTGTGCTTCAGTTGTCCATCTGTAAGATGGGTATGATGGCGCTTTACTGCTACAGAGAAGTGCTGTGAGGATGAATGCAGTATAAGGTTGCAAAGCACTGAGAAACTCTAAACATTGGAGCTATGTAGCTATCAAAGTGACAGGAGATTCATAATAGTCTTGAATTGATACAACTGTGTCAACTAAAACACTCAAATATGGTCAAAAATCCTCCCCTAATGCAGTCAATGGCAAAATATTAAGAAAAAATGAACAATTTGCCTTCTTAAGACAATATATGCTAGCAAGTAACACTGGAAGCACAGTGGGATCAGGCGCTTTCTCAGAAATCAAGTTAACATAGGTAAAATAATGTATTTGAATTACATCATCTCTCTCTTCATTTCCGTTAAAGCAGCACAAATATTTTTATTGCAAAATAATTGCTCTTATTTCAGTTCAAAAAAGACAAACAAACAAAAAAAAACAACAAAGAAAGAGGATCAATACTAAGTATAAAACATGTATCTTATTAAATGTCTTGATTGGTGGTTACTGACATGGAATTGATTAAGGGATAAAATTGTCTTAGAAGAAATTATTCAATGTGAACTCTCTGTCATGAAAAATATGTCGTATTTTCAAATAGTTTCAGGGAAGTCTTCAGACTTTTATGAAAAATGTATAGCAAGCAAGTACATCCTATAAATCTTTGCAGTTCCTGGGGTCTGCTGTCACCTATGAGCTATTTAATTGCTTGCAATACAAATGCACATAGATACTACTCTGGTACAGTAAACAAAATTCACTCTTCACAGCTAGTCTTTCAGCCAATTAGTGGTTAAGTGTCAAATCCTTCACTTGCTATAGGCTCTTCCCAAAGAAAGGTATGTTTCATGTCTATTTTTAAACATGAAGTCTTTACTTTGGGAATAACTGACAGGATTTGACTTCTCACACAGAACAGGATTTTTATGACCTGACCTTTCCTTCCTTACTTGGCTCATACAGAAAACCCTGGAGTCCCTTTTGCAAATACGTAAGTGTACAAAAAAGATAATCTATCTTGAATATTAATAGGATGGAGTAGTAAAGAGCTTTCCTTTCTTATTTTTAATAAGGGTAATTAAATTCCATCCATCCCCCTTATGTATAGAATCTCTTTGAATGAATGCTCTTCATGAAATTTTCATGAGAAACATCACAATGTAACAGATTCAAATAGCTAGAACTGTTATATTTTTGACAGTTGTGGCTTGTTTCCAATCTGGCTTTCAGGTATTTGGCAATAAAACCCAATATTCAACATAAAATGGACCAGGGAAATAATGAAATTTCTAATTGGAGTGGTTATCATGGTGGATTTAGCTTTTAAGATGTTAATTGCTTTTTTTCTCTCTAAGTTTATTGGTGATTTGTACAAAACTGTCTTTACATTTTGATGATACCAAGTTTGACAGATTATCAAACACACTGTGCAAGAGAGCTGAGCATCAAATCATTGAACTGACTCTCAGCCACATAAGTGGCTGAGAGAAAAATAACTATTAGAAAACGTTGATATATTGGTAGCTCTACAATTTTACATAAGGTGAAAAGAAAAATATTTTTTACTGCTCATTAATATGCTTGTTAGGCTCTAAACCGTAGTATATACAACACTGTTCCCTATTAATATTCAGTTCTAGTGAATTAGCTTCCAATTCATCAACAATTTAAATCAGACTTGACCTTCTCAGAGCCATTTGGTACTGTCATTTTGAGTGGCCATTAAAGGGCAGATTTCTCTGTCCTTGTGCTTAGTGAGTCATACATGTAATATGTATTTTGTTTTGGATGACAGATACAAGAGATTTAGAAATAGAGCACATTCTTTGAATTTGTTAGGTGTCTTAACAGGGCTGCATTCTATTACTGGCATTAAGAGAATGCCTTTAGTACTGTGCTAGTATCACTTCCAATTGGTGGAGGAGCTTTACAAAAGTTATTTTTCACAGAATGTATGATCTGAACAACACAGAGAGGCAATTACAAAGACTGGTTACCACACGAACCCTCAGGAGAGAATGATAGGAAACAGCCTTGCCTTGTTTCCCATCATGGTTGTTCCAAGTATTTCTAAACTGTTTCTCTGTGTATTCAGTCTGTTTGACGTTGCTTATCTGTAAACAATGTCCTCGAGATTCCTGCCTCAAGGTAGGAATCCTACCTGCTGCCAGTTTTATCATAGTGGTAATTGCTTCCCTTCCAAGCAACACGTATGGAAAAAGCACATTAACCTCTACATTCAGATTTCAGTGTATCTACAGACATTGTCCAACACCTAATTTCACATGTTGCTGCATCTGTCTTAGAGGTGAGCCTGCCCTCACAAATGCAACAGCATTTAGAGTAGAGACTCAAACTCAGCTTTTATATGTAAACAGTAATTTTGATGGAGTGGTACCTTGAAAATACCAACAAGTTAAATTATGCTCTACCAAAAAGAAACCATTCTTACCTTTAAGAGTATCTACAGAAAAGAACTTCTGAGCATAGCTGTGCTACAACTACATATCATAAATTCTGTTCTGCTCATCCTTTAACTGTGCTTTCTCTCATTTTTCAGGAAAAAGTGTGCTGTTGCCATCTCCCTTTTTTAAATGACACAATTCTTCGTAAGATTTCAGTAACTTCCCAAGCTATTTCTGAAGGTATACTGTCAAGCCTACATATATACTGGATATATATGCTGGATCCAAAGAAAGAAGAGGATTTCATCCAAAACCAGTACAATTGATTTGACTCTTCATGGTAAACCTATCAAGGTGTACAACACAGATAAACAGAAAAGCAGTGATGTTTATTTAGTGTTTGTGCCAGGCCTCCTTAACAATTTGACTGCTTTTCCTGTGAAAAGCTACTTTCAGATCATGTCGATGCACTAGTGGCAACAAGAAAAGTGGCAGCTTTTAGAAACAGATTGGGTCTTAAAGTCTTAAATTCTTCATAGACACCTTGCTGAATCACTTTGTCAATCACCTTCGTGTTTTAACAGGAAAGACAGAATAGTGTGAATAATATTGTCAGTTACAGTACTTTATGATAATATTACTATGATATGGATATGAAGTGCAAAGGTGAAGTACCCAAAGCAAATTGTGATGACTTTCGTTGTAGGTTACAGATTATAAAGGCAAGGTAATAGCATCAGAGTTCAAGACTGGACAATTGAAATAAAAACTGGGTAATATTTATTTTAAATATTTCCTCCCACATTAACTATTTGCACCATAAAACCACCCATGTTCCGAATATCCATATTAACCTGCAGTTAAATCTGTGTAATCTGCCTGACTAAAATACGTACTTATAGTGTTTTACTATGTCTCTTAAAAAAACATTGTCCTATGTGAACCAGTTATTCTCATTGTGAAAATGGAGGGTAGTTCCCCATTCTACCCGGGAAGAAGAAAGAATCTATTTCGAGATTCACTGACAGCTTTGCCACAGGCAAATTTCAGTCATTCTGTAGCTCACAGAATGAAAAAGCACACACGGAGTATTCCCAGAATACACTATAGATACTGAAGATAAACTGCCACAATAAAGTTTATTATTTCAAAGAACAGTGTAAATAAAGCTTTTATTTTCATTATTCCAGATGGCAGCAGCATATAATTTGCACTGTTTTGACATCATGACCGTATTATTCAAAATCATTCTTCCTGCAACTCAGGATTGAGAACAGTGAAATCAAAGAGAGTAGGGGAGGGAGTAAAATCAAGATTTTGCAGCAAAGTTGGTATTTTGTATTATTATTGACGAACTATGAATATGAATAAATTTAAAAATAAAAACAAAACCACTTCTAATTATGCACAAAAGACTAATCTTGATTTAAAACATACAAAGCATCAGAAAAGTGCTAGTTAATACACATTATTCCTATTGAAATATTTTACAAGGTAATTTTTGCCAAAAAAAGTAATTATGATCACACAATAAATTCTTTTCCCAGGGTCCTGTGTTCAAAGCTGCTATACAGAGATGAATACTTTTACTTAGTGGTCCTGAAAGTCAGTGAAGGAAGGTAATGGCTACCTGAGAATAGATCTAGGTATCTGTTGGGATTTCTCTTAAATTTCACACAATTATACCACACAAGGAAACATAGTTAGACATTGATAAGATGATCAGGGGCTCACTAACAGTAAGTATTCAACAACAGATCAGCTGCCCATCCCATCCCACTAAAACCCATGCATTTAAAAATATTCTTCATATATTGAAAAAATGTGCAAAGCACTTTTGATGCAAAAGAAAACAAATTTGTTTAGTAGCTCTGTATGCAATTACCTTGCAAATTGCAAAGTAATGTCTATATAACAGAACATAGAGCCACTTAGACTGAATTATCATTTGTATGAATGTTGAAGCAGCAATTTCACATTGCACTAAGTCAGTTAACATTCATTGGTATTAGCATTTAGCCTTAAATAAGTTCTCTGTTTTAACAAATGAGTGCATTGAGCCTTTGAAATTAGATCTCTTCATAAGGACGTGAAAATGGAAAAAGGAATTTGCACGTTCTGGCAGTTCTCAAATTCTGCTAAATTAAAGACTGTACATAGCAAGCTCTTTCAAAAGTGACCCGTCTCACTACCAGAACAATGAAATACCTCTCACCCTCCTTTAACAATGACATTCCGAATGACGAGAATTAACATCTAGCAAGTCATCACTCATATGAAAACACAAGCCTCAAAATAAGGGTTTATTCTCACATTTGCACTCAGGCACTGTCATAGCTTATAGCACAGAATATCATCTGAACATCATATGCCCAAACTTGGTTATAACTGATCTTTTGGGTGTCTGTTCTGCTTACTGGGAATGGAAAGGATAATACAAAAGGCCATGTCCTAAAAAAAAAAGAAAAATGAAAGAAGTACGGAATCCAAGAATTCCTGCCAGATGTCCCTTCTCTAACATAAGAGGACTCAGCCAGAATTATGGTAATGAAACAAAGGAAGAGAATATGAAGTGGTGTTTGAAGTGTGGGGTATCATATATTAAGGAAAAGAAACACTAAACTTCTGAACCAGAGAGGATACAACATCCCATATTTTTCCATATGCAAATGTTCACAAAAAAGATACTACGTATTTTGCACTGGTGAATAAAAGACAAGAGGACGGCAAAGGGCAGCCATATGAATTTCCATGATTACCATTTCTAATTTGAGGCTTAGTTTCCAGACAGGGTTAGGATTTAGATTACACTAAATCAGGGTTAAATTGGGGCTTGCCAAGAATGAGGATTAGGAAAACGCATGATTGCTCTGTCTAGTCAATATTTTTAATATATTAATATTTGTGTTTTTACATCCTCCTTACTTTCATTTGAAAAATAAAGGGTAAAGAATAACAGTAGTGCAGTGATGGCAGTCTTTGCTTTAAACTTTAATTTTTCACATCACACAGTTCTATGGTGCAGTAAATAATGAGATCAGCAGCAGGTTCATATGTAGCCCAGAGCTCACTTCTCGTGTTAGTAGTCTGAATATACAGATTGTTTGTTCCAGAACACATAAAGGCATTCTTTTCTTTTTCTTCCCTTCCTTTCTACTCATTAATATTCTGTATTAAAATATTGATATTAGTAAATATACATGACACTTTTTATAAGTAATTACCTCATATTCATTCTTAAATATAAAGCAATAAATCACCACAATAAAGTTGTAACATACTAATTTGAACTGAGAAGGAGGCAGTAGCATCTTGTTTTTGCTTCATCAAAGAGGACAAAAGAGAAAAAGTGAGCACTCTGGCAAAGGAGTTGCCCCTTTTCTCTCCTTTGTCCCCATTTGCACTACAGGTCTAAACTTAAAGGAGTGAGAATACTGCATAAGAAAGCCAAACGGACTTAACTTGTGATCACAGTCACGTCTGTTAGTGATGTTACACAGATTTCAATGATTTGTTTCCTCGATGCCATAATCTTACTGAATACTTTTTAATGCAGCCTATGTACTCCGCAGCCAAAACTGACAACTATAAACTAAACTAACTGCATTAATGTCACAGCTGCAAAATTTAAGGACCTGACAAACGAACTGTAGTGGCAAACCCACCAACTTTGTTCAAATCTTGTTTTCAAAGGAGAATAATACTATTGTTTGCATTTCTAGGTAAGCACCAAACTTGTGCATTTTAGAAAGAGGAGGATCTTTACTTTGACAGGTGGGTAAAAGGGTGCTGCAGAAAGACTACAGTTTTGTCCCTTAGAAGAAGGAAAGAAGGAATAAGGGTGATGAAATTGTATCCCACAAGTTTTGACAAAAGATGCTTGGGTCAGGATGCTAACAGTATGTTATTCTTTATGGTGCCTGGCACAACAATGCACCCATACAGATGTAGCAATTTGAATGTTACTGCAGTATTTCAATAAATAGCAAACATAATGATGAGAAACAATAAAAGTGCTATTATTGCTGAAGAGAATGAGAAAAAAGGGTTATGTTGTCAGAAAAGACAATGAACTCTGCAAACGCATTTGAAGAGGATATCCCTTGAAATTCAGTATTACTAAGCATTACGCTAACGTTACTGGTACAAAATATGCAGGTTTTCTACATCTGATGCAGCATTCATTTTCATTGGTCTGAAAAGCATGCTTAAAACATTCGTAACACATGACTTCAGACAGGTGACTGTAAAAAAATAACAGATACTGTAGCTTCCCATTTTTGTAGTTTGTTTGCTTTTATCTTTTAAGTCTTTTCACCGCTATGAGCACATGTCTATCCATTAAGAAAATGCTGGATGAGACAAGGAAGATGTAAGACAACAAAGCAATGCCTTATATGATGTATTCCTGTTATTGACAAGCAAAATACAGAATCCAGAGTGCTGGCAAATGTTAAAACACACATAATCTTTGAACCTGTATGAATCTTTAACAGAACCAAGAAAGTATTTCCTTTCTAAGTGGATGGTGAAGTTCTTCCCTGGTGGCCTGGCTGTGGAGGCTGTACTCTAGACCTCACTCTTCATCTTCCTGAGTGTGACAGAGGTATCCATCTCACCTCTTGTGCCCACCTATGGCAACATTTCCTCTCTCTCACAGATATTGAGAAGATGCCTAGGGATCTGTTAGCAGGGAAGGACAGACATAGGAGAAGAGAAGAGGGTAGACAAGAATTTCTTTTTCGCTTGGGGCAAGTTTCACCACTGAAGTCAAAATAGCTTTGAGGAAGTGTCCAGACAAGGAAGTAAGAGGGTATTTTCTTCCGGGGCAGACACAACCATTCAATTCTATTCTGGAAGAATACTGAAGAGCTGCTTCTGTAGCAGAGGACACACATTGCTTAAACCCCAGCTTTTTCACAGTTCTGTGACCAAGTTCAATAACTACTGGTGTCTGATAAATACCCTTTAATGAGTATGGATTTACACAGCAGAATCTCATGTTAACACTTAATAGTATACAAGTGGATGAAGACATACACGTAGACACAGAAATGTTACCATTTCTAAAGCCTAAGGCAGCCAGCACTCCAAGGTTTTAATCTCAGAAAGACTCACAGCTTCGTGATGTCACAAATATAGTTTTGCTATGGATTATTCTGCCCCTAAACCAGCGTTTGAACTGGCTGTGGTCTGAGACTTGGACTTTACCTGAAATCTTGCTGCTGCCTTAAACGGAAGTAAATGGGACTAGTCTGGGACTTAACATGTTTCACGTTATAATAGGAAATGCTGTTTTCATAGGTGATAGATAACTTCTGTACTCTTTATTGCATGGAAGAAAACACTCAACATCCCATCATGCTTTCTAGCAAGGTGGAGGCCTGCCTCTGAAGCAGGCACAGAGGGCCTGGTGATGCAAGGCAGCGCTCATTCTGTTCCACTGAGAGCTAGCACTTGCATTCTTCCAAAGCATTTTTCACAATAATAATCATATGGCCTTGAGAGACCTATTGTGAACTGCTGTGAACTGAACTGAGCAAACTCAAGCAGCCTTTCTGGAAGACTGAAGGAGAGAGAGGTACTTTAAAAATGACGCTTTCACATTTGTCTAACAGCAGCAGCTAATATTTCTCATTGAACTGTAAACGAGGAATGGCATGGGGATTCATTCACAAGATGTTGAACATAGAACAAGAAAGAATTTACTCAGCTTTGCTATAACTCTTGCTGCAATTTACCTGACTAATTGCACCACAAATATTATATTGTCAGTAAAGTAATTTGAAATAGGATCTTGGCTTGGCATAGGAGCATAGGATGCTAAAAAGTGCTTTTTAAAAACTGTTTTATGTGCTGAGCTCAAGGTTCACACCTGTAAGCCCATCATAGTTACTTTAACAATTTATGAAATTCAGTGGTACCTCTAAAGAATAGACGAAATAAAAATCTGTGATGGGCAGTGTAAATTGAAATTTATTACAGACTACAATCTGTCATCAACAATATTTGTGAGCATTTTCTTATTAAATATTAAATTGATTTTATGGAGAACATAGGTAAGGTTTTTGTTTTCCCAGTTTCCTTTTAAGATAATTTTCTCACCAAATTTTGTCTAGCTGATCAAAGATGGTCCTAACAATGCAAGATGTACATTCTAGAAAAAAGTGGAGGGGAGGGTTGGGGTTTTTTGTTTGGCTTTGTTTTGTTTTATATAAAAGAAATATCTGCAAATGAAAATGATGGTTTGTTGACACAGATATAGTGATGCTTCAGTTCCAGTGGAATACTGGAATAGCATGGACATAAGGAAGTAGCTGGTCTGTGTAGCTGGAAGTCATGGGCTTAAGTGAGTGCTGTGATAATATTTGAACGGTTCAGTGTGATTGCCAGAAGGCTGAGGGAGTCATGATGTCAGGTGGGGCAGCAGTGGTGGTGGGGAAGTGCATCTGAGAAGGAACAGAAAGAAAGTTTCACGTTATGACACTTATTTGCAAATTCATCACAAATGGTTCTGTGAAAAACAGTTAATGAAGTCAAACAGCTGTGGAGAGCCAGTTCCTGCCTTTAAACAGATGCAGTGTGACAGACTAAGCTTAGCATAGCACTGTATGTGTCAAGTACATCAAAAATCAGTGTAAGCACAAAAAACCTGCATGCCAACTCTGTAGACAGACTTAACACATGATGAGTTGCATAAAGAAGGTACAAATGAAGAAAGTAAAATGCTTGAAAGCAGAAGATCTGAATCTGTCCAGTGGTGAATTACCACTCAGTGTGAGTTTCTATGCCACAAAAGAAACACAAACAATTGACTGAGAGTGCCAGGGTTGTGTCTGATTTCAACAATGGAACTGTTTCTCCTTGGATTTACTATTAATAACAGCTGTCATCCATTTTATAACTGAATACGAAACTTATTTCTTTTAGACAAAAAATATAAAACTATTTCTCCTGTTGGCTGGAGATTCAGGCACTAAGATTATTATATGTACTCTTCAGAAGCAATTGGGAGCACATTAGATGTTATAGTAATTGAGAAATAATTTTTGCTGCTAAATGAAGTGGAGACCAGTGACGAGTGGGCTTCCTCAGGGATTGGTACTGGGACCACTGCTGTTTAATATGTTTGTCAGAGACATGGACAGTGGAATTAAGTGCACTCTCAGCAAGTTTGCAGATGACATCAAGCTGTGAAACATGGTGACATGCTGGAGGGAAGGGATGCCATCCAGAGGGACCTGGACAGGCTTCAGAGGTGGGCCTGTACGAACCTCATGAAGTACAACAAGGCCAAGTGCAAGGTCTGGCACATGGGTCAGAGAAATCCCAAGCACAAATACAAGCTGGGTGGAGAATGGACTGAGAGCAGCCCTGAGGAGAGGGACTTGAGGGTGTTGGTTGATGAGAAGCTCAACATGATCTGGCAATATGTGCTTGCAGTCCAGAAAGCAAACCACATCCTCGGCTGCAGGAAAAGAAGAGTGGACAGCAGGTTGAGGGAGGTGATTCTGCCCCTCTGCTCTACTGGAGAACCCACCTGGAGTACTGTGTTAAGCTCTGGGGCCCCCAACATAAGAAGGACATGGATCTGTTGGAGCAAGTCCAGAGGAGGGCCACAAAAATGATCAGAGGCCTGGAGCATCTCTCCTGTGAAGACAGGCTGAGAGAGAAGGGGTTGTTCAGCCTGGAGAAGAGAAGGCTCTGGGAAGATCCTATAGCAGCCTTCCAGGCCCCCCCCCCCCCCCCCCCCCTCCCCCACCCCCCCCTTAAAGGGGGCCTACAGGAAAGATGGGGAGGGACTTTTTATCAAGGACTGTAGTGATAGGACACGGGGTAATGGCCTCAAACTGAAAGAGTGTAGATTTAGCTAGAAATTAGGAAGAAATTCTTTACTCTTAGGGTGGTGAGACACTGGAACAGGTTGCCCAGAGAAGCTGTGGATGCTCCATCCCTGGAAGTGTTCAAGACCAGGCTGGATGGGGCTTTGAGAAACCTGATCCAGTGGAAAGAGTCCCTTCCCATGGCAGGGGGGTTGGAACTAGATGATCTTTAAGGTCCTTTCCAACCCAAACAATTCTATGATTCTATACTTCTTTGAATATACAGCAATAAATCTTAGACTACACAACAGTATTTCAATAATTTTTTTGTACCTGAAGAAGACTTAAAAATCAATCTGTGCATTCTAAACATTTTCCTGCTTTTATTTTATTAAGGCATACTACTTTGAATAAGTGCTACAACATAATCTGTTCTGAGTATTAACTGAAAGAGTAAAACAGGGATTATAAAAAGAAGGATTGATTGTTTTTGACTTTTCAGTCAGACTTCCAGCTCCTTTGGCACCTAAGGAAAAGATCTTGCTAATATATTAGGTACCTTTTTTTGGTGTTCTTACTTCAAATGCTATGCTTCTGGAAAAGGTTTGTCTCAACTGTTTATCCTGATGTATTAAAACCTTTCTGAAGAAGATGATTTTTAACCTTTAATATGACACATCTAAGCCTTCATATTTTTACAGGACCTGACGCAGATATATGTGTCCATAAACATTGTTATCTCCAAAGTCCCACATTAACATCTTATTTTCCTTTAAAACCCACCAAGAAGCCACCCTGAAAGAGCACCATCAAGACCTTTGAGAAAAACACTGTCTTGAATTTCGGCCTTAACAATCTCTATGCTTCTACAAGGCAAGTGAAAAATCTTTCTCCATTTCTCAGGTTTTGTAAACAACCAGGTCAAAATTTTCCAAGGCAAATATTCAAGTTCACTTCATTACATGACTTTTTGGTATTTAGTAGCTAGGTCTGCACAAAAGTCAATGTCATGGAGGTCACAACTGCAGTAACACTTCCACAAAGTTCTTGCCTGAACACAATGGAAATCTCCCTCTGCACCAAAATGTGAAAGCTCTTAGTAACTATCAGCAAGTAACTGGCAAATTTCCACATCTCTGTTGCTATGCCTGTGACCATTTTTACTAGCTCATAAAGCAAGTAGGAACTGCTGATGCTAACTTAAGTCTTCAAAAGAAAAACAAAATAATGTTTTTGTCAGATGTTCTCCTGGAGTCTTGAAAAACTGACAGCAAGCATTCTTAAGTGTTTCTATGAGTTTTAAATGAGCTTATAGCAACCATCTTTCTCACAAAAAAATCTAAAAAAAAAAGTAAGAAATCAATTACACTCATGACTACCACTGGTAGCATTCTTACTTTTTTTTTGTGCATAAATTCAGACACAAGGTTTTTCATTCCAGAAAAGGAGATAAAAATTCCCTAGAAAATATCTTAGTCTGTGTGAAAAGTAAAAATGAATCCAACTATCAGCTGTAAGTTATTGCTTCCTGTTTCAAACTTAATGCAGGACATCAGAAACTATCAAGGGTTTAAAAGTTAGGATACATCAGCTGTAAATTGGGGATTGTTTTTCTAATGATTCTGAGTCAGGAAAAAGTGTATATCCATTATGTATCAGGAAAATATATAGTAATGCAAAATAAACATAAGCACAACATATGCAAGGCAGGAAAGTAGCAGTGTAAATTATGCGATTTCTTCTGAGTACACACAACTAAGTATAGAAGCTTTCAGAGATCTCATTCTGTCCTATCTTTTTAACTCTTGGGTAGAAGTTCTTTTCAATGAAAGTAACAAAAATAATTTTAATAGCTATTATTTATGTAACATGATTTTGCAAAGTATTTCGCAAAGCAGACGTATCAATTACAGTGAAAAAAGGGTACAGTTACATCTCTATAGCTCCATATAATTAGATTTTTCAAATTCCATAATTAATTTTTTTTACAGTATTTAGTTTTATCATATGAAAGACAGTGAGAGCATTCACAGTATTTCTGAGTCTAAAAAGCACCTGCTCTGAACAGTTTTGATGATAAAACCACTACGTATTAAAAAAAGATCATTCAAAATCAAGTTTTCCATCATTCTGTAACATGCATAAGTGTAAAAATAATGAAACAGTATTGCTCTGTATTTCTTAAACCTAGGCAATCTGTTCCAAATAATCACATGCAGAAAATTATTTCTTGATTGGCTGCCAATGACTTTAAAACTTTTTCATTACAGAATTTATCTAACTTAAAGCAAATGAGTAGTCTCATTGAGAAAACTGACTGTAATGGAACTATTTATATATATACTTAAGTATGTTGCTGAACCAGCTGTCACATATTCTAAATTCATTGCCGTATTATTTCATAGTCTATTTCATATTATGCTTTCTTCCTACTCCAAAAGCAAATCAGATAATTTACAAATTTTCACCCACACATGACAAATATTACCTTCTCTTTCTCTATAAGTGAAATCAACTTGTATGCATATCACTTATCTGCCTGAAGATTCATAAAGCACTGTTTAGATTTTATGGTGAATACCATAACAATTTAGACATGCATCATCAAGAACATTTCATTTCACCGTGGTATTTGGGCTAGCTCTTATGCCAAGCAGATACAGCATTGCAGAGAAATGAATGATTATTTTCTAATATCATGGGAAGAACAAAAAAGCCATTTAACGTATGTTCATAGCACTAACCATTAAGCTTCCTAGGGCCAGAACAGGTAGCCATTTCATGCAAGTCACACCGAAAATTAGTTGCTAGAAAACCAAGACAAAAGAGCAAAAGGTAATTTTCAAGTTGATGTTTTGGCAGTGCAGGTGGACTAACACGCACATGTGCAAACCTGCACACACGTAAACCCCGATTAAAAGTCCCACTGGATTTTTATCAACGTTCATGGTTAATAACTCTCTTTTCTTTTTAGATCACAAACAGAGCTGAGCTTTTAGCACTATACTAAAGCATCTGCTGAGTATTACTAAATGGTAAGATTAGCACTTGCTACAACCACTTGCTTTAGCTGATACATGTTAGTTGGACTACCTTTGTTATTTAGAGGTTATGAGATTGAAAGTTCACAGTTGGAGGTTGTAGGGAAATAGGCAAACAACTATGTTCTCAGTCAGTATGAGATGTTCGTTTAATAATTATTACAATAAATCCTGTATGGTTTTTATTCTTCTCTTGATGTGCACATAATGCTAATTAACTTTAATAGGAGTTACAGAAATGCATCAAAAGAATACATGCTATAAAACCTAGAATTCATTTTAAACACATGAAAACAGTATTGCACTTGTTTATATGAAACCCTCACACATAATGCTCTACAAATTGAATAGCACCTGTATTAATACTATTAACAGTGTTAAAACTGAGACATTAATCTTATATTGATTTTATTTTACAATGAATGCCCTTAATGTTTTAAGTGATTTGTATTGTTCCATCTGTGCATAAAGTTGCTTTCGTATAGTAAGGTTCTGTTTTACCTTTCCTTATTTTTCTCTACAGTAGGATAACAAGTTATCTTTACTTCTGTAAGACTATGTAGATGGACCTTAGAAGATACTTATTGAGTTTTATGCTTTGGTCTTCTTGGTATTTTTACTGTGGAGCCAAGTGCCTTTTAGAACCCTTTTTCCTCCCCATTCCCCCCCCTCCCCTTCCCAATTTTCTTTCAGCAGAGGAGTCTTTCAGTCAGTGTTTAGTCGTCTTTTCAAAACTGCCTCCCCAGAGAGCTGTAACTACTTGTCAATCTCACAAAAGCAAAGATTTTAGAGAATTTAAAGTACTCGCTTTGTTTTAGCTGCGAAGTTAACTCCCTGTTCCCCTCAAATTTCACTTGAACTTGTTGGTGCTCTCAGCTTTGGTTATTTGCCTAGTGACTTGGTGGCTCCAATGGTTTTTAATTGCAGAGGGTGCCTGCTGAAGATTACTGTGCCAGTGCAGTATACGTCCCATTCAAGTGTGTAGTGCTAGTGTACACTTTTCTGCCAGTGTGTTGTGGTGAGAGGTTTGCTGTTAGTGTGTGCACCGTCTGTGGTTAGCACCAGAGGAAATTAAGATGTAGGAAGATTTTAGTGAGGGTTACTTTATTCTCAAGATGACAGCTCTCCCATTTTTGGTATTGTTTTAACGTGTCAGACAAACTGCCTACCTGCAGCACTGAATACTAGAAGGACACTGAATGAGATTTGGTGGCACCATTATTATTCCTGGGTGGAAAAATTTACTTTTGCATTTCTTAGCCTGCCATTTATGGTGAAGGTCCCATCTCTGAAGCTGTTTAATAGATGTTTGGGTGTGTACTGCCTTCTAAGAAGTAGGTACAGAAAACAATTATGATGACTCACACACTTTCTGCCTTTTCTAAGTTGTTCTTCATGTGCAAAGGAGCAGTTAAGTTCACTCACAATTTGGTGGGAAAAAGATAATGGTGTATGCCAGCCTATTACAATACAAAATGTAAAAGACTGTGGGTAAAACTCCCAGGAGAATTATAAGCATGCAATTCTGAAAGGACTGACAAAGATGCAACATCTGCAATATGACTATGCATGTGAGATACTTGCGCTCAAACTCAAACCAGCCTAATGATCACATCTGCATGCAAACTCCAAAATTTAAATGTGATGAAGACATATGTGGTACTTAAAAACTGAAAAACAAGCCTCAGTTTGTTTCTGAGAACAGTGAATGTAATAACAGCATAGTCACTCCACAGATATTAACAGTCATTTCATGTTTTCCAAATTTCATTTTGTTTTTTTTTTCAGTCTTTAAAAAAAAATAAAATTCTAGCTAGTAATAGAACCTTAAAGCAAAAGATGGCTTCTATTTCTTTTTGTATACCAACATAACTACTAAATGCCTAGTAGACACATTTCTTTTCAGTGATTCTTAATGAACAACTTCGTAAATGATGATCAAATAGAGCCACAGAAATGAAAAATTTCCTTAAATCCTAGTCCATATTTTCTAGAATTATTTCTTAATTTACTTCATGTTCACTCTAAATTAGCATCCCATCTTGGGGGAAATGCAAAATATAGAACAGAAGTGTTTGGAGATATCCCGGCACAGATTGCTCCTGGTGAACTTGAAGCTCACAGATGACAAGAATAAAGAAACAGATACATAATCCTATAGAGTCCTATAGAGGACTAGCCTTAGTAACGACTTTTAATCAGGATGTTAGCTGTTCATTTTTGGTAATGGCTAAATCATTTTATTTTTTTCTATCATTTCCATAGAGCAAAAAGTCCTTCTGAAAAAGTATTAGTGATTTTCCAAAAAAACCCAAAGAAAATAAAAAGCTTATCCTAGAAACACCTAACAACATTTCAGGCTGACTTCAGAGAATCAATATGTTACTTCTGCTTTTTAATCAGAAAACCAAAAATTTTGGTTAATTAAAAAGAAAACTGTCGATTAAATAGTTTGTAGCAAACCTATGTATTAGAAAGAACAGGCTTCTTTACGAGGCACACAGCCAGTACACTCAAACTTAAAAACAGGTCAGCTTCATGTGGTCTGCTGTTGTGTTTCATGTAAGGACCAAGCCACTGGATGATGCTTAGGATGCATCTGGGCAACAATATTCAGATTAGATAAAATAATTTGAACTTCTCAACAGCATGGAAGGTTTGAGACAACGATGCCTGCTTCTGTATTTCTTACTCATACTAAGTAGCATTTGCAAGGAGTTCTGTAGACTTCTACAGGACTATTTTAAAGTTGAACAACTATGAGCAAATACTATTTTAATAAGTAAATGACCACTAACAAATCAAACCCTGATATAAGTTTAAAAATAGTGGTTACAGTCCTGCAGGACAAAATCAAAATGCATAGCAAAAGACAGTTTATGTACTACAAAATGCTTTCAGAATCTAGCAAACAGCTCTGGTTCATTTTCACAGCCAGCTGGTCTATCAGAAAAAAATGATTCCATGTTCTCTGTGTAATTATTACTCAGACACATGAAATATACGTGTTCTATCCAAGGTTTTCAGTCAAATCACCACTAGGTACCTCTCCACAATATTCTCTTTCAAAACATTAATGGAATCAGGGCTGAAGCATCTCAATTTGTCCCAAGATACAGAAGCTGACCTATAAAGGCATTGCAATTGAAAAGTAAGAATCCTTCAATTCTGCAGTGCTCCCTGTGAGATACAAGAGTTCAAGTAGTTCATCTACTTTAAAACCCTCTACTGTTCTCACCAATTACCTCAATTTGACACCACACCAAAAATCTGGAAAAAAGTTACCTGTTCTCAAAGATTTTAGAAAACATGTTCCAGTAATTCATATTGCCAAATTTACTATAAACTTTGTGGCCTAGAGATTTTAGAGGCAGCCCTACCTTCAGATAGTAAAAGGTAATAGAATTTCACTTTGTTGATCCCAATAGCTTGTGGCTCAAAAGGAGCATATCTGCCTTGTGGTTTGTCTGCAGTAACCACTGTTTTGTTTCCTGCTAGAAAGACACTTCTAATGGGGAAGGAGGTAAAGTGTCCTTTTTTTGCAAATTCCTTAAATAGCTCCAGTTTTTTGTTAAGTATAATACGTCTATATTCTCCAGTAATACTCATTCTTGGTTTGGAATGTAATTAAGTAAAAAAATTCTGAACTGGGTTCTAAAGTTTTTAAAAGTCAGATCTTCATTTTTTATACTGAAGATCCTGTTGTGATGGCAGTTTGTGTCTGTATCTTTTTTTATTCTCTACACAAGTGAGTATAATAAAGCATCTTTCAGTGAAACACCTCTGCAGAACACAGTATGGTGCTTCTCCTCCTTCTGCAAATAAACAAAAAGAACCCAAATAATCCAAAGTTTTTATGAATTTAGGAAATAATTTAATGTTATTAAGCACTGTAATTTTGAGCATAAGAAAGCATATTCAACAGGAAAAAAAAAAAGGGCTGGTGTTACATTTTTTCTTCCCTTTACATGTTATGCCAAGCACAGTAAAACTGAATAGGAAACATGCTACCAGTTTTATAATATCACAACATTTTAAAGTTGCAGAAATTCATTACAACTTTTGTGCAGTGTCTAGATCACCACATTTAACCTCTTTGATCATATCTTTACTGGGAACTTCTTGTCGTCTCTAATTATCTGTATTATTCTTCCTCTGCAGATTCTCTAGCAGGCTTTGTGAATTTAATCAGAATCACTGCATTCCCCTGTATGATTACATTTGAGCACATTCTGATTTCATCTTTACTATGGTTTAAACTGATACCACCGCTCACAATAGCGGATCCTGATTTTTAAGCTTGAAAACGCTATGAAATCTAACTGCATACCGTGTTTTACAATCAGCTGTTTTAGGAGATCATGAGACATACAAATTCACATCCTCAGGTTCACTGGCTACACTGACAGGCAAAATACAGAGAGAAGGGATGCTGCAAATGAAAGACTCCTATAAAATTGGAATGTCTTTCCAGTGGCAATGAAAATAAAATATTTTATTATTCACAGTCAAAATACTTAAAGGAACTTCACATCTCCAAAAGCTGACCATATACTTTGTTACATATTTGCACAGACTTTACAAATTGATTTTCATATGTGAGATTTTACATGACTTGTCTGCATTTTTTGTTGAATAGGTGAAAGAGATTTTCTGTTTGTAGCTTCTGAAAATGAGATAATAAATTAGCAGCTGTTCTGAAAATATGCATACGGAATACAGCAGGGTTCCTCCATAACTATGGGTGACTTGAAAAAGAATCTGTCAGGACTGATTTGTTTTTCCAGTTTCCCTGCGAGAAGCTACGTTACAAAAAAACCCCAAAACCTTCACATGGATTATCATCTTCAAATGTTCAGTTACAATAATGGTGAGAAAGTCAGATAAAAGTTTATTCCAGCTAAACAGAAAATCATCGGGTCATAGAGCGTATTTGTTTTCTGTATTGCTCGGGGAATACCAAATCAAATCTCATTTTTACTGCAACATATTGACAAGATAAATAGAGTTCAGGAAATAGCAACAAAACTTATGAAGCACCTGAAAGAGTGATTCATTGTGCAAGCTTTCGAGACTAATGTTAGAGCTCTCTTAGCAATTCAGGAGGCAGAGGATGAGCACAAAAGAAGGACAGGTATGGTATGAGAAAGTCTTTCAATCAGTCACAAGCAGCATTATAAAGTAGCTTAAGAGAGGAAGCACTGGCTTCTTACCAAGTCCAATTTAATTAGAGGAACAGTGTATGTTTTAAAAAAAAGCTAAAAGCAATAACGACAAAACCAGTATTTACTCAGTGGCACTATATATGAGAAAAACTGAAATATGGGCAATAAAAGATAAATACTTCACATAACTTATAAGCTAAATTCATAAATTTGTTTATTGTCTAGCCTTGGAGTTGACGAATGTAATTGATCTGCATAAACAGGCTCTAAATTTTCCATTTTGATGTTTAAAATATTCTGTGATTTTGAGTCAGAATATGCACATTCATAATATCCCTGTAACTGACACTCATTTCCCCCCCAAAATCATCTTTTCAATCACACTTCAAATGTGTATTATGAATTTGTTTTTATTAGTCTGATGATTTACTTTAATTTGGATTTTTTTTTTTTTGCATTCTGTTATTAGTACCTGTAATAGCACATTACAACTTGAGGAACTCAGTGGTAGGGCCAAGTTTATTTCAATTCTGATGTCATAAAGTGCTTTCAGTAGATTAATAGCTGTATTTTTTTCCAGTAGCTTATATCTATTCCACTGTAAAGGTTTTGTAGCAAGAACAGTGGCACCGTCTAAGCTTGCAGTGTCCAGCACAACGGTGCTTCAATTTTGATTGGAAACGGAGAAAGCTATTGCAATAAAAATACAGTATTTGTTGATTGAAATATTAGATAAATATATGACAGCTGATGAGACCATATTATTCTCAACAGGGACTTTGAATCCACTGTTCCTTTCTTTTTACAAAACCTGTGTGCTGTTTGTGACAATAGAACATTTTCATTCATTCCACAGTGGAGCAAATGCAAAGTAGTGACTTAATAGATGATAAGAGTATGGCTAGTGACAATAGCTCTATTTTGGTAAATAAATTACTTTGAGCTATCACATGCCCCAAAGTAAATGGACAGCTGCAACAGTTTTCAGTAAGCTATTAGAGTGTGAAGATAAAATGATGTACTTTTGCATAGACAAAAGCTTGGTACAACGGCCAATACAGCTGATTTGTTAGATTCCAGACTTCATGCAGACTGCTAGGAAAACTGTTTAACTTTACCTTTCAAACAGAGAGATGAGAATCTGACACAATTTAAAAGGCTATTTCTGGGCTGTCAATCAGAGCAGGCCAAGACACGAACGGTGAATTTGCAAGTTATCGGACACTTGCCAAATGTAGACACAGAAATTAGACTGCTACATTACTGTATGAAATTGGGATTACAGAAATACGAGAAAAAAAGAAAGAAAAGCAATTGGGCAAATAAGGACATCACTGATCAAACACCAGGTCATAACACAAAAATGGTATTTTTTTTTCCAGGTATCTGCACTGATGAATGATTAAATAAACCACAATTATCTATGGAACAACAGCCTTCAAAGAAAGAAACTGAAAATCATCAACATTTGCCTTCAATAATTTAATAGGGAGCCCATGTCTTGTCTTAGAAAAACTAACATAAAAAATGTTGTTAGTGCTGTTCAGCCAAGAAGTATTGCTTTTCAGCAGAGTGACACACAGAATAATTTTTGTTAAAAACAAAACTGTATTATATCGCAATATCTTGTCTATTTGTTTTGAGAAGTGTCCTTGGACATCTGAAGACTGAATTTCAATTAGATTACCCTTTTTGATGTTCTGTAAACATAATCAAATGTAGCTGACTTTCAGTGGGATAGAAGAGAAGATATTCTTCCATGTACAGATTTGAATATGTTCATGATCTCACATAATGAAAAATATTGAAAATGGAAAACACCAATTAGGTCAATAAGCTACTTAATTCAAGAGTGTTCCAAATGATCTCTTTTAAACTTGATTTTTCTTGTCACATTTTCATTATTCTTTGCCTATGAGGTCACCTATATTCTGTACTCCTTTATACTCCCCCATCCTGAAGCTTGGTGACACATATCCCCAGTGTTTTCTATTATGATTGTTATCAGATTTTTCAAATTAATGAACACTGAGTGTATAAGCATCTTTAACTAGCAAAAAACTCAATTCTATTTTGGCTCACGTTTGTTGTTGCAACTTCATGGTCCTTATGACAGCGGAATTGTAAAAGGAAAGGTTAGACAAGGAATGTTGCTGCATTTTCATAGTCTAATAATTCTATTAAGCAATTTGACTCTTTTCCTTCTATTTCATCTGCTTTAGAGTAATTAAATACCAACATGTCTTTTTAAAACAAAATTATGGAGGGGCCAGTTAACCAGGAACTAATTTTAAAATAGAAAGTTCATATTATGATGGGGGAATGAACCACAAAATACATGCAAAACTGAACTCTCATTAATGTGATTTTTGAAAAATAAAAATTATCCAGAAAGTATTTAAGCAAAAAGTAATGTAATATTTTTAAGTCACATTATTAAAACAACTCATCTGCCACAAGAGAAGTAGACTTGTCTGTTATCACCAGCTTGTTTAACCCTTTAATAGTAAGTTCGTACACGAAATACACTCTTCTTTCCTTGAAAAACTAACACAGCACATAAACTTCATCACTTTGTTTACTCTTTGTGTGTGGTATATCCTGTTTTCTGTCTTAGCTAATTAGAATAAGAAGCTATTTTCTCCCCATTAATAAGGCTTCTAAAATTCATGTGTTTGGCATAAAATGTAGCAGACTTGAAATGGATAGTAATGAATTTGGGAAAACTCTGTACTTATTCTAATTCTTTTAGTTACAAGCCTTTTTACATACAGTCCAGTCTGATCTATGAGCTTCCCTTTGCTATTAACAAGGATAAACCCCATTTTTCTCATCTCTGTCCTCCTCTTACCCTGTTCCTTCCTGCCTTCCCTTCTCTTCCTTCTTTTCTCCCCCCCCTCCCTTCCTCCTTCCTTCTTTTGTGACTGTCTTCATAAAATATCATGTAAGCATTACATAAAATCTCAGGTAGCTAAGAGATTCAGAAAATCTTCAATTACAGTTGATGCAGGTATAGCTGAAGAACCCACAACACAGTAGATTTGAAGACTAGTAAGGCCCCAAGTAACATGGAATTTGGATTACTATTAAAATAGAAAACAATAATTGTTAATAATAACAAAAGCACATTTACCATAATGCTGTTTATATTAGTAGTAATGTTTCTTTGTTCAAAGACAAAGATCTAGCTGGTAATCTATTGACCCATGAAATGCAACCAAATAGCTCTCTCCTTTTCTGATGGGGAAAAAGACAGTACTTCCCTTGTTTTATCTTGAAGACAAAACGCACAGTACAGCTTTCTTTTTGTTGAAATGGACTGCAAAACCAGCACGGAATATCACTCAGAGACCAGCTATGGGACTTGAACTTACAGCTGAATGATCTGTTGGGAAACATGGTAACATCTAAGCCAACAAAAGCAGTACAGGACAGATTTCAAAGCCACAACTACCACATTTCAAAAAGTTTCTCGATTTATCACAGAAAACATCATATCCTAACACTGAAACCTCTAAGCAGCCAATTCTGTGATAGGATTCTTTAAAAAGGTTGGGTCTTTTTGCTAATCATATGTTTCAAAAGTAAATCTGTAGCTATACATCCAGTCACTGTCTGCAAAGATCGATTAACATTAATTTGGAGAATGGTGTGTACAACCTTCCACAAAGAAACTGTATAATATATTGATTTATTTTCTGTTGTTCCATCTTAATATCAAGGGACTCAGGTGGAAAGCAGATAGATACAAGGATAGAGCAACATTCTCACTTCTCAGCATTTTTTATTAACCATGAAGAAGTAACATTTTTACTTGTATTCAAATAGACTACGAATAGCCTAGGATCACAATAGGTCTTTATAAGATTTTGAACTTACTAGCTAGCTTTTAATTTGCTAGTAGCTAGTAGAAATTAAGTAACTATGTAAAATACATTTTGTAAATTTCACTGTAATATATCTTTTTTTTGCATAAAATTAAATGTTGATACAATGCAGTTTTACAATTCGTCAGTAATTACATGGTGGGTTAGTAGCCTGACAATAAAATGCCAAAGCCCTAACTTTGCAACACTGGAAAAAACTTTGTGTTCATATATTCACGGTCCTACATGTACCCTTCTGAAAGTAAATAATTACAATCACCTTCATTATTCAACAGTAGGCAATCTGTTGCCCTTACTATGTTTGTCATCCATTTCAAAAAATCCAAGCATTTCAGATAAAAAATAATCAGTACTGAAAACAGAACATATGCAAGACTGAAAAGGACCTGTATAGAAACTGTCAGTTGCAAATATCAGGCAGGACTGAATACAATTTGTTTTGTACCTGAAATGAAAATACATGCTTGGCAGAAGGCTTACACTGTTCAGCATCTTACTGCTTGCTCAATCCTCCCCTCTGACCTGCACCACAAACTGGAAAATCTGTTGAACTGCAACACCATGAGGTGTGGCTGCCATAGATAGTTGCAACCCTGCGGGTGATAGTCAACTGACAGAAGCCTGTGTCTAGTATCGCCCCACAATGATGATTAACACAGAGGAACCCAACCAAAGCTCCATCAAAATGTCTTTAGCCACAGACAAACAAAATCACATGAAATTATTCAGAAGACCTGGGGCTCTAGAAACTTCTATGAAACAAATTATGAAATAATTCTCTTGATTTTATGCATAGCATGGAGTAACTTTAGCTAAACATCATTCATTCTCTCAAGTGTTCCTGTTCTAAGCCTGCAAAGCAGTGGCTGTTCTATTTACTGGTGGTGTCTCAAGAACAGTAAAGTTTTTGACAGCTAATCCAGCCTTCTCCCTAATAAACAGTTGATGACTACCATGGACTAAATTCCCCTGAATTTAATTGACTGGTTAAAGCTGTTTATGGAAGGTATATTTAATCACTCCTATGTAACTATAATTGTATTTCATTTTGGTAGCCAGGGTATTATCGTTATTAAAAGGTATGTTTAGAATCAGTCTGTGGTATTTGTATGGCATAGAAAAGTATCCTAATTTTGTCACATCTTTTGAGAATGTCACCTTTCTAGGTGCAGGTAACAAAGGAATAAACCTGTAATGAGGAATGAGTGGACACATTTGCCTAAGAGTTAATGAATTTCTCCATTATTTGTAATTTAAAAATGATAATGGACTGAGGTAGGATATTAGTAATCTGGTTTCTGAAACATTAATATCCCTTAATGGAATGGTGAGAACAGGCTGTTTGTTTAATCTTGCTTCAACTTCCAGCCTCGCCACTGACTTGTTCAACGAAGGAAAAACCTTCACCATCTTTGTTTCTCAGTTTTTAAGAGAGACAATACTCTTCACCTCCACATAGGATCTGAAAGGCGGAATAGTCACTGGAAAAGCCATTTAGGTCATCGAAGATGCCTTCACTATCAAAGTAATGCTGTTAATGTAATTTCTGATTCTACACAGCAGCAGTCTCTCTATTGAGAGATTTGTTACATTGCCCTGTCAATTGGTCTTCAATGCTGACCTAGAGGAGCCAGTAGATGAGATGGCAGTTTAGACCCTATGTATATTTGTTCACTGGTCTCTTCAGAGGGACAGCTAACAAGAATTGGATTTGACATAGTGTTATCATGATTGCAGCTTCTGTTAAGTGGACACCTGTCCGTTAGAAATTGGAACGTGATTGCAAAATCAAGTACACACAAACTGCCATCCATTCAGTTCAATAGTTACAGCCTGACAGTAATTAGAACAAGCAAATGGCTTTGGAAACTGTACTGATCCCCCCTGCTATTTTATTACTGGTTTTTTATATATCTTATGAGGAATTTGTTTCAATCTGAGGTTAATGAAGTTAACATTTTGGTTCTTTTAAGGCTGCATGAGAACTTCGGGATGGTACCTTAGAAATATATATCCTGGCCTCCTATCTAACTTTAAAAATACCAGCAATCAGTGAAAGGTGAAGAATATAACAGAAAAGATTAAGTCAGGATGACTGGATTTTATTCTGTATGCCTTTTGAGCATTTTTAAGAGCATTGAAAGTGTACTCCTTTGCAAGGCAGCTATAAAAATTACACAAAAGAAAGACAACATGCTCTAAGGTATGTCCAAGCCTTCCTTACTTACTCCCATTATTTTTTCCTTCCCTCGGGCAAAAATGTCTGCATGTGAGAGGAAACATAATCTTTACAGTTTTCACTACATCAAATGAAGGATGAATTAGATGCATTAAATGTACAGGAGCAGTGTAGTATTTGTAGTTGCAATCTCATGGAAGCCTTTCCTTATTGCATTTATTTATAAATAGATGAGCTTTGGTTAATTAACATGAGATTCCCACAAAGCAACTTATAAAGAGACTTTATTTGGCCATGAATCCAGTTCATAAAGAAAGGTATTAAGTAATGAGGTGAAGAATGTTATTACTTGTTGAAGAAAGCAAGAGGATTCATTAGATTAGCCCTTGTATTAATACCTCTCAGACAGGCCAGATGCATTCCCACTAACTACTGAGCATGTAATCTGTACTGTCTTTATGTTTGCAGACCAAGCTTTTGTGAGTGCCAGGGGACGCTTAAGTTTTTTCATTCAGTACGTAGCTAACTAGATGCAAAGATAAAGCACACTTTAACATCTGCATGCCAGTGGAGGTACCTGAATCAGAACTCAGACAAAAGAAAGTTCATGCATTGTGTACATTTATAGCAATACACAGATAAACGCTGGCCATCTCTAGTAGTTTCTGTATTCATTTCTTCCCTACGAATCAACATTCACCATCTTATGTTTCTTAAAATGAAGATTTCTACACCCCTGATATGTATTGCAAATACTGCAAAATTTCCCTTCAGTAACAGGTTAGAGAAAACATTTTGAATACTAGACCCTAAGGATTTAATAAGTTTGAAGTTTTCTACAAAGGAGGTGCAATGCTTTGCGCATTAGTTGGAAATAAAAACATTCATTTACATTTTAAACATAAGAGACAAGTTTCCAATTTTGGACACTTTTTTCCATTTTAATGTTTTTCTATTATGACCATAACCACATCCAAACTGTGACAGGCATAATTCCAAACGCTTTACAATACATGTCTGAAAAAAAGCTGACTATGATTAGAATGCCCTGTACAATTCAAATCCTTTTAGGATGTGGATGCCAGGAAACAGTTTTATACGTGATGAAGGCAGGGGGAAGTGGTTTTTTTCCTCTTATTTCCAAACTGTCATTGACTAAAAAGTGGGAGATGAAACCATTTTTGTTTTATATAACAGAGAGTCATATACATATTTCTCTTTTACAAAAACGCAGCACATCCATGACCAGTCATCACTCAGAAGCATATGCCCTTAGTACCTGTGAAGGTACTAACTACCGTAGAAAGATTCATCTGCGCACGAAAAAAATGTGCAAGAGCCTGTGAAAGATGCCTTTGTATCTTGTTGGTCTGTGCTCTTTCAGAAGGCTGACTTGAATTCCCAGATCCAGATCTCTGGGGGAGAAAAGGATTGATAGCACAAGTGATGCATGAAAGTTGATAGTGGGTTAGCAGCTAAACCATGCTCCAGAAGAGAAGGTGACCGAAGGTGACTGAAGATATAAAAGAGCTGAAACAGTTACTGAGAAGCCTATGGAAGTGGTATTTTTCTCTTGCTCAACCAGTTCAGACAGATTCCATGAATACTTCCACGACCTGGCTTCAAAACTGGCTTTGAAATTTGCCTGTATCAGGGAAGTGGACACAGTACCCCTGTGGGAGTGCAGTTTCTGCTGAAAGTAAATACATGATCAAGTCTTAGCTGAGAAGTCTGAACAGTCCCATGGAACAGCACCAGGCATTTAAGCCAGGAAATCCTAAACCCAGCTGATACTTTTCCTCAACAGCTTTAGAAAATTAAGTAGGAACAAATTCAGGAAAATCCTATGACCCATATTACACAGGAGGCAGACTAAACAGTCTCATCAGTCCCTTATTGCTTTGAAATCTATGGATTCAGGAGGACTGAGTCTCTGAATTTGCAACTGATTCTCTGTACAATTCACTGTACAGCTGTACATTGCCTTTTCTTTTCTGTTTCTCCATCTAAAAATGTGTATTGCTTCCTGATTCTATTTTACAAAGATACAGTAAAGAATAAGTCATCAATGACTGCATATTGCTCTAAAAGTGTGAAAGCTTTTAAGTGCTTAGTAACAGTAGTGCATTATCAAAAGATGCCTCAATGTATGGTAATATTTTGTTCTCATGTTTGTTCACGGCTGTTTAACGAAGGTAACCAAGTGGAGTAGTATGGGACGGCTTAAAGAGAAAACAAATGCGATGAAGACCACCTGCCAGATTTATCACTGAATTTCCTCAGGCTTATCCATATAAGCAATACCAAAACATTTACATAAAAATTCCTGTTTTATTAGAAATACAATCCCACGGACTTTCTACAAAAAAGGATTGTTAAGCATAGTAGTCCTTTCAGAGTTATTCCAGTAATCCTGGAATACACTACTTTTCCAAAACTGCTTTGTATGTGATAAAGTAGCTTAACAAGAAAAAAGTCCCAAGAAAAAACAACACGGTGTTGTTTGTAGCAAATGGCATTATCTTCAAATTATTAAATATCCTAG
The DNA here is from genome assembly GCA_008658365.1 of Alca torda. Taxonomy (NCBI): domain Eukaryota; kingdom Metazoa; phylum Chordata; class Aves; order Charadriiformes; family Alcidae; genus Alca; species Alca torda. The sequence continues at coordinate 32,425,847 of CM018101.1, forward strand.
TGTTTGTTTGGTTTTAAACACAAATCATAAAGAAGCCGAGGATGCAAAGAAACACACATAATTTTTTCTACCAGCAATAATGTGCCAGTAACCTACAGAAAAACAAATGAAATCTAAATTTAAACTTTTCCACTTTTTTACCAACTGTAATTGTATCATTTCCTGCAGTAGGATATGTGGTAGTAAGGAAACTCAGTGGGACAGGTCTTCAACTAGTATACGAGTTAGCACTGAAACAGACACAGCCATGATAATTTTTACCAGCTAGAGTTTCACCAATATATGAGTGCAATTGCTGTGTTTCATATGTGCAAGCCCTCCAGACAGTGGAAGTACAGGAAAGATCGCCTCCAGCACCAGCAACATTTCAGAACTTGCAGTCCCTGTGACCAGCTGATCCACAGCTGAAAAAAACCAAGTTTTTTTCATATTCCCTAGTCCTCAAAGGAGCCACTTTATTAATACATCCTTTCTGCCTGTATACCTCCATAATCAGGAATAGAAAGCACCAAATCAGAAACTGCAAAAATCACCATAAACGTTGTGGAGCAAATGATATGAATTGAGGATGGCAACGTCAAAGGACCATTCAGTCTCTCAGAGTTTACGGGAAAACTTCGAAAACTGAACAGCCACTACTTGGACCTCTGGCAAGTGAAGGCTGTGATGGAATATCTCTCCTGGATTACCAGCTCCAGGTTCCTACTTTAGTACGTAAACAGACCATAAAGGCCTTACCACAAATTGTTCAAACTCAAGCAGGTTAGGATTTTAGCCTTTGCTCCTAAAATAACTGTTTCAGAATATCTTTCTACTTAAGGTCCTAATTTCCTAAATTTTCCTGTTCCCAGACAAGAAGTCTCACAGACAGTGTAAAACAATTTTTCCCCACTGACAATATTCTTTAAGTCAATATTCTAGCACTGGAAACTCTTCTACAAATGCCACTACAGAGAACAGACTGTGATTCCATAATAAAGTTTACTTCAGGAAAAAAAAAAAAAAGAAAAAAGGGGAAAAAAAAAGGGATTGAAAAAGGGGAAGGAGGATATATTTGCCTATATGGACATTATCATACAGGTGCATAGTCTATTCAGGTGAGCTTATTAAAACTTGTACCATTAGTTCCAGTGTCACGTATCCTAACAAGACATACAATTTTTTTTGTGCTGGAAGGAAATGTTCTGCAAGTGGACTTGAGTTACAAACAAATAAAAAGTGCCTCCAGCCAAAAGTGTGTTTTAAATATTTCAGCACTAGAGATAAATATAAAGTGTCTAATCAGTGTAAGATTCTTTTAACAAAAAAGCTTTCAACAGGAAAAAATGCAGCAGTAAAACACAGAGCTTATTGCTGTAGTTTGCTGCAGAATCTAAGGTATGACAATAAATATATTAAGAGGAGGTAGATTTTATTAATAATAGCAACAAATTTCAGGTTTTTTTACCAATAATAACCCTAAAGCAAAGCTTTTAAGTTTACTTCATAGCTGTTGTTATTTTTCGAATCTCTTTTCATCATTTATACGCCGATTTTTTTTTTCCCTTTTAACTCAGTGTTGTGATGGAATCAATACAAATCTGCTCTTAACATATCTGTCTCTGACCTGTGTTTGTTTTAAGCTGTATCATTCATAATGGTGATCGATGGGTAATGCCATTCCTCTTTCTCCACAAAAAGCACAGAGCATAAAAAGTGCATATATTTTATGCCCAAGGTCAGGAGAAAATTAATGGATAAGAGCTAGATAAAATGGAGTTCAAGCTGAATGGGCTGAGTGCTCTCTACAGGGTACAGCCAAGGCAGGCAGTACAAAGCCCATTATACTCAAACGCTCTTGAAGCATTTCAGAAGTGAAATTGTTTCCACAGGCTAATGCATAAAAGTATGAAGCTTTAACTTTTCTGTTTCACAGATAGCCTACAGATATTGGGTAAGTGTTCCTATTCAGGATTTTATTTAGCATATTCCATTTATCAATCTTTACCTTAAGCCATAAACGCATTTGGTGTTTATGACTAAAGTTGTACCAGCTATGTTTATTTGTCATTAGTGAACTTTACTTCACAGACTTTCGTGTTCACTCTCTCACAAGTTCCCTGTCAAGATAACGAGTAAACAGCAGAGCCACTAAAACACAACCACTCAAGCAAAAGCATGAAATTAAAGAAACTGAAGAATAGGATGATTATGTAAATATGAAACTTCTCACTTGCTATAAAATGTGGTTTAACAATTAAGAAAGAATAACACAAGCATTTTTTTTCCAAAAATATAAAGTAAAACTCAACTTTACTTCAACCAGAAGACCACAAGAATGGTAGAAGGAATGACATAACTAAACCTCTGTTATATTACACTTAGTTTCCTAATATTTTCTTTCTTTGGCGAAGTTTTCTAACAACCCCTCCTGTACATCAAGAAACTTGCCCTAGTATGTGAAAAGCAGACTGCAAAGAGGGTATGCAATTCACTTGAATGAAGAGTGTGGAAAGCTGCTGAGTAGAGACACGATAGAGGTTCTGCAAAATACAATTTAGTTGGTGAAGAAATAAATTAGTCGTGTCATATGAGTTTGTTAGAAATATAGTCCTGGGGTTGTATCTGAACATGTTCATGCCCTTCTTATAATCTAAGGTTAAAAGAAAACAAAACCAAGAGCAGCTGAGCATAGATTACAGTGAAAATATCACTACTGACCACATTATCCTTTTTATCTCTTAATAATTTCCTGGACAAAGAACAAGGTGAAAATTCAGCACTGAGCACCAGATTACATAACAGATAAATTTGGAAAGAAGTTGAATTAGAACAAAGCACTATTTTCTCGTAGCCTGTATCAGTTGCTGGTACTCTGCTGAAGGCAACTTAGCTTCTGGTGCAAAGACAGGGATAAGAGGTTGTAAGTGACATATGTAACTGTATGCCTTCTTATTCACTTTCAAAAAAACGCATACTGTATTGTTGAAATAAAACTAGGGGAAAAAACCCAGACCAATCTTGGAAAACTAGGCTAAGGTAGTCTTCCCTATTTAAAAAAAAAAGGGGGGGGGGGGGCGGGGGGGGGAAGAGGGGAGAAAGCAAAATAAAAGGAATATCCAAAAACTAAAATCTGAGATGAACACAAAGCACAAAGAAATTCAACCAAAGTATTTGAAGTGTCAAAATTATAAACAAAAGCAAAAAATTGAAGCAAACAAACAGGCAAATTCTTAAGTCTAGAGTGATCACACTGTGAGAGATGCATGTCAAATCCCCAGTACTATGGCACTTCACCCAAATATTTTAGTAGGAAAATACTCCTAAACATTTACATGACTTCATAAATGCTTCACAATGCCTTCATTGCTATTATATCTGACTGCCCACCTCCAATGTGCAAATAACACATTTATACACTTGGTGATGGGATATCCAAATGGCATTACTGTATCTCGTCAGAGATGGTTTTGTTCTGCTGAAGTGAAGGCTTAAGTTTACCAGATTCAGATGTATATTCATGAACATTTTTTTAATTTTACTTTTATGACAAAATATAACTGTATGCCAAATGTTTTATCAGTTTTGGTCTGTGCATTGGCTACTTGCTAATGCAAACTACAGGACAAAAAGAAAAATGGTAATGATTTACCTGAGCCCTAGTCTTGGAATTCTGGATTATTTCCGAATTTCTTAAGAATGAGAAATGTGAAGGTCAAAACAGGATGATACACTCACATTTCTCTTGGATGTAAATTGGTCTAACAGTGCATCTAAGTAATCTGTGTTACTACTTTTAAAATAAAACATTTCCAGAAGGCCTCAAAATAATGTAAATGAATTGGGATTAGCTTTTAGACTATAATCAGCTGTGACTTCTTTATGTTACAAGGCTATTATTTTGCTACATTTTATTTATGCCAAGCATGTAATGGTAATTGTTTACTACTGTGATTAAATCCCAATGAGGAAAAACAAAACATTGTATTAGTTGACTTTGGTATTTACATTACTCAAAATCATTTTAATCATTGTAATTCTTTAATCTCTTAGGATGAAATTTTTCTAATAAATACTGTAAAAACAGTGTTGAGGTGTTCTTCATAATGTTATAGTATCATGCTGTGCTCTTCATTGCATAATGATGACCTTCTTAAACAAAACCAAGAGCCCTGAGGCAACACGTTAGGACAAATTTAACTTTCCCAGAATAAGAAGCTTTCTCCAAATCCTATGGATTTCACTCACTGAGAGTAAACTCCAGTAAATCTGTTCTGGGTTCATCTTTTCACATGTCAATTCACTTTCACCAGAGAGGTACGCAACCTCTGTGTCCAGGCTATAAAGCGGTCATAAGGCAACCATTTCTGGGATGTACAAAGAAACTGAAGAGCTCATAGAAGAAATTAGAAGTAATATGAACTCCACCCTTTGTTGAAGGCAAGGAAGGCAGGCAGGTGTGGAGGACTCTGACTGCAACCTTCAGTGTTGCTCTTTCTGCAGTCAGCTCCTGATGAAATGCGCTCAAAATGCTTTAGAAAACTATAATGTATAACATAGAATATAATATAGAAAACTATAACCAGAATGACAGAATTTAAAGGCACCCAAAGCAAGTCAATACATCCTAATTTCACAAGAGAATGTCATTAACAAGAGCTGTATAATTCTTGACACTTTTTAAAATTATTTTTTAGATAATGAGCATTGTATTCTATTATCTTATTGTTGGTTTATTTCCCAATAACAAAAGGTTTTGTCCTTGGCAGGGAACTTGGTAGTTACATTATTACTGTAAGGATTCATGGCAACGTTTTGATTAGGTTCTTCTCTCTTCCCTTTACTCTCACCAAAACCAGTTATTTTTTCCACTACAGTCTTTGATTGACCACACCCCCCAAGAGCTGTTAAAGCCAGTTAATTCCACAGATCTTTGTGCACCAATTTAACTTAAGCAGTTCTCTGCTGTACTCGATATAAATGAGGGAGGCAAGCTGGAAGTGGAAATATTGTGCATATAGTGTTCCAGATGCAAGAAGTGTCTTATTCGAATAAATAAATTTGTACGCATTTAGCAATCTATCCAATCATGACTTAAGTCTCTTGTCTAAACTGACCAATCATGATTAAAGTAACAGTAAGAGGTCAAATGAGCTCACAGTATTTCTAAGCTCTTTTCTATTATTCATGAACCCTCTTAACTACTTTTGCTGCAGGTGGCAAACAACGCAGAAAGATGTCTGACCTTGACTCAAACAAGATGACATTTCAGTAATGTATGTTTGTATTAGGCACTTTTCACTTATGGTAAAGCGAAGACATATTTCCCCTGGAGCTACAGTACACGTATGACCTATGGTTTGTTCATCAAAAGGCTATTATAATTGACTCTTAATATATCAAACTCTTTCATGCAGGCAGATCCACTTATACACAGATTTATTTCTACTTTCAAAACCCGCACGCTCTAATTTTTAAATACCCAAGATTATCTTTTCCCCACATAGAGAAGACAGAGTGATAGAGAAATAGCAGCACTAAAGTAGAAGCATTCTGACTGGCATGACTTTGACAAAATTTCTTCCAGAGATGTTACAGGAGGTGTCTGTAGTGGGTGTGTAACAAATTGAAGAAATTAACTGTGTTGGTATGGCAAACAGAGCAACTGAGGAGCTGCCTGTGTCAGCCACCCTACTAGAGGTTAACTCCTCATAATAAACAACAGGGATAATAAACATTATCAACCTCCTATTCCAACACAACCATCTTTCTTCTTTACACTACAGTGTGAGAATAAGGTGAAGACCTTGACTACTTATTACCTTTTACTCCTTCCTTAGTGATTTTATTTTGGTAAATTTGTTCTTACTATCACATCTGACCTGAGCTGTTGAAACCCAGTCTTGTCCTCAGAGGGAGGAGCTACAAATGATTGACCATTAATCCTGAAACTGGTTTGCTAAAGTAAATGGGAATAAGTAGTCAACCATGGCCTTACCACAGGAAAAAAACCCATGACTTCATGAAGCTTTAAAGATACAGGAAATAATTGCAATTGTATAAATCCTATCAATAAAATATCAGTTAAAAAAAGTGCAGCTCAACTTTTCATCCCTGTCTAACACTGAAGTCAGTGCAGTAATACTGGGATAAATTATTCCCAAATTTACATTCCATAAATTTATTTCTGAGCTCTGTTTCCTAAGATAATCCTGTTTTCTTGATGTAGGAAGCCATAACAAAATACAGAAAAACAAGAAAGACAAACCCTGAAACCTAACACACACGAAATCACTAAAGGAGAGGATGGTCAGAGATTCAATTAGGTAAAGGAGACATTATTTCTTTAATGGTGTGTACAACCACCAAATTCTAAGAGCAATATAAGAAATCTAACTCCCATCATAAGGTGGTAACACTTCAAGGAGACCAGCCTCCCCTTTCACAGGTGTGAAAGCTTACAGAATTCTGTGAATATATGTAAAATTTAATTTACATTTAAACAGAGGCCCAAGCTTTGGGAATTCTCTGAATCCATGTAAAATTCAATTTTCATTTAAGAAAAATTGTTTTCTAGCTTTTGAAGATACAAAGAAATATTCACAGATGTGACCTCAATGTAATATAGTTCTTACAAAGTATCAAAAGCATAAAAGCCATCCATTAAAACGTCTGTTTTTAAAATTCATTATTTTCAAGAAAGCTCAACTTTTTTTGAGACTCTTGGATTGAACCAGATTGCAAATATTGACTCTGTGTTGTACGGAAAGTCAAGGTGTAAAAAGTTTTGAAGTCCAAAGAACCTGGCATTTCAATTAATAAACACAAGGGTCATAAGTAGGTAAGTAGATAGACAGACACACAGACTGAAAAAAAACAGACACAAAGTTGCCTCGCTGTGGGAATTTTAATACTATGCTAAAAAAAGGCAGATGAATTTCAGGAAAGTGAGGCTAGTTCCAGTCATTTAATCCTCTAATTTAGTCTCTGGTAACCTATTGTCTTTCATTTATCTGGAGAGTTTCATGAGTCATTTTTAAGCAACTACCGCTGAATATCAACTGCTGATAAAGTAGCATCTTTATTCAATTATGTGTAACTGAGAAAATATCCCAAAGTGGTTCTCTTTCTCTGTGTGTTTTTTAACATTTCTTACTAATATATTTGATGCAAAAATTGTTTAAATCTGAAATAGCAGCTTGGGAAGAAGGCACAGAGAAGAACTGTCCAAGACAGATGGTATAGCAAAGGAGGCAACAGATAAATCTTTCTTCTACGTTATAGCAGTTCAGTGCTTACAGCAATTTATTCAGAAGGCTCTGTTCACAGCTTTCATATACACTACAGCAAGGTATATACAGTGCCAAAATCTGCCTATAGTTAAAAGTCTGGAAAAATTGTACTACTCTTGAAAAAGTCAGTCCAAAATTATAGCCTGCTAAATAAGAATCCATTCCCTGATGGATTATGCTATTTATCTCCTTCTTACACAACATCTATAATAAAAATAACACACCCTTGGAGGTGGCTTTTGGTCTCAGCATTTGTTTTAACTGGTGTGCTTCTGTCAACTTGAAGAACTTAGTCCCAATCTACCATCCAAACTCCAACACAAACGTGGCTTATAAAATCAAGGATAATTTATGAGACATGCACTAACTCATGTAACTCATTCTCTGGTCTGGCAGTTTAGCCTTGGCAAACAGCCGAACTTCCGCCCAGCCACTCGCTCCCTCACTCCCCTTCCTCAACACTGGGGACACGGGGAGAAAACAGATTGAAAGAGCTGGGTCAAGGCAAAGTCAGGGAGATAGTTTACCAATTACTTCAGTGGGCAAAACAGACTCAAGAAAAATTAATGTAATTTACTGCTAATTGAAATAAATCTGCATGGTGAGGAACAAGCACAAAAATTAAAATTAAAAACCAAATAAATATTAAAAACCTTTCCTCCTGTCCACACATGTGTCAGTGCGGATGTCTGTTTTGCCATGGAGCACCTTCTCCCCGCCTCCTCCTCCTCTACCCTTGCTCTTCCCTGTGTTGTTTCTCACTCTGCTTTTGTTCTCTCCTCCCTCTGCCTGTTTGGTATTTTTATCCTTTCTTAAATATGTTTTCACAAGAGGCGTCACCAGCTTCACTGACGGGCTCAGCTGTGTCCTGCGGCGGGTCTGCTGTAGATCTGGCTGGAACCGGCTGGAACCAGCTGCGTCTGGCACACAAGCCAGGCCTGCAGCCGCCCTGCTGCTAAAACCTTACCCGCTACGCCCAAAACGCTTCTATATTTACATTGTAATTTAACTTCCAATTTAACAAGACTAACCTCAATTATGAGATCTAAAATTTGGAAAAATTTGCCACAGAAGCAAAAAATGGTGGAACGGGATTTTATTTTATCAGCATTTATGCCATAGCTTGTGACCTGGTTTTCAGTTTGTTGCAAGCGGTCATGAGAAATCTCAGCATTCGGGCCATCTTTCAAATGACATGAATTTAGAAGCACATGGCTGCCAGTCACACCCTGTAGATTTTCACACAGTTTAAACAAGAACTATATTTTGCAGCTTTGTAATTTGAACTATGCTAAATAAATATTCTGGCATGCAAGCCATCACATTTATGCACTACGTACCAAATCTGTATTTTCATAACATATGAGTTGTGTGTACACCAACAGTGTATTTTCCTTTGTCCCATTAATAAATATTATTTCATTTAATATCTCTAAAACGTTTGTAACAACCACAAATTAGATTTAATTTAAGGCTCTTTCAAGTTAATCCAAGGACTGCATATACTGGGAGATGAAAAAAGAAAAAAAAAATCCTTATAAAGAAATGTTGCAAATATATGATGGGGTTTTGTTTCTAGTGATGTGCATTAGGAAAGGCAACAAAAATAAAGCCACTATATGGTATATTTTAAATGACTTAGAAAACCAGTAATATTTTTAATGAAGAACACTGGCTGGATTACCACCATTTAAAAAATAAGCAAGTAAGCTAGCAATGCAGTATGTAACATCCAGTTATACCTCATCAATTCGATTAAACTCAATGTTAAAATGAAAACTACAAATCTCAAGGCCAGTATCAAAGCTCATTTTTATAAAGTTTCTGGAGATAAAGCACGTCAAAGGCACTCGCTTTAAAATCTGGTATGAAAGAAATGCAGTAATAAGAATTAAACATTTTTGGCTTAACATCTGAATCTACAAAATACATGTATGTGGTTTTTCATTTAAAAATATGAGTAATCCCATCCCTGTTCAGCTCACATACATATGTCCATGCTCAGCTGAATGGGCAAGGGATCAACCATGTGAGGCATTTTGTTGAAAAAGGCTCCACTTATAAGAATTACGGCATTAAGTGTGGTGAGAAAAATGGGAGCAAATCAAACTTCTCTCCATGCAGCCTCTGAGTTTTTGCAAAGCACTTGAAAGGAGACAGCTAACAAATCACAAGCCACATGTAGCTCCAAACAAGCCTGGTGATCTACACACAAGGCACACCTGGTCTATTGTTTCTTCTGCAGACAGCCACTGTATACGCAGCAGCAGTGTCAGGGCACTGTCCTGCCCTGACCAAATGGCCACCACACTCGCCTTTCCTCTGTGAGGCTGTCCCTCAGGCGTGTCAGCTGCACCACTCAGCTTGGTCTCATCTGCAACCCTGCAGAGGGTGCGCTCGATCCCACTATCTATGTTGCTGATGAATACATTAAACAGTACTGGTGCCAGTACTGACCCCTGAGGGACACGCTTGTAACCAATCTCCATTCCCTGTTTGGTTTGCCACACTGGGACATGTATCTGAAAAAGGGATTTTGTCTTACTGATGGTCACTGGCAAGTACACTACACACAGTCTCTTCTATGCAGAGAGGAATCAATAAGATCTGACATGATTTTGTGACAGGGGATTTTGCAATACATTATTTAATAAAAGTGACACCTATAAGTAAAGGCATTCTTAATAGTCCTCATGCTGAAATTCATACAATGCATACAAAATACATGCTTTCATTTAGAGGCAGAATAAAATGGAAAGGAGTGTAATGCTGTAGCCCCATGATGTTGATATGGTACTGCTAGTAACAGGCTTCAAATTCTTCTGGCAGGTGGCCATCACTAATTTGGTTTAATTTGCTTACCTTTGTATGTTACAGCTGTACTTTTTATACAAAGTCATAACAAGAGGTTACTTTGTGCACAGGTATTTATGACTCTAATGCACACATAGACAAATGCAGGCTTGCTACAACAGCAGGTGTTTTGAGAAGTGGGGATGGAGCGGGTCCAAAGGAGGGCCACGAAGATGATCCAAGGGCTGGAGCACCTCTCCTATGAAGACAGGCTGAGAGAGTTGACATTGTTCAGCCTGGACGAGAGAAGGCTCCGAGGAGACCTTATAGCAGCCTTCCAGTACCTGAAGGGGGCCTATAAGAAAGTTGGGAGGGGCTGCTTGCAAGGGCATGTAGCGATAGGATGAGGGGCAATGGTTTTAAACTAGAGCAGGGTAGGTTTAGATTAGACATTAGGAAGAAGTTCTTTGCAATGAGGGTGGTGGAACACTGGAACAGGCTGCCCAGAGAGGTGGTGGAGGCCCCATCCCTGGAGACATTCAAGGCCAGGCTTGATGAGGCTCTGAGCAACCTGATCTAGTTGAAGATGTCCCTGCTTACTGCAGGGGGGTTGGACGAGATGACCTTTAAAGGTCCCTTCCAACCCAACACATTCTATGATTCTATGATTCTGTGATTGTATGAGATGTGGTGCAGATGAACACAGACACGGGACTGTTGAAAAAGGGGCCCAGCCTTGCGCTGCAGACCCTGCAATGCTCTGGTGCCCAGTTAAAGAACTGCAACTAACAAAGTGAAAAGGGAAATCACATCTGACATACATAAAAGGCACAGTATATAATAAACCCACATGTAACATGAACTTGCAGACTGCTGAAGAAACTGCAAGATGTAAAAGTGTGCTAGCAAACACACAAAAGTGTCCCCCGGTGGAGGGGAGGAAGGAAGGGGGAGGAAGAAAGACTAACCTCAACATTTCATTTCTCAGACTTGTGATGATGAGAACTTGCTGTACAGCCTGTACTGCCAAACTGAAGCCATTGACCTCAAGATTCCAGAGGAGCACTGGAAATAGGAGCACACCACCAGAAAAAGTGGGAAATACTAGGAAGTGTTTGTGTAACAAATTTAACTGTGTGATTTTTTTAAATTGTTTTGTATACCAGTATTCATGTTTTGTATTGTTTTGTTTTGTTTTGTTTTTTCATTCTGTTCAGTAATAGCTAATTTTGGACTAATATTTGTTTGATTATACTGTTATGATTTAAATTATACTAACAGTAAATTCTTGTCTTTACATATAATATCCTTTTTGCATCTAAGACCCTGACACCTCTCTTGAAAGGACAGAAGTCTATAGATAAAGTAGAAAATGGTGACGTAGGATAACATTAATATAACTTATTTGAACCTAAAATAATTATGTTTTACAATTCTTTGTAACCCTTTGTACAAGAAAAAGCAAGCTCACAAAAAGAGCATATATAGCATCCCAAACATGCTTCTGGATTGCCTGGGAGCCAAAGGTCGTGGTAAGACTTACACTAATAAATGTTCATATGTTTTATTAACTTTAGCACTTCTTTTTCTGTTAAAAATACAGAAAAGCTGCTAATAATATAAAAAACTGAGACACTCAGTAATGCATTTTCCATGCCTTTCATGTTCTTCACTCTGTTATTTTTGACTTGTAAGTAAAGTTAATAACATCTATAAATATAATGCTCCTTTAATGCAGGCTCTGAACGAATCTCATTATGATGAACTCCCTAGAGAGAAAACTTGTATTTTAACAGGAGAAGTTACTCACATCCCTGAAAGAGATTCAAAGTACAGTTCAAAAATAAAACAAAACCCCCGTGCTTTTCAAATAAAGTTGCAAACCAAATAAAAACAAACTAGAATAAATCTATACCATAATACAGTAACTCAGCAGCAACTCAAATCAAGAAAGGACCTCCTCACAGGTTACAGCTGTTTCTGCAGTCTATAAAAACACCCTTTACAGTGGGCAAAGTCACTCTTTCTAAATATGTCATACCGCCATCTTAGCCCAGATATAACTTGACACCTGTGATGTAAATGACGCATACTGGAGAATATAAAATAATGCATTGTGCAAAGTTATTTTCATCTTAAAGCATGCATTTTGCTGCCATATTCAGATTTTTTCTCTAATAGGACAAGATTTCATTTGGAAAAAAATGGAAGTATACCAAATAACCACTTCACCTCTCACCAGCAGAGCTGCTTCGAGGATATTATACGTGATGGAGAAAAGTAGATCTTCAAGATAGCAGAAAGGTAACAGCAGAAAATTATTTTTATATGCTTGCAGTAAGGAGTTCTTTAGGAGAAGCTTTTGTTATTAGCATGAATGGTATCTATATGAAAATGCATACAGCCAAGAAGCAGCTATTCAATATTCTGCTTCCCATCTGCAGAAGTCCTCAGGTGGCTTTTGAATTAAGAGTTTATTCCTGTTTCGTACCATGGCCCATATGGCCACACATCTCTCAGCAATATATATGATGTTTCTATGTGTAGAACTCTTGTCTAAGCAACTCCACCCCTCCCCTTCAGGATTACAAGCTATTTGTTTATGCTGGTCCTTCTTCACAAGTAATGCCATGGAAGTGTCATCTCATCTCCTCTCTTCCTCCTGCACCTACAGGGTAGCTTTTTTCCTCAAAATTTCTGGATAAATTTAGAGAAATGCTGTAATTTCTCCTTGTCACTAAATTTATTTTTTTTAAAACAGTAATCCTATAATATAAAAGAACAAGACTGCCAAAGAGCACTCAGAGTAACTCATGCAGATATAAGGCAGTATCTACAGGGTTACACCTGTCATGGAACAGTTATTAGCCCTGTGTGAAAAAGTGTTAGACAACAAGGGTTTTATTGCTATCAGTAAAATTTCTAATTCACTGTGAGATACAGCAGAGGTCAACATTTTTAACTATCCTGATTTTGTGCAGTGTTGAGACACAAAAGATCAAATATGAAGTTTTTTGAGTATTTTAGGCTTTTTCTTTGCAACTTGTTTGTCCTTTTTAGAATAAGGATGAAAAGTTTAGCTGTAAAATATAGGTATGCTTAGTAATATTCCACTGTCTGCTTATGATTAAAAACAGAGGATTACACTCTCTCTAGCACTTCCATAAAAGGCTTTCACTCCTAAGTCTAGTAATATATAAGACTCAGACTTCCTGCACAGTTCAAATATTTTTTCAAATATATTAAATGAGATATTTTTAAGCACAAAACTCTCCAAACTTTTAGTTCTGCTCTACTGAATCCTCATGTCAAGATTAGGATTAAACTAGGAAAAATAGAAATTCTATCTTGTATTGACCGACATCATTCTGTTTGTTGATGATCGCATCACTGACTTCAGTGGTTACTGATTAAGACTTTTCAGTTTGGTTTTAACCGGCTGACAGAAAACCTTCAAAATGACAGTATCCAGCACTTTTATTAACAACAGTGATGCTTTCTCATGCCTCTCTTATAATTACATTCACAAAGATGCAGAACCTTCTTCTTTGTTTCATATATGTGCATATTTTTAAAGAAACAACATTATGGAACATGAAGTGAAGATAAAACACACAAGTTACATATAAGACTAGTTTGGATCATACAGCGGAACAACCAAAGGCAGGTGTTGCTGGATTGTAGCAAGCAGGATTTTCCTTATTTTTAACTAGCACTAAAATTGTAAACCTAACTTGCAAAATGAAACAAGTTTTTAAACTCAAAAATTTTATTTCACAAGGCTGTTTTCCAGCATTGCCACTGAATATGGCATAATTCACAATGCTGGTGGCCACATTCTTACCTGCATATGTTTATTTCCTAAGCATTTCATATTGCTCACATCTTTATTGAAGCCTTCCTTATCTGGATAGCTACAAACTGTTGCTTATAATGGAAAGAGCACAGTGCAGCCAGAAAAATCAATACAGTACATATTTGGACTATCATATTTCAAAGAACAAAAATAAACAGCTGAAGCTTAGAAATACCTTCATCCAATAATTACAGTGTTTTTACAGAACACTGGTTTCCTTTGCATGTCTGCTTCTAAAATGCACTCTGATAAGCCAAAAGATGTTGTGTTCAAGTTACTTAGCATTTATGTTTTAAACTTTATTACATAGATTTAACTCACAAAAGTCAACAGTATTACAGCTATGACATTTATGATATCAGCCCTGTGAGCCTATCTGCCAATCTCTTACTTTAGAAAACACACGGACATCAGGAAAAGAACACATGAAGTCAAAGCTAATTCTCAATTATTTTCCTGTCAAGCTTTACATTAAATGGCAAACTTCACCATCATAATAATTTTAAAATTTAATCCTAATACTTAAGTAGATGGCTATACTTAATTAGATGGCTACCTTTGTGAAGGTGCTTTGTATTTTTTTCTTAAGACTGGTTAGTTTAAAATCACCCACATATTTTAGAAAACAATAGGCATTTGGGAGCTGAGAATATGTAAGTAAGGTTTATGCCCTACACTGACCAAGCTATAGCACTATGAAAATGGCTGTTAATAGACTCAAATTTATTTACGAGAAAAGAGTCATGGTGACTTTATTCATCCTACTTCTCATCTAGGGCCCTCTGGCTTTCTAATACGATCCCCAAACAATTCATTAAGTTCAGAATTAAAATGAAGGTTGGGCAGGGTTGCTTTCTCAAGACTAGTCAAAAACTCATCAGGGCCATGGCTGAAATGAAATGCCATGCACTGTCAGCTATATGTTCAGTGTGTACGCCATCGGCCACTCTCCTCAATTGTCTAGTCATGCTCTAAATGCAAAAAAGGAGCACTCCATGTTGTTCCTGTTGCCCCACATGACAGCTGCTATCACACAATGAGAAACTAGCAGACATTAGCAGTTCTGGTATCTGAAACATTTACTGACACATTTCCAGTCTTCTAGAAACTCCACAACTTTTTTTTTTTTTTTGTGTGTAAGATGGAGGCTTTCACGGTGTTGTATCTTAAGCTGCATCACAAAGCCAGTAAAGTAGCCTTTGATTTTTTTTGTTGTTTGTTTTATTCTGTCATCTGTACCTCAAAGCTTCGTGTTGGGAAGACTCACAAATAATATGAAAGGGGCTGTTTGCAAAGCAGTTGTGAAACGTTTAATTTGTAAACTACTGATAGTTTTTGGTGAAACAGCTGTTACTGAGAAACAAAGAAAGTCCTGTAAGGGCAAAAAGCTCCATAATTACACCCTATCTTAAAACTGAACTATATTTGTAATATCAAAAGTAAAAATAGAGAGTAAATACTTCTCCTTTGTTGCTGGGGTTGGAGTTTTTTTTGTTTGTTTACTTGTGTTTTTTTTAAGGAAACAATTCTTTGGAGGTGCTTCACTTGCATTCTGGGATGCTGACACCTCTGTGGCAGGAAGAAATACAGACGATAGCACTTATGCATAGGACTTACGCATATGAAATAGCTAGAATAGGTTTATCTGACCTGATAACAGAGCTCTACGATTCAGAAAATAATGTAGTAATGATTTAACTGCTGATCGTTATGAAGACTGAGATGCTTGTTTTTTTCTTTCTATGAATGATAGGAATAACTGTATATCTAGGAAAAGAATGGCACATCAGCAATTCACCCAATATTAGAAGCCTCAAAAGACTGAGGGGAAGTCTGACAACTCACATTTATTAGGATGACAGATCATCCAGATCTTATTCCTATAGCATGTATTTGATCTATGTATGATATACATACCCTTGCTATCTGTAATTTACTGACACCAAGCAGAAAATACACTTCCTATAGTTTCATGCCTCTATGCAGCTCTCTAACAGCTGTAACATCCCACTAAGTACCTTATATGTGCGTATAAGGTATGTAAGTACCTTATATGTGATGCGGGGTGTTACTGCTGTTAGGTACTAAAATTGAACAAGTACTAAGAGTCCTTGTTCAATTTTAGATAATGTCAGACCTGTAAGTATTAGGCTGGTTAAATTTTCTGTTTCAGTAAATACTTGGTACTTCTTTAGAAGATTTCTAGAAATAACCCCGGATCACTATATTTTTTTAGAGTAAATAGCTATTTAAAATTTTTATAAATATATATATTTATTATGTATGTATGTATGTATGTATGTATGTATGTATGTATGTGTTTGGTAATCAACCACATACACATTCTAGAAAATTCGTGATACTAGATAAACTGATCACAAGTATGTTCTATGCCAAATGCAATCAGACCTAATGCACTGAGCCTTTGCAGCTGCTACGTTGCTTTCACCTTCTTTTCACATAAGATATTTATATTAATTTTTTTTCTGAGAATTTGCATTCTTTCCTAACACATTTTTCATCTTGCCTCCTTCTTCAGCTTCTTTCAATGTAGTCTAATTCATTCCTCCTCTTTGAAGTGTTATTGTCTCCCAGGACACTGACTTTGCCCAAGAATTATTTATAAAAAGGTTAACAACGTACAGCACTGGCTAAGGCGACACACAAACTGACCGATTTGTAACCTTAGCAAATATTCAAAACTGTGGTATGTTTAATGGAATATTCCTCCTGCTTGTGGTCATATACAGCACAAAGTCAGACAATATATAATGGAATAGACTCATTTCAGGGACTAGTTTGAAACAAATTAACTTTTCCATGTAACTAAAACCATTTTTGTTCTTCACGTTACTAAATGTAGTAGCCATTTTCCCTATTGCAAATGAAAGCATAATTCAATTAAGATTTTGTAAGCTCTATATTCCATGCTCAGAAATATAAATTTTCAAACACTTCTTGTATCAGTACTTCAACATTGCTATGAACTACCCTTAGAAATTCTGTATTTCTTTCATTTCTAATCCAATCTGCAATACTTAGCAATTCTTAACAGCTATGTGTTTGCTTAGGTTCCTCATAAAAAAAAAAACAACACCCAAAACACAAAACCCATCATCACTTAGCTTGTAACCAGAAACGCATAACACTTTGATCGTTTCACTGGTAACTCTCATGGCTAGCTGTTTTCCATGCTGTCCTATGTGGCTGTACTTCAGTCTCATCATTATCTCTAAATCTTTTAATCATATTCTACTGGTTTGCTATACACTTTTTTTTCTTTCTCCATAGGATTCAGAGCAAGATCCATGTCCTTAATGAGAAACATAAACAGAGTTATTTCAGAAGTCCCTATAGACACATGCTGCATAAAACATTTTAAAATAATTACACAGAACAGGTATATTAAAATACACAGACAGTAGAATAAACTCATATTTTCTGTTAGCTTGAAATGGTCAGCAAGGATGAGACAGAAATATAAAATTAAGTAGTGGTGAATATGTACCAAAATATTAGTATAATTTTAGGACTCAAAGGCATAACACGTTAATTATAGCATATCACACTAAACCAGTGCCAGAAACCGATGCTGAATAATAGAGATATTAAAGGTAATTTTAAAGTTCAGCACCATTAAAACCACTAAGGTTAGACTTATTTTCATCCTACACCTTCTTGACCCAGAGGGCAAAATGTACTACCATGTCATCATTTTAACTACAATTTTAGCCCATTTTTCCTCAGTTTCAATCAATACAAAAGTTTAGTGGAACAACAATAAATAGAAAGACAGGGCTTAGGTCATCCAGATCAGCTTGGTATCTCTGTTTTAAAATGTCACAAAATTACGCTTTCTGTCCATAGCAGTTCTAATAACATTTGTTTTCAAAGATCACTACAAAAGAGTTTCTCTCACCTTGTAGACTTAGCAACTTTATGAAAAAATAATGCAAATTCTTTCAAGAACGGTTGTTTTCTCTGCACAGACCTAAGCAAAGTGATGGGCAAATGAACAAACAGGAAAAGATACCCACCTCACAAATTCTCTTTATTTACCTAACGTATCTGATTCTGAAATCAAAGTAGAGACAATAGCCAGCACAACTGAAATTGGACAAAATGCAGTAGGCAGACATCAGCCTGCTACTTTCTAGAAAACACAAAGCTAATATGTTTTATTTTTCTTGTTATGTGACAGCAGTGATTGTGTAAGAGAAAACAGGGACCAGGAGAAAAGGGACAAAGAAATTAGCAAAATAAACCTTTTGCTAATACTCTGAAAGCATCTGATACATCTTAGAAAAGGGGGATTCAGTGTCACAAGAATGTTGTAATCACAATAGAACAGCAACCAGTTTACCAGAAGGAACACTTATTCTCCAGAAAAAATCAAGCTTGGATGACTTCCAAGAGCCTTGAAGACCTTGGCATCTAAGTCTTTGGCATCTAAGGCCATGGAAATGGTTAATCAGCCCTTGAAGTTATGGCACACTTCCATTTCCCAGTTCTTGGATGAGATGAACAATTTGGATCGTTTTGTGAGAACACTAAGATCATAAAATTGACTGAGGCAGGAAGGATGTTTTTTAGATTGATGGACGCTTTTCCAAGTGCTTATTTCATTTGAGAATAGTTATTGCAGGGTCCAGGTATAGTAATAAGAAATAGTTTTTTAAATGCTGGTAAAAGTGGGATTGGACAGATGGAACAAAGTCAAAGCTGGCAGAAATCTGGGCAGACTTTATGATTATTTTAAATAAAATTGAGAACACATACCAAGAATAGACTGGGCAAGGACACAAAGAAAGAGATAAAGACTGGCAGAGGCTCATAGTAATACTGTTAAATAATAAATGCATGCTGCTAGTCACAGAATGTCATCTTTATTAATAAATCAAAAGATGGGCTGGTCCAAAGGATTTCTGGGTGCCTATATCGTTGTTATATCTAAGAAATACGTCTATATTTTTCTTCATACTGAAGTACATGAAGACTTCTTGGATACAAAGCATTGTAATTCTATTGTGTAAGACAAGGAAAATACAGAGTTTGAGTGCTCTGTGTACTGTACAGTGATATCCCATTAATTTTTCTTACTAGAGTACATCGGAGGACAATCAATCAGCCTGTAACTGTAGGTAGATATATATCTACTATCTAGCTCTACTTTTTTTTTTTTAATTTTTATATTAAGAAGTATTGAGACCAGAGCAGAGTTCTCCTCCTTACAATGTTGCAAAATAGTCAGTCCTGTTCAAATCCAGGAATTTTCCTTCTGCAAATGCCTATTGAGTGTATGAAATTGCATGACAGAATATTAAGACCATCAGGTTGATGGAGCACACTTCAGAGTTAACTGCTCTCCACAGTAAAGAGATTCTTTATATATATAATGCTACCACCTTCAATGTAGCTGCCCATAAAGCATACTGTATTTATGCTATGCTTCAAATATCTAAAGATAAATCTTGGTTGCAATCCAAATTATAACTGAATTTTTTTGAGTGTGGGGAATATGAAAAAAATCTAGGCAGAAATGATGATCAGCAAAGTTTAAAAGAGATTAGGACAAACAATGTGTTCTGCGTAGAAAAAAGAAAGCCAAATTTAGAATACCATGTTCTTGTCACATGACCAGATTTAACTCTGATATCAAAAGACTCTCTTGTATGATGCACATAGTTAGGGGTTCATCCAATACAAGAATCAAAATAATTTCTACTAAAAATTTAAGCTATGTTAATGAGTATTTTAAAACTCTCCCTTTAATGCACCGGGGGAAAACTTCATTGGTATGTTCATCCACTTAGATTTTATCTAAGCATTTACCAAGATGTTTGTCCCAAATCTCAAGTTCCTTTTAGCCAGAACAGCCTGCCAAGATTTCCAGTTTCTATTAATTACTCTGAAAATATGGCAGACCTAGTCAAAGAAAGTAAGGGACAACATGGCATATGTTTTAGTTAAAAATTATCAATTAAAGATGATTTTTACTGTATTTTCTACATGGCTGTTCATATCAGTGTTATTCTGCTTTTCATAGAGGAATTGAATAAATGAGAATATTTACTATGATAAAGAAGCAGCTGAAAGAAGTGCAAAATATTTTTTCTCTATTCTTATGCATGTTTAGCACATTAGGTAAACTCAGGCAGACATACTGTATATTGTGGGTTTAGAAATCCTTATCAAATATACTGATTTTAGAACTTTACAAAATACTGAACTTCAGCCAGCAACACTTTTGTCTCACTTGATATGCTAGTGCCCTGTTATGAATGAGTCCGTACTTTCAGAATAACTGTTACAAAATGTAGAACTGCGCAGGTATTACTGAGCAATGATATATACTGCTTACGATAAAATTTCAAAAAACAGTATTAAATGTTCAAATGTACTGACATACATACTTTCATATGAAATATTGGTTAGAAACCAGTAATGCTCAGGTAAGAAGAGGGAAGTCTAGACACTGTTATATTTTTGCTGTTAAATAATGCTTCAAGATTAAATAAATTTACTGAAGATGCAGTCTTCACTCTCCAGTCACAGACAGAAAACCTGGCCCAGCTATTTAAAAGTTTAAGCAAAACTAAGTACTAGGATCTGTGAATATATCTTGGGCAGTGTAACACTGTGAGCTATTCTTTCAGCAGCTGGCGCTTTTACATTGTTTTGAAGCCTCTTTCCACAAAGGAAATGTATAGAGTAAAAGACCTATAAAATATGAATACTCTCTGATTCTCTCTCTCCCCTGTTTTGGTAAGTTAGTCCACTGAATTGTCTATACTTGCCTCACAATGACTTAAAAAAACTTCTACTCCAATTGATAAACTTCTCTGGATTACAACAATTAAAGAAATGTATGACCATAAATGTAAATCTGCGTATAAAAATGCAAATACAGGCATTCACAAACACCGTGTATTTGCACTTCACTAGTGGAATTTCATTACATAGAAGAATAAATTCTTGCCACATTTTGGTTTCTGTAGCTTTCTCTCTAAGCCTTTTGTCTCTCAGTGTGTATAGTTTTACGAGACGGAAAAAAACATTTTATTAGGTCTAAATATGGTTTGTCAGAGAAGAAACAATTTTGACTTAAGCTTCAATGCAGTAAGCTGAATGTACTGCAAACATTTATGTCTACAGCTAGTGCTGGACTCATCTACCAGAACAATCATGTGTGCTTATGTTGAACAGGTCAACCCTAGCTTTACTTAAAAAGGATGTGCATAGCAAGTACCGTGGTGAAAGCAAAGTCGTCTGCTGACTTCTGCTGTCTTGCATGTACATCAAAATTCAATGACTCAAGAAAACATTTGAAAAAAATTGTATTCTTTAAATATTTTTTTCTACTTTTGTCTTCAATAGTCTCATTTGATTTTCTTATACTGAGTATAGTTATATCTGGCAATCCCTAAAAACCAGGTTTCGAAATGGAGAAAGTGTCATCAGATGTAGAACAGCTATGGACTTTCTCCAAAGTGACACATTTTCAGGTTAATAAAAAATTTAAGTCCTCTGTACATTTCGTATGCCATGTAAAGATATTCCAACTTCCTTATAACTGCTTTGCTTAATAGGTAACTGAGAAATATATTTAAATGCTTGATCATAATGACTTAAAAAAATTAAATAGGTTTTAAAGCAGTCATATTTTTTTTAAATCATTATAAGTAATATATTGACAAAAAATCACTTCCTGTTCTTCGTCTAATGCAGCAGGGTGCAGAATTATTCTTTTCAATTTTCATTTTATCTTTTTCTGTATCACTAATTATAGTAATGACGAAGTCCATAACACTCAAGGCTGAACCCAGTCTACTCGGCAGCAATAATAATATCTCTTTTAAATCATACCATCTCTTTTTCAATCAGTTTTGCTTATGCAGACTTTGAAATTAACATCATAACAAGTTTCTGAAATAGAACACACACTGTGTTGTCCTCATAAAATGGAATTGCATCTCTGTATTGAGATTTTCATTTTAATTAATGGAAGTCAAGAAATGGAGAGGAGCACTTTCAGTAACACTGCCCTGTGAACGTTCTTGGAGAAGCAGTTTAGCTATGAAATGTGTTTCCGTTTCCCTCTAAACTACACAGTCAGGGGCTCACTCACACTGGCAGGGACCTGGGAGGGTCTCCAGCCCCAGCCTCTGCTTGGAGCAGGCTAAGCCAAGGGCACAGACTGAGCTGCTCAGGGCTTCATCTTGTTGGGGAATGAAAACCCCAAGGATGGAGACGGTCCAACCTCCCTGGGCCCCAGTCCCACCACTTGGTTGTCTGCGTGGGGAAAAGGCTTCTCCTTATCTCCAGCCTGAGTCTCTTGTGTTTCAGCTTGTGCTGCTGCCTCTCACCCTCAGGCTGCGCACCGCTGTGAAGAGCCCAGCTGCATGTCCTCCATCCCTTCCATCAGTGCTGGGGATGCTGCTGGTGTCCCCAAAGCCATCCCTTCTCCTGGCTGAACCAGCCCCAGTCCCACAGTCTGTCCTCACAGGGCAAGGGCTCTAGCCCCACTGCCTCGGTGGCCTTCCCTCAACTCCTGTCATTGTATCTATATTTTTATTGTATTGGTGTAACCAGAACTGTAATCAGTAACCAGATATGGTCTAACGAGCTCTGAGCACACGGGGACTACTTCCTGCCTTGATCTTCTGGCTCTGTCCCTGTTCACACAGCCCGGGATACTGTTGCCATTTTTTTGCAGAAATCCTAGCCTTCATCTGGTTGTATGAGGAATAGGCTGGTTTCCTTAAACACCCATAGTTTAGCTACTGAAATATTAGGTCCCTAAACTGAAATATTAGTTCCCTAAATGTACAATGAATTAAAATTTTTGTTTACTTCGGAACATTCTGTTCTAACATAAAATTTACATTCAGCAAGTTGGCTGTGACTTCCAACACAAAATCTTTAAAAATAATACTGTTAAGATGTGATTTTTTTTGGCAATATATCTGGAAATAACTTTTTAAGTTGTCAAATTCTTCTTTTTCCTGGGCACCATTAAAAAAAACTATTCTGTCAACCACATCTTCAAGACATCACTTTATTAGAAATAATGTGCCTCAACAGATATTAAAACAATGACAGTGGGACATTAACATAGGCCTATTTAGCATGTTTTATTACCTGACAGGTTAATATTTATGTAGGCTACAAGTGCCATAAATAATTGGACTAAACCAGTGGTCTTCGTTTTAATGCGATTCTGTTTTGTATTTCTTTGGGGGCTTTTTTTTGTTGTCCTCCAAGCCATTTATTTAACTTTTTTTTTTTTTATTTTATTACAAGCAGAGGCAGAAATGTCAGACGCTTGCCATTGAAACTATGTTACCATCGTGTTATACAGTTTATGAAGCTGTCTTTCTACAGATATATGTTAAGAACATAAAACAGTCACTGTTTGTGAACCAAAAAGACATTTAGCTTAGCAACATCTTCTGTTAATGTCGAAGATCAGATGCAGAGATAAGAGTGTAACAGGACAAATATATCATGAACCTTCCTCAATGTATTATCCCAGTGTCCACTGATTTGAAGCTCAGGGATTTGTCATATCTGTGTACTTTTAAAAGCTACATGCTGGTGTATTCCTGAACAGAAAAGTGGAGCTATTCCATGCTCTGTTATTTTCTGCATTTTCTATTACAACTCTATAATCCTACATCTGCAAATTTCATAAATACCTGGAATTGCTAAAAGTAAGAGGAAGCTCAGGTACTAATGACCTGGAATATGCTTTGCAAATGAAATTCAGTCAGCCCCCACAGGTGTTTGACTCACATCACTTCTACCTAATCTCACATTTCCAACTCACAGGAGGTATTAAAATCCTTTTAGAAAGAACTGCTTACTGACCCACTCAGCTGAAAACATGCTTGCCTTGACAGAAATAAATGCATATGGAATGAGAATGGGCAAAATTAAAAAAAAAAAAATAGTGCCAAAATAAGTGGCAATAAAATAAATGAAAAAAGAAATCATGTGTTTGTGATGCCATTTCCAATGGATGGTTTTCCAGTTCCCATTTTGCTTTACAAATGCATGCTTATATTGCCAAATTTCATGGAAATGAGCAGCACAGCCATTTAAAAGACATCAAATAAACATCCTTTTTATTACGGTGAAATGCAAATATCAAGTCTTAACAAGTAAATCTAGGGTCTGTAATTTTAAAACAGCAATAACAATAACCTCAGGCTATGTTTTCATTTTGTGGTTGACTTTATGAGAAGCAACTGTTATTTCTATGTGGCACTTCAACGAGTTAGAGGCATGCTCATTCAAGTTAAAACAGTGGTACTCTGGCAGTTCTTGTGATGGAAAGTCAATGATTATTGGTAGATCAAATAATGCTGCCCATCACACTGCCTGTGACAAGGCTTTTAACCTGCTTCAAATTTAAATGTCAATGTTTGCATAAACTTTTCTCAAGGAGATTAAACCTAAGCAGGAATATCAGTGAACCTTGTGATAAAATTCTTCAAGTAGAAATGCTCTAACAGATTCCACCAAAACACAGGTAATACTGGAAGTTTCTTAACAGACAGCTATTAAGACAGCAATGAATGGTTTGCCTATCTGTGGCTGCCCTTCCACAGATGCAGAAAATGCATCTTTATTTCAGAAGACAGGAGTTTTACAAATAGAGCTAGCCACTATACCAGTTTGAAACTGTTGAAGAATACATAAAACCAAAGAGAGTCTGTCCCCAAGATACAGAAGACATTTTTATCATTGTAGATATAAAATATTTACTGATTTTATTTCCTCATATATAAGAAGTCCATATAACAAAAAAATATAGTTATATGCACACTTGATTGTGATTTCTAGATGGAACTAAACTGATATAATAAAAGAATTCTGATAAAAAGATTGCAAGCTGTCAGAATTTCAGGATAACTGAATAACTTAAAACAGCAATAACAACTGTAAAAACATTTACATTTGGGACTCATGGTAGAAAACAATATGCAATTTTGTCAGATTTGTTTAGCATATTCTATAGAATAGGTAGATGCTTTGAATTAGTACCCAAGGAAGAGTAAAACCTTTAAAATTGTGTTTAATACTGCATAGACTTCAAACACCTTGTTTCTATTTCAATATTGCCATGGCAAATTCTGACAAGTCATATGATCCTCCTGATAGACTAAAAAAGTCCAAGAATCTACTGCCGTTACTTTAGTTAGAGACATTTTTTTGTTTTACTTTCTTCATAGTCGATTTTGATTTATAACCAATTTTAAGGGTCTCAGACAAACTGTCGTGTGTATAGTTCTTTTAGAGCCTATTTACCAAAGGAATTTTTTATTCCTTAACCCGGAACACCAAGTCTTCAAGTCCACTTATGTCTACAGGATTCCTCACAGTCATCAAAAGAAATATCAAATTTGACAACCAGTCTCCACGGCTAAAGCGCACACCTTCCTGAAATGTGATTAATTTTACAAGACAATAAACATCATGGTAATAATAAATAGACAGAAAGGTCCACTGTGAATATCTTTGTATTTCTTATATGCGGTCAAATTAAAGCAGAATCGGTTTGGTGATTTTACACCTCTAAGGAACTGGCAAAACAGACTGGAATGGAAACTTCATATTCAAAACTTCATTAACTGCATAAAATCCTGTTTTTATCTCTGCTATAACCCTGATTTACAGGGAAGAAGATGCTACAATATTTCTTAATGACAATTATTTATTTAACTGAAAATCAGGTATGCGGTTGTTTATCAATTATATACTACAAGTTATTCAACACACCTTGAGAAAGTCCTGGATAAAAATCTTCAATTCAGTGCTCACATGCGATATACCAGTTTTTCTCCAGCTATCTGAAATTCCCTTCTCCTAGTTTAAAGAGAAAGCTGCCCTCCCAAAATCCAGAACTACAATGCAATTTGTATGATAGTTGGAATGGGTGATAGGCCTACCACATCTTTAGCAGAAACTTTTTTCTTCACTAGTTAACAGTCCATTTCCAAACATCCACCTACTATCATTTGAGGCATGCCAAAGCTGCAAAATTGTCAAAGAATCTCAGAATCACAGAGTCATAGGGTTGGAAGGGACTGCTGGAGATCATCTAGTCCAACCCCCCTGCCAGAGCAGGGTCACCTTAGAGCAGGTTGCACAGGAACGCGTCCAGGCAGGTTTTGAATGTCTCCAGAGATGGAGGTGGTGGAGAAGAACATCTAACTTCCACATCTTGTAAAATATACACACCTAACAAATTTACTATAATGCAGGAAATGTTAAGACTGCACAATTCCATGCAAATCAATTGCATGTGCAGCCAAACTGGGGAAAAAAAAGCAAAGCCCAAACATTTAATTAAGTTTGTTATCCATTAGTATATTACCATGTTATGTTATAAAATAACATGGCCAACCATAGAAATCATGTCCCCTAATTAGCAAGCAACTAGCAAGCCCTGCTTATATCACCCTTTTCAATAATAGATGGATTTAAGTGCAGCAGTTGCCCAGATAACAATACCATGCTACTGGGTGTCTATTGTGCTTTGAATATGGTTCTGTTGATATGGTTCTGCCACATCCTGAAAGTATGTGCTGACAACAATTTCTGTAGAAAAACTGAGCATTAAAAAAGGATGCGTAGCTTGGCCATATGAAATTAAAAAAAAAGAGAGAGAGTAATTATTTTTGCCCAGAGTTCACTATCCTCACATGCCTTAGCAATGCTGTTTTATTTAATGTCTGGGAACTGCAATTTACTTTACCTGGAGAAATGTGGTTTTGTCGTTTTTATATTTGTTTCTTGAGTAATAAAATACATTCTCTAGCATCATTTTCTTAAGACGAAATAAACTTATTGTATCCTATTTTGGAATTGGATAAACTTAAATTCCATTCATGGACATTCACTCCGATGTTCCACTCTCCAGGTTTTTCATGTCTCTTATAGCATCTGCCTGCCATAATTTCCACAAAATTATGCCAGTCTCTAAAAGCTAAAATGAAAGAGCACTAGGGATCAGTCCTATAGGTCTTAAATGGCCTTTTCATCAGAAAATTCCTTGTGATTACTCTAATATAAAGACATACTACATCCTAAGTGAAAAATAATTAGTTAGCAGTTATTCATTAAAAATCACAAAAAAATGATAAAAATATGTGCAATAGCAAAAAGTTTCAGGCACTAGTCATTGTGATCATTCTGTCAAAGTCAATAAAATATTCCTGAAATTTAAAATGAAGCAATATGCTGCTCACATTATTTATTGGCTTGGAGTTAGCAGAGACTAAGTTGCGAGGGTGAAATACAGACCTTAAGATATCACCACTGATTTTGCAGGATAACAAAATCCCTACTGATCTGGTATGCAGCAATGAAACATTGGAGAAGTTTTCTGTTACTCAGAGTTTTACCTAAATGTAGTATTCTAATACTTTGCTCTTAAATACAGTAGGAAATATCATAACACTGTGCAAACCCTAAATTATTTAAGCCTTCCTGTGGGAATTCAGGCTACATCTCAACTAAAGATAGGTGTATGATGGAAGAAGGGGTTTAAGCAGCTTGCCCCAATTCCTAATACTAGTAAAAAGGAAGTCAATAATTCAAATTCATTTATTAAGTACTCATTTAATAAAGTAGATTGGGGTAAGGAGGTGAAAATGCAGAATTTCTTCTCTGAAACATTTTTGACTGTTGAAGATAAAAAGCACCTGACAAAAATCAGTACTTTGTTTCTAAGAATAAAAAATTCTGTAATTTTAGATTGCAGCATTTACATATTTTGTCTAACCTCCAATATATTTGCTATTACTTTTTCCTTTGCTCTTTTTGCTTACCCCTAGATTCACACTTTGTATTTACAGTGAATTCTATTTTCTTCAACCCGCTCCTTCTGTAAGATACGGTATGTGCTTCGGACTTTGGCCATAATATTTCTGTTTGCCTGTGATAGTGCATCTCCAACTAATGCAAATGTGACGAGAAAAAAATAAATAAAATTAAATCTTTTATAAAGCTATTCATATTGGTAAGACTTCCTGTGGTTGGAACAAGCAATTTCAGTGAGGTAGGGCTGGAATAAATTATGCCCTCAAAGACTTTTAGGTATAGATACAGTAGCAAATCATTCCTGAAGTTATTCCTTTTGTCAGTTTGTTACCTTTAGCTTACCAAAACTTTGGCATTTGAGAGACTTTTTATTTTTCTCAATCTTACTGCACTGCTTTGATATAGTGTTGTATTATATTATACTGTGCTATGTTAGACACAATAATAATCTTCATCTTTTTGTATATTGTACTATTACTCTTATCTAAATTTAAACATAAATAGAAATTAAAAAAAAACCACCTTAAATGCAATGGGAAACACATAAAAGAGATCTGACATTTTTCATAGAAAACAAAAATCCTTTCAAAAATACAGCACCCAATTTCTTCCCTTCATTTTCACTACTTCATTCTCCCTTCACCAGTAACCTCTGCTGAAAAACAGCTCCTTTAATTTTCTCCTTTATTCAGAAGGTTAATTTCACAGGGCACAACAAATACCAAAGCCACCCACCTTAAAGATACACAAAACTGGTATATGTAAATTTGGTGATCTCTATCCAAATGAGACTACCTACCTACATAGCTACTTAATTATCTTAGCCACTTATTTTAAAACTTAAAATTTTAAAATATAGAGACATGAAGTCCCTCTCAAATGATGGCCTCAGAATAGCCACTATTATATGAGAGGATTGCAAAAATCCAGCAAGTTCTTTCACAATACGCAAAGAAAGGAAAAACAACCCTTCTTAGTATTATATTGAATATTCATGCTTTCTTAAGAGAACTGGGGTAAAAACTGCATATAGTGCTTACTAGAAGGCTATTGTGCATCACGACTGATGCAATTTGCAAGTGTAGGTAGCTTTTTGGGATCCAAATAAATGTAATGGAGGCAAGAAGGGAGAAGGTCACTTCGGAACCAAAGTGTTGGTAAGTCTAGGGGTAAAAAAATTAGATGTCACCCAATGTGGGGAATGTTGCTGTTCTGTTGGGAATTGTGCCTTCACATGTGGTTAGGATCTATACAAGCAACACCAGAATCCCGGTTCTTCCTGTTCTCTTGAGAACCAATAAGATATTCACCACTGACCTAACCACTTATCATGTCTCCAGGATAAAAGCTAAGTTGCAATCTTTCCAACATTCAATTTTAAGAACAAACCACAAATGGCTGGGCTGGAGATGCCTCGTGAAATCTAGGGGAGGTAACTGAAGAAATGCATTGCAAGGACAACTTTCTCTTGTTAAGTTCTTGCCTCGTAAAAGGCATGTGAATTATTTTGTTAGTTATCCTGTCAATAGAAAGGATTCTCAACCAGGTGGTGAAGATGAAAATAAAGATCCCTTGTTTAAAAGAGAGCAAGTTGACACGTTACCATCAATGGTCTTTGCAGGCATGATGAATTGAGGAAGAAGTGACAGCATCCCTTAGTAAGATTAATCTTATTTTTCTTGCCAGTCTATCAGAAATAAAAACAAGCAAAAAAAAAAAGTCTTTTCCCCCTTGCTTTAATAAACATTGGCTTTGGAGAGGAATAAAAGGAACTTCTCACAGCTGGACAGATGGATGAAAGAGTGGACAGAAGAGCTGGGACTCAGTGACTCTCTCATAGGAGGAAGATGGTGCTTGCTGCACTATTTTAATAGTCTGCCCACAAAGAGTGCTTACATGGTCTAAGACAAGAGAACAAGTCCACTCTAAAGGAAAAACAAAGCATTGCCTGGGAGAAAGAAAGCAAAGCATATAGAGGTAAGAACAGTTGGAAAGAACTACCTGCCTGTGAAATGATAACCATGTACCTTACCTTTCTCAGTAATCTCATCTTTTCCTCTATATTTTAAATGTTTAGAAATGTTGAAGTTATCAAAATTTTAAATTGCTGTTTTTCACCTAAAATGTCATTACAGTATAGAATTGCCTCATGGTGAAGTGCCTTGAACTACTACTCTAATTGTCGTAGTGTAACTGGCTGATACATTTGAATCAATATGGCATCAAAAGCCATAAAGCCAAAACTGAGACCAGCTAAACTTCTACCAATTTTTGCTAAGAGCAAACAATAAAATTAACTGTTCCTTTAGCAGAGAACCCTCAGCTCCTTGTTCCATATATCAGTTTTTTCCTAGCAAAAACCTTGGTTTAGAAAGAAAAAAAAAAATGAAATCAATTATCATCTATCTTGAACACAAAATTAAGAAGTGAACACTCAAACAGTATCAAAAAACTTTGCTCCATTTTAGTTGTCTCTGAGTTTCACCACTACTGCCATCTAATGCTCAAAAGCTAGATTTAATGACTGTATCCAAAAGTTCATGTGTACACCAGGTTCAAAAGAGTTCCTAATAGATTCAATATTCCTCTTTCTTTAATGAAACATGATCATTTCACTGTTTATTTTAAGCAGAGATAAGTCATGAGAGTAATCAACATAATTGAGAAAATGGGAAAAAAAATCCTAATAACATTTACTGAAAAAGTAAAACTAATTCTACCATAACCCAAATCACTAATCTATAACATTTAAATACTGTTCTGGAGGTATTTCAAAATATGAAAGCTTCCATTTGACTATGGGAATCTTACCAATACTCCAGATTTGACCGTCTTTCTTTTGAAACTTTCTAATTCATGTTAATGAAGAGAAAAAAAAATAAATAGGAAACTGAAGTCCTACAAGATCAAAACACCATAAATCCCCAATTTCAATCATTAAAACAGTCCAAATATTTTTAAACTTTGCTGATGATTTCTAAGATACACAGAACCTCGAAATGACTATGCTACTAGGAGAGTGTTCCCGCACCACCTACTCCCCCTTATAAGCAGAAGTAAATTAAACTTAGTTATTCTAGATCTACTGAAAACAGAATTTATTAATGGCCTCTTGTCCCTGGCCCCAGTTCAACTGAAAAAAAAAGATAAAAATAGACCAATCATCATGACTTATCTGCAAAGCAGAATTAGACATATGTTTCAGGCATCAGAGCCTGAAACAATCTATAGCAACAGTTGAAGATGAAAGATAAACTGTCCTCAGTTATATTCAGCCTCTACCTTTTCTTCTGTTCTTCCCTCTAATATGAAAACTGCAATAAATCTGTCTGTGAGTTTCTCGGCTCTATCTTCTTTGTATTTTTAATCTAAAAATCCAATCTTAAAGAGACTTGTACCAACTGATGTCCTGTCGCATCCCTCTCAGTTTCTCATGCAATAAAATCAATTTCTGTAAAAGAAGAAATGACACTAGTAATAAATATCTGAAACATGACCTTGTTTATTTGACTCAGTCATTTGAAAGAAACTCTCTATGACACACACCATGTGTCCCATCTTTTAAGAATGGCAGAAGTTTAAAATGTGCATAAAACTTATTTTAAATATTAATCTCTTTTATAAAATTCTCTCTCATGTGTTATCAGCCAACATTAAGGTTGAAACCACACAGAATCTTGATTCTTGATCCTTCTTCCGGAGGATCTTGCTGCAACCAAACACTACATTCAGAACACATGAAAATTTGGCCACCATTTAATAATATCTACTTACATTGTCACTTGAGTTTAGGTAAATTGTTAAAAACCACCATCACCCCCTCCCCTCCAATATATCACATTAAGACCTACCATCCTCTGTTTCAGGACTTACTCAAAAAAAAACAGAATTTTGAAGTATCTAAGTATTCTTGGAAACCAAGTGCTCAGTACCTGTCAGAGGAACTACCAATAAGCCTAAATTTAGGTTTCCAGGTTTGAAAAATGAGAATGGTACAGACTGAGACTTTTTCTACTTGTTTTTTTGTGGTTTTGACATTTTGCAACTAATGACCAAACTCAAGATTTGACTGATCTGAAGCCTGGCTAAGAAGACTGTTTTCTCACTGACTTCAGCATACTCTCAATTCCGTCCTCTGTCTGTTATATGAATCATGCCACAGCAACAAATGATTGCTTTGGGGCTTACTAATGGCTTTTCTGCACTTGGCTTCATCTTCTTGCCATAAATCAAGTTCCAAGTGACAGTAGCTTTTTGCAAAAAAAAATCCCTGGCAACTTTTCAGCCTCTCAATTTGCTTTCCTTGAAAGTTATTTTGCTGCAGGTATAATGAAGAGGATTCCCCAGACAGTGTTCGTTATCTATACAGCAAAAACCCAAATAAATCTCTGTGTGAACATTAAGATAGAAGTTGTCTATACAGATTTGTTTATCTTAGGAGCTAGGCCGATAATGCCATTTAAGACAAGATGATATATTTTATTAAAATAAATTACAGGCCTAGCGAAAACACGGCAGTGCAACAGCTGAAACAATGGAATATGTGGGAGCTAAGATGAGCTTTTGAGCTTAGTACTAAGCTAGAAGCACTGAATTTCAAATGATTAAATAGAAAATGTCCTTTGCAACTGCCATTCATAGCAGCAATCATAAAAAGTTGATTTCTTTACCAGGATATTCACCGTAATGAAGAACAGATCTTGACCAAGTTAGATGGGATACAAAAATATGGCTGTACTGTTCCAGGACAAATTTCTTTTTGAAAGGCAGGGAATAAGAATATGAATGAGTGCAGAAAGAACAAGACCATTTCATGTTCAGATAAAAATCTTACATTGATTGAAAAAAAAAGGAATTGTGAAACTAACATGCTTAGCATTCTCCTTTAAGTGATCTTTTTTAATTACAGGGAAGGGAAGGGAACGGATGGGAAGGGAAGGGAAGGGAAGGGAAGGGAAGGGAAGGGAAGGAAGGGAAGGGAAGGGAAGGGAAGGGAAGGGAAGGGAAGGGAAGGGAAGGGAAGGGAAGGGAAGGGAAGGGAAGGGAAGGGAAGGGAAGGGAAGGGAAGGGAAGGGAAGGGAAGGGAAGGGAAGGGAAGGGAAGGGAAAATATTTCAGTTGGAAGGGACCTACAATGATCCAACTGCCTGACCACTTCAGGGCTGAACAAAAGTTAAAGTAGGTTGTTAAGGGCATTGTCAAAATGCCTCTTAAGCAGTGGGAGGCTTGGGGCATTGACCACCTGTCTAGGAAGCCTGTTCCAGTGTTGGATCACCCTCTTGGTAAAAAAATGCTTCCTAATGTTGAGTTTAAGCCTCCCCTGGCACAGCTTTGAACCATTCCCACACATCCTATCACAGGACACCAAAGAGAAGAAGCTCAGCACCTCCTTCTCTACTTCCCCTCCTCAGGAAGCTGTAGAGAGCAATGAAGTTGCCCCTCAGCCTTCTTTTCTCCAAACTAGACAAGACCAGAGTTCTCAGATGCTCCTTACAGGACATGGCTTCCAGTCCCCTGACCACCTTTGTTGCCTTCCTCTTCAAGGACCTTTAACATCTGTCTTAAATTGTGAGGCCCAGAGCTGTATACAGTACTCAGGTGAGGCCATACTAACGCTGAATACAGCGGGATAATCACCTCTTTTGACCAGCTGGTGATGCTGTGTTTGACGCACCCCAGGATGCAGTTTGCCCTCTTGGCTGCCCGGACACACTGCTGACTCCTATTGAGCCTGCTGCCAACCAGCACCCCCAGATTCCAGCCACTCCTCTCACAATTTAGACTTGTGCCTGGCATTACTCCATCCTAGGTGTGGAGTCTGGCATTTCAACTTGTTAAATTTCATGCTATTAATCATTGCCCCATGCTCCAACCTTCTGCAAGGCATCTTGTCCCTCAAGAAAGTCAATAGCACCTCCCAGTTTGGTATCATCAGCAAACTTGCTAATGGTGCACTCAACTCCTGCATCCAGAATGTTGATAAAAACATTGAACAGAACTGTCCCTAGAATTGAACCCTGAGGAACACCGCTGGTGACTGGTTGCCAGCCACATGTAGCCCCATTACTAAAACCCTTTGAGCCCTGCTGTTCAGCCAGTTCTTCACCCAGCACACTGTGAACACTCTCATCCCACAGTTGGATAACTTGTCCAGAAGGATGCTGTGAGGGACAGCATCAACCACCTTACTAAAATCCAGAAAAACTACATCCACAGCCTCTATCCACTAGGCAGGTGAGCTGATCATAGAAAGATATCAAAGTAGGTAAACAGGACTTTCCCTTTGTGAACCCATACTGACTGTGCCTGATTATTCCACTGTTCGTCAAATGCCTTTCAGTAGTACCCAGCATGATCTTCTCCATAATTTTTCCAGTAACTGAGGTTAGATTAACAGGTCTGTAGTTCCCTGGGTCTTCCCTCACACCCTTCTTGTAAATTGGAATAATACTGGCTAGCTTGCAGTCAGCAGGGACCTCCACAGACCCCCAAGACCTTTGGAAGATGATCATGATGGTTTCTGATGTAAAAATAATAATTCAGATAATAACAGTAATTCAGATAGGCACTGTTAATGCAATATCTCCTGAAATATGTGAATGCTATGAAAGACCACAGTGTCCTAAGCCAAGATTCAGGTGCATTGATGGCCCTAATGAAACACCTGACTCTAATCAATACTTTTTGACTGTATTTGACTGAAAAACTTCTTGAAATGCTTCCACTTGAAAAATTACTTCATTATTGTGTTATGCTATTGTCATATTAAGCATGCACTGACACTGTACATCAGAAGATGCATTCAATACAAACAAAAGTGCTAAGATGCTACTAGTACTATGTAACATTTTACATCACAGTAGATTTTTTGCAGTAGTTTTGTGGTAAATCATTTTAATGGAATAAATTAAATCACGGTGCACTTAAGTCACAATTTTGCACAGAAGAAAAAGAAATTCCATTTGCTGCTGAACTAGTGAGTGGTAACATTATTAATGCATCGTTGCTACAAAGATAAATGGAATAGCAGTAAGTCAACTGCAGGACTTCACGTCAGTTTACAGCAAGCATTGAAATACCTGAAGTGATATATATCATAACAGGATTTTATATCCTGCCTAAGCTTCAGAGTATTCATAAAAGTTTCTCCCTCTCCACAGAGCCACTTAAATCACAGTTCTTTCAACATCCTACAACACTAATGAAATGAAAACCCCTTTGCTTTGTTGCATCAATTAAAAGTCGTTGCTTCAGAATTGTTTTATTACTAGTCCTAATAATCAAAATACTTTTGCTTTGACAAGATCCGTTGAATTTCAGCTTCCTTTTAATGTTTTTATGTTTGTGAAAAACATTTTAAATACTTTTGTATATATTCTTCTTTTTAGTTTTTGCTTTCTATGTCAAATCTTTGAAAACTTAACAATCACAGTAATAAATGCCATTTTATGACCTATTACCAGGCTAAGCAAGCTGAAGTATTACATAAGCCTTCTCTGATTTCTAAATTACTTTTTCGATATATGAGAAAAAGCATTCTTATTAGGCTTTTTCTGTTTGAAGATTAGCACTTACTACATTAAAATGGATTTAATTTTACTGTCACTTCAGTACACTAGTGTCAAACATGTCCCACATTTCTGCAAACATTTCTGTCATCCCAGAGGTGCCCTTGATAAGACATGAGCGTTCACAGAAACCACTAGCCTGGAAAGATGAAGACAGACCTACTACATGAATGTCTTTTTCTAGTAATTGCCTTGGTTTCATTATGCTATATTAGGCACCTCATATGAATATTTGCTGTGATAACAATAAAATTGAAACTATCAAGCTGCTAATACCACTGGGTTCCTTACAGATATGCTGACATTGTCAGGGGTTGAGCAACTATTCATTGTATCATCTCCTCAAACGGATAATCTCTGGAATTACATTACTTTTTTTTAATCAATATGAAACACTGACATGAAAAAAATCTCTAGAATTCTGCTGCCAATTTTACTTTCATGTTGTGCAGTAATGACAATTACATTGCTAATTAATATTCTAAGAGTTTGTTAAGTGAGTGGGCATACAGATGGACAAATTGCATGCAAAATTGAGGCCACAGATTACAACAACAACAGGAAACATGGCATTTGATTAATTGCATTGGCTTTCATTAAGGCATTGGCTCCAATTGAGACAGGGGTCTTAGGCCACTTAACAACAAAAGCCTGCATAAACTTAAACCCTGATACTGAACCAATAGGACTCTACACAAGGCCAAGGTCCTTAAATGAACGCATAATCCCAGGAAAACTGATTGTATTCTAAAAATTCCTGGTGTAAGAAAATCTGTTTTGTACTTATTTTTTGTATCAATTAAAACAGACAAATGGCCCACCATTTTGCAAATACATCAAAAAATAACACAATGCAAATGTGAATGACAGTTTTATTTAAACTGAATTACCTTACATCGAGGCAGAAACTAAAAAAAGTTAGACTTATTACATATGTACATAGACACATAGTGCTGCAAAATATGAAAATCATAGCACAGAAGTGAAAAAAGACTATCCTTATTCAGAACAACTAGCAGTTGTATACATAATAAATGCTCCACCCTTTCTTGTAAAGATCATTTGTAATACCATATCTGTGTGCCGATTATAATCTGGGTCAGTCTTTGAGGAAACATATGAAAAATGATAACCTATTTTATATAGCAGGACATGGCTCTTCAGAGTTAGGAAATTTCATTTTAATTCTATGCTTACATCACCTGACACTGGTTCTGCAAGGACAGACTGGCAGAAGATGTATTCCTCCTCCCCCTACTAATTCTTTTTTCATTGTTCTTGTTGCCACTTGTTTTTGATGATTTGGGAATGACAGTCTGAGAAAAGGGACCGAATCATCATAGGTATCAATGAGTGAGAAAAAAAGTATAAAGCAAATGTGTTTTAAAATCAATCTGCTCAGGATGGCTTCGTTTGCATTTTCCAAGTGGCCAGCATATAACTCACTCTTGTTATCCAAAACGCCTATAACATTGTATGCAGTCATTAGATACTGGAATGGGAATACCCAAATGGGGGTCATGCTAAAATTAGTCATGGAGCTGTTGTCTGAAAGTATTTAACAGGTGTACATTCTTATCCAAAACTGTCCAGTGAAGAATTCTTTCAAGCTAAATAGAACTGCTCTGCTTTTGTCCAGTATTAATTCAATTCCTCTTCTTAGATCACAACAACTGTTGGAGATCTATCCATGAACTACCACCCACAAGTTTCTTTTCTTTCATAGATATATAATAAGAACAAATATGATATAGCCTAGCCAGCTTACTGATTTCAAGCCAATGTTTATGTTTTTGGATCATCCATTCTGCCCTATAAATTTCAGGCATAAATAATTTTCTACTACTGCTAATATTTCAAAAACTAAAATTGATCCTATGCACATGTACAAATATGTGAAACGGAACTACATAATTTTATAGCATTGTATGTAAAACAGAAACTTGGCTGAATGAAATTCAGTGACACATGAAATTCAGTAAGGAACAGAAGGAAGAAAAATAAACCTTTACAAAGACATAATGGTAGCTGGTATTACTAGTTGGCAGCAGGAAAGCCTTCTCCATGTATGTTCATTGAGCAAATACAACTAAACAATCAATCATGTTAAAAGAATATGCAGGACAACAAAGAGTTGAAAGAAACTTCATCAGTAAAAAAAAAAATGTTTGTAAGGAATAAAGTTAAGCCAGATTTCTCAAAAAAATCTGATGACTATGGATACCTTCTTAGGCCATCTTAAAAGGTCTTGTAGGTTGAGCCTACTCTTGATTTTCCAAAGTAACAAATCTCTGAAAGTCTTGACTACAGGAATTTAAATTGACAAGAAATTTGGGATTGCTGTTCCATTTATTTTTTAAAGTGACTGCTCTACTTTTTAGAAGAAGCTTTCTCATCTATAGCTTTAGATTCATAATGACTGTAGCAGGTTCTTTATAATAAAATGGTGTGCAAGAAGAGGAAAAATTTGTACATTGAAAGCTAATAAAAAAGAAGTTAACCTAACCAATGTAACTGTTGGAGGAGAAAAACATATTTGATAAATTTTGCATCTAAGGACACGAGTGGGAATACAAAAAAGCATTAACTATAAAAAACATGACATGAGACACTTGCCAGAAACTTTTTACAATACTTATAGCAGTTATTTTAAATGACTACAAACATAGCTTTTTTAAGAACTATGCAAAAGTCAACAATAGATAACTGTGAAATCAGTAAGATCAAGTGAAGTTGAACTCAATACCCTGCATCATATATTTACAGTAATAGACCCTTTTATGTTTACTGATTGTTACAGAATTTATAAGATGCAGTATTTTCTAAACCATTAACATTAGTTACTACGTATATGCCTGCACTATAAAGGAACTTAAAACACACAGTAACTCCAAAGTCAGCCATGGGAAATAGACCATATATTTCACAAAACTATTCTTTTGTCTCCTGTTCTGGCTCGTGGTTAAATCCCACCACCCCATCTTTATACAGATCAATAATTCATTAAGTATTTCAAATTATACTGCATGGAAGGCAAATGTTCTATTTGACCAACATACATTCACATACCCAAAGAAAGTATTGCAAAATAGTTTCTAACGTTACTGCTAAATATTTCTAATGGTGTACTACTTTGTAAGCCATTTCAAGACATCTGCATGCCATTCTAAAACTGCCTGTAAAGTGTTTTGGTTTTTTGGTGTTTTTTTTTTTTTTTTTTTTTTTTTTAAGATTAAGTTGTACTGGCTACCTCTCCTTTTGTTTCACTATTTCACAAAACACTTTTGTGTGAGTGTCAGGCAGCTGTGTTTTGTTCCTTAATCTTCCTTGCACAGCTCCCCAGGAGAGACTTTACAACATAAACTGCAAAGTACGATTTTCACAGCAGGAACAACAGTGTTCCTCTTCAAAAAGAGGCACAATAAAAATAGGACTGTAATGAACATGCTAATTCTGGTCACAAGGTGCTACCTACATATAGCATGATCACTGACAGTTCAGGAAGTTTTGGGGCAAGATACACCTTTGCCTCTTCAAAAGTCTTCTCATGCAATATATGTTTGAGATAAATGTCTTTCTAGTGTATGAAGTTCTCACACAGGTATTTTCTTGCTTTCCTTGTTTCTATTCATTCCACTTTCAAAAGCCTGTCCTACTAGCAGCCCCCTGGCAATAATCAGTGTGACTACACAGCAAACGGTTAAGTCAGATAAACACTGGTATACATCGTTTATACAGCTCCAGCTGGAACACAGCAAATTTCTCCTACCGTGCAGCTAATACCCAGACTACGTACAGTCCTGACTCCCGTTCATCTAGAAATGAGAGACATCCCACAGCACATTTTCCAACATTATAGCTGTGCCATTCCATTCGTCTAATTTCCATGCCCTCAAAGAGAGCTGTCCCAGATGACAGATTACTTCAAAACAGTTCCTTCTCATTTCAGTACTACTGGGTACAGTGAAAATACAGAAATGAGCATCTATTATCATTGAATCCATTACTAGCAGTAGAGACCAAAGATGTAGCACCTTGCATTCATCATCTCTGGTTTTTGGGCTCTTTGTTTTGTTTTGATTTGTTTGGGTTTTTTTTAAACAAATGTTCTGCACTTCTGAGAGTCTAATAAAAATCATCTCTCTCAATTATCTCAATCTCGATCTTTGTGTGTATCAATGGACAGGGAAACACTGTTCAGTAAATATTCCACTTTTACGCAGCAACGACTGTTTGACATTAAATCAATAAGATTCTAAAAGGCATAAAAAGGAACAACTGCCCTAGGCACTTCCCATAGAAATTTTGCTTTAATTCTTCCATCCTTATATAGTGCCCATGCTACAAAGATGCTATATATCAATATTCTTATAATACACAGTACAATCAACAATAATAGAGAAAATCGTGGGCTGAGAAAACAAACGGCCTTCTGCTTAAATGCCCTGTGTAGTCCCTCTTTACTTCCCAAACAGCAAAGAAAAGAAAGCAAACAGCAGTGATTGTAGAATGTACTTATGTATTCTGCTCTACTGGACCTTCTCCACCCTTGCTTAAAACCTGCACTCTTCTGCGCTGCAATTACACATCTTCTCAGGAGATAGTTGAAGCTAAACTTTTTGAGGTCCATATAGTCTTGGCAGAACTTTATCAAGGAATAATAATAAAAAAATAATTTAAAATAAAAAGTAGGATTCCTTAAAATTAACAGTACGGAATTGTTGCTGATTTCTCAACTAGAAGGAGGCACCTCACTTTCTCCTTCCTGAACAATTTATATACTTGCATATGACGCCAGAATCCTTGTTCTGTAGCCATGAAAAATGTCAGTTATCCACCATTTGCAAGATTGAAAAACAGAGTTAGGTAGCTTTAACAAGAAATGAATGGACAATGAAAGGAAAGCTATTCCAACTCTGAAGTCTGCATAGTATGGGAAGACCCTACGGATAATTTTGCATTAAAGAATCAAAGCACTGTTCCACTCCTATGGCTCTCAGCACAAATTTTCAAAACAGAGAGCTCCAAAATAAATAGCATCAGCTCTACTTGCCTAGAAGGAGACTTCCAGACTTCTCCTTACAAGCTCTGTTTCCCTTGAAATTCAGTATTTTCATGTGGGTGAATCTATCCTGGAAAGTTGCCATCTCCTTTATATTCAGCAAATCAAAAGCAGTTTCCGTTTATCTCAAACATTCACTCTTGGTCCAGACTGTCACAATATTCAGCCTAGCAAGTAAAAGTTTAGCCTGGAACGTTTCCTGATTTACTCTGGTAACAGAAAAAAAGACCCAATACTTCGTCTGTGCTAAGGCCTTGAAATGTTATTGTCTGTAGCTGCCTTTTCTGCCCTTTTTCCTACGCACCTTGTGAAGTTTCAACACCCAGAAAAACTTCATTTACATTCATAGTTCTTAGACACCCAAGTACTACAAACTGGTCATAGTGTCAGAACCCAACCAAACAGGGTAAACAGAAAAACTGACAAGTTTGGCCGTAAAAATATGGATACGATGGCAAAAATGTTGCTGTACCAATGATTTGTAGCAGTTAAACCGGATTTAGTGAAAGAAACAAATTAATATAGGCAGATACTTCAACTCCTGGGAACACCCCGATTTCACCAGCATGCCATATTAGGGTCACAGTTCTTGTGGGCTGAAGTGTGAGTAAACTCCGCCTTAC
Source organism: Alca torda (assembly GCA_008658365.1). NCBI lineage: Eukaryota > Metazoa > Chordata > Aves > Charadriiformes > Alcidae > Alca > Alca torda. Next base: position 32,466,849 of record CM018101.1, read on the forward strand.
TCACCAGGGTGCCCTCTTGCAAGAGTTGGCTCTGTGAAACCACCATTATGGAAAGATTTGAAAAACATATGAAAGTTATGAGTGTATCTTCTGCAATCCAGAGTCACATACATGCCCCAGGGATGAGTAAAGCTTAAGCAGAACACAGATCCAACTTACTCCACTCTGTTTTGCATTTGGTTATGCCTGTTAATTCCTGTTCATATCTGTGATATATATTTATCCCTAGAGCAGCTATGAGAGGCACAGAGGGACTCTTTCCCACAATGGCATAATCAAATGGAGTGTTTTCCACAAGGCTACTATTGCAGGCTGTACAAGATGAAGATTCGTGTAAGTTTGCAAAGAAGTGTATAATAGAATTACTTATCTTCCAAGCTAATGCACCCAGCACTGAATTATCGTTTGTCTTGGAAAGCAATACAGCAAGTCATTGTACAGCACTTCAAAATTTTAACCCTGCCAAAATTTCCTTACAATGCCCTGTTACTCTGCGTGGTCTTGCTTTTTCTGATGTTACCTCTTTATATAAATTTATAGTCCCAGTATGTACAGGAGTTCTCCTATGTTTCCGTTTCAGATTAAATTCCTGGGACCAAAGTATATTCCAGCAGTTGCAAAAGCCATACATATCATCACTGGAAACAACACACAATCTTTCATATTTCATATTTTTAATGAGACAATTTTTAATTAAAATTTAAAATTTAAATTTACTTAAGTTTTAACTTCATAACTAATAATGTACATTTTTTATTCATCAGGAATTTGCATATACATATCATTATGCATGGGTTTTAAAATAGGATCTGATGCTAGTGTTGTCTGAAGTAGCACCGAGCTATTGCAGTAAGAAATAGGCAGGAGAGCCATATATGCCTTACAAGAAATTCATTAAATAATCAATAGGACAAGCAAAGAAACAGATTGCATTTTACAGTCAGTCAGTTTTGACATTCAGACAACTCTTTTGCCTTTTACAAGTGGTATGGCCCTTGGTAGAGAGATGAGGGCTGTTGCTTCTTCTCCAGAAACCCCAAAATTAGAACTTTCATTGGTTTGGAACAGTATCTGTCGAAATACATGCATGCACATTTCAAGACCAGAGAGTCTTGGAAATGCATTTCAAGAAACTCTGAAAACAAAGAATACTTCTTCCACCTGAGTTTTCATATTGTTTTTTGCTTTTTCTCCCTTTCCTCCCTTTTTGCATCTCCCTTTTATTTACAAAACTTTTAATGCAGTATGGAAATGTCATTTTCTGTTCTTTTTCAACAAGGTGGAAGCTGTGCATCAAAAGTGCTTCTATCAGTAAATAAAGGGAGAACCTAATGTTAGGGGGTTAAGAACAGATTCGTGGTGCTGTTTAAACATGAACCTAACTACCAGTCTTCCCATTTTCATTGTCTAGACTGGGAAGAATTTGTAAAAGATAACAGAAGGAACACTAAAGATAAGAATTTATTTGCTAGTTTACAACAGACTATGGTGTATGCACTTAGTGTTATTATTTGTTATATATGTATGTACTTAGTGTTACTATTTGTTATATATGTACATAGTTTTGTTAGTTGACTTCAACTGTAATGCCAGGACTGTCCATACTGATTAAAATAGCTAATAAAAGTATAGAAATGAATCTTTTATTTTTCTTTTTTTAAAATAAAAATCCAACTTCAGAGAAAAATAAGTGGAAAGAAAGCTCCTTGTCACCTTACATTTGTTGGGATAGATGGATTTAAAAAAAAAAAAAATAAATCATACATTTTACAAATCTTCTTCCAAATTCTGTAAAGCTGACTAATCATCTTCAATTCCTAAAAACAATCCCCTAGCAGTTATTCTGCAAATGAAGTAATGTCATGTAATAACACAATACAAAACAGTAATCTTCAGTCATAAAAGCAACTCTGAAAACTGAAAAGTGTGATATTTCATGAAGTGTTTCCAAATCCAGTTTCCATTCATCTCCAGGTGACAGAATGAAGCATTCAGGTCATTTGACTACTAGTATTTACTCCTCTGAGTATTATCTATACAGTAGACTTGTCAGTACATTCATATCCTCACCCCTCAAGGATAGTTGAAAAAACTGATTTTTTCCTTTACTGTCTTCAAAAACTTCTTGCTGAAGTAAGAATGGAATTCAGGTGACAATATTTGAAATGGAAGAAGCCCTTCCTTTTTTTATGTGTTGTATCTTGTGGGGGAAATCTTGTAGCAGTTTAACCTAATCTGAAAACCATTTATGCAGCTTTTCAAGGTCACTGTTAATTGGGCAAATTTCTGTGTAAATGCTGATCACACAAAGCTAAGCTACCCAGCACAGCACTAAAATGTAAATCAAATGCATTCAGAAAGCATTTTTTTACCAATAATTGATATAATAACCTGTTGTGCACAGCACTCCCGTTTCACTTACTTCTTACTTCTTTTTCACTCTAATCTGTCATACCATGCATATTCACACTACCATTTTGTGGTCAAAAATCAGAAACGGGTCATTCAAGTATTATGTGAAAAAGTTTGTATTTGCCAGCATCAGTACTATAGTAATGCCCATTTGAAAAGAACTATACTTAACTTTCCCAGAGAGAAACCTCTCTTTTACAACAACGTGCACTTTAAGTTCTATGAAGTAAATTAGATACGTTTAGAAAAACTTACCACGTAAAACAGTGAGTCTTGTGGACACACTTATTTCGCCAACACTGTTGGAAGCCACGCATTCATAAATAGCTTCATCTCGTGGCGTGCGCAGTGGTTGTATTCTGAGAACTGATCCAGATCCATCATCAAACTCTATTACCTGTAGAAGGAAACAAAAGCTGTCACAGATGTTGTTACAAATGCCTGTCCTTCAGTTAATCTGTTCATGAACAGTGACCCGATGATATCCATGTCAACAAAGCCAGGTTCGTTTTTCAAATACATGTACCAGGAGAAATTCCACACAGATGGGAAAATGTTTTAAGTGCCTTGTAACATACATTGCTGTTCAGTGAGTATTTGATGGCCGCTCTAAGATAGTTTCAAGAAAAGACAGGATCAAAAACAAGCAACCAAAAAAAACCCCAGCTAATGAGGGCTGTAAGAAAGCGTTCTGTAACTTAATGCTTTTTTATCCTGAAGTTAACCACCAATCTCTCTCCATTCTCTTAGCTTAAGTAGTCTACCTTCAAACGCCAGTTATATTCATTTTAATTGCTGCAGACTACATACCCACTCTGCTCAGAGCGCAGTTCACTCATTCATTTATCTCCAAAGTGAAAAAGGGTCAGCGATTTCTGAACAAGATAGGACTACTCAATTTAGCTATGCATTTATCCCACAGAACGTAAGTAAATTTATCCAACAATGTATTAGAAAACATGCGAACAGTTAAGAGACTAAATAATAAGGCTAAACTTTGCTTAGTTTTTAAATTACAGTAGGTACACAAGAAATACTAATTTTCATACAAGAAAGAATTAATTGAATGGCCCTTATTTCATTCTTGTTCTGCTGTCAGAATCACATCAGATATTGGTGAGTACTGCAGTACTCCAGGCATTTAAAAGCCTTCTTAATAATTAAGTAATAATATTAATCTATTAAAAAAAAAAAAATTGTCAATAATATATGTTAGTACTACCACTAGGTAAATGGCACTTATCAAGAAAGGAGAGACACAATTTTTTTTTTTTTTTACAAAATAATTAATATTTGGCCATAATCTATATATACATACACAGAACAGTTTACATATAGGCCTATTTGCACATATGTTTACGTCTGTATGTCCAAATTACACACAAGTGATCTACTAGATCTCTATTCTTGTTGAAAATAAGACAGAAATAAAGTACAGAGTTGGGAACAATGGTTATATGCCCATTATCTTTACATTTTCACTGTAGGAATTGCTCAGTTTCTTCTTAGTTTCCTTTCCAGGGGCAGGGGATCTCCGAGTGGAAATAAGATAAAAATCTGTTGGTTTTGGTTTTTTTTTTTTTTCTGAGACGAAATTGGTTTGATAGCCCACAGGCTGCATCACTTTTCCTTGCTCTTTAAGTAAAGTCGTTGTCCTAAACAAACCTAGACAGCACAAAAGCTCCATCTGATCTTAGCACAAACACAAGAATGACTAGAATTCTTGGTAAATTGACATTTATGAGGGGAAGGAATATTTCATAATCTTAAAGCAGACATACTAATGATTTGTAGATAAAAAATCAAAACACGGGATCTAAATAATAACAATTACTACACTTTAAAAGAATAATTGTTATTATTTGAATCTGAATGCTGAATAATCCTTGCTGGATGGCCAATAAAAACAATTGCAGCAGACTGGGTTAGGCAAACATTGCAGAGATTAAGTTTCAAGTCTGGTGTCTCCAAAATATGTATCATAAATGGATTTGCTTTTCCTGTTATGAGTTCTCCCCTTTCCTGCATGTCACAGATAGTTAATTCCTCCCAATTCCCATCTAACGTATGAGATTTAAAAAAAAAAAAAACAACATGGATTTTTTAATAAAATCAGCCTCATGCCACAGGGTAGAATGGTGTAATTTTTTAAACTTGTCTTTTTCCTCTTCTCTGCTTCTTTTTAAGTTCCTCTGAGAAAGACTTCTTAACAATGTAAAGTAGATTTTTCTAATTCATGTTATTTGAATTGATTTGAAGCAAGAGGAGAAAAAAAGCATCCTCCTGTATCATGTTCATTCATAGTACATACTTGCAATATAAATAAAAGATGAAAGATTAATAGCAAAGTCCCACAAGGTCTTATTGTACCCTTTAAATTCAGAAACAACGTATAGCTCTCACTCCTCACTCAGTTGTGATAATCAGCCTGTGAGCAAGAAGATTCCACATTCAATGATAATAATCTTGAAATATATAAACCAGCCACTGTCAAGAGGGAGGAAATGAAATAAACTATTTGTTCCCCCATTGACAGATAAGAAAACTGCTATTTACATCAAGTTCTAGCAAAAAAGTTCCAGTTCCACAAATGAAATAAAAAAATCATAGCAAGGTTCATGAAACACTGTAGAAGGCTGTCCAAGTTTATTGGAGGGAAAAAAATCAAATAACCCCCAGCATCCCTGGGAAAGCATGTGAATTAAATTAGATGTCCCACTGAAGTTCTTTTCAGCTGCACTTACAAGGCTTCTATGAAGACAGGTGGCCAGGTAAAACATTTTCATGTCTTTTATTGCTAAGTAATCAAACTCAGAGAAATATAGAAAATATTAATGTGAAAGAAGAGGAAAAGAAGCCCAACTAATTATTGTCTTATTGGTGCAGTTGACAGTCTCAGATGTTTCTTGTTTCCCAAATGTTCCATGTGTGTTTTCTGAATCTCATTTCTACTGTTGTTCTGTTCTTATTTAAAGATCCTAAGGTATGAATTAATGGCCTTAATTAATTTCCTTCCTGCTCTTTGGACAGGAAGGACAGCTGCTTAAAATATTGATGGGCTTTGCGCACTTTAAAACTACTCTGCTCAGTGGTTGTAATAAAAATTATAAAATACTTGATAAGTGTTTTCTATTTCTTTGAAATACATTCCATCTCACTTGGCTATACAGATTGTTCAGGAGTCCACTAAAGGCATTTTTAAAACATTTTAAATTAATTTTTTTATAGTTCCATTCAAGTATTTTTTATGGAAATAAAACTGTTTTATTTTTGCTTATTCTCCCTGAAACAGGTACATAGGTACATAGAAAGCAATATATGAAGCAAATAAACTACAATATATTGCAAAATAAAACTGAATCAACACAGTAAACATGTATAAGCCCAATCTTTCACTGTTTAGAACTCAACTCAAGTGAATATTTTGTGACCAGAAGGGAATAAATTGTGTAGAGTTAACATTTCGATGTTAAACCCACTAACCAGTAACAGCTCTGCATATGCTCTTGCAAAGTGCAAACAGTTCTTGGCACTAGGAGGTCACATTTAAATTCAAGCTTTTATTTCTCAGACTGCAGTAAATATACAAGCAACCAATTATATTGGTTAATGAACAAATTCCAATGCCTTTAAATATTTTTTGAACAAAAAAGGAATAAAAAAAAAGTGGTTTATACAAGAAATGCAATTCTTTTCTGCTGACGTAAATCTAACCTGAAAGCAAGGGCAAGCAATCTTCCCAAATACTACTAAAAATTAACTCAGATGACTTCAATATTCAGTCAACTTTTAATAGGTATATCTTAGATCATTCACTCATAAAATGCATGTCACAACTGTTTTATCTACAAATTAGTCACCTTACAAACAGTTGATTTCTTAATGGAGAAGTCTCTTCTTCAACATTGAAAACAGTGAAGAGACACAGTGAAAATTATACATTCTTACTGCCAGTTTTGGCATCCATTCTACAAGCCTTCCCCCCCCATTTTCTGAGATTTTCCTTCATGTTAAAGATCAGTCCATATTTGATATTAATGGTTCCTGCCACTAAAAGAGGGAGCAATATTTTTTGTCTTACTTCCCCCAAATAACCAGTATCCTTTGAACAGATTATCTTTACTATTGCCTTTAATTGAAAGCTAAGGAGAGAGAGGAAACAGCTCTTTCTAAAGCCTTTTCCTAGGCTACTGTTAAGAAAAGAATCAAAAGCAAACAAGTTTTACATTTCCTCTTCAGCAGCAGGAAGTACAATGTCCCTTTCATCTCTCCCTGCAACAGTGGTAAGCAATTGTGGCAGCAGAAGTTGTGGCAGCCTAGGTCTGTTTGATGCAACCTGTCACAAAAGGAGGTGGCTTTCTGTCTGGAGACAGCAATCACTGCTCAAATAATTTTCTCCCATCTCCTTCATGGAAAAGATAGAAGTCTGAGCAGAAGCACGTCAAGGGTCCCCAGATAGATCATGCTAGTTTAGAAAACAGCAGTAGCAGTTTTCTCTTTAACAGTGTTATGCATAACCAGTTTGCAAATTAAAAACTTCAAGAGACTGCTCCCACTAAACTATCCCCAATAGTTTTGCTTAATCACTGATAATAAAGCTCACATGTTGGGTTTAGAAGTGAAGTTGGAATTAATGTTTTTCAGAGGAACAGAACAATGGACCTAATACCTCAAATCTCTGATTGCTGACTTTCTTTCCCTTTTTGTTCCAGACAATTTTAGGTCTTGGATCTCCTGTGGCTTGACAGATGAATGAGGCGACTCCTCCAGAAACCCCTGTCTGGTCAACGGGAGTTCTTGTAAACTTTGGTGGTGCTGAAACAAACAAAAAAACCCCAGAATTAGCCTAAGTAGTAAACAGAAAAAAATAAGCCATGTCAAGATTTCAAAATGAAAAAAGAAGGAAATGTTTTGTTTGTCGAGTGACAGTATTCACCTGCAAGAGAAAAGCATTAAAAAAAAAAATAACTAAAAGGTCAGGAAAGTACTTAGAGAGTTTACTAGTGAAATTGATATTAAAACGGAAATGTGATGGCATCAGAATAGCAAGATCACACATTATTTTTTATCACCATTATAAATAAAAAATCCAATTTGTCTTCTGTTGCAAAATGAGCTCATCAATCAGCTGTAATAAGATCATGATTCACGACTTGATGTTATGATCACAGGATGTCATGAAAACAGGATTCCCACCTTTGAGCCATTAAAATCAGTGACATTTAGAAGAAAGCATTTGTAAGCTTGCAGTGGTGGAGGTAAATGACTATGTATTTAAGAGTTCATGCAGAAAGGACCGTAACAAAAGAGAGATTTATGCTTGGGCACAGTTTCACGTATAGCTCCTGGTCACTCCCAAATTATCCTACTCTGTCAGAAAGAAGAAGTGAAAAAAGATCTAACTATTGCAACAGAAGAAGAGAGAGAAACAGAGAAATCATTTTAAACGTAGGAAAAGGCACTTTAATTGATGATTCTCTTCCCTTCTATTTCTGTTACCACATAATGAAAATAAATCTATCAGCCTTGTGGTAAACAAAACTTTTGAACTTATACCAACACAAGACATCACTTCTAAAGACTTAATACAAAAATCTGTGAGATTATGTCTATCGCCAGTACAGAAATGTTGAAGAATTCCTGTAAATATTTACATTTTTCTCTTTCTTAGCTGACAAATTTCTACAGATCAAATACACTTTAAGATGCCGCTTTGAATGATATGAAGTGAATACTTAGGGCCAATATATGATAAAAAATCCAGGTGTTTGCTATACCATCTTTCTCAGTTTTAATTGTTATATGTAGTTTCTTTATAGCAGCTGCTGCAATTAAATTTTGCTCTCATCTTCAACTTTCAGCAGTCAGCTCCTTTCTGCTCTCAAACTCTTCACTCTTCTTCACCTTCCTCTCTTAGTTCTGACAGTTATGTACCTGTACTATAATAGTTTTCATTTCTAAGTTGCTGCTCTACACTTCTATTGTCTAACCCCTGGTCTGCTGAACTGGTCTTTCCACAGGCAATACTTCTTGTCAGCATGTTTATTTAGATGTCAGAAATCCAGCAGATTACAAGTATGCATGTATGTAACACTGGAAGAAATCCTGAAATAACTTCAAATGCCAAAAAAATATGATGTGGCCATTATTATAAAAGAAACTCAATATGTTGTTGTTATGTTGCCACATTAAATATGAGAGTATGCAGATTGTCCTAAGTTTAAGAAATGAAGAGTATTTTTTACCCTACTCCTAATGTGCAACATACCAGCAACAAAGATAATTTTCAAAAAAATGCAGTAAAAATATAATGTTGCTGAAAATTGGCATGTTTTTTTCTTTAATAGAGATGTCAGGCAAAACTATTGCTCAACTTTTCAGAATGCTCAAGGATCCTTGAACACCTCTGTGCTAGTTTTGTCTGGTGAACGTGTACCTGAAACCTGCTGTCATGGGGAACTTATGAAAGAACTTCTCTGGTGCCAAAAAATTGCCAAAGCATGTCAAATAAAACACAGAGTAAAGAAACTAAAAATCCTTTCCCAAGTTACAGGCTTTACACCTGGACCACAGAAAAGACAGAAATGTGTTCTGATGAAGAGCATCTGGGTTTCACCACAACTGGTAGCTTTGAATCCTTCTCTATGCATGTATAAACTCAGCACTGTGACATGACTGAATGTGATATGCTGATACTCTGTGGCACAAGTTGCGATTGTGTGCCATCAAGTGAAAAATGATGCACTGACATTCTCTTTTTATTCTTTTTGACATTTTGTGAATTCAGTGTTGAAGTGCAAACCACCGAAAGAAAAACACTGCGTGGGCAAGTCCATCAGCACAGCGTAACTGTGTATAGTTGCTCACAGGCAGCTTTGAAATTCTAAATTTATGCCTCATTCATACATTCATTGACTGCCCAACTGATAATTTCAACATCAATAAAGTAACTCACTTCCTTAGAGACAAGGTCTGTTTTGGAAAATTTGCCAATTTTGCCATGCATTACAAGGGTCAAGGAGGTAAAGCAACTCAATTTAAGAGCCATGCTGTGCCTTCATTCCTGCAACACTTCACTAAAGTGTCTTGGGACCAGGAGAAGTGCAGATTTTAAAACGAAAAGAAAAACAAAAAAGCAACAAAAAATCATAAGCAAAACCAGTGTTGAATTATGTTAAATTAGCTCTGAAACACCCCCAAAAAACAACTAACCAACTAACCAACCAACCAAAAAACCCCACCATATTCTATTATTAGGTTTTATGTCACTGCTGGTCACCATGGTATCTGTTGGTTGGCATGTTTTTACTAATATGCAATATATTCATAGAATCATAGAATTGCCTGGGTTGGAAGGGACCAACTAGATCGTCTAGTCCAACCATCAACCCAACTCTGACAAAAACCATCACTAAACCGTATCTCTAAGCACTATGTCTACCCGTCTTTTAAATACCTCCAGGGATGGCACCTCAACCACTTCCCTGGGCAGCCTGTTCCAATGCTTAATAATCCTTTCAGTGTAAAAAATTTTCCTAATATCCAGTCTAAACGTCCCCTGGCACAACTTAAGGCCATTCCCTCTTGTCCTTTTTAATGATAACAATAACTAAAAAAAGATAAACAAAGGAGAATGCCTTCCCTTTGTTTCAGACACTGAGAGATAAATTCTCCATTGGTGCAGTGCAGGTAAATGCAAGAGAGCTTGCACTAATTTACACCATAGGAAGAAATAAAAAAAGAGCCCCTTCATTTCCAACACTGTGCAAATTGCAAAGCTGTTTATCAAATAGTGCTCATAGCTATAGATATGAAACTTAACTGCTGTTAGAGGTAAAATAAGTTTTCTGACAATTTCTTCATCTAGGATTGGGCCAAACCTGGTAAAGTACTATAACTGCTATGACTCCTTCTGAAAATTGCTTACTAGCTTCCACAGAGCCGTATCTACATAGTTGAGTTGCAGAAATAGGGCTGAATACTTAACGTGGCTATCATAGCTACCTGAAGAACAGTATTTTTCCAGTCCTACGTGAATTTTTGCTGGGCCGACAATTACTAAAGCTGTTGCCTGTTAACTAACAACACTTGCTACGAAGCATTAGAGGCAAAAGACTTGCACAGTTGTTGCATAATGATATAATTCCCTATTTGTAGACATTTTTCAAGAAAAGCATAGTTTTAAGGTTTTATGTAAAGACTACATTCTTGTATGTAAGGACTGATATTATCTACATCAATTAAAAAGCTTCACATGCCAGCATAGAAAAGAACCATGGTTATGTTTGTGTTTCGCTTAGACCACAATCCAGCTGAAAAAATAAGGTATGTGGCTGGTCAAAGTCTCCTTTTGCCTAAGTGGGTAATTCCTGTAAAAAAACACTACCACAACTCTTCTCCAGTGCCTAATCTTGAAAGTAAGGCAGTTATCTTTGAGGTATCATATGACTTCGGAGGAGGTAAATTAATTATAATTTTATCTGAAACAGTAAACTCATAGTAGTGCTGTACACTTCAGACATTTTACCATGCATACAATGTCCCTTTTCAGCAGTTCATCTTTAAACCCACAAAATTGAATTTAATTTGTCAAACCAGTTAAATTCTCTGCTTCAGGCTCAGCAGCTGCACCAGAAGGATAATAATGTCTGCATGTTTAATAGGTGTTGTGAGGATAAACACATTTATGGTCAAGAGATGCTCAGACTGTGGTGATAGTAGCCAGCCAGCCATGGAGAAGATAGGTATTATGCAATCCATCTTTTCATTATTCGATCAACATGTTCACCTTGTCACATATAAAGAGGCCATCATCAGTGTAAGGGTATGTGAAATCATAACCCAACAGAACCAAAAATGAAAAGTAGTATTTGTTGCCTTTATCTTTATAAAGGTTGTTAATTAAGGTTTGACACAAATTATCTCCACAATTAATGTTGTCAGTTTCTTGACATTGATTCTGACCTAAGCTGCTAGGCACTCTGATAGCAAACACAATTACACTTCACACAGTTGTGCTTATTAACATGAGGGCAATTTTGATTGAGAACTGACAACTATTTTCAATCTCCCTTAACAACAGCAGTGCAGAGTCCAACAAAAACTCTCTGCAGCACACTTCATTAAGCACAGCAATAATCTATATGGGAACCTTCCAGAGCAATTAAATCTGCCAAAAAAATCTGATGTAATAGGTTATCAACTATGATATCACAGTCTTTCAGCACTGTTTGGTCACATTTCAATAAAGATGCAATTAAAATAACAAAAGTGTAATCAAAATAACTTCACATTTCTGGACTTAAACTCTCTTGCGGGCATCATCAAAATTGCAGGCTATTAAATGCAAACAACACAAGATTTGTTTGTTTCAGCTTGCTTATCTACCAGTGCTTACTCAGATATTTGTGCTGATACAGAATTTTGACACCTTGTCAAGGAAAAAAAAAAAATTATAGCAGAAGATTTCCCTAACTTGGACTTATACAGAGTACCACAAGCTTTGTCATCCAATGCCTGAGAATTCCCACCCTCTGCTGTCTGTTATTCTCTTCTTGCTGGGACTCTGAAAAGTTCAAGTAACAACGATTGAACTATTGCAAATTACACTCTAATATATGAAGGAAAACTGAATTTATTGCTAGCTCACCTTAAGTATACTGAGCTTTAATTTGTTTGTTTTAAGGAGTTTAAAGCTGTAGAATTTAGGCTGCTGCTTCAACAAGCAGTCAAGCTGTCACCCCAGGAAGCACAGGACCTTCTGAAATAGTTTACCACTATGCAGAAAGAAGCTGTCCTTTTTTGCTTATTGATGCTCCATAAAATATATTTATAACATGACACTAAAATGACTCACTTGGATTGTTTTCATAGCTTTTCACGAGCGTGAGACATCTTTCTTCTCTTTTGCACTTCCATATTGTCTTTTGTAAGTTTAAGTACAATTCTGAAGTAGTAAATGGAATTAACTGAGTCACATTTAATCATGTTACAGAATTATCTGTTTTAATTTTTGCTGTTCTATACTCTGTGTTGTGCTCTGAGGACATGTAATACTTTTCCTCTGCACTCAAATAAAATGTCTGACAAAATGTTTTTGAAATTAGTAGCTCAGCCCCCTTCTTTTGACAGCTACTGAGAGCTATTCCTGTGTAGAGACATTTTTATGGACATAACTCCTCTAATTAAGGGATGAATATGAGGATAAAACTTCACCTTCTTTAAAGGTAAAGTGAGATCTAATGGGATGTCTTGCATAGCAAGTTCAGCAGTCGGACCTACTGTGGGCAAGACATATAGACAATGCAGACCTTAATGTTTTTCTGTTTCTACACTCTCTGTTTGGGGTGCATGGAAGTTTCTAGCGTACCATAACTCAACTTATGACTAAACTTTATCATATGCTTGCAATATGAAAAAGATTCCAAAATCAGAATAAAAAATTTCCAAAAATCATATCCTACCATATTCTTTGTCAGCATTCATAGCAAATGTGAATGAAGTAACAAAGACATCAGAGAAAATTAAACACGCTGAGATGCTTCTTTCAAAAGCACCATTTCCTTGTAAGTCAACATATACTGATGTTTCAGGAGACTCCTGAAAAATTACAGTAACTTCTTGGTTGTAAAGACTTGTTTTGTAGCAATAAAAGCTGGAAGATGATACAGTAACAACTATTCCCATGGAACCTTTTCATCTGACACTCAGAAAGGCAGGTCGAGCGCAGAGTAAACAATGTGGTCTGGGAGGTGCCCATGAACTTTGGGATACTGCACACACACCATCACCAGAATCACTGTCACTTAGTATAGAGCCCCTGTGTATCACTGGTCTAGTGACATCAGCTTTCAGTGGGGTATGTGCCTGGAGTAATTCCTAGGTATAAATTCTGAAGTCATTCTTCTCATGCCAAATTATACACCCAGAAAATTCCCACCTGGGGTGAGAAAAAAAAAAAAAGGAAAGAAAAAAAAGGAATAATAGAAATGTCCTTTATTCACCCCACTTCCTCCTTTGCAATATTCACTGCATCCCACTGACTTATCTGCTATATATTCTATGTAAACAGGCCATAAACTGGTTCACATTCAATAATGGTGAAGGCTCCTGTCCCGGTAAAAATGAACAAATAGGCAAATATTTAACGAAATCTCTGCCCGATACTGTATCAATACATTGCAAATTACATGTGTTATGATTCTTTTCACAATTCCTCTAGGAGTTAATATACTAATACAACTATTATATATATATATACCATATTAAATAGGAAAGCCTTTTATGCTCTTTTATTTATTATAAGAATTTTCAAAGCACACTCATTTCCAGCATTCACTGCTAATTTACTCATTAATCATAATTTGTGACATCAGCTAGGCTGGTCATAGTTACAAGCAATTGTTTTGCCTTAACTCCAACCTGCACTTACAGTGGACCTGCAAATTGGCTATGTAAGAAAGTTAATTAGGTTTTTATTTCTGTAAGAATGAGTGACAATTTGTATTCATGAAATCTGCATAAAGAAATCCCAAAGTTACCAACTGATATGTTCCTAAAGGCTCTTGTCTGTCAGTCACAAGCTGGTGAAATTTTCCTGTTTCTCACCATAAACACCTTAAAACTGCATCATCCTTACAACCTTCAACAAGAAAAATAGCAACAACACAATCCTCAAATGCCTTCACACTCTGAGCAGCTGAATAGTTTCATTATCGTGTGAATGAAAATTACCAGTTTTTCATCTTTGAACTACTGAATGCAATCCAGCTATGCCAACTAATTCCAGCTGAAGACCTTGACCCATTTAGTTCACAAAAATTATTTGCAGGTACAAACGCAGGTTTCCCAAAATCCTGGGTGAAGGAAAGTAAGCTATTTCACATTACAGGAATCACAACATCCTCTTAAAAACCCAGCCCCTTCAACAATACTCATAAAATCTTTATAATATAATCAAAACCTTTATCTCCCCACCTTCTTTCTGCTACTTGTATTCTTCTAAAAACAAAAACGCTCAGAAGAAACAATTATGTCAAAAAACATCTGGGGTTTTTTTGGGGGGGGATGGGTGGTTGTGGTTTTTTTCCAATTTAGCAGTCATCTCCAGTTCCCTAGTCTTCAATCAGCCAGGGCATACCCACCCTACAAATTTAGTAAGCGGCTCAAAAAAAGATTATCAATTCCTGATCTCTCAAGGAAAATATATTAAAAGTCAAGCCTACCTTTATTTTTTCAAATTTTCTGCAATGCACAGCGTCAGTTTACTAGGCTGACCACTGGGTTTGTTCTTCCCTAAAATACGAACTCTAACGACACACTTACAAGTAAGGCCTTAGAGCTAGAATAGGTAGGTTACATTTTCCAAAAGGTCTAATGTTAAAATAGCACATTCCTAATTTGTACCTCTAGGCTGTGCAAACCTTGGTACCAGCTCATTTCATTGTGGATTATGTATGCTTTTTTAGAGACAGACATTATCTGAGCCCTAGGGACACAGGAGGAATACAAACCAACACATACAGCAGCAGCAGACATTTATTTGCCAAATATCATCATCCCCCCTCACTCCCATACTCATTTACAGTTTATAATAAATGGAGAAAGAAATGGGCTTTCACAAATATGAAGAACCTATGTGAAAAACCTGTTAAAAAACTTTTTTTAATTCCATAGACCAATACGTTTATACCCTAAATAGGACAAAGCTGAGGAATTTATTGCTGTGCTTTTTCTATTAAAACTGTTGCAGGCAACCTGATAACAATTTAAGCTGGTTTCATGATAAATTATTAGGACACTTACTGTAAAAATGAGACCAGCCATTAACTACTGCCTCAGCAGAGTGTTATCAGGCTGACAGGCCATTGGAGTCATCCTCCTTCATGATCAGAAAAAAGGAGAAGGCTTTTGAAGCCAGACCTACTCCCACCCCCATCTCCTCTTGCCTTCAACCCCAAAGCTGTGTACAAAGCTTTACCTGACAGGGCTACACACCCATGACCTTCACTACAAACTTTAACCTTCTTTTAAATATCACTACAGAAAATGAAACAGTTCTACACATTTTCTTCTAAATCTCCCCTTACTTACTCCAGTTCAACAACTCTTCAGTTGTTTCTACATGAGAATTCTGGTTTATGCTAGTTGAAGAAAAGAGAATCAGGATGCTTGGTTCTAGCATTTGATTGACCTGAGCCCTGACAGATGTAGGTGTAGCTTTAAGTTCGCACTACGCAGTAAATGCACAGGACGGCAAGAATTCTCTTTTTCCCATGCCTATAGGAATTCCAACACTGTAAATTTAACCCAACTACACATATGCCTTTAAGTTATACACCAGCAAACATGTTCAAATGCACAATACAAAACAGAATAGGTATAAGCTTGTATGTATACACAGTATTTATCACATACAGTATATGTAAAATCTGGGTGGGGCTTAATCTACCTGAGTTAGAAAGAGGAACTTGCTAGTTAATCCAGTACTAAGCCTTCTTCCAGCAGCAAATGAAAAGCATAAAGCCTCTTGAATCTAAAAGGTTAGTGACGTGCACCACTTCATCCCCCAGGAACATTACATAACCTTGTCATATTCACTAATTTAATGAAAGGAAATTCCGCTTCAAAGCTCTCTACTGCTTCTTTTTCAAATTTTAATGTCTGCAGACTGCATATGAATTATTTGGTAACTGAGAGCTGACACTCCTTTTCAATGTGCAAAGTAGAAGCAGTGGATCTTAAAATGTCACGCAAGCTGATCTCTTTCCAGAGGAGTTTTACTCTAAGAGAAAAGGGCGAATAACGAGATCCTACAGGTAAGAGTTTCAATTAGTGACTGAGTGTATCTGGATTATGACTGGAGAGATTTTGCTAAAACCCTCAAAATACAGGTACCAAAACCAGGAAGAGTAAAACTGTGGCACTGTAACAGCTGAGTGAAGCTTCCACTCATTTTTTTATTTATCTGAACACAAGAAAATGCATACTTGGCCATTTATACACAGGGCAGATTGCTTATTAGCATCTGTGAAAGCAGTATCACCTATCTAATGATAAGACTGACTCAAAGATAAAAGAAACTATCAAGCTCTACATACTAAATATGACTCAGTGTTAATGCTTGACAAGGCACCCATATATGCAAATTCTCATAACTCCTGTTCAAGCAGAAGAGAAATTAATAAAATTCTGCCTGGGAACAGACCACATGGCTTTCATCTTTCTTTTCCAACAGGGGAGGAAAACTGCCTTGTTACCAATACCCGCAACTGGCCAGCACATAAAAAGGGAAAAGCATTCTGTTACAATCTGCTACTATGCCCTGTGAAAGTGATCTAAGATCCTAATCTTTTGTACAACATGCCTATATGGGTGAAATGCCTTAATGTTATCCACGTACTGTAAAATCATCCCTAGCCCAAGCCAGCTGAAGGTAAAAGCAAGAAGAATTTATAAAAGTCAAAATACATACGTTATCAAAGTTTACAAGGACATGGGTGATTGATAGAAAATCAATCTTTCTATTGCAGTTACCAAAACCAAAAGACCTTCCTTCTCCAGTTCTGTTTCCAGATAAGGTGAGGAGGCTTAGCTTAGGGACCAAACCCTTGGCCAAACACTAGTCCCCAGCCTTCATCCCCAACAGATGAGGAATATTGCCGATCTGTTCCTTAGGTGTATGAAGGCAACCTTTAGATTCATCAAACATGTCTCACATATAACATCTGACCTTCAGCTTAGTGATGAGGTGGTTTATACCTTCTCGTCTTTTGAAACATTCTGGACAGAGTCATGTCCTGTGCTGGTGGTAAGCACATATTTTTATACCTCTTTCTTTGTTGGGTTAAACTCTTAAACTGCTGAGGGGTAGATTGTTGTTACTTGGGAGAAATGTGTACGTGTGTCTCATCAAATCTTACAGTCCATATGAACATATACAGCTTGGGGCCTTAAGGGGTTTAAGATGACCTTCTAATTGCAAACCAGCATTAAGAGATGGTAAGACTTGACACGAGCATAATTTATTGAGCTAAACTGGTTAATAAAAACACTATATCATTAAACTTGCTATAAAACAAACAAACAAAAAACCACCTAGTTAGTAGAGACTCATAAATCTTTCTTTCCTTCTTACTAGGGTAGAACTACTTCATCCCAGCACTTGATAAATATCTTTATCAGTTGTAAAACAACATTTACTGTTTGCCTACAACAATTGATTATATGAAACCTAAATTAGATGTCTGGCCAAGTAGAGAGAATACATGTTCCTCTTAACAACAATGCTGTGAGAGCTACGCAATGCAGCCCAGCTTCAGATGTACTAAAAGACAGGTAAGTGTGGCCTGTAGGATCATACATTACTTGATGCATAAGCAGACATTCATAAACTAGGTCAGAAAACTGTTTATAGGTATTAAAAAAAGATTCAGTGACTAAAGGCCCTAGTGGATAGTCCTATTTCCTTGTCTACAAGTCACTTATGATACATCAGTATGGGTAACACAGTACAAGTAGCCTGCTCTGGGATATGGTTATGCAGATATAAAAGCACTGATTAAAATGTATTTACGCTGGCAGTATTTTTGATACTGTGTGTTTTCAGTGCTACACAAATGTCCTACTGTGTATAGCTCCTGCTGTGAATACAAGCTCCTACAAGTCATATTTTGTTGTCAGTAACCACAATGCACTGCCAATACACAAAAAATACTACTCATAAAGTGAAGTTTTGTAGTTAAAACTGCATCTGCTCTATGAGCTTCTTCTGCAGGAGCTATATTGCTCTAACTCCTCTACAATAGTTATGCCAGCAGAAATTTCAAGTATGTTATACATAATACATTCAAGAATATGAGAACCAAAACCTCAAATAAAAGGTATGCACAACAAAGTTGTAACTATGAAATAAGGAGAAGTAATGAAACAGTAAAAACAACTAAAAGAAACATATTAACACATAAAGGTAAACCTTTAATTACTACAAGTCCATTTCTTTTTTAATACTGATATGTGACATTACTTTTTACAATAATGTTCTGCAATCTATTACTTAAAATCACCAAAGAGTACAACTGTTTGATACAGTACGTTACTGTAGCATTGCACTTGCTGTATAAGGACCTTGCATGGTTGTTCATGTTACTTAAGTTATTCTAATATAATTTTCAGTGATTAAAAATACAAAGATATCACACCAATTATATCTTCCATTCTTCTCTCTTTAACATAAATTTATTCCTCTTTAAGAGATACCAAGAAACCATAACACTATATGGAATTGACATTAAGTCAAGGGCATGCTATTTAATGGGGGACATAATGACAAATTCAGGGTGTAAGAGAGGTGAGTCTTATGTGTGGCCAGATATCATGCTGTAAGCGGAAATATTACACTAGGATTCTCCAGCTTCTTTTGACATTAAATATAACGCTTTTCTATCACTCACTTTAGGAAGTCAGAAATTATTTTGTTTCATTCATACACGTTATTTACAGTGTCAAAGTGAAAAGCACCACCAAGTGATTTTTATTAATGTAATATATACAGATTGTGAAGACCCTCACTTTGGTTATCTCCCTTAAAATGAATTCCCATCAAATACAATTCTGCTTTATCCTCACTTGAGAAAATCAGCAGTGGCCCAGACACTGGGACACTTACTCCATTTTTACTGTCCTCTCGTGCTCTTCTTGCTCAATCCACAGCTCTTCTGAGACCAAGCTAAACTGGAACTCTTTAGAACAGTTTAGGTGTGAGGTCCTGAGAGAGTCAGTGAAGGCAATACAGAATCAACAAAGTTAATTCACCTGGGCTTTATGTCATGCCTTATCTATGCAGCGATTATATTTTTACAGTGAAGGGCCCCCCCAATAAGTTGGGACCATGACTATGCCACTGAAATACAGTGCAGAGGTGATCTTAGCAGGGTCTGACATAGATTTTCGAGTTAGTGATTTGACACTAAGTATTTGCAACTCATTCTATTATTTCATTCAGTTTACTGCTTTTAAGGCACACGTGGTGCTTTAGAATACAATAAAATACAAACTTGCAAGAGTTCTGTAGGACACAATGAAGCGTTCTTTCCTAAAAAAAAAAAATAATTTACATTTGCCTTGTCATAGAGATTTTCACTCTGTAACCTCCATCATAACTGGAAAGCACAATTCATGCCCATTTCAAAATAAAAGTAAAAATTACTGAAATATAACTACCAATAAGGATTGCACTCTCCAGTTTTCTTTCACAGGCAAATACATTCTTTCCAATTATTATAAAAACAAAAAGTAGTGCCAGTCCTAGTCGGCTTCCCACTTCATATCTGAGTAGTAAGAAGATTCAGGAAACAAATTCACTCAAGTTTGGTCTCAAGAGATAAAACTGGAAGCCAAAAGTGACAGTTGGCTACCGGACAGAAGGGAGGGCTGAGAGCCAAAACTTTGTAATTCTAATCCCATCTCTACTAATTGCTTGTTGTTTAGCTTTAGGCAAATTACTTAACCTCCATGTCTCTATTTCCTTACTTCCAGGATTATGCTACTTACACGTCGCAAAACATACGGAGGAGTATCATAGCGGTTACTGGCACTATATTTACAATATTTGTGTAAAGGTTTGTGCTCGTGCATTGAATGAGAGGGCTGAAAATTGTTTCAGTTTAAGCCCTATCTACTTATAACAAGCATTACACTTTGATTAGGGGGAAGGAAAGAAAAACAAACAAACAAACTACACTCAAATTTTTAGAGTGTCAGTGAAAACTGGTAGCTATTTGGCAAAGTTATTAGTCTTTGAAAATTGCAGTCCTCTGCATATCAGTATTGCAAAATGCTGGTTTAATTAACACTCTTTTCTCTAAGGAAATCAGCTTACATTGCCCAAGTGTACTGAAAACGAACTGCTTATTTTGACACTGAGAGGTATGTACTGAAAGTTGTTATCTTCTAAGAAATGATATTAAATTATTTCTAAAAAATATATTGCCCTGCATCATAATTCAGATTCAAAGGTGTATAACTAATATCGTTTGTGCACATTTAAATAATAGAATTTAATATTTTATTTATGCATCCATGTTAATTATAATATTCACTTAAAATATTCATTTATATAACACTAAATATGTGTAGATATGTTTACATCTAAGTGATATGCATGTTCAGAAATTAGAAATTTAGGAAAACTGTATTTTACACATCAGGCTTCAGCAGCCTCTTGAAAGTGTACTTTGAAACGGCTGAATGTTTCCTAAAGAGAACTGAGAACTTGGGTTTGCTGTCTATGAACTCAAATTTCTACTGAATCTCAATGGAATCTTCGAAATGTAGAAAATGTCCAGTGATTGATCATTGTACTGCATCATCAAAGCTACAATCTGCTCATAGGAATCATACAAAAGTAGGGAAAAATTTACATCGTTGTAAAATTTCCTGACCTTTTTTTTTTTCCTCTAATCTTTTCTTCTGGATAAAAGAAGACAACCAGAAATAAATTTCTCACTACCAAACTGAAACTATTGACACAAATTCACTACTGAAGTTCACTACAAATTCACTACTGAAGCTGGGGACAGGTCACCAAAGAACACACAATAGCTGGCCTCAAACATCCAAACATGAGAAGAATCAGGCTGTGGAAATACAGAAATAAGAAACAAGCTGAAAACATGGTACATTTCAGGAAAAACTGCTGAAAAGCAAAAGAGAAGAAGAAAATGCTGGTCAAACAATGCAGAGGGATAACCCAAACCAAGAGGAATTTCAGGTCTATTTAAAATTTAAGTAAAAATTTAAGTAAAATTAATATCTTTACATATGAATATATAGCCAGTCAGTCACATAAGTTAATTAAACATGAAAAACGTTTGAAAGCTTCATCTTTAGTATGTATAAAAGTTTCTTGCTCCCAAGGGCTCTCTGAAAAGTTGTAATTTACTCTTTGTGTTCCTTAACATGCAATGCACAGTATATAATAACAGTAAAACCTCTGGAATGAATTACTGTATTGTTCATAAATCACAAGAATCAATTACTAGGTGTATTGTTCCTTCACTGACTGCCTTTAGAAAAGCAGCTTCTGGAGGTTCAATAATTTTGCATATCACTGTGTCAAATGCTGGCACACACAACTGGAAAAAATTCTAATTAGTTAGCAATAAATATTTAGAAGTTACACTTTGATGCTTTCACTTCTAATAACAAACCTCATTCTGAAAGTAGATAACTTTCAAAAAACTCCAGAAAAAATAAAGTCTTTGAAGTTTTTGTTTTCATTATTCTTAACTGCTCTTCATTGTAATAATACAATATAATGCAATAGGGTACCAAAGCAAAACGGAAGTGGGGATAAGAATCAATATAAAATTATTACTGACAGAGATGGAAATCAACAAAGAAAAGCCCATTGGAGTGCCAGATATATTTTGTTTATGTGTTGGCCTTAACCCCAACAGCACAATTCATGATGAAGAGTACAAGGTTTAAATTTTAGGTGTGATTTCTTCCTCCTTTAATAGACAGTAATATGGTATGCTCATATGTTGACCTTTTGTATAAGACTGTAGCAGAACACCAGCAGATATAACAGGCCTTTTGCCATGCTTATTTATTTAGCTTTACACTGGTATACAGAAATACATCTGCTGGGCAGAGTTACAACTATAGGTCTCACTCTTCCCAACACAGGAGCCTGTAGTGGTTGAGGAACACCAACCCGTGACATTCTACTTGATATCAGAAGCTAGAAACATTATGAACTGAACCTGTGCTTTCTGTTTATTTTGAAAGTTCTGAAAACTAAGTTGGTGTACTGGTTTCTCTACTGTTGTCCCCTGCTACTAGGACAAGAGTTTGCAACTGTGCCTTCCTATAGACAAAGAGCTATATGCACCAGCTTGTTCTTAAATTATTTTATGTTATAAATATAAAATCAGAAGGAAGAAATATAAGAAAAACTAAAATATTTTAATTTTAAAAAGAAACACTTCACTTTCCATAATTAAGAACTGCTGTTATTTCAAGGAAATTATCATGCTTTGAGAATAAGGTTACAAATTTCCAGTCATTAAAAAAAAACAAAACAAAACAGAACACAAACAAAACAACTTATAATGCCTGACTATATCACTTACCATGGCAAACAAAATGTAAGCTAAGGAATTCTTTTGCGTCTAAGTGCATAAGGCTAACCTACGCATGTGCATATTTATAGCACAGAAAAAAAAATAATCCTTCAACAACACCTCAAATAGTGTCAAAAGCATCCCTCACCTTTGAGGTTACCCATACTGCAGTCAATCCTGTAATTACAGTCACATACACATGTTCTAGTCAGTTTTAATTTAGGCAAGGCATCACAGTTAACGGTTAGCCACAGATCCCTCAAGCAAGTAGCAAAGTAACTGCGCAGACCTTACAGGGACCAGAGGGGCTGGGTCTCACACAGGCAATCAGGCTACCCTGTTTGCCTAATAGTTAAAGTAACCAGAGCACATCTATACAGTCACAATTAAGAACAGCAACTTCAGAACTCACAAAAGTATTGAAACACCAAACTTTTCACCTTCCTTATTATTTCTCACAAAAAAAAAAAAAAAAAAAATCTGATCCATACTGCATTACACACTTTGAACTCCCTTGATTCTGCAGTCTGTTACAAAGATGTTTTTGTCTTGTCACTATCAAAATGAGATTTTGTGTATGTGTGCAAATTTTTCCATATTGGTAACCTCCAAGTTCAAATTCCCTCTAACACCTGAATGGCAAATTTCTTCCACAATCCACCAGCATGTTTTCTCTTTATACTATGTCAAACTGAATTCTTTATCCGTTTCCCATCTTGAGCTTCCCCTGTTCTCCCAGAACTGAGAATCTAGATCCTTTCTGATGGAAGTCAGGACTTATTTCTTAAGCTTTCTGATCATGTTCCAGTGGATGTTTCCACCATGCTCTCAATTTCTTTCTTACCTTGTTTACAGGTGGTTCCTCTACACCACAGCAAAGGAGTATGAAATCTGTCAAACAACTAAAGCATTACACCGTTGAAAGGTGGGATGTCTATGTCCAAGTAATTTTACTTTCCAAACTTTGCAAATAGAATAAATATTGGATCTAGCACTGTGGAGCCAGAACCAATTGTCTGCATCATTGTTATTTGAAAATATTCATGCTCTTCCCCACATACTGCTTCACTGTGACCTTTCAGGACTCACTAAATTAACCTCTTTTCTAAAAGAAATAAAAAGGCTACGAAAGTCATGCAGGTGTGCACATTTTTGTGTGAATGAACAATTAAGAACAGATAAAAAATTCATACCTACCTCCAATGTCCAGACATTCACTTCTAGGTGTAGCTATCTTTCTCCCAAGATCAGATGAACACGTCAAAAGAACACGACAGAACTGAGTGTTTAAGTGACTGATACAAACCCGACATGCAGAGTAATGAAAGAAATGCACACCTGGATATTTCATGCAGATGATTAAGCCTGTTATGGATTCATCGTTCTGTTCTTAACTGCTTACATAAGAGGGACGCTATTAGGTTCTTACAACACTATGGGCCACAGACTAAGGTATAAATTTTGCTGTAAACAACAATAGGTGAAATCTTGGTGCTGTTCCTAAATGTGGCCAGCCTTTTGTCTCCTGCTTTTCAGAAATAACACCTATAGAACTTTCTAAAGATTTCTACAATTATGCTCACAACATGAAGGTTGTGCAAGATACAGTACAGTGAACAGAAATGCACGTTTACATTTACACCATTTTACATGTAGAAATTTTGTAAGAACCTTTTTTTTGTTATTTTTTTAACTGTCATATTTCAATAAAACTTGACTAGAGATGCAACTAGATTTCTGATGCAATGAAATTTCTGTAAAAGATCATTCCATTTAGGCCATCTTTGAAGACTGGGCTTTTTTAAAAATAATTCTGTTCCATTTTCTTAGAAAATCACCTCTGTTATCAGTTGATACTATGTTTCATTCAAGAGGTTTTACACATTTGATATGTTTCTAATTATGTAAAATATTTTCCCTCTCTTGAAAATGAGAAAATCCGCATACTATGTATAGGTAAGGTGTTTTCTTAAATGAGTTGGCTAATTTCTTCACTATTGTAAGCTGATCAAAACGCAGTAATTTCAGTGACACTGCTCAAATTTACAGAAATTGAAGATTTGGCTTGTTATTTTTAGATTCAGATTGAGCAGCAAGCACCACACATTTACAGCACTGTGATCAGGTATTAATTACATAGCTTCCAACAATAACAGAAGTTTGCAAGCTTACTTCGTTATGCACTAAATTAGCCTTGACTGCACGGAAGTTGAATGAATAGCTATAATCTGGTACTATTCGTACCTTCGCTTCAGCAAAGTCTTACCATACCAAGTAACTGTAACCAAGTCTTAAGAGTCAGCTAGCAGTTACAAAAACACACAAAAAAGTGAGAATATAGAATACATTCCATATGCTGTGAACCAATTGGTCTGGGTGACAGGCACCCACACAACATTGTGAAGACTATGAAGATGTAGTGAAGCTATACAGGGAGAAAATTAGGAGAGCCAAAGCGCAGCTAGGACTCAACCTAGCTACAGCTGTTAAGGATAACAAAAAATGTTTCTATAAATTCATTAACAACAAAAGGAGGATTAGGGAAAATCTCCCTCCTTTATTGGATGCAGAGGGAAACGTAGTCACAAAGTATGAGGAAAAGGCTGAGGTGCTCAACGCCTACTTTGCCTCAGTCTTTAGCAATGGAACCAGCTGTTCCCTGGGCACCCAGCCTCATGAGCCAGGAGACAGGGAGGGGAAGCAGGACGAGTTCATCACAATTAAAGAGGAAGTGATCGGTGACCTGCTACACCACTTGGATGCACACAAGTCTATGGGGCTGGATGGGTTACGTCCAAGAGTGCTGAAAGAGTTGGCAGATGTGCTTGCCAAGCCACTTTCCATTATTTACCTGAAGTCATGGCTAACTGGGGAAGTCCCAATGGACTGGAGGGTAGCAAATGGAGCACCCATTTACAAGAAAGGCAGAAAGGAGGATCTGGGAAACTATAGACCTGTCAGTCTGGCCTTGGTACCAGGGAAGGTCACGGAGCAGATCATCTTGAGTGCCATTACAAGTCATATAATGGACAAGCAGGGGATCAGGCCTAGTCAGCACGGGTTTATGAAAGGCAGGTCCTGCCTGACGAACCTGATCTCCTTCTATGACAAGATGACCCAATTATTGGACGAGGGAAAGGCTGTGGATATTGTCTACCTAGACTTTCGAAAACCATTTGACACTGTGCCCCATAGAATTCTCATGGGAAAACTGGAGGCTCATGGCCTGGATGAGCATATGATCTGCTGGATCAAGCACTGGCTGGATGGACGGTCCCAAAGAGTGGTGGTCAATGGAGTTAAATGCAGCTGGCAGCCGGTCACAAGTGGTGCTCCTCAGGGCTCAGTGTTGGGACCATTTCTGTTTAACGTCTTTATTGATGACCTTGATAAGGACATAGAGTGTATCATCAGCAAGTTTACAGATGACACCAAGTTAAGTGGGAGTGTTGATGTACATGAGGATAGGGAGGCTCTACAGAGAAACTTTGATAGATTGGACTGATGGGCCAATGCTAATGGAATGTGCTTCAACAAGGCCAAGTGCCAGGTCCTGCACTTGGGCCACAACAACCCCATGCATTGCTACAGGCTTGGGGAAGTGTGGCTGGAGAGCTACCTGGTAGAAAAGGACCTGGGGGTTCTAATTGACAAGCGGCTGAACATGAGCCAGCAGTGTGCCCAGGTGGCCAAGAAAGCCAATGGCATCCTGGCTTGTATTAGAAATAGTGTGACCAGTAGAAGTAGGGAGGTGATTGTCCCCCTATACTCAGCACTGGTGAGTCCACACCTTGAGTACTGCGTCCAGTTTTGGGCACCTCAATAGGAGAGAGATATCGAGATGCTGGAGCGAGTGCAGAGGAGGGCAACGAAGCTGGTGAAGGGCCTGCAGAATAAATCTTATGAGGAGCGATTGAAGGAGCTGGGACTGTTTAGTTTGAGGAAGAGGAGGCTGAGGGGAGACCTCATCACTCTCTACAACTACTTGAAAGGACATTGTAGAGAGCCTGGTGCTGGTCTCTTCTCACAGGTAATTAGTGATAGAACAAGAGGGAATGGCTTCAAGCTGCAACGGGGTAGGTTTAGACTGGACATTAGGAAAAAATTCTTCACAGAAAGAGTGGTCAGACACTGGAATAGGCTGCCCAGGGAGGTGGTGGAGTCACCATCCCTGAATGTGTTTAGGAGTCGTTTAGATGCAGTGGTAGGGGATATGGTGTAGGGGAGAACTTTGTAGTGTGGGGTTGATGGTTGGGCTTGATGATCCCAAGGGTCTTTTCCAACCTAAATGATTCTATGATTGTACAAAAAATTGATAAATGAATGGGACTCATGAAAGTTCTTACATTTACGTTTTTAGCTAGATTTCTATGAGACAAATCCAAACCTATATTTCAAATGAACTCATTATTACTGTGTTTAATTTGAGTCTTGGCGTTAAAAAGTGAAAAAAAGTTAAGGTTTGTGATAAAAAATTGCCTCAACAGCACTTAAAAATTGATTTGCTAAAATTTGAGACTGGATATTGGTTTTGCTCAGCAACTAAGAGGACAGTATTTCTTTTATTCCAGAATTATGTGTATTTCAGCAAGTAGAAAAAAGATATATATTTATCCTAATCTCGCTAATTATTTAATTAGTCTTAGTTGCCTAATTAGTCTTAATTACTCTTATTTATAATTAATTTATAGATCTATATTCACAAGGAAACAATTATCAGGGGAAAAAAGAGGTATAAACATGTCAAATATCAGGATTGTTTATTGAGTTCAGCTTTTTTGGATGGTAAGATTCAGGAGAGAGGGTAGTACTTGTTTTCAGCAATGAAAGGAAATGTATCATTCTGTTTTTATAAAGTTGGTCTGATCGGTTTATAAACGTAGGTCTGATCCTACAGCATAAATAATTTACACTGAAGTGGAAATTCTCATGGCCTGTAGTGAAAGTATTCCCTGTGAAGTGATGCCAAGTACATATCTATGTGTCATTATGTAAGAAATCTCCATGTGTACTGAGTGTAATACTTCGTAATGCTTCATCATGCCTCTGTGTTTCAAGACACTCATAAATATCCAGGTTACTTCAGTAGTGGGTCTTAGTTTCTCTATTTATTGACTGATATTATCAATCTTTTTAAGGTTTGAGGGTCTGATTCTCCTCCCAGTAATCTTGGTAGAAATCAAGAAAAAATCCAGTGAAATAAGGATAATAAATGGGTAAACAATGATGGAGGGGAATCGGTGTCTCAAGATTTTTAATAAACAGTTTATTTTTAGTTTAGGCTATAAAGTCCAAACAAATAAGCTATTTTTGTCACTACTGCTCAGTAGACTTATCAGTATGTTTGTGAAAGTTAATTATGTGATGAGATACACCATAGTAATTACTGCCAAAAAATGTACAAGTGTGTTTATAAATTCGAAGTGTTCTATTAAAATAAAGTGTATTAAGTACATAGGAGAATTACTATTTTCTTCTACTTATTGATGCACAATCATTTTTATGGTTTTAAGTATCTTTTTCCCCTCCAGAATGCATACCAATGCATTTAGCACTATTAGCATACAGAGTCAGTGCATTTAATATTATGGGTTTGTTTTCATGTATGCAAAACAGCACAACAATTAATACAAATAAATGGTGTATTTTCTGATACAGACATTCAGATTCTTCCATTTTGATCTTATTTAATACTATGGGTGAGAAGAAACCACAATGTAAATATTACGTACAGATATTTTTATCTTAAAAACACATAGATATTACAGATAAGAAATGAAATATCAGATTCATGGTTGCTTTGAATAAATTTAGTTCTGCTCATCCTTAGGTATGTTATGGAGGCCACTGTTTAATTATTTTAATTTGTACTGAAAGTGCCTTATGTCAACATCATCTCTTTTCACATGATGCAACTGGTGTTTGCACAGTTGTACATCAGTTGTAAAGTGAAAGAGAACATTCACATTTCTGATCATGGAAAAGGAAAAACTAAAGACTAACATAATTTCTCAAAAGAATAAGATTATAATTTTCATTCATGAGGATGCACGAAAGAGCCCTAGTTGCAAGCATGGAGAAAGGTCGAATTACAAATTCCAATAGCAGTTGAAATGTCTGTTATTTTTAAAAGTTTCAGAGTAAACTGTAAGTACCAACACAGTCGGGAAAGAAAATGCTAAGGCAAGATACCATAATAATCACACAAACTAAAGGGGTAGGAGGGAAGTATGGCCGTAATTGAAGTAGAATCAACACAGTTTCCTTTCAGAAAGCCCTGTGATTATCCTTCTGTCATAGAATCACAGCCATAAAATGAAAACAAAGAACTATTCATTTACAGAAGTGATATTTACAGAATAGTTGTAAATCATTCCATGAAAATGTGAGTTTCTCTGTACTATGATCCTCTGATCTAATAAAAGACTCATAAGGTCTAAAATTAAGAAGTATGCATGTTTTACAGCATTGTTGTTAGCCACATTACTTTTGCAGTTTGGAGGGCCAAATCCCAGACTTACATTCCGGCAGTCTTGATCTGCGACTTAATCATGATTTGCTTAATGCAGCACTTAAAATTAAACAAGAATTAGATCTGATACTGAGGTGCAATGTTGTAATGAGCAACAAACTTCTAGAACTGACCATGTTAGTTTATTAAATCTTGCACTCTCTGCAATGAATTCTAGCTGAAGAACCAAAGAAAGCTCCATATTCAGGTAAAACTGTATTGTTAAAGGACTATGTGATCACAATAAATCTCAAATTCAACACAAATAAAATTACATTATAAAGTGAGGCACTTTTCCAAAGCAAACTAATGTGAAGATCCAACTACTATTACATACTCATACATGTATGAAATAAAACTTCTTAAGGTAGAAATAACTCTTTGGTCCCTAATTTACTAGTATGTTTCAACCCAAAAGAGGAAGATGAGAAGGAAATATTACAGAAACTTCCATTCACTCTTCCACTACACTTTCACTATATATCTAAGAGATCACATTTTTCAATTGTCATATAACCATTTATCAGCATTATTTAGTATTTTTACAACATTTAGCACCCTCCTAAAATAGGATCTGACTTTGCTAAATCTAACAAAAGCAGAGAAGATAATCTTCATCCAAGAATGTTTACCATCTTAACCTTCCCCCCTTAAATGTTTACAGTCTAAGTATAAGATAAGGCCTACAGCCAGACTTAACACAATACATGGAAAATATGAGAGAGTTCTAGTCAGCATGAATGGCATTAAAATCAAGTCTACTAACTTTCTAAAAATCGTTGAATTTTTAGCAAAGCAAAAGACAACTGAAGGGAAGATTATGAAGTATCTTTGTGGAAGACTATGGAATGCTAAATTTCTTCTTATCTTTTTGAATAGCCTGGAATACAGACTTACACAAAGCTGTAAAAACTTCTCCAGAATGAAACAGCATAAGAAGTCACTGTCTCTGCACTCTAGGTTTGGAATCACAAGAGACATCACAGGAGAATATTCATCAGCTTGTCTAACAAGACATTCTGTGCATCTGCCTCACACGTATTAAAATTAAAGAAATATCTTTATTAAGAAAAAAAAAAAGATAAAAATAAAGAAATATCAAAAGGTAACCAGTGATGTCACTTTCTTAGAAAAAATCATGTTCCAGATGAGTGAGAAATTAAGATCTTACAGCAAATACACTGTATATCTTCAAGATGTAATCACCAACCTAACATTAGGAGATTGACTCGAATCTCACATTGCAGTGCAGGACTACTCTTTATTTTTGATTTTGCCCATTGAGGGTAACAGGGATTTAGTGCCTTGTTTCAGTTCAGGAAATACGGCATCATAACCAGCTGGTAAAATAACCAAAAAGGTCAGTCTCATACCAGAACCTGAAATATTTATAGATATGCTTTCAATATGTTTTTTTTATCTGCTAAGAAGTTTCTCTTACGTACTCACCCCCCTTACAACGTATGTATCAGTCACCTTGTCGACATAGTTTTTTCAGTTCGAATCATTCCAGATTCTGCTTGACAGTGGAATAAATATCCCAGTATAGCCACTAAATTAAAATTGCGGTTGATATCTCACAGCAGTTGAGACTTTAGTTCTCCTTTTGATATATAACATACAATATGATTTTAATATATTGTAATATGTAACAAAACATCTGCTTTCTGAAATTTTGAAAGAGGTAGAAGCAAGCTAAACTGCATAATGATAAATGCTATTGGTCTCAAAGGCAACAGGCTTATAACTTGAATCTGCATTTTTGTACACGTGTCAGGGTATCACTGCACACCCAGACTGCATGCTTCAGAACTTCAGGTTTTTCCCCAAATTTTAACATTTGAAGGATCCCACAAGTGGTTATTTTGGTGTTTACATATCATAGAATCATAGAATGGTTTGGGTTGGAAGGAACCTTAAAGATCATCTAGTTCCAACGCCCTGCCATGGGCAGGAACATCAACTACTTGACCAGGTTGCTCAAAGTCCCATCCGACCTGGCCTTGAACACTTCTCGGGATAGGGCAACCTGTTCCAGTGCCTCATCACCCTCATAATGAAGAATTACTTCCTTGTATCTAATCTAAATTTACCCTCTTCAGTTCAAGCCATTATTCCCTGTCCTACCACTACATGCCCTTGTAAAAAGTCCCTCTCCAGCCTTCTTGTAGGCCCCCTTTAAGTACTGGAAGGCTGCTATAAGGTCTCGCCGGAGCCTTCTCTGACTGTCATAGACCTCCTTCACCCCTGAACAGCCTATAACATATCATGTGGCTGCTATAAAATATTTATTTAAGCTGCAGTTAAAGTTTAGTGGCAAAAATTAACCTTGTTCATGAAGATTTTGCACATTTCAAAAAGGCTCCCAAATGTGACAAATATGTGGTCAATTAGTGACCACTTTCTGCCTGCTTAACATCCGACCCAGTGTCTCCAATTTCTATAGCACTGGCATCTTTCAAGAGCTTCCTAAGCTTTCACTTTCTGCAACTCTCTGATTTGTTCACTGTACAAGTTCCATGAAGAATGGAAGATGCAAAGGGCTTATACAAAAGACCCTGGGATACCAAAAGGCCTGAAGTCTGGCAGACTGCCAGGGGAAAAAAAAGTCAGTATAATTACATTATCATGCATGCATATAAGGAAATCAGAAAGTTACAATAATACCTTTGATTCTAGCATTTTCCAGTAAGTGTAATCATAGAAATCTTCACAAATTTTGGGGCTTTTTTTCTATAAAAAAGGAATGCTACAGTATAATACATATTTCTATTCATTCTAAGTCATCCACACAATTTTGCTGATGAGCAGAAGCACTAGCAGCATAATGCAACTTTGTAGTTACTTAAGTTGGTATGTCTGTCTGACAACAGAAGACAGCCAACCATTCTTCCACCGGGTTTAGAGGCTATTTATTATAAAGCAAAGGGACCCTTGATCCCATGAAACTTTGATTAATTTTCAAGCTGTGCAGAATAGTTTTTACCACTCCTCTTCCCTTTGGTTTCTCCTCCTCCAGCTTCTGTCCTTACCTTACTATCTCTGCTAAGGCTGTGTCTCTTTAACAGTCCTGAACTCAGTCCAATCTCCAAAGCCGAATCCAACTCTTTCCTTTGGCACTTACACATGATCTGTAGACAATTTAGCTTCAGTTTCTGTCTTGTATCCTAATGCACTCCTGTCTAGGCCCCTTCTTGCGGCACACAATTTTTGACTATCACAGAACATCCCTAGGTCTTTCTTCTCATTTTGTCTTGTTTCTAAACAATGTACATTCTGCTGTCATCTTCTTCCCACTCCGATATGTTGCTGTTAACTAGTCCTTCCACCTTTCCACAATACTAATCTATTTCTTTAGGGCCATATTTTTCTTTTAACATGAAACTGTAATTAAAACTGGTTTCATTTTGAAACTATTTGATCAATCATCTATCGCCAAATCCATTCCACTGTTAGCAGTTCTTATCTTATATTGTAGTATCCAAAAATATACTTGCTGGAATAATCATGTCCATAAACTGACATTTACACCTCTTTTTTTTTGTAAATATCACCTTTTTCCTTCTATTGTTTCAAAGCAATAATTCATCTCTACTTAATTCTATGACATAACTAAATACGCATAAAGGAAAATTTCCAGTATCCTTTGTATCTTTGACACTATATGTAACAGAGATATCAGTTATGTGACTAGCTAGTCAAGCCAGGCCAACTGTCTCTTCACCACATATTTTGTTTCTCAATTGTTATATTC
The DNA here is from genome assembly GCA_008658365.1 of Alca torda. Lineage (NCBI taxonomy): Eukaryota > Metazoa > Chordata > Aves > Charadriiformes > Alcidae > Alca > Alca torda. The sequence goes on from CM018101.1 coordinate 32,499,652, forward strand.
TTATCTACTCATATTCCACAACCTTTAAGCTGTAGTGGTGAGAATACATCAGATGAAGTTACAGGTGACAAGCTCCCTCTTCTTTACTATTAATACAATAGTAGGATGGTGTATAATGGAGGTTATTTCAACACCTACTCTAGTTTACTATTGTACATTAGAAAATGACGCAAGACAACAGTAATAGACATCCTTCTTGTTCACATTCACAGCGGACAATGAAAGCCTGTTGTCTTTCATTTTTTTTAAATAAGTCTGAATCAAATAGTTCCATCTCTTAAATAAAAATATTGCTGTACGGTCAACAACCTGCATGCCTTTGCTGTCTGCACAGCATGCAACATTTTCCCCTTTGGCTCCAGCAAAAGCCTAAGTATAAACTTGATGCTATAAAATAAAATGAGCAGGATGATAAAACTTTGATACCTATTCATAATTGAAAGTAAAGGGTAGAAGTCAGATACAGAAATCTTGCCCAGGTGTATCCTGTATTAGCTGGCTTCTCAGTAATGTGCCATTTTACATGTTCTTACTTCCACCACACAGGGATATGTGACATGATCAGAAAGAATCAAGAAGGATCAGGCTGACACTTCCTCAACAATGGAAAGCAACACTTTGCAACACATAGCCACTTCTTTTTTTAGCTTCAAAAGAAGTTAAAAACATGTTTTCACAGATGTCTTGATCATTACTTCAGTATAAAACTGAAACAATGGCTAAGGTGTAATAAGCTCTCCATTAAGGCATTACACATTTACATCTTGTAACTGAGAGCACAGGCAAGCAGAAAACACTTTTCTACTAATTCTACTAGTATTTACTCCTTAAAATGAAGCTTAGGAGGTAACTCGCAAGACATAGTAATTTTTAGCCTTTGTATTTTTCAGCTGATGGAAGAGCAGCCCATTCACAAATTATCAATTAAACTTTTCAGACTTACGTCACTTCTTTTTCCACATGGGAGAAATTTGTTTCCAAAAAAGCTAAACATAGCATAATTTGTATTAAGCACAATCAGTTACAGACACTAGAAATGATCTCAGCCTAATTCAGTTCCTAACAAATTAATATCAATAACAATAATGTACAGGCAAATTAAACACTATTTGAAATAACCCTCCTTCTAACAAGCTCGTACAGCCTTTAAAGAAGTTCCAAGAAAAACTTTGCATATGTATAGAAAGTAAAGTGTTTCATATTTCTAGCCAGGCCTTCAACTGCTTTCAGCAGAATCACTCCCTTGTTGCAGTCTCTGAAGCAAATAAATTAGTAGTGTGTCTTCTCTGTCTCTCATTTCAGGTTTTGTAATTTCACACCGCTAGTAAATGTAACATTATAAAAACCTTTAAAGTCTTTCGTTATGAAGTTACTTGCAGTAACTTCATTATGAAGCTACTTCTGATTTTAGTGAGGTCCCCTAAATGAAGCTTGAAAAATAATTGTATTATGATGTGGACCCTATAATTAAGTTCCATGAGATTCAAGTAGTTTATGTAATTGACTTTTCATTAAACTTTTCATCATCTGTCACCAAAGCCATAATTACAGTGAAAACTAATCTGAGTTGCACACTAATTCCCAAAAAAGGATTTAACATTACATATGGGTCTTCAGCATTGTCTGGATATTTCAACTCCAGAAACCTACATTTGAGAGATATTTAGTTTTATTTTTTTTTTCTTTTGCAGAACATCTTCCTGAAAGTTTTGTAACCTTACCTTTTGTTTTCAGTTTAATTCTTTACAATAATATTGACTAAAACGCTTTCCAGAAAGTTCTGTCTGAAGTGTATTCTTATTACAGACTCAAAATATGTATTTGCAAGACAAAATATTATCACAAACTTCAATCACACTATAAATATAATTTAAAAAAAAATCAAAGAAACAACCCTTACTAAAATGTTGTTCCTTAGATGCAATATTGTGTTATACTAGGGGATCTGTTATTGATAGAAAATATTCTTTCGAAGTCTATCCAAATGCAAAAAACTTCTAGATCCTTAAATTAAGAATTAAAATACAATTTCTGTGACTACCAAGGAAATTTAACAGATCACAGTTTACACTGCTTGAGTTTGTCATGTAGAATATAATATATTAGAATTTTTTTTAAAAAAGAGAAAATGCAAGTTGGAATAATTCTCTTCCAATTCTGTTAATTTAAAAAAAAGGCCTATATTCAAATTATTATTTTTTAAGAAATATAAGAAAATAATTTTCACAGAATGCGAAAAATATTACTGAAAGCCTTATGCACACCAGTCTTTTGTTTCCTGGATTTTAATAAGTTTTAGTTTTTAAAAGCTGTGAAATGGTAATAATATACACAATTTTTTGAACATAACAACTCCTAAAATAACCCACAGGGAAGTCCAACACTTCTGTCTTCCACATCAACCCCCATCAAATGAAGAGACAGAAACCATCTCCCTTACAGGTAGTAACAATGTATTATAAAACCTCTAGCCCTATTTAATATGGGTGGCACATTAACTGTTTTCTTTTTCTGTCAGTCACTGTATGGTTGTATCTTAACAAGAATACCCGCTTGAACAAATGTTCATATGCGTAATATTCACAAATCAAAAAAGCATGGATATGGATATTTAAGCATTTTTTTTTTTTTAACACAAGAGCAGGAGAAGCTGATACACGCTGAAATACGAGTACTACATAGCACCACCCAGAATTTTTAACATGTTTTCCAGTAACTGCTGCAAAAATAAATAAATGTAAGAGTCATGCAAAATACATGTTTTTGACAGAAAACACTCGCATAAGCATTAGCAATGCAAATTTGCATAAGGGCCTAAACTCTGAACCCCCAACTCTGTCAAATCAGTACCTTTTTATTTATGTAGGTCCCCTAATTGCAGTGACACTGTCTATGTACAATGCTATTCAACATGAGTAATACCATCGCAATCTAGCCTCAGGATTCAGCGGTTAAGTAAAACATACTTCATCTACTTATATAAATTCTGTACGAAATCACCACGATTATCAAGAAGGCTGAAAATTACCTGTTAAACATGATACTTAAGACATGAAGCCATGCTCTGTGTTCAGTTGTGCCTGTGTTGGTACTCATCTGCACTCACTCAGAGCTGCGGAGCTCATTGCTTCACGGGAGAATGACAGTCTCCTGTATGTTTCAAAGTTAAGCCCATGTGTTTCAAAACAGTAACGAAATGCTATGCAGAAATTAGCAAAAATGTAGATCCTACAACCACCGTTGTGAGGTTAAACTCTATTCCACTCCTCTAATTGTGAAACCAAACCTGTAATAAGCCTATAAGCTAAAAGCTATCTGAGATTCAGAGTCAATATTTCTTAATATCCAATTAGAATTAGAATAAATCCATTAATAGTTCTTTTATAATGGCACTTAGCTTGTTAAAACACATAAAAGGTTTGGCTCCCTTGGGCCACTTTAAAATGGCAGTACATTTAGAGATGAGAAAATACTACCCACTTGAAGAAGAACAAAACCTACTTCAAAATATACACCACTGTGTTGTTTCCTATTTTGTTTCCCATTTTATTTCTACAGTGCAGATCTATTACAAACCGATTTTTACATAGTGGCATGTTTCTGCTTTGGAGGGATGCAATGCTGTTTAACTTTAGTTGTGCTTTAAATTCACCATTCTCCCTCATCATGAACTCCACTGGTACTGCCACCTACTATAAACCAAAATAATTCTCACTGAAGATACATAAGTCCCCAGTTGAAACAGATAGAAGAAAAATTGATTTTTTTCCATGTGTTGGCCACTGTGCACACTTTTGCACTTTGGAAATTTGTTAGGATCTTAAGGAAAAAAAAAAAAAAACAAACAACCCACAGATGAGGCAACTTTGCAAGTGAAATAGAGTTAATTTACATAGTTTTGAAATTTATGTTCCATTTACAGTGTATCTATAGGCACTCCCATATATGCATATCAGCATTATAAAATAAAGACAGAGAATAACTAATCTGAGATGCATTGAGCTAGACAACCACTGGTATGCACAGAAAATGACAGTGTGTCCTTTCTCTAGATGATAAATTCAAATCCAGCCACATAAGCAGGAAATGAACATTACAAATGTCTCAAAGATACTGACAGTTACCTGTATAAAATCAGTGTATCATTTCAGTATATCCTTTAATGTAATTTATTTCTGTAAAGAAACCAGCTATCCTCATTAGCCATTTCTGACAGCTATACAAACAGAGGTGAAGGCCTAAAATGCAACAAGAATCAATTTTTGCAGAACACCTTATCGAGGCACTGAAATAATATGTTTGAAATATCGCATTTCAGTCAGAAGGATTATTAACCCCACCATAATACAATGGCAGTAGCAGTGGCCATGATGTGATAAAGAACACACAGACCAAATTAATTTTCTATGGTGGTAGGCTTCAGGAACAAAATATTAGTCCTTAATGGTCTTAAACAAAAATTACTTTGTGGAGTTTGATATAAGCTCATATGAATTGAAATGAAAATAGAAACAATTTCCTTTCAAAAGATAAGATTTGGTGTGGGTACTATCACAATAAAATCGTATGCCCGTGTATCATCAAATTTTAAGCCAAACAACACATTAAAGAATATGCATATTCCAAATAATAACCACTGTTAGCAGCTGTGCAGGTTTTCTCATAGTGAATACAACTGTGTATAATGTGAAGGTTCACGTAGGATTTATAAAGACTCCAACACAGTGTTCAACAGTGCATCTTATCACTAGCAAGTAAATCTGATTTATGACAAAATATAGTAAGAAAGTCAAGCTTGATTTAGCTTCAGAAGAAGAAATATGCTTACTGTGACAAATATATTTTTAGGTTTTTCAAATTCCAATCCAATTAAATTAATTGTGGTTCAACTAAAAACACAGTGACTACCTTAATTTGGTGCAACATTTTAATGCTGTATCTTCACAATTTATTTCCTGTAGGATGTCCTGATTCTACCCATTCCTATCACTATTGGGGTTTGGTGGTGGTGGGTTTTGGTTTTTTTTTTTTATTTTCACGTTTTCCACCAATGGATAGAACAGACAGCAATTTATAATAAATTTCCTCAAAATAAGTGGGGCAGAGTGAGGATGATTATTCAAACAGAAACACTCAGTGACTTCTTGCTACTGTACATTTCTGCTGTGAGTATCCACAGCTGTAATTTCTATTCATAAAACATATACTGTCATTATTTTAAGTAGAATAACACAATTGCTGTGAAAATGTTAACTCATGCTGATTCATGATAACAGTATTTTATTACTGCCTGATAACAGCAATGAACTTTCACCACTTCTGTGATCAAGCCTAAATGGTTTTCTGGACGTAACACTTAGGCGATTTGTATTTTACTTTAAAACCTTCGGGATCAAATAAGGATGGGACAAATTTAACACCCCATTAGAATTCAAAATAATAAAAAGATACAACCAAAAATGTGATGTTAATGAAAAGTTCCTAATTCCAGTAGAAGCAATACTGTGTATGAAATACTGCATGCCAGTAAATGCAAATATACGCATTGCTTTAAAAGCAGGAACCTACCGTTACATCTAGAGCTATGTCTGGTATGAAAAGCACTGCCTTTTCAAATAAGCTAGTTGACCCAACTGAGAATAAATAAACATAATCTTGAAAATTAAACAGTCATGCCAATACCTATTAAAAAAAAAAAAAAAATAAAGAAAGAAAGGAGAGAAAAAGTATCATTATGATGCTGCCCCTTATGGGAATCCCGCTGCTTTACCATCATCGTTGTGTCTGCCTTTGTCCTTGGTATGCTCTCTTTTCATGCATGCTGTGCTTTCCTTGCTCACTGCATTAATCACTGTCCACAGTTGGTATGATTTAGCTGTGGTTCTGTTAAGAATATCACAGACCGTTCAAAATTCGAGAAGTACAACAGTAATTATGAATTAAATAGAGCTTAATAACACCATGCAAACCCTTGCAAAGTTTCAGTTTTAAATTCCAATATGCAAAAATATGACATAATTCCATACACTCTCTATGTCATTTTTTGAAAGATATGTGTTAAAAATAATTGCTCTCTTGAACTTAAAGTGGTCATCGGTGGCAGGTTACACACTTAGCTAAAACAGTATTTTATGATTTTACCAACAATCCTTATCTTTATTTTACAACTGAACTTCACTACTGCCATGCATGACTAAATGGGCCTTGGTAAATTCTGATGTAGCTTCTGATAGAAAAGCCACTAGTTTCTGTAGTTAAAAGTCACATAATGCTTTATTTCCTTAAATTCTGTATGTGCTTCTCAGGCTGCTTATTAAAAAAAAGGCTAAGAAATTTGCAAGTGGAGCTTGCAAATAGCTTGCAAAAGAATAAATAAGCCTCTCCCCACAAAACCCTCAACATTTATATGCAAACCTACATGCAACTAAACGTGTCTCCAAGCTCTCATCCCCCCTTTTTTTTTTCTCTGTCTCATACACACACAGAGGAACATACACAAGTCAAAACCTTCAGCTCTTCTCAATAAAACAACTCACCTATTTAAAGGTGCAAAAAGTACCTGATCTAACAGAAATATATATATATGTATGTATATATAGTAATTAAAAAGAAAAAGAATTTATTTGATTGTTAGTGAGTTTTCCTTGCTATGTAGCTAACAACAGGACTACTCATGGAAGGAGACTCAACCTTGTGTTCAAATAAGTAACGCAATTCACATACACGAATACGAAGTATCAGTAAAGTGGCTTAATGCTTAAAACAAGGTGTTATTATTCTGGTCAGAATTTTTATTTTACATGACTCTGCCTTCATTATCACCTGCAAATATAGCACCACAACCAGTAAAAATGGAAGATAATGCAAGCGGACACGATTTCATCTAGCAACAGGAAACAGGCTTTTAATTATCTACAGTCTCACATCAACTTTTAACTAATGCATAATGTAATCGATATGGTGATAAAACATGTCTAGTTTATACATTTACCCACAGTCAGTTTCATCAAAAGAATAATGAAGCTTCACGTTCCCCTTCAAATATATAGTCTACATAGCAATCACTTTTTAAATAGCACATGACAGCTGTTTTGGGGATGTTGGTATTTTAAATGTAATTCCAACATGTAAATCCACCATGGGACCCTGAAAAAGTATTATTTTTGTGCCCTTTCGGTACACCATCCAATAAAAATTCACTCTGTACTTCCTACAGATCTCCACACATTAATTCATTTTTAAGGCACTGTTAGTGTTAGCAATACAGACACTGTTGGCCAGACACACTGTGGCTCAGTCCTGTGATTCATTTATGGGCTCTGCTGGGCAACAAGAGGGCAATCTGATGGTCTCTATCTCCTCTCCCATCACTCAAGCTCTACTATCTAACATCCCAATACCTCCCGCTGAGGCTCAAGGCTCATTAGGCTTCCCCATCCTGTAACTCCAAGTACTGGCAAGTTGATCATCTCACCACACTCAACACCATCTATTGGAAAGCTCATCGGACTTACCAATACACCTCAACAAAACATAGCTTTCTGCTTGTGTTATGAAGGTGATAAAAAAAAAAGTGATGGATGACTCTCCAGTCACTTATTTCCTCTTCAGATTTCACACAAAAACTTACCAGATAAGCCTTACTCTTTACTAAAATGACGGGCTTTTTTACTGAACCCGTTCCAACCTTGGACCCTGGGAAGAACACATAGATGTACCAAGCAGTGGTAATCATCACCTATCTTGCCACTGAGAAATCTCAAGCATGCACCTAAATAAACAGCAAAATAGGTGCCTTAGAGGAAAGTCAGGAGGGGTTAAAAACAGTTTAAAAAAAAAAAAAAACCTAATATAGAGGGGGGGGGGGGGGGGGAATTCAGTTTCCAGAATATATTCACATATCTCTAAGTCATTTAAATTTTGGTTGCCAGTCATCTTCATAGATGTGCAGATGTAACGCCTGACTCTCTGACATATATCAAAAAGCTATCAAGTAGTCCACCCAGATCCTAGAAACAGCAAAAAGATATTCTTAAACCCTTCACCAATAGCTTGCGTTTCCCAGCCTCGCCATGTCTAAAGAACAGAACTAGAAAGAATGTTTCTGAAAGAATTCAGTTCCTAATCCAGCCTGTACTGCAAAGGAAAAAAATATAATTATGCAACAGCTTTTCCTGATGGCTCCTTCCAGGTCCCAATTCAATATGAAAAATTAAGAACTTCATTGACCCCTAATTAATTATGATAAAGATTTCTGTGTGAGAACTTTCATTATTCACATACAGTGTCTGCCCACAGATGATACAGTGTTACTAGTGACCATTCTGCTAGAATTACAGTAATTTTCTCACATGGCATCTTGAAAGGATGGCAGAAATCTGCAGCTGCTCTGCAGTTGATCATATACATTCACTTGAGTACTCATGAGAGCAGGACCTTCCCTCACTCCCCCTCTTATATTGTCCAAAGCTTTACCTTGCATTTCCTAGCAAACAATAACTGCTCTCTACAAGTATGTGCCTTTCCTACATCCCACCAAAAGATGCTACCTATTGCAGAGCAACACTACTGGAGTTGAGAAGTCAGTGTGACAATATAAGTGACTTCAATAGGAATGTGTGATGCTTTGGGGGGAAAAAACAACACAGCTAGATACAGAGCTCTCCTTGGTAGCTGTCCAAAGAAAAAATGGTGATAAAATTAGTTAAGAAAGGCTAGGAAACTTCATAAGCAGGTGCTTCGGAGTGTAAGAGCCCAGATAAAAACCATTTAGGACCTGAAGCATCTGTCCAGTACTTAAGGCACTGGGTAACAGCTGGCCTGTAGTCACTGTAAGATCCCTCTAATATGCTGGAGTTGGATGGTGATGGATGCATACAGTCAGAACAACTGATCCATCCTTGGCTGCATATACATACCCACTTCCATTTAATGCCACGATCTTTCCTCAAATATGTGAGACACCACTTCAGTTCTGGAAGAAAATGGCTTTTTGTAGGCAAACATGTGAGTAGAAACATGAGAACTGCACGATGAATACTACAATTCAAATTTCAAGTCTGTTGCTCCTCTCTTTGTTGGGTCTACAGAACACTGAGGAAACTACCTAAGTGACCGATTTCAGATGAATGAAAGTATATTTACAGTGAGGCTGATACCTTAAAACATTGATATGGTTTTACCAGTCATAAAATGTTTCTCTCTCATCATGGAAGCACTCACCCTCACTGCCACACAGTCCAGCAATTTTATTGCAAAAAAAATTCACAATGATCCCCATGCACCCTATGACTCTGACTAGAATTTTCATAATTGTTTTAGGCAATTTTTCTCAGGTTTACCTAAAAAAGATCTTCAGAAGAGTAGTTTTGTTTAATTTATAAAGCATATGATCAAAGGAGCTGGACATCTGAAATAAACGTTTAGCCAGTCACCTCTCTGCTTAAAGTAGAAATCTGTCAGGATAAGAGAGCATTGCAAAAGTAATTGCTGAGGAACATTTCACATCTTTCCTATGTGGAAGAGGGGCTAATTTGTATTTAGGCATTCATATAAAACAGTCAAGCTAATTTTCTTTTAAATTTCTAGTGCAGGAATACCATCAGCACAGTCTAGCTTCCATCATTGCCAAGTTGAATAAAAAATTGAGAAAAATTTCTCCAACCACTGAACCAGAATTAATACTTGTTCACCACTAAGAGGCAGAAAGACATCCTTGTCACTTCTAAATCCTTATCCAAAATCACAGGGACATACACAAAATTATTTGGAGCTAGATACAACCTTTCATTCCTCTAAAGAAATATGAAATGTGAAAAGAAGATATGCTTTCATACAAAGTTGCCAAAGAATCAGGTAAAGAATAATCATACCCACAGCAAAGAGAAAAGGGCTACCAACACAGGGAAACAAACTAAAACAAAAATCTGTCCTATAGGATAGACATGCAACGTTTTAATCGTAAGTCAACATTTTAAACCATACTTGATATATACACTGTGTTTTGATACAAGGGTTAGGAACAGCATTTATGCTAAACAGCCCTTATGAATGCTAACTTCATTCAAACCATTCACAGTGACGGGTTTCATTCAGAGAGTTTTTCTGTGCTCTATGGACAATTAATCTGCATACATTAAGACTGCCATAAATACCAACTTTTTTAACAACAGAAGCACGTGTTGCTGAATCAGAAAAAAGAACTCTGTATACTGTAAGTAAAGCTTTAGGAGAAGTTACTCCTCAAGACTTTGCTGTAGCACTTTGCAAGACACCAGCCTGAACACTCCAAAGTTACGCCTATACCTGAAATGTAAAATGCAAAACATTTCTAGAGTTGTGAAGATAAAAGAAAGACATACAAAATACATGGAATGAGTAGAAGGTGAAAAAGAAGATTCTTCTAACGATATGGAAACAGAAAGTGTATACATTAAAAATCCTTTTAATAAGCCTGATAACCTGCATCCTCCTACACACTCCTTGACAGAGACATACTGAAAGGCTTTGAAGCTTTTGAATATCAAGAAGCTCTCCACAAAATCATCTGGTCAAAAACTTCATAATTTGTGTAAACAGACCTTTCAAATACAAAGGAAAAGTGCTCCTGAATGTTGTCTTTTTTTTTTTTTTTTAACAATGTAGAAAGAAGGAGTAAGATACATATGATAAAGGGATAACAAGTGTTGCATGGTGGATTTTACATGAAAAGACTCAGCAGTAACTGAAATACTACCAGAACAGTGACATTACAAACATCAAAATAAGGACACTGTAATTCTTACTTGGACAACATAAGCATGGAGTTGTTTATTGGGATATTTTGTTTAAGACCTTTTTTAATTTCTCTTCAAGAACCAGAAGTGTTTTAAGTAATATTTAAACTTTTATTCTAGGAATCCTTCTCTGAATACCTAGTAATAATGAACTTGAAGCAAGACAGAAGGATCGAGAAGCTGGCATAAAGTATCACTGGTGCTAATCAGAGGCTGGTTTAAGCTCTGCACATGTTTCTAAGTGCTAAACGCAAAATTTTATTCAGAAGGTGAAAATCTACACGCATACACACACACAAAGAGACGAAAGGGGAGAAGCAGATTTCTAAAATCCCATTTGGAAAAAAAATAAATCATACACTTTGCAAATATTAATCTGGCTAGATCCCAAGAACATCTACTACTCTTAAGAATAGGCTCAAATACAGTAATGAGAAGTAAAGGAAATCTGAGAAAAAAAACCCCAAACATGCACAACAACACAAGAGAGAAAGAAAAAAAACAGCTGCAATACTTGACTTTCTTTGCATTACAAGTGGCTCCAGATTTCACCCGAGTCAGAAAAATTATTAAAGGCCTCTTTTTATTAAAAATTTAAGAATGGGCAAAAATTCCTTTGGGATTTTCCTTACGTTTTTCGGCCTCAACTGATTTTTCTAATTGTAAAACATTAAATAGTTAATATGCTTTATAAATGGGCAGATCCACTTCAGTGAAGACTGAAATTAAAAATTACATATACACATAGGAAAGCATATACCCGCACATTTTAATGTCAATTTAGACTGAGTGAAATGGTAAATAATGGAAAAGGAGCTCCAGTTATACATAAGTTAAAAAAATATATTGTTGTCTGAAATAAAAGAAATGGAGTGTAATGAAGAGCAGACAAAGAAGCTGTGATTGTAGATGTCCTTTCATTGTGAGGTCTTTGAAAGAACAAAGAATTTCTTAAGGAAATTTTCAAATCTTTGATTTGAAAAAAACTAATAATGTGTATTGTTTTACAAGGAAAATGAAAGCTGATTGTAAAAAGATAATTTCATTATTCACGGCAATTGAAACAGGCCTGAATGCTAGAAGCTAGAATAAAGAAAATCACAGAAAAAAAAAATTCACATTAGAAGCATTAAGCAACCCATGCGACCCAGTGAAATCCATCCCAGGGTCCTGAGGGAACTGGCTGATGTAGTTGCCATGGCTCTCTACATCACATTTGAAAAGCTGTGGCAGTCAGGTGAAGTCCACAGTGGTTGCAAAAAGGGACATATCATGCCTATTTTTAAAAACAGTAAAAAGGAGGATTCTGGGCACAACTGACCAGCCTCACATCCATGCCCAGTAAGATCATGGAACAAATACTCCTGGAAAACATATAAAAACATATGTGACCAGCAGATCAAGAGAGGTGATTCTTCCCCTCTTCTCTGCTCTGGTGAGACCCCACCTGGAGTACTGTGTCCACCTCTGGAGCCCTCAGCACAAGAAGGACACGGACCTGTTGGAGCAGGTCCAGAGAAGGGCCACGAAGATGATCAGAGGGCTGGAGCACCTCTCCTATGAAGACAGGATGAGAGAGTTGACATTGTTCAGCCTGGACAAGAGAAGGCTCCGAGGAGACCTTATAGCAGCCTTCCAGTACCTGAAGGGGGCCTATAAGAAAGCTGGGGAGGGGCTGTTTGCAAAGACATGTAGCGACAGGACGAGGGGCAATGGCTTTAAACTAGATCAGGGTAGGTTTAGATTAGACATTAGGAAGAATTTCTTTACAATGAAGGTGGTGAGACACTGGAACAGGTTGCCCAGAGAGGTGGTGGAGGCCCCGTGCCTGGAGACATTCAAGGCCAGGCTTGATGAGGCTCTGAGCAATCTGATCTAGTTGAAGATGTCCCTGCTTACTGCAGGAGGGTTGGACTAGATGACCTTTAAAGGTCCCTTCCAACCCAACAGATTCTATGTTCTATGATTCTATGATATGGAAGGCAGGGAGGTGATTGGAGACAGCCAACATGGCTTGACCAAGGACAAATGCTGCCAGACTAATTTGGTGGCCTTCTACGATGGAGAAATTGCATCAGTGGACATGGGAAGGCAAGTCATGTCATCTACATAGACTTCTGCAAGGCTTTTGATACGGTCCCACACAACATCTTGCCATGAAATTGGAGAGAGACGGGTTTGACAGATGGACTAATAGATACACAAGGAACTGGCTGGATAGCCGCATCCAAAGAGTTATACTCAATGAACACCAAGTGGAGCCAGTAATGACTGGTGTCCCTCAAGGGTCCTTACTGAGACCAGTACTATTTAGTATCTTTATTAATGACATAGGTAGTGACATTGTGTGAACCCTCACGAGGTATGTAGATGACAACAAGCTGAGTGGTGTAGTTGATACACTAGGCAGAAGGGATGCCATCCAGAGGGACCTTGACAGGCTTGAGAAGTGGGCCCATGTGAACCCCATGAAGTTCAACAAGGACAAGTGCAAGGTCCTGCACTTGGGTCGGGACAATCAAGAGTATCAATACCAACTGGGGGATGAACAGATCGAAAGCACCCCTGAGGAGAAGGACTTGTCCATACTGGTGGACAAAAAACTGGACATGACCCAGCAATGTGCACTTGCAGACCAGAAAGCCAATCACATCCTGGGCTGCAAAAAAAGAAGCGTGGCCAGCAGGTCAAGGGAGGTGATTCTTCCCCTCTACTCCACTCTAGTCACACCCCACCTGGAGTATTGCATCCAGCCCTGGAGTTCACAGTACAAGAAAGGCATGGACCTGTTAGAATGGGTCCAGAGGAGAACCAGGAAGGTCTGGAACACCTCTGCTATGAAGAAAGGCTAACAGAATTAGGGTTCTTCAGTCGGGAGAAGAGGAGGCTTTGGTAAGACCTTATTGCAGCCTTTCAATACTTAAAAAGGGCTTATGAAAAAGATTGAGAGATATTTTTTACCAAGGCCTTTAGTGACAGGATAAGGGGTAATGGTTTTAAACTGAAAGATGGTAGATTTAGAATTGACATAAGGAAGAAATTATTGATTATGAGGGTTGTGAGGCACCGTAATAGGTTTCCTAGAGAAGCTGTGGATGCCACATCATTGGAAGTGTGCAAGGTCAGGTTGGACAACTATTTGAGCAACCTGATCTAGTGAAAGATGTCCCTGCCCATGGCAGGGGGGCGGGACTAGATGATCTTTAACGATCCCTTCCAACCCAAACCATTCTGTGATTGTATGATTCCATGACGCTTCGAAAATGAAAAAAAAAATCAAAGGAAAGTAAAAGGAGAAGAAATGCTCATCTCTTCAACATAACCCAAGAGATTTTCGATGCCTAGACAAAGCATCTACAAAGTGTCTGTAAACTCAAATTTTACAGTGATATCATCAGCTAGCTCAAAATGTCAAGTTTTTACCTGCTTTGAAATTCCCAAATTTTTGCTGCCATTTCAAGCACTCAGTATTGCTTGTGGTCACCCAACAAGTGTTTTAGACCCAAAACCTATGATCACCTGGTCTACTTATGTTTTGACATAAGCTTCAAGTGCCAATTTGAGTAGTGACATTTTAGGTTTCTCAGGATCACTGTGCTATGAAAATTACAAAGTAACAAACATAAAATTCTCAGAAGCTTTTCTTAAAAATTGTAAAGAGCATTTGTGAAAAAGTTTTTTGAGACGCAGCACCCAGGAAAATGAGAACTTTTCACATGATAAATTTATCACTGGGTAGCATTTTAACGGTGACTGCTCTGGTAAGAGCTCTCTTTTACATGATCCAGATAGCCAGCTAAAACTTTGCCATGTTACTTACTCTTCTGAAACAGTTTCCTTTCACTCTCTAGAGTATACGGACATGCAGCATGGGAACTTCAGTCACAGACTTGATACTGCAACATTAAATTACACTTAAGGCTAAGATTTGATATGGACAGATAACAGCCACTGCCTCTAAAATCTTAGAAAAATGTTCAAATTGAGTGTTGCAAGATAGCAACATTTAGAAAGTGCACTTTAAGACAGGACATGAAAAAAATCTGATACTTTTCTTCCAAGACCTGACTAAAATTATTTTTTCTACTTACAGTCTTTAGTTTTGGTTTATTACAAAGATTCTGATCATATTATGAAAACTAAAGTGGAAGATGATATTGTATTTGGCTTACATTTTCATAACAGGATGGCTGCAGGGGTGACTTTCGTGAGAAGAAACCAGGGCTGCCCTCATATCAGACAGTGACAGGTCAAGCCGCCTCCAACAGACTGACTGTAGGACAGCCTGTAAGTGATGCTGGCGGTGTCTCTGTGATAACTTAAAGAAAGGGTAAAAAACGCTCACCACAGCTGTTAGAAAGGAGTGAGAAAAAGTGAGAGAAACAGCCCTGCAGATACCAAGATCAGTGAAGAATAAGGAGGGAGAGGTGCTCCAGGAACTGAAGGAGAGGTTCCCCTGTAGCCTGTGGAGGAGACTGTGGTGAAGCACGTTGTCCCCATGCAGCCCATGGAGGACCATAATGGAGCAGAGACCCACACTGCCGCCCATGAAGGTCCCTGTGATGCAGGAGGTTGATATGCCCTGAAAGAAGCTGCAGCCCATGAAAAGCCCATGTAGAAGCAGGCTCCTGGACAAAGCTGCAGCTTGTAGAGAGGAGCCCACACAGGAACACATTTTCTGGCAGGAACTGAGGCCTGTGGGAAGACAGACTTGAGCAGTCTGTTCCTGAAGGACTGTACCCCATGGAAAGGGCCCATGCTGAAGCACTCATGAAGACTATATCCCATGGTGGACCTACTCCGGAGAAGGGAAAATCCCTAAGGAGGAAGGATAGGCAGAGATGAAGCATTGTGAACAGACTGCAACTCCCATTCCCCATGTCTCCCTGCACCACTCAGAGGGGAGGAGGTAGAAGAGTCAAGATTGAAGATAAGACTCAGAAGAAGGGGGATGGAATGGAAGATGTTTTTAATTTGTCTTTTTTTCTCATTATCCTGCTCTATTTTTAATTGGCAATGAATTAAATTAATCTTCCCCAAGTCAAGTCTGTTTTCTTTGTGATGGTATTGGTCAGTGATGCCCCTGCCCTTATCTCGACCCATGAGCTTTTTCGTCCTGTTTTCTCCCCACATCCTCCTGAGAAGGGGGAGTGACAGAGCGGCTGGGTGGGAACCTGGAACCCAGCCAAGGTTAAACACCACACTTAAGCATAATAGTACAATTTACTGAGACTTAAAGCTGGTTTCACTTCTACAAAATTAAACTCCAGATAAAAACCAAATAGTTACTTCCATCTTTTACTTTTTATACATAAATATTCAATTTTCTGAACCACATTATTATCTACATCTGGACAATGGTGGCCCTGTTTTCCCAGTCATAAATAAAATGAGACATTAAAATTTCTTCAGACTTCATATGTATGCTATTATAAACAATGAAGAGGCTAGTCTAATCTTTACATGCACTAGACAACCATTAATAAATTCTAGAGATCATTCACAGGATTCCAGCTGTTGTGTCAATATAGGTATAATTCTGTGATACATTTAAAAAGACATTTAACATGAAGCACATTTTAATCCCACTAAATTCAGCAGGACCCCTCAGATATGAATTTAGGCAGCAGATTATATTCAGCTGGAAATTACATGTTAAAAAGCAAAAACACATTCTTTAAAGCCATGCCATGAATTTCCTAGTGACCAAGAGTTTGTTAGTTTGTAACATCTGGTATCAGAAAAATATTTCACAAAGATAAGTAAATAACAAAAGGTAAAGATATTCCTGTACTATATCCTTTCACAATGACCATAGAATCAAAGAATAGTTTGGGTTGGAAGGGATCTTTAAAGATCATCTAAGTCCAACCTCCCTGCAATGAGCAGGGACATCTTCAAGTAGATCAGATTACTCAGAGCTCCATCCTTGAATGTTTCCAGGATGAGCTGTCTACCAGCTCTCTGGGCAACCTATTTGAGTGTTTCACCACCCTCATTGTAAATATTTCTTCCTTATATCTAGTCTAAATCTACCCTCTTTTACTTTAAAACCGTTACCTCTTGTCCTGTTGCAACAGGCCTGGCTAAAAAGTTTTTCCCCATCTTTCCTACTGCCCCCCTTTAGGTACTGAAAGGCTGCTATAAGATCTCACCAGAGCTTTCTCTTCCCCAGGCTGAACAAACCTAACTCAGCCTGTCCTCACAGGAAAGGTGCTCCAGCCCTCTCATCATCTTCATGGCCCTCCTCTGGACTCCGTCCAACAGGTCCATGTCTTTCTTGTGCTGAGGACTCCAGAACTATACACAGTACTCCAGGTGGGGTCTCACCAGAGTGGAGTAGAGGGGTAGAGTCACCTCCCCTGACCTGCTGGCCATGCTTCTTTTGATGCAGCCCAGACTAGAGTTGGCTTTCTGGGCTGTAAGCACACACTGTTGGCTCATGTCCAGCTTTTCATCCACCAGTACCCCCATGTCCTTCTTCGCAGGGCTGCTCTCCATCCCTTCATCCCCCAGCCTGTATGGATACCAGGGGTTGCCCCGACCAAGTTGCAGGACCCTGCACTTGGCCTTGTTGAATCTCATGAGGTTCACATGGGCCCACTTCTCAAGACTGCCCAGGTTGCTCTGTATGGGATCCCATCCCTTGGGCATGTCAACTGTACCATTCAGCTTGGTGTCGCCCGCTAAATTCCTGAAAGTGCACTCGATCCCACTGTCTCTGTCATTGATGAAGATATTTAACAGTACTGGTGCCAATACAGACCCGTGAGGGACATCACTTGTCAGTAATCTGCATCCAACCAATTCCTCCTCTACTGAACAGTCCACACATCAAATTCATATCTCTCCAGATTACAGAGAAGGATGTTGTGGGGGACTGTGTCAAAGGCATTGCAGAAGTCCAGATAGATGACATCCATAGCTCTTCCATTGTCCACTGATGTCATCACTCCATCACAGAGGCCACTATGTCGGTCAGGCAAGACTTGACCTTGGTGAAGCCATGCTGGCTGTCTCAAATCACTTCACTGTCCTCCATGTGCCTTAGCATAGTTTCTAGGAGGATCTGTTCCTTGATCATCCCAGGCACAGAGGTGACGCTGACAGGTTGGTAGTTCCCAGGGTTCTCCTTTCTACCGTTTTTAAAAATGGGTGCAACATTTCTGTTTTTCCAGTCACCAAGGACTTCACCTGACTGCCCTGACTTTTCAAATATGATGGAGAGTGGCTTGGCAACTACATCAGCCAATTCCCTCAGGACTCTGGAATGCATCTCGCCAGATTCCTTGACTTATGAACAATTCTCTTACACTGGGAGGGACTTTTCTCCCCCCAGTCCCTGCCTTGAGGCGGAGTCCACTGAAGAGGTGTAGGAAAAGAGGTTGCCAGTGAAGACTAAGGCAAAAAAGTTGTTGAGTACCTTAGCCTTCTCCTTGTCCACTGTTACCGGTTTGCCAGCCTTGTTCGACACAGGGGGTACACTTTCTTTGAGCTTCCTTTTCTGGCTGACGCACCTGTAGAAGCCCTTCTTATTCTTTGTGTCCCTTGACAAGTTCATCTCCAACTTCACCTTGGCCTTCCTGACCCCACCCCTACACAACTGGGCAGTGTCCCTATACTCTTCCCAGGATACCTGTCTCTGCTTCCACTGCCTGTGCATTTCATTCTTGTTCTTTAGTTTTTGACCAGCAGGTCTGGACTCAGCCTTACTGGTCTCTTGCCTTCCTTTCCTGATTCCTCACACCTGGGGACTGAGACCTTTTGCACTCTATGGAAAGCATCCTTACAGATCTGCCAGCTCCGCTCTGGTCCCTTGTTCCTGAGGGCAGTTTCCCAGGGGTCCTATTGACTAATTTCTTCAACAGCGGAAAGTTTGCTTTCCTAAAATTCAGGGTCCTGGCTTTACTTTTTGCCTGAACCATATCCCTCAGGACTCCAAACTCCACCAGTGCACAATCACTGCAGCCCAGGCTGCCTCCAATCGTGACACCACCAATTAGCTCACTTGCATTGGTGACCATCAGGTCCAGCATCGCATCCCCTGTGGTGGGGCTGTCTGTTACTTGGCTTCAGAGGTGATCCTCGATGCATTCCAGGAGTCTTCTGGATTCCCTAAAGGTCACTCTGCCACTTTTCCAGCAGATGTTGGGGCGGTTGAAGTCCCTCAGCAGGATGAGAACCTGTGAGCGTGATGCTTCCTGTAGCTGGAGTAAGAAGGCTTTGTCAATAGGTTCCCCCTGATCAGGCGGCCTGTGGTAGACACCAATCACAGGGTTTCCTTTGTTGCCTCAGTCTCTTAGTCTTACTCATAGGCTTTCAACCTGCTCATGGCTGTTCCTCAGACTCTTCACACTCTATCCATTTCTTGACGTAGAGAGCAACCCCTCCAGCCCTCCTTCCTCACCTGTCCCTTCTGAACAGTCTGTAGCCATTGTTAGCTGCATTACAGAGTCATGGGATTCTTCCCACCAAGTTGCAGTGACGGCAACTAGGTCATAGCTTTCTAGCAGCACAGTGGCTTCCAGCTCCTCTAGTTTGTTGCCCACGCTGTGTGAATTGGTGTAGAGGCACTTCAGCTGGGCTGTCGACAATATCATCTTCTCAGAGGAACACCCCTTAATTCATTTAGGGTATTTCAATGCTGCTTCCCTGTTGGCTCCTATTACCTCAGGACCCCCTGGATCATCTCCATAAGACTTCAAGTGTGCTGCAATGTAGCCAGCAAGTCTCAGAGCAACAGGCTGAGGGCCCTCAAACTGACCCAATTGAGAGAAAATGAGATCAAGAATGCCTGATTATCTATAATATAATAAAACCAATATAAGATTTTTCTTAATGCAAGTCCAAATAAGAAAGAATACTTCATGTCATTATCATGTTGTTTACCTGCTGTATGTATACTCATAAGTACAGCCTGACTACTGCAGAACTTTGAAATAAATAATAGACAAAGAGAGAAGAAAAATGCAAACAGGACAAATTACAATGGAAATTGATCAGAACTGGACTATGTTGAATGACTCTATTGTCTTTCTATAGAAAAATACTTAAATTTTTAGACACAGGGAAAAAGATACAACTAATCTATTTGTATTGAGATACCACTGGTCTGTTTTCTTTCGTAAACATGCATGAAATGGGAAGTTAACAGTTAAAATCAAAATAAACTAGGATTATTGTAAGAGCTTTAAAGCACAGAAAAAACTACCTTGAGCTAAGCTGAGCTGAAAAAAACTCCATAAAGATGCATGGAATTTATAACATTATTCCTGCAGTATCAGCTTTGGTATTTTAAGAATTGTAGTTATTCACTTTGCTGCAAGAAAACAAAATTAGCTAAAGAAATGTGCTAACGATGACACAAACCTAAAAGGAATTGCCTTCCATTATGCTTGAAGGTATTGCCATCATAGAGGAGGATCTGAATATCCTTCCATTAAAGGAATTGGATATAGACTACTGGAAAAACTACATGAAATTGAAAGAGCACCAAAAGCAAACAGAAGAGATCTTCATTCTAATTCATGTTCAGCCACTGACTTTGCCAGTGATTTTAAGTTACTGGATTCATCTATATGGCATTTTTAAACTCCCAGTCCCAGGTAAAAATCAATGGGAGTTTGGTACCCACCTCTCATATGCTTTAGAAAATCCCCTATTTTAATGCTTGAATCAACAGAAAATATGCATTAAAGAAAATAAAACATAGCAGAAAGAGATTAAGAAAGTGATAAGTAAATATTTTAGAGTAAAAATGAATTATTGGGTCAGTGTATTTTAGTAAACTGATATATTACTTTCCTATCACAGATAACTTTATTTTTAACAGTGGTTTAAAGCAAATTATGTGATAGTATGACCCCAGCATTTTACTACCTGACAAAATTACAGAGAATCATACTGAACATGAGAGAGGCACAGAACTGTTAATACAGTATGCAAACTTCCAATATCATGGACTGCATCAAAACCTTAAAACGACATGAGATGCCCCCAATCTTCTACATCTCACGAGCAATATATTCATTTTTTGGAAGAAAAAAAAGGAGTGTGTTTTCTTTAATCTGAGCTCTCTTTCATGAACAATGCAGGAGGTAAAATGCATTTTATATCATTTGACCAGTCTACATAGCAAATTTAAAAACATTTATACCTGGTTGGGAAAAAAAAAAAAAAGAAAAAAAAAAAACAATCAAAAAATTTAACTAAGAGTGTATGAATGAGGAGTGAAAGATTAATTAAAATAAAGAAAATCCTTGTAAAGATATATGCTAATACTTCCTTTGCACGTTTTTTAAATGAAAGTCCTAATTCTTTCTTTGGATGTACACTAACAATTCCTAATGACATCTCTTCATTATTTGCATCTTTGGACCTAGAACTATTTTCTTATCATAGTAAAGTGAAAAACAAGAACCCCAGTTAGCAATTATGTGTGATACCATTCTGTTTAGCTGATGTGCTACGGTGCTGGGAACTAACTCTCCAGGACACAATTTGTGTGGAACAGAAGGCTGTCTTGGATGCAGACTTATATATTCATCTACGAACAAATCAGTTCATTCAAAATACAGTGAACCATTTGCAGCTACCTGGCTTGTATACATAGACCACATAGCGATAAGCATAGCCTAATGCTGCTTCTGACTGTTGCTTCCTGGAAAACACTATGAAAATTCACAACAAAACCTTACATTGGAATACCGCAAAAACTAGCTTGACATCAGTATGGTTTTTTTTTCATCAAGACAAATCCTATTGATATCTCAAAACAAAACAATCTTCCAAAAGGAGAGTTGTAACAGTAAACATAACACATTTACGGAAATTCCATATTACAGACTATCTCACAAAACCCCCTGAACATAAAGCTGAGACTATTTTACAAAAATAAAGAATTTATAGGGCAAATAGTAAAACACAAACTCAAAAAACTGCATATGAAAAAGGTTAAAATAATGAAAAAAAATAAAAATACAGTTTGAGAAGAATTAAATTAATATATCACAGAATCACAGAATGGTTCGGGTTGGAAGGGACCTTAAAGATCATCTAGTTCCAACCCCCCTGCCATGGGCAGGGACATCAACCACTAAACCAGGCTGCTCAGAGCCTCATCCCGCCTGGCCTTGAACACTTCCAGGGATGGGGCATCCACAACTTCCCTGGGCAACCTGTTCCAGTGTCTCACCACATTTCTTCCTGATATCCAATGTAAATCTTCCCTCTTTCAGTTTGAGGCCGTTACCTGTGTCCTATCATTACACTCCCTGATAAAGAGTCCCTCCCCATCCTTCCTATAGGCCCCCCTTAGGTACCGGAAGGCCGCTATAAGGTCTCCTTGGAGCCTCATCTTCTCCAGACTGAACAACCCCAACTCTCTCAGCCTGTCCTCATAGGAGAGGTGCTCCAGCCCTCTGATCATCTTTGTGGCCCTCCACTGGACCCGCTCCAACAGGTCCATGTCCTTCTTGTGTTGAGAACTCCAGAGCTGGATCCAGTATTCCAGGTGGGGTCTCACAAGAGCAGAGTAGTGGGGCAAAATCACCTCCCTCAACCTGCTGCCCACGCTTCTTTTGATGCAGCCCAGGATGCAGTTGGCTTTCGGGGCTGCAAGTGTGCATTGCCTGATCATGTTGAGCTTCTCGTTCACCAGCACCCCCAAGTCCTTCTCCTCAGGGCTGCTCTCAAGCCATTCTCTGCCCAACCTGTATTTGTGCCTGGGATTGCCATGTCCCAGGTGCAGGACCTTGCACTTGGCCTGATTGAACTTCATGAGGTTCGTACAGGCCCACCTCTCAAGTCTGTCAAGGTCCCTCTGGATGGCATCCCTTCCCTCCAGCATGTTGACCATGCCACACAGCTTGGTGTCGTCGGCAAACTTGCTGAGGGTGCACTCAATCCCACTGTCCATGTCACCGACAAAGATGTTAAACAGCACTGGTCCCAGTACTGACCCCTGAGGAACGCCACTCATCACTGGTTTCCATGTGGACATGGAGCCATTGACTGCAACCCTCTGAGTGCAGCCATCTAGCCAGTTCCTTATCCACTGAGTGGTCCATCCATTAAATCCATGCTTTTCCAATTTAGAGACCAGGATGTCATGCAGGACAGTGTCAAATGCTTTGCATAAGTCCAGGTAGATGATGTCGGTTGCTCTCCCCTTATCTACCAATGCTGTGGCAACATCATAGATGGCCAACAGATTTGTCAGACACAATTTGTCTTTGGTGAAGTCATGTTGGCTGTCACCAGTCACCTCCTTATTTTCCATGTGCCTACTGTCCATGATCTTTCCAGGCACAGAGGTGAGACTGACCAGTCTGTAGTTCCCTGGGTCATTCTTTTTTCCCTTTTTGAAAATGGGGGTTATGTTTCCCCTTTTCCAATCAGTGGGAACTTCACCAGGCTGCCATGACTTTTCAAATATAATGGAAAGCAGCTTGGCAACTTCATCTGCCAGCTCCCTCAGGACTCGTGGATGGATTTCATCTGGTCCCATGGACTTATGCACGTTCAGGTTCCTCAGATGGTCCTGAGCCTGATCTTCTCATACAGTGGGTCGTTCTTCATTCTCATAGACCCTGCCTTTGCATCCTGCAACTTGGGTGGTGAGGTTGGAGCCCTTGCCGGCGGAGACCAAGGCGAAAAAGTCATTCAGCACCTGAGCCTTCTCCATATGGGTGACCAGGTCTCCTGTCTCCTTCCTGAGAGGGCCCACATCTTCCCTATTGTTGTCTTTACCCCTGACGTACTTATAGAAGTTTTTCTTGTTATCCTTGATGCCCCTAGCCAGATTTAATTCTAACTGGGCTTTAGCTTGCCTAATCTGCTTCCTGGTCGCTTGGACAGTTTCTCTGTGTTCATCCAGTCAACCCATCCTTGCTTCCACCCTCTGTAGGCCTCCTTTTTGCTTTTGAGCTTGTCCAGGAGCTCTTTGTTAATCCACGCAGGCCTCCTGGCATTTTTGCCTGACTTCTTCAAGTCAGGCAGCTTGACTTACAGTCAAGTAAATTATCTTCCTTTATCTCGAAATCTTACATCAATTTAATAAATAAAACTCAAATAATAAATCCTGATTTCTCTTTGTGAAACCCTTTTTTTTTTTAAATATATGAATAGTTTAAACCTGTACTTACTTACTTACTTAAACCTGTTTTGTTTAAAGTGCTATTATACAGGCTCTCTATATAGCAAACCTTTTTTTTTTTTTCTTTATGTTCCTTTGCTGTTGATACCAGCACACTAAATATAAGAAAGCAGCATTTGCCAGGTGATCTACAGAAGCCTTATGTCTCTGCTAAGTGCCTTTTTCAACAGATACTGTTCTGGACCTTACTCCAACTCTCAGAAAGATCTTGATCAAAAGGATTATAGCAGATTGGCAACTCAGCTGAAAATAAAGGAACAGAAAGCAGCTTGATCCACAAGTTGCAAAATTTTCTTAATACATGGCAGTCTGGATTGTTCTCCAAAAATTCAAAACTAAGGAATGCATGCCACTATCAGTGCAGGGAGGAGATCCAAGTTCCAACCACCACGGGTTGTTTCTCCAGCTGTCACTAGTCCAAAAGGATGTTATAGGGCAGAAATGGGAAGAGAAATAAATTAAGTGAAGGCAGTTTCAGTTGTCACATCTCAAATGCAAGGAAGTAAAACAGATGATGGAGAACAGAAAGAAAACGCTGCTTGTATCATCTGGTATTACTATTGGCTGACCTCCTTTTCATTCTGCGATCTCTGGTAGCAGTGACATACCTACTACTCCTCAATATGGCAAAAGGAGAAAAATCTCTTCTGTGAGCATTCAGACAAAAAGAGAGAGCGTTAAAGGTAGGGAGGAGCAGACACAGAAGGAAAAGAGAAATAAGGACTGAATGCGCAAAAAATTACGCTCCAGGCTGTGAAAAATGAATTGCTACCAAGAGAACTCATACTAATGCCACTATTAGAAGTGTTTACATGACCTGATAGTAGATTAACTGATTTAATGAAATAAAAATGTATCTATTCTACAAAAAATAGCGCCTACCAAGAACCTTGCATAATTGCAACTATTGTAAGTTAATTTATTATGCAATTGTACTATTTTATACTCTGTGTTATTATTTGCAATTATTATTACTGAACCCCTAAAAAATAAATTAGGTTATTGATAAATAATATTGAAATAATATGTGGTATTTCACACTAACTAAAGTTTCACTTACTAAAATATTATTTGAAAATATTTATTCCACCATGTTCTTGCATGATTTGGGTCTTTTCAGAATATATATGAACTAACTTATTTGGAACTTGTTGGAACATTAATTATTTTATGTCCAATCAATTGGTCAATCGATGCATGTCTAAAAATTGAAATGAAATTAAGACAAACTGTAAAAGGATCCCTCATTTTCTTTATGAAACCTACCAGTACAGCTCTGTGCCTGGAAGACAGATGCTGAACAGCTGCACCAGGAGGTTACTATATCATATTTGTGGGGAGAAAAGGCTATTTGTAAGATACTTTGACCTAATCCCAACAGAAGAAAAACAAGGCAGAGAGATGGCAGAAGCTGTATCAAAGTTCTGAATAAACCTGAGAATAATACAAAGTGTGTCTACTTTGATGTGTCTAAAAGGCAGGCAGCTACAATATTACTCTGTTTCTCAAGTTTCATCACTCTATTTATTTGCTGGATATTTCCTTGAAATATCTTCAACATTCAGATTAGATTTTAATCACAATGCCTCATTTATAATTCATTTAATCCTATTCTTTATATACAAAAAAGCAGCTGAAGCAGATGTCAGGGGGCTACACATGAATAACAAGCACATGTATTGCAACGGAAAATATATTTCATTTAGTGATTTCTACCTACTACTGCGATAAGATAATGTCTTTATATTAGAATATGAGAAATGCTTTTCAAAAGAGACAGAATTCACATACTTTGAATATTAAATAACTGAAATGCTCTTTGAAGAAATCTATTCTAGAATACCATCATGTGAGACTCTGTCAGCATTAACTCATTCTATGAGGTAAGCTGGAAAACAAACCTGCATGAAATTTTGTGACGTTTCTATTGTTACTAACACATACACGAATTTGGCTGTATTAAGACAGTTTCAGTATTATGTAGCAGGAGAGTAATTGATGCAGCGTGTATCTGTAAGATCGCTATAAATGCAAAATGTAAAAGAAGTTCTTTATAATCTATGTGCTTTCATAGAATAAAACCTGTATTAAATACATTATCCACCAGAACAGTAAAAGATCTTTCCAGTCGTCATAAGCCTTGCCTTACCTGAGGAAAAAAAAAAGTTCTTAAATTATGAACCTATTGCATAGATATCAACGTAATAAATATGATTTCAGCAGTCTCTTAGTATACAAATGGGTGTAAATATTTTATCTAATCTGTATTTGAGCTCCTTTCTTAATAGCAACTGTCATTAACATGCACAACTCTTGCATACACACCTCAGAGTATAAATATGTAAGTTTAAAAAAAAGGTGGCAATGGGTATCAAATACTATGATTTGCTTATATTACCCTTATTTGCATCTGTAAAATTTGCATTTCTAACTTAATTTGACAATCTGGTTATCACTATGTATTTCTGAAGCTTTTTCATGGCATCTGATCTTATCTTAAGCCTTAAATTTCATTTATTTACTAGAAGCAGTCTTCACTCAAATCCAGAATTCTAGTGCAGATCATTCTTTTTTCTCTTTTGACACTTTCTTTTCTACTTTGTATATCCATCAATTTCTACATCAGATGAACAGAAAAATGTCCTTTTTATATTTGTATTTAAGTAAAAGCCTGAGGTAGCAGCAGAATCTCATTAATCATTATTTGGAAACATCATACCATTAAACCACAATTGTAATTCAAAAATGATTTTGTATTGTAGGTAACACCACAGGACTACTATTTTCAGCAGCAGGAATAGACAAGGGTTTGAAATCTTTTGTTATGCAATCTGTCATTTCAATTAGTCCAAACCTTCTACATTTAATTTTTTTTTTCTTTTTTTTGCATCTCTGTGTGACATTTCACTGATGAGTAACTAAATGTAAGAGAATAATTTAATTCTTATGGCATACTATCATTTTCACCTGTGGAACTGTGCCACCATCAAAAATAAAGCACAATTAGTGTTAATTAGTATTCACATTTGTTTGTGATCAGCCCTCAAATTCCTTATGGGACAGTAAAATAGCCAGCCCAAGGGGATCAAAAGCAGGGGTTTTCCATTTTATAACTTTCACCATCATCAAGCAGTTCCCTTATCATTTTTCTGTACTGAAATTCCATTTCTTATAATCACTCGCTCTCTTCACAAACGGAATTATTCAATTACATGGCCCCACTGCACACTAGAGGTCAGCCATTAATGGCCAAGATGTATTGTGATGTGCTTTTATTATTTCTAACCAGTGAGAGAGATAATGTCTTGTATTATAAAGCTTCAGTCACCATCAGGCTTCTCATTCATTTTTGAAAACAAACTGGTAATTCAATCTAACAGTGAACAGATGAAAAAACTAAATATTTTATGACCAATAATTATAGAAATTTAACATCAACATGACACATACAAACCTAAATAATAAAACCTAAATAATAAAACTACAAACCTGTTTTGCTGCAACTCATTTTAAGCAATCTTTACCACAGAATTGTGTATAACTAATAATTAGGTTTTGTCACCCATCTTTAAATATTATTACTCTTTCTCCTGTCCAAAACTTAATTAGAAAATCAGGGAAGCTAAAAAATAATGTAGAAAGTATTAATGAAAAGCAGCTCAGGACTGAAAATGAACCTGGTTTGAAATGAAAAGTTTGTTTTGACTGTCATTCGGTAGGAAATTATATACTCATTTAGAACAAAACACACATTTTTATTACACTATTAGAACAAGTTCAAGCGACTAAAAAAAAAGGTATTCTGTGCATTGCACAATTTCTATTCATTGAAGTTATGGTATATTTTACTTTCGGAAAGTCGTAAACAATACCAATATTTTAATCTAAAGGTTTTCAACACAGACAGTGTAGAAAGCAAAACAGTAAAGGCACTGTTCAAATGGCAGGGATTTTGACTAAATGGAGTTTTAATGGCCTGGTCAAAACTTAGTACTGAAATGTACTGAGCATACACAAAAGTCTTTTAACTGATACCTAGTTAGCTTTTATAGCTTTTATTTTAAATATACCAAATTAATCTGTGTCAACTATTTACTTACTGCAACTGGAATTCTGATGGCATGTTTCACATGGTGCAAATATAGAGGAAGATATAAGTCCTGGACTCTGTCATTTGGATAGGATTTTTCCCACTGATTTAATTTGTTCAGGATTTCACCTACACGTTTACAGGCATTTATGATACAGAAAACTAAAGGCATATATTTATGGAAAAGAGATCATTCCTTCAGCCAAAATAAACAGTAGGTTTCTTGGTCACAGACTTTCAGATGTGGAACAGCACTTGAAGTGACAGGGATACATGCAAGACAGAGGCCT
This sequence comes from Alca torda, assembly GCA_008658365.1. NCBI lineage: Eukaryota > Metazoa > Chordata > Aves > Charadriiformes > Alcidae > Alca > Alca torda. Next base: position 32,527,963 of record CM018101.1, read on the forward strand.
CAAGTCGTTCAGTTCTTTCCCTTACTATAAGTGGCATAAAACCGGAAGGTGTAAAATTTGAAAGGGTAGACTGTAGTTCTGCATGTCACCTATCTCATCTACTTGTTTTTGTATCACGATTGCATACAGTTGTGTTGACACTTTCAAGTTTTGGGTTTGCTTTCCTTTGTGAATATAGTGATGTTATCTTTTTACGGGAAAGAGAGCTAACCTATTATTAAACTGCCAGTTTTTCTCTCATTCCTCTCTGCATTAAGAAAATAGCTTTTTGTGTTTTTATAGTACAAGATCTTCGATTCCTATACCTGTTTCCATAAAACTAGTAGGCTTAATAACATTTTACTTCCACAGTTTCATGTCAACAGCTGAAATAGAACATTAAAAGTGCTAAGGGCACAATGAAATTTAGTTATTAATTTTCATAGAACCATAGATTCACTAAAGCTGGCAGTCACATTTGTAAAGCATCTAGTCCAACCCTGGCTCAGACCTGGGTCAGCTACAGAAAGTAGCTGAACTGAACAAGTTCTAAATATCCCCAAGAATGGAGAGTCCGCAAACACTCTTGACAACCTGCTCCAGTGCTCAGCCAGTCTTGGAATAATAATAGGGATAATAATTAAAAAAAATATGTTTAAACAGATCTTCATGTGTTTCAGTTTGTGCCCACTACCTTTTATGCTGCCACTAGGCATCACTGAGAAGAGTCTGGCTCCCACATTTTCACTTGCTACCATCAGGTATATATATACACAAGATCTCACTTAGCTTTCTCTCTTCAGGCTATGACTCCTGGCTCTCAACTTCTCTTTGTATGAACAATATTTCAATCCTGTTACTGCCTTTTTGGTCCTTCACTGGACTCACTTCAGCATGTCTATGTTTCTCGCGCACTGAGGAGCCCGTCACTGGACCCAGCACTCCACATGCATCTCACCAGTGCTGAGTAGAGGGGAAAGATCACCTCAGCCACGTTATTGTGAATATTCACACATAGATCAATGGATCGGTTGTTAGAATTTAAGCAAGAAGTTTCCAAGCTTATGAACTGCTTTACTTACAAGAAGTTTTCAGGATAGAATCAACGAATCATTTAGGACAGAAAAGACCATCAAGATCATCAAGTTCAACTGCAAACCTAACACTGCCAAAACCACCACTAAACCATGTCCCTAAGCACCACATGTGCACGTCTTTTAATTACCTCCAGGGATGGTGACTCCACTACTTCTCTGGGCAGCCTGTTAAAGTGCTTGATAACTCTTTCAGTGAAGAAATTTTCCCCAGTATCCTGGATGGCTAGCTTGGAATAAAATTGCCAGCTCTGTCTGTCATATAAGCTTGAGAAATCAGTCACTGTCAATGATGTAGTTTTCAAAAGATAACTAATTTATTCTGTTCTAGCTATGTATGTTCTGAACAGTAGTTTGATCAGAACAAGCTGATACAGCATTAGCTAATACGGAACTAGCTGATCAAAATTACTAGAAACAAATTTTCAGTTACTGAATTTGGCATGCAGACTCAACTCAATTACAATTCTGAATATGGGCAAGTGAATGTCTAACCTGGTACCACTAAAGCGAAATATTAATCATTCCGCATCTAAAACACTTTTATTGAAATACATATCCACAAAAGAATCCCTACACAAAACCATGAACAATGAAAATTAATTGTCAAAAAACCAAGTCAGGTCTCTAAAATGAAGTCCATTACATGGTTCATTGTCCAGCATTAATTAGTTACAGTCAGCTTGCTATTGTCTTTTATTTTTCACTGAGGCAGCACACATTAAGAATCAGTTTAAGTACAACCAACAGGTTACATTAACACCCTCCCAGTGCTGGTTATGTGGAAGAGCTACAGTGCTGCGCCTCGACTTCGTGCCTCTTGACAGCACAAAACCCACAACTGAAAAGTTGCATGAAGAACTGAAATGGCAGGTCTTAGGGGATCAAGCAGGAAAGCACTAAGTTTTACTGTTTGTTAGCAAGGGATCAGTGCCAATCAATTAATGATTTAATTACTTAGACTAATTAAGATAATGAACAACAGCAAGCCTACGATCAATTAGGTTTATCCAAACTTTCTATTTTTAGGATAGGACCTTGAGAACTACATTCTTCTTACAGATACTTAAAGTATGAAGGCTGTGCTACTTCAATTTCAGAAAAAATAAACCAGAATCAACAAAACAAAAAAGATATACAGAGAAGAAAAAAAAAAAAACTTTGCCAGAGCTAATAATTCTGCAGATCCCATAGTCCAGTAAGTTGGGAAAGTACATTAAATTTTGGTGAAACAACGACTCTTAAAATTCTTTGCAGAGGTAAAACAACTTTTTTTTTTTTTTTTAACAAAAGAAAAAAAATACTACTGCATAGTCACATTCCCCTTTGAAAAGCTCTGTCTAGTCTTGACAGATAAAAAGATAGAGTTTAGCTTCTTTTTATGTCATTAATTAGAGCTCATCCTTTCTTCATCGAAAGTACTGAAAAATCAGCAGAAAATAAGTCTGTCTGATCATACAATACAGATATCACTGAAAGCATCTTTGTAATTTTTGGAAACAGTCTGGTCAAGTAAAAACAATTTTTAATATCCAAAATCAGAAACTGAGTGAAAAAGTGTCTCCATTTGAATATGAAGAAAGCAAGGCTGCTACTGCTTAAGCTTTATGTTGTAATGTTACTTTGCTGACCTCTAATGAATTTCTGCGACTTAGATGAAATTTCTTTGATGAATTTTTCAGTCTATTATTTCCACATGGCTGCTCAAGCTTTCTTTCTACTTTGTGATGCATAATTGACAACGTTTCTGTACCAGATTCCACGGACATTTATGAAAACTGGTGCTTAGTTTTGACATTAAGAGAGAAGCGGAGAAGCTAGCAAGAGAAAGCATAAAGACAGCTGAAGAAGAAAAGGCCTGCATAGGGAGAAGCAGAAAGAGTAAAAGAAGATAAAGGAAATCTGATTTCCTGAACCAATAGGGTGAGGCCCACAGGAGACTTACGGCACAGCAGAAGAGCAGGGATACTCTCCGGTGCCACTGAACACAGGGTAGGCAGTGGGTGGTGAAATTCAGGCACGGGCTGTCACTGGGCTTTGCAGGTGCACAGCAACCCCTCTGTGTTCCACCCAGGCCAGCAGAAGAGCACTTCCTCACAGCAAAAAGCACACCTTCACAAAGCAGAAGACATCCCCTGCTGGCTTCCATCTCCAGTCAGAAAACACTCCAGCTTTGCCTGAAGGAAACTGGGCCACAGGTTGTAAGAATGGCCAACAGTACAGTGCAAGTTGTAAGTGTACCCAATGGTACAGGTGTAGAAACGGTACCCCCGTTGACCTGAAGGGCAGGCAGAACTTGGAGCTGAGCACTCACATTGTGACGAAAAAGAAGACTTGAGCATCAACGCTATTTTTAGACCTCAGATTCTGCTGTCCTTGTGTAACTTGAGGTATTTTGGCAGAAAAACAAAAACACATTAATTATCAGAGAAATCTTGCACAGTCTTTTAAAAGCTTTTATATTAGGAGCATTTAGAGATAAATACTACAGTGGTGAGATTTAAATTATCCTAAAATATTGTTTACAGTTAAATCGTATTTGTGATTCCATTTTTTATTCACCTTTAAATCATTACTATGTTAATTGTCTTTCTGGACCACATGCGCATTCTAAAGGAAAAGGAAATGTATTAAAGGGACATAACTTCTCCTCCAGACTAAAAGTAATAGCATAATTATTTATCTTCAATAAAACAGTAGTGTTGTAATCAGAAATTAACATCACCGAAATACTTTCAGAGAGCTGGGACTTAAGATCTTTTCTAGAATTTCCATCCCAAAGCATTTGAGTATAAATGACTCAGCATATGGTATAAAGTATTACCTTTTTATTTTTCTGCACAAGTTCTTGGAAACAAATTTCAGTAGCCTTCAAAAATCATCAGTCATTTGGATACCATTGAGATCTCAGTGCCTGTATTACCATTGTATGGCCACAGACACTAGCCTTTGTTGAAACTGTGCGTTACCTGCCCTGCATTTTCCTAGCAGTATTCTCCCAAATAGCAAGGAGCTCTTGGCTACCTTATTAACTTCTTTTTCCTCAATCCAAAGTCTGAAAGCTGTTAAAATTTACCTGTAATATCCAGATACACTGGTTAAGGTAAAGAATTACAAATAAGGGTTATTAACCTACTTCTTAAAAGTTAGCTTTGGATAGGGTGTCAGGGTGACACTTGTGAAAACAATTAAGAAAAGAAACTCTCTTCTTTTGAATCTGACAGTCTCAGTATGGACCCTTCTCTTGACTACAGTCAGATGACTAACAAATACCATTTTTGAGGTTGATCTACGCACAAGAGGTAGCAGTCTTTTCTGTTTTAAGATATCTATAGCTCAAGCAGAACAGTTCTGATAATTTGCAGTTTTACATTCTGTTCACCACCTAAGAAGTAAACAGTAATGCACCTAATAAGAAAATAGTAATACGTAATTAGAAAAATTGCCTTGTTGATATAAGGAAGATTGTAAGGGCCACGGATTTGACAAAAATCTAAAAACTGAGAGGTTTAGATTTGGTCCTCTAACATTAAAGACCCCTTTTTTATTCTCACTGATCCTTCAAAATGCTTTCTTTGTAAAATGGAAAGACATGACAGATCTATTAACATCAAAGAGATCCAAACTCTTGATCTTCAAGCTCTGAGAGTAGTGCATCTTTCACCCAAGGTTAAAGTGTATTTTGCAGGGAAGAATAAGACACTGAGCCATGGACTCATAGATAAGAAAAAAAAAAAAAAAATCATATGCTGAAGACTTGGCAGATCTGCTCAACAGGAGAAATGAACATTTATTAACAAAGGCATCTATAAATTCTCAGTCAAACAAGTGCAGATATTAGAGGGGAACACATACAGAATTACCGGTCTATACATCTGAAGAGAAAAGAAGGTTGGGTGAGCTCCAGACAAAAGGTGGATATTTCCAGCTATTGAAAAGGGAAAAAAATCACGGCATTTTGCTGCAGTTGGGAATCTGAGAATAATTTGGCTAGGAAGACCTAATATTTTCATATAAATAAAATCTAAAAATTTTATCCACATATTCCAACTTCTGTATTTCAAAATCAGATAAATAAATTCATGGCCAAGCTTTGTTAGAAATCCTCCCTAGCCTCCATTCACATATTCACATTTATTCAGAAGGAAAAAAGAAGCAGAAAACTGAAATAGCACTGAAAATGCACTTATTAGTTTTAGCAATACCTGTAAGTTATATAGCTATGAGAAGAAATGCTGCTTTTTATTATTATTATTATTATTATTATTATTATTCCATCCTACACTTGATACACAGAGAATTTCAAGAAGATTCAAGAATCAGGTTTATGTAGACTTTAGTTGTCATTCAACTGCTTATACATAACCTATCAGTTATCTAAATTGAGATCAATCATGAATTGTCACAGATACTCGGCTGCTTTTCTCAAGACACCAAATGAGGTCCTCCTCTGTGTAGGTACTGAGCTACAGTCAAATAGTGTATAGCCAAGAAAATTTTTCTAAAGACTTTCTGCCACGGGAAAATCCCCCACATTTTTCATGTAAATCTAAAAGCTATTCTTAACATATTCATGTTTTCCACACCACTATACTTATGAGTCTCCAAAGCACTTCATTTCACTGTACTATTTTTAGAAGTCTATAATTCATGAGTAAAAACGAACACTGAGCTGCTAAGTAGAATGCAAATCATCTAACTAAAAGAACCACGTTTGGTTAACAAAAGGGGGATGAGTAGAAATAAAACTTAAAAAAAACAGTTCTAGTTTTTGTTTCTATGTACAGTGGAAGTTTTTGTAAAAAGTTACAAATAATACCTTTTCAATAGCAGAATAAGAAGCAACTGTTATTTTTATGTGTTGGTAAATTCTAAAATAATCTGTTATAATTTACAAGGTTCAACAACACTTCAGACATTAGAAGCAAGCAGGCATACCTTCATGATATGACCAACTTTTACAAGATTACAACAGTGAAATTTATGATCTTAGATCTGTATTAATAAAATAGAATACATTGCTGCAGTTCCTCATATAGGAAACTGATAAAAATCTTACTTCATAAATGTCAGAATGCAACATAGTCAATATCCAAATTATAAACATTTATCACCAAAGCTGATTATAAAAAGGCAACTGTTTCAAGCAGCTAGTGTACATTAATTAAGTAGCCATTGACTAAAAGCATTTATTGAGGTTTGCTAAAGGAACAGTATAACTATTTTTATTTCACACAGTACTTAAAATTTTAACAAATTTCCTAATAACAAATTGATATTTAATTAGTGCATTGCAAAATTATTTTAAGAGAAAGCTAGACTTAATAGTAGATACAATGTCATCTTCCTAAGACATTGTAGGATGTTTCTGAGTTGCATTTTACCTCTATTTTTTTATAATGCATACATCTTTAGATGCTACAACCTTTAAATCACTTTCATCAAACCACAGATATTGAAAAAGGTCAGTGGACATGTTATTCTTCGTCATATGAACTGTATGTCTGAAGATGAAGGATTATAAAAAAAAGAAAAAAAGGTGACTGGGATTTTCCACTAATGTACTTCGCCTGTGAACTGAAGCATCTGAAGGCATCCTGTAAAATCACTCTAATCCTCGTGCCTCCTGCCCCACAGCAACACGTACACACATTGCCACACAGCTGGCATACATGTGAGCTCTGTCATCTGTAACAGTAGTATTGTAATTTTCCAAAATTATAAAATGCATTTGCTTAAATGCTTGCCATTGCTTTTCATTTCAGTTCCTAGGTTTCAATTATATCAACAGTGTGAAACAAGAATCTCCAAATCAGCTTTTCTGGAAAAGGTACAGGACTGAATAAATAGTGGTGAAAAATACTTGTTGAAAATACATGTATTTCTGAATGCAAGATCACAGCAAATGCCTTACTGGGTCACACTAAGTCTGTGTAGCCCGCTAGCGTGTCTCCTGAAGTGTCGAGAGAAGGTGCTATCTGGGCACATTAGCCTGGGCATTTTTTGAGGTCCATTCACCTCATACTCTTAAAGACCTTAAAGCTGGCTTTCCTACTTACTCTTTTAGTACTACTTTAGAGGTGTGCTGTACATGAATTTTTGAAGTTCTTACTGGAAAATACAGATACTGTCTGCCTCCACAAAAACATGCAGCAAATTCCATCTTTTATCTGCTTTTAATCAATCTTCTCCTAACTTCCTCAAACACCACAGTTCTATTATTATGGGGTTGGTAGATATCTTTTCTGCTTTCACTTTAGCCTCTACCCCCATAATTTTGCAGACCTCAACCATAACCCCCCTATCCGCCTCTGCCACCTCTTCTTGAAAATGGAGGACTCTCAGCCTTTTCAGTCTCTTCTCACATGGCAGCTGTTCCATCCTCTCAAGCATTTTAGCTGCCATTGTCTGCATCTTACCTAACTCAGTTGTGTCTTCTTGAGATATGTATATCAGACTGTATTCTTGTATGCAAGATGTGGGTGCAGTAAGGTTTATACCATATCCAATAATCTCCTCATTTCCTTTATTTCCTCAGGTAGAATTATTCATAGATTTAAAACTAGTTCTGTCTTTGACATAAAAAAAAAAGACAAATGGATTCTCCTTGTCACTTTTGTACTGAGTCTAGCATCTTGTTTAGTGTTTATAAAATGCATCCAATCTTAATCTGAGAATATTCAGATATATAGGAGCAAACTGCCATTTAAGCACTATGTTCCAAAAGTTACAATGCTATCGTCCAGAATTAGCTCCTAGATTATTGTTAAATTCTCCTCAAACTTATTAAGCAAAATTCTCTATTGCAATCTCTATCTTCTCCACAAGAAAATACGTATACATCAGCTGAAATAAGCCTTCAGTAATCTTTTTTATAAATGAACTTATTACTAAAGATGATAACACATTTTTCCAGCCCTGAATCTCCATTTTTCACTTTCCTGCACTTTCTCCAGTTTGTCAAGACACTTTTTAGAATGAGAAACCAGGACTAGATTTGCACTGCATCATTAGCCTCACTAGGCCCATACATGTAGTTAATTTGCCTTTCTTGTCCCACCTTTGCCTCATCTTAGTAAAAGGAACTTTTTCACAAAATACTTTCAGCTTATTTTCAAAATCATTACATTTAAAGATACTACTCTCCATTCTGCACTGTATTTTTAATTTGTAGCTGTTTGGTCTTGCATTTCTTGTTGTTAAAAAGTTTGCTGTTTCACTAGAAATGTCTCTCCAATCCCGACATCACCTGCCAATGTTCTCAACAGTTATTTTATAATTTTTTCTAAAGCATATGTGAAATTCTTGGAGGAGAAAAATGACCATATGTAATGCCCATGTATAATTAACACTCACTGCCAAAATAAATTTAGTATCACTTTCCCTTCTTGTTTCTTCCTCCTTCACATTTGCATGTGCAAAAAAAAAAAAAAAAAAAAGAAAAAAAAAGAACAGTAGTGGAGCCTCCCTTCCATCTATATGCAGCCCTACTGAAGAGGAAAGCACAGAGAGCTTGGAAAATACACAGTAATTTAAATATTAGCTTCTTAAGCACAAACAAGAACAAAAACTCTATCCAGTTAAGTTTCATAGACACACTTAGTTGAAGAATTTATATCCCAATAGAAAGAATTTTAAACTTTTAAACTTTAAACTATGGAACTCTCTTCCTGCAGCCTTGTGCTATTTGCTATTACTTTGCACAGCGAGACTATGTTCAAAGGGCTGTTTACAGCCATGCCCCAGAATTTCTTGTAAACTGAAATGATCATTTGCCACATATTTGCATTCACCTTGTATGAGTAATTTCAAGTTTGAATTGTCCTTTATCAATATATTCTTTTCAATTATACAACATGAACTCTTTTCTCATCAACTGATATTATAATTCTGCACTAATTTTTCTCATAACATGTACATTACAGTCTTGTATAATTCAATGAAAGCCACAGTAGCAATTCATGCACCTCTTGTATACCAATTTAAATTCAAGATGTAACTTTATTCTTCATATTGCTACCTTTAGAAGAAGGAAGCAAATTAATTTAGCTTGCACCAGCAAAAAAAAAAAAAAAAATCATAAAAAATTGTGCATATTTCCAAAATTTTGAAAGGATTAAATTAAAGATTATTTGCCTAACTATATTGAATAAATATAGCTTCAAGCAGATACTATTTAAGATAGCAAGATCCTATACATAAGCAAATCTGGGGGGAGGTGATTTTCTGAAAGATAGGGTGGAAATAAGAGAGAATGGTGATCTTCCTATATATTTTCAGATTACTATAATTTGCTATAGCTGTTGTTAGAAGTTCACTGCTGAAACAGATGCTACTACTCACGATTTTGTCTCCATTTCAGCCACTGAGTGTTAAACCTCAGATAAGGAGTGAAAATATTGTAAACCACCACAGCAGCTGTTGTGCTATATGAATATAACCTAAGAAAAATTCTAAAATTTCTATATTGGCATTTCTCTTTTCTTTTTCATTAAGAATTGCTCCCATATTAAGACTACGATATGTACTTCTAGTAAACGTCTAAATTATGTAGACATGTTCTTCAGCAATCTAGCAAACACAGACACATTTGAATTCCCTGCCAATTCTGACAAGGGAATATTAATCACCCACATTCCTTTATCTGCCAGTGGTTGCTCCTGATGCTGCAGGGAATTGTACACAGTGAGAAACTCACACTGAAGTTTCTCCAGAAACACTTTCTGTTAACAGTTGACTTTGATCTAAATAATGTGGTTTTGCCCAATACTGTTGGGCCATTAAAATACAGCTCCTTTACCTAGATTTCTAGGTGTCTGGAAAGACTGGAGATCCTGGATTTCCTGACTCTGGTTTTATATACTCTTCAGAAAATCCAAAAGATGTAGGCTTTCATACTTGGGAACACTTCGCTGCCTCTACAGTAAGCCACAGGCAATGTTGCCACGACTTAAAGGTTTCTCAGAACTCCAGAGCTTGTGACTCAGCACTGTTCAGTGCTCTCCTTTCGGAAGGTAGGGGCCTGCAACTACCTAAATTAACAGCAGCTGTGAAACAGACACAGGAGCAATCTTCAAAGTTGCAGAGGTAAACTTACAAAAATGTTCAGGAGAACCATTCTGCAGTTGTTCTTCAGTTTACTTTGTAGTTCAAAGTCTTGGTAAACCATATTTAATTCTCAATCTACGTTTTACAAAATACACACAAATCTTTTGTTCATATAAAATTGTGAAATGTTTTGTTATGTACAAATTTAGAGGCAACCCAAACACCTTAAAAATTGTGTGAATTGGAAAACTATATTCCTCAAGCAGTTTCCAATTTGCTGTTAATATTTGGTAACTTAAAGCAAGTTAAACAGATATGGTGGTAATTATGTCTACTCTTGGAATTACATTATTCAAATTTGCTTTAATGTAAAGAGCCATATTATCTGTAGTTTCTGTCACTAAGTCAGTACGTTTGGAATGATCACATAATGTTTTCACTTCCCCTTATTCTCCATCTCAACTATCACATATATTCCAAAGCTTCACTTTCAGTTTGGTATACCTAGCTGTCACACTTTTCTCGCACACTAAAACTTTTGAGAACTGATGGGTGATTTACTTGATGTCTTTTTGATATCATATTTAATAAGTGCAATATAAAATTACTCTTGTGATACTATACATCGATTTTCATAAGATCAAGGAAAATATCCTAGGGTTGAACTGCAAAGAGCACATAAAAATTCCTGAAAAAATATAAAACAAAATATAAAACATTTTTTATATATATAACATTTTTATTAAAAAACCATTTTATATAAAAATATAAAACATTTTATATATAAAAATATAAACAAAATATAAAACATTTTTCAGAAAAGGTAGTCCATATTTAAAGTTTCTTGCGTACATTGCCATTATTAAAAGAAAAAGCAATGTAAACAAGGGGCTACATGTTACATAAAATGGATGCTATCAGCACTAAGATATAAAGATAGATGATACTGAAAAAGTCACCAATAAAGAACAGAAACATTTTATCTTCGGATTTACAGTTCTTGCTACTGCCCATAATTGAAAGCAACAATTGAAATAATCTCTTTCAAGACATCAGAGTTTAAATCTAAATCTAACTTGATGGAAATTAAGTCCTAGTTACCAAAGGTACACCTAAAAAAAAAAAGTAAATAATTTCCATATTGGGCTTGCCTGCATATAGTGTTTATGACACTGTTCTGGAATAGGGGTTTTTTTTAGTGTAAACCCCTTGATGATCTTAAAGGTCTTTTCCAACGAAAACAATTCTACGATTCTACGTATGTCCCGTTGCAAGACTTACTATAAGATAATTACCTTCTGTAAGATAAGTACTTCAGAAGATCTGTTTAGGTTGGTTTAGTGTTTTAGACAAGTGCTTAGAAACAAAATTTGAATATGGACTGCATGAATGTGTTTCAACTTGTCAAAGAACATAAATTTTAAAGGAGAAGAATGGCATTAGCAGGGAAAAAAAACAGGAATTCTTTAAAAAAACAAAATGAAGGAACCAAATTGAACAAGAAAAAAAAAAAAACAACAGAGGAAAAATAGTCATCATATGTTTGATTTCACCAATACTACACTATCACCTTTAGAGCCTGTTTAAACAAGAATTTGTCTCAATCACACCAATATTTGTTAGAAGTAATCACTGTCCTGTTAGCACTAAGTTTTAGCCCTTCCTGATCCTGGTGTAGAGAAGATAGTGAAGACTTTTCTATTAGGCAGCATGATGTAACTGTAATATGCATGAGGAGCCAGAGAGTGAACTAAGCATTACTCACATTTTAAACAATTGGGAATGGAAGCAATATACAATAAGCGTATTGTTTACGGTTAGTATTTGTTTGCCTTTTTGCAGTCAGCTGCAACCACTTCTATTGAATGAAGAAAGAATTGTGGCTTCTCTTCTAACACATCATCTCAAAAGAAGCAGCAAAAGAAAAACGTCAGAGCAGAAGCTATGTAACCAAGAATGAAGGAAAAGAATTAAACAGACAAAATGGAATGCAGCACAGAATCTGGAAGTGCTAGTGATCAGGCCCTACTCAGAGTGGGAAAGGAACAGGATGTGCGCTGTGAGAACCAGTTTAATTACTAAAAAGCAGGATGCAGAATATCTGCACAAAATTATTCTATTAATACAAATTAAACTCTCAAATTTCAAGAACTAGGATACTAAGAAAGGCTAGGAATAATCATTTTTTAAGTATTTTATATTTTATATATTTCTTTGAGCTCAGTGATTAACTTGACACCTCATCATTACAGAGGTCAGAAAGAGATAATAGCATAACATATTCTATAGTTTGAAAAGAAATCTGTTACATAAGAGTCTCTGAAACATATATGCTTCATGTTATCAAACAGATGAAACTACAGAAAGCTTCTAGGTAGTTACTATTCTGCCAGTTCATTTAGAAAACATGAAACAAAAAAGTACCTTTTTTAGGACAGACAATGTGATATTACTAATTTCTCAGTAGATGTAGAGAAGTATTGCTTTAACAGAGTTGCCGTCTACACCATTGAGAACAAGGCAGCCAATGATAAATACTGTGAACTAGCAGATAGTCCTTCTACAAACAAGGCGGCTAAACATTTTCTTTCCTCAGCAAATTCTGCCACATCCTTTCACAGTGTGCATAAACGCTACAGTTACCAAATGTAAATGGAAGCAACTAAAAAAATATTCCTCGAGATTTCTCACTTCTTAAACTTACAAGTAACACTTCATTTTACTAACAATAAAAGGTAAAAAAGCAAAGGTGACTTTGTCACCTTTCAATTTTGCTTACTTTGCTCAGTCAAGCAAAAGCTTAGTGTCTGGATTAAGAGGAAGAACCAAATCTTCATTGCACATGTAAGGGGCACAGTGCACTCATCCCCACCAGGGAAGGGTTTTTGGCATTTCCATCCTATATCCTTTTGAGAGGTGCCCACATGAGAGTTTACCTGTCCATGCCAATACATTTCAGAGTCTGAGGTCTTTCACAATGATGGAGAGAGACAAAGATGTCTCGTTCCCTCCCTCAGCTGTGAGGGTAGCAAGCACACAGAACAGAAGTGCTAAGAACTACTATTGGGAACCTCTTCAAAAGCATGAAGCGGGCTTGCTACTTGTATCCCACTCATAGTGATTTCACAGTGAGATCAGAAGAGTATGAGTTCCTTATCCATTCGCAATTACTCTGGAAAGAACACAGTGCAATGGCAACGTCAGGATGTATCTTCTCTTCTATACTACCTTGGTACTAACAAGAGAAAAAACAAACAAACAAAAAAGGAAAACAAAAAGAAAAAGGAAGGCATAGCCTTTCCATGGTGACAGAGAAAAAAGGACAAAAATTCAAAAATTTTGTCCCCTTTTCTGTGTCCTCTCCCCACTACAAGGAGATAACGTAGTCTTGCCAAGTGTTTGTGAAGAAGTTCAGGAACAGCCCTGGACAACAGCAGGCTATACAAAAACAGGAGCTGTATCTGAAAGAGCAGAGGGAAGACCAACTCCAGCACAGCAGGAACTTTTCTTCAAGTGCTCAGGAAATTCAGGAGAAAAGCTAATCACACAAGAAGAAGAAACATCTTTCTGTGCATCTGCACACAGAAGGCTCGCTGATCCTGTGCTCTCTCTCACCCAGACCATAAAATAACTATGCCTGTGGAAATTCAGGATATCTTCCAAATAAACAAAGTACAGTGTGTAAGAGTAAAATGTTACTGTCACTCTCAAAGAGCTCCTCTTTTAGATTGGTAAAACACAAACACATTCATTTACAACTCACAGCATTAATTCAGTATTATGTGGAGCCACAGAAACACATATATGGCACACAATGTAATTCATTACCATATAATGTATACCATTTGTATATGCCTATATAAATATTTATGCAAATCAAAAGCCTGTGCATTATAATTACTTGAAAATCATGGTATCTTTCTTGAATCTCATAAATTAAGAGACAGAGGAATATCCTGTATGGTTTTCAGCACTGTATTGTAAAGGAAACTAAATCATCAAATCTGACTAGAATGCAGGAGACGTGTTTTTTCTTAGGTGTATCACAACCTTTTAGTTCAAATTTAAACCAAGTCAGTGCAAGTGAACAAAATCTTGCATAAGATTTTTCTCTCTCATTTCAAATACAGTTCTTTCTATAATTCCTTGGAAAGTAAAGGAATGCAGGAAAGGATGTATGAAGCTGAAAAAACAGTTTCAACTGTAAAGTTCACCTTGTAAAAAAACCCATTATGTTAATTTATAAAAATTGTGCGCATTTGTACAATTTCTCAGTCACACCTTTAATTAGTTTTAAGCAGAAAATAAAGTTAATGTCAAAAGAGAAAATAAGAGCTAGCCAGATTAGATAAAAGCTTGATTATTTAAAGTGACCATTTCATATTCACCCAGTACGTGTAAGAGTTTACTCACTTCCTGCATTTCACGTTATCACTACCCACATGGCAAAAACTCTTGACAAAATAACAGGGAAAACCAACAGAAATAAAGTTTTCACAATTCTGAATAAGGCAACAGTATTTTTAAATGATCAGGTGAGAAACTGCACTTCTATTCTTAGGAAGTTATATCGTCCAGTTCAATTCTCTACTTAAGAAAATTCAGAAACACTAAAAAGAGAGATACCTAGTCTATCACTTTTTAGCGTAATCGTCTGCTTATTTTCTATTCTGGAATGTCTTAAAAGAGATTCTGACCTAAAATCTTGGCTAGAACATAAACATGAGTTTGTCTTAAAGAATTTCTATTTATTTAAAGAAAGAAATAGTTAATGAAATTATCATTCCATTATACTTTAGTTACAAAATTCTAGCAGTATTTCTCTTTTTCTTAGTTGAATCTTTCTAATCTTTTAACTATTTTTTAATCTTCCTGGTTTGTTTTTTGTTTTTGTGGGGTTTTTTGGGTTTTTTTTTTCTAAGTCTTTTTAAATTGTCATTTTCTTTCTCCTATTGGCTAATAACAACAAAATGCAATAGATACTAAGTAATAACCATCGATGATATTGCAACATTACAAATACCTCCAAGAAGGCAACCTTATGTATCTTTGCTTGGCTATCCTCTATTCTTATAGCTCTGCCTAGTAATACCTACTAATTACAAACAGAAATATACAAAATCATAAAGGGCTAGTTTATGTGAGTTCCTCCAGCACAAAACTCAGCTGATTTGTGTATGATCAGTGGTGTTTAGGGCAGGGTGTTTCCAACTTACACTAACAGCACTCCCAACATACTATCTGTTAACATAACCACATTAAACTGTTAATGATCACATAATACGACAGTATGGTATAAACCAGTGTTTAAAAGGAATAGAAAAAAAAAAGTAATTAATCTGTTGAAGAGACCTTTGCTTTGTTCTCCAGTAAAGATAATACACTAGAGAATATGTTTATTAAGAATCTGTCTTTGAAAACATTACTTATCTACTATTTATTAATATTAATATTAACATTTATTAATACATCATTTTTACTCTTTCTTAGTTTCTTTTAAGACTGCACCATCTTGTCCAGGCTGGTTTCACTGACCATAACTCCCACAAAAAGACGATCTTGTGCATCTTACAACCTTTACTCTGAATGTGACACTCCATAGACTCTGGCAACACCACAAAGTCCTCCTAGCTGTACCCAGCAAAGGCTAACCGCTGACTTCCATTTTGTTTCATGTTATTTAAAGTAAAAAAGAATCATAAGTGGAATTCAGCAGTTTCAGACAACCCCTTAAAAAAAACCTTTTGGAAAAATTCCCTTAAAAACTATACTAGGACACCAGCCAATTTTGAAGTACCTCCATACTAACCTTCAAAAAAACCATCCTCCTTCCCCACAGAAAAGAATGATGAAAGAGGGAACCTTTTGTTTAATGTAACATGATTTCAAAGACTATACCTTTCCTCGCGAGTAACGACTAACAAAGGAATTTCTGGGGTTAAACTATTTTTTTGCAAATTGATATCCAGTTGGGGTTAACAAAACCAAAAAAAAAAATCACTTCCTACTTGCCCAAAGGAGGTTGGACATTCCATTATCTGAAGCAGAAAAGGTATACCAGATTCCAAAAATCTGTGTTTGCTAAGCACAGAATCTACTTTTAAAATAGGTGGTATACTACAACTGCAGAAACATCCAATATATGGGCGAACTTCCCAATTAATTATTTGCTGGATAAAGTGTTAAAATGTCCTTGGCTTCACCTTAGACACAATCTTCCCAGCCGGTCATTATCTACCTGGAAAGGGGCCAAAGAATCTCAGCTGTCAGTACTCAATAAACATGTATGTTTTCTTTTCTTTTTTCTCATTTAACTTTCATAGAGCTACAGCTGAAAGAAGGAAGTCTTATTACACATGGAAGTGGAAAGATTTTGTATTTCTTTTATTGTTGTCATTTAGTATACCCAGAATGCAGGTGATAAGTGGAGTGATAAAGAACTCTTCCGTATGCGTTTACTAAGAACCGATTTATCCAACTTTACTGACACTGTTTCCATTCTTGTATGTTCCTACTTAATTCAACTGCTCCTTTGTTCTACACAGATGTGTGAAAAACCACAGAAGTCTTCGAAAGTCAGAGCTGGAACAAAGTTATTGATCAGTGATATATCTGCACAGAGTCAGTAAGATTCAATAGGAAAATCGCTCTCAATCAAGTGAATGTTAACAGTCAGTTTGAAGCAAACAGCAGTCAGCTTGTAGTAAACCTGCAGGTCAACAGGTGCAAAGCAAATGGCTTTTCTCATTTGCACATTACTTCTCCAAGAAGGCACAGGACAGCTGGGAGAAGGAACACATGTAAACAAGGCAGACCTAATGATTTCCTAATTAAAAAGAAGATATTATCTTCCCATTAATAGGTAAGCTAATTGACCGAAATCCAACAGTTTCCCCTCAGTACAAGTAAACATAGGTGCCTTTCCTCACTGAATTGTCACACATTTAGGCCAGTCGCTAGGTTGTCAGTTCTGCTTGATTTGTTTCAATGCCATACTCTGTGACAGCTGTCGGAAATAATACATTAGAACAGCTGTTGTGGCAGTTACAAAGGGCCTGGAATTTTAATTGGACTGGATATTATTAATTGGGGGCGTGGTTTCATTTTTGGGTGGGTTTCTTTTGGTGTTTTTGGTTTGGTTTGGTTTTTTTTAACCAAAGTTAAGAAATATTCAAAGAGTGATAGATGTCTTTAAGGGATTTGACCAATGTCTGGTTAAGCAAGGTTGGTCTTTGTTTTGACTATGTAACTTGGAGGCAGTGGTCTCCACCATCTGAGCAAGAACCTTTAGTTGCTTAAGAAAAGGAGCATTAAGAAGAAAAATAGTAAGAAAGTTGCATAAATAATCCTGTTCAAATACTAGCTGTGTTCCAGAGAGGACCTCATGGTGTTTTAAGAACTACTCAAAAGGAGACTCATCCCAAGACCTTTAGGAACCACCAGCTGAAACAAAACTGTTCATCGTTCCCAAGACCTAAGAACAAATGAATAATAAGCTTACTTTCAGCATCAGCATAGAGTAGCAAGCACAGGAGTACCACCATTGGCCTGACAACGTGCATCATCCGACAGCTTGGCACCAGCATGCTTTAGAAGCCTTGTTCTCACTGGCTTAGAAGCCAATGCGAGTCTGTCCGGTCTGGAATTTCAGATGAAGTATTTTCAGAGTCTGTGGAAAACATAAGGAAAAAAGAAAAATACACTTAGCAGAATAGGGCAGAGATTTTCTGTTTTTTTTTTCTAAGCATTCACAAATTGAGGATAAACAATTTTAAAAGCCAAAAGGATAAGGGAGAAAGAAAAGGAAACGTGATTCATTTCAAGCCACTGGCACGCACCAGAAGATTCAAGGTACGGTATATGTTAGCACTGTTCCAATATATTTCTCATGCACCTTTTCTACCATAATCAAGCATCTGTATCTTTTGTTGTATTCAACAGCACCTTCTGAATCACAAGAACTGTCATTGTTAATGAAATATAATACATCACTGGAATACTCATGTTGCAAGAAGGGAATCAGAGTGGGTTCAATATCCATAATAAAAAGTCCACTTGCAAGCATAACACTAGGAGCTGATGCCCTGGCATCTAGTAAGAATACTGCAGCAGAATCTGCTTCATGAGTTGTTCTTAAAGCTAGACATCAAATGCTAGCATATTGCATAGTTCAACAGCTCTCAAAGGTTAAAATTCCTGTTGGGATTTCCTGTCCGTATTTGAATTATGCCTAACAGAAAAAACAGAAATCCCACATTGAATAAAGGGCTGAGATTACAATTCAATCAATCTCATTTACTATGATGCATAATTGAAAATGATACGCTGGGAGCACTACAGATGAAGTACCTGATTTAAAAAAGCAGTGTCTCATTGTTGTCCAAATTTACCACACCTGAGCAATAACAGAAATTAAGGAATATAAAAATATTTTTCTCTCTCACAGGAAATACTAGAGATATCCCCAAATAGTCTGATGTTGTCACTAAAATAACACTGAAGTGTAATTTTACTTTTCGAAGGGTCTGCAACGTACAAATTTTGGCAAGTTTGATACTATCTTTTTCATTACCACACATAAGTGGTTTCCATGCAGGGAAGATAAAAACAAAAAGGGCGGAGAAAAAATTATACTAATTACCATTCCACTAGATAGATCTTACAGATTTGTGGGTGGTATAACGAGCCCATTTTACAGTACAGTGCAATGTTTAAAGAATCTACTCAAGGAAGAAAAGACATAAGCAGCTGTTAGAAATCTCTGACTGTTATCAATCTCTTTTGTAAAACTATCTTTTGAATCAGCTACTGCCATCAAAAAATAGAAATCTAAGAAATCTTCATAGGCAAAGCGCTGAAGGCACCAGCTCCCACCTTTCATCGCTGCCGTCTTCATGGCAGCATTTCAAATGACAGCAAAGTCTATGAGACATCAGTCCTGTCGGACTCAATTTGCGTCTGTGCAAGCATATCACAGCCAACTGCTACATAATGATTTCAATGCTATCACAAAGATGGAGATGCATGAAATGTACTTTCAAGGAAGAGGTAATTCCAATTTTGCTTCTTCTAAACTGCAGGAGTTACAAGGGAGCCCTGAACTACCTAAAAAGACAGCTCACTTGTGGACAAAACTTTACCTTTTTATTGGCACACAAACACACTAGCTGATGGGTGAAGGTGAATGGCAGAAATGTGACAGGTAGTAAGATTTATTGCTCCCTTTAGCAGGGGAGGAAGTGGAGAGGAAACAACGCTGATAATTAATAAAGGGAGCAGAGGAGGGGGAAAAAAAGGTGGCCACAATGATGCTTGTTTATACGCAACTGTTTTTTAACAGGGGATTATTTTCACACACTCCAAACACTCCCATTAAAATATTAAATGTGGTATCTAACAGAAAAAATACTACTATCTGCTTGGAGAAAAAAAGAGTAATTTTAAAAATATCATGATCCTGGTACGTGAATACGCATTTATCCTCTATAACGCGTCTGTAACTGAAGGGATGGATCAAAAGAACTGGCAAAGAAAAGGTTGAGAAGAAAAATGAACTACTTTTTTTTTTTTTTTTAATTAAATTAGAAACCCCATTCCCTCACTCTAAATGCACATACAAGCACTTAGGAAGCTCTCATTGTCTTTTCTTTGAAGGTGATATTATCACTTAAATCATAAAAACCAAAGCCCTAAGTACTTTCTTTCTTTGCTTCCCAGTGCCATGGCTTTAGCTAACCTGATAAACACACTAAGACTTCCAGGAGACCCTTTGCCTGTTGTTTTCTCTCTTAACCTGCTTATGCCTCCATAGTTAACTTCTAGTATTCTAGGCCAAGTAAACAGAAGCA
Organism: Alca torda; assembly: GCA_008658365.1. Lineage (NCBI taxonomy): Eukaryota > Metazoa > Chordata > Aves > Charadriiformes > Alcidae > Alca > Alca torda. The sequence continues at coordinate 32,547,932 of CM018101.1, forward strand.
CTTGAATAAAGATGGAGTGCCTCCTTTTTGTTGTGAGTTGAAGATACAGTTAGCGAAGGCATGCAGATTATGGGCCGATAACACTAGAGAAGCAATCCAAGAGACAATCAGGTGTTATCAAGGTTCTCCACACAAGTCTGACTCAGCTTTACCTACAAAAAACCCCATAGCTTTAGCCAGGGACTCTGTTACTGACAGTTGTACCGACCATCCGGTATGTAGGTCTATACTTGGCTTATTTGTGAAAACTAACACAGAGATGCAATTCTTTACAAGGACTAAATGCAATTATGAACAAGTGTTAAATTCTAAGTGAAGCCACCTTCATAATTCCAAAGTAAAATGTTCATCTAATGCATTATTAATTCTTATATGAAGTAGTTTCTTCCCTTTTCTATTTCCTCCTGCTAATAGTTTGCTACATCTGGAGTGTGGTTTGTAAGAAAACACAAACAGTGTTTGCTCAGGGAGCAAACATTTGTCTTGCAGAATGAACCCAGAGTGAGGTATTCTCTTAGCAGCCCCTGTTTCAACATTCAAACAGTGTCAGTGCAGAAAGATGGGGCTTCTCCTTGGTAGGAAACTAATCGCAATACCTACAGAGAGATTAACAGTAACTCAAAAAAATTTCTCTTCATGAAGCTTTAATAAAAGCTAGTTTTATTTTCGGATACCTTTTTGGATATTTTCTGTCTAACTTCTATATTAAATAATTAAAAATGACACTTACAACATCTCTAAAAGACCTACCTATGAATAATTTCTTCCACAACAGCTATTTTGGTCTCTTTCCCCAGACAAACAAATTGTTAATATGAAAGTGAACACCAAAGGGTGGAACTAGGTGATATATCTATCACTAGCTTATATGTAGTAAGAGGACTGATTTTTCCTGGTTAGTGGTATCTATCAATAAGGTCAGTAAAAGTGGAGATGTCTAGCCCCTCAGAGTGATCAATGCGAAGACACAAAAGAATTCTCCTCAGCTGGGGCACGGCAGATGATAGCACCTGGGCATTGGCACATGGACGAATTATACCCAAAAGGATCAACTGGGTGAATGAAACATCTGAACACTGAACTACTTCCCTGCAGTCTGTTTACTTTGGTACCAAAACCAATATTTTACGTGCTAACACAGTACTCAGGAGGAGATGGTCCCTGCTCCAAGACATAGAAAATGCTTACCTAGAGGCAAGTCTTAGAACAAAAGAAAAAAAAAGAAAACAAACCACAAACAAACAAACAAACAAAAAAGCCACCAAAACCAACCAAACAAAAAAACACAATAAACCCAACCTAACCTAATTTTATGTATCTGCTTGCTTTTCCATGCCTGCATGAGCATATAAATGCTTGATAACTCACCACAGAAATTTAGCACAGCAGGGAACACCTCTCAGAAGAGACTTGAACACAGACAAAAAAGAAGTCAGAGCAGATGTAGGGAGATACATGGAAAAAAACCCAGTAACTTACGAAATTTTGGAATTCAGGTATGTGAAGATATGAGAGCTCATTTGTGCTATTGCACAAATAGGACTTCTAGTTCAGCTCTTCTGAAGTTTGAAATTGTTCAGAGACAGGATTACAGTTCATGACCATTTCCCATCTGCCACAAGGACTTACGGAAAAACAACTGGATACATCTCACATTTTTTTAAAAAACAGTGTTTCTCAAGGAACAAGTGGCAGTCAAAGATTGAAACAGGAGACTGTGTTAACTTTCTGTTTCTACACTCATCACACCCACAATCCTAAACTACATCCATTCCCTAGCCACAGATTTTTAGTACCAGACATGTGCAAGTGAAGAGATACAAAAAAGCAAATTGAAACATTACTAGAACCAAGTCAACGAAGAGGTGCCAAAACTTCATATCTTTACATATCAAACAAGATCCCTTCTTATAGAAGAAAATAAACAGATTTCATAGACAAATCTTGGCTGCAAAAACCTGACTGACAGCTGAATCATTACTGGAAAGAATAGGAAAAAATGCATAAACTCAATTCAGAAATACCTCTGGGTAGGACAATGTCTTTTAGAGAGAATTAAATGTATTTTCCAAAGCAATGAGAGCAAGTGTCAGAAGTTCTACATTTAGCTTCTTGTTCTTTCATTGATTAAAGACAATAAAAGTTTTCATAGTTGACCTGCTGGAGAAGTTGCATGTTTCATTCTGGTTTTATTCTTTAAAAAAGCCAAAATGCAAACCACATGATTTAGGAAATTTAAAAGACAGATGTATTGAGTGTTCCAAAGCTTAGTCTTATCAGTCCCTGGATAAACAACCCTAATGTTCCTCTATCATTCCTCTACAAGAGTTACTCCAACATAAGTGAGCAACCACCCTGGAAACAGCAGGTTTCTGATCTCAAGCAGGCCTTTGAACTACATCACTATAATAGCACCTCTGAGTTGCAGTGATAGGTGGAATTTTGCTTATATGAAACAGCTTTGTATATTCAATCTGGTTCTCCATTGTAATTGTTTTGGACTTAGCAAGGATTCTTCTGTTACCATGCAAAACAGAAAATGGATTTTCAGTAAGCGAAGAAATAAAAGAAATAGATAAATTAAATTAATTTAGTGAATAAATGAATTTAATGACAGCAAAGTACATTAAAAATCACATCATAGGGTTGTTTTTCTCATGTAGAAAGTTGTTTAGAAGTTCATCTTTTTTTACTTACAAAAATACTGATGCTCGTATGTAAACTTGAACTATATACAGAAAACCCTGCCTTGCCTGATCTTTATACAGCTTCACTCATATTCTAAATCATGAACTAAAATACCAGTTAGTAAGTTGTCACATATATCAATGCTTACAAACGTCTGCCACCTTCATCACTTCTGCATAAGAACTTTTCTCATTCATGGTGCAGAAACAATTCACTACAGCATTTTGCATTCTTAAGTCTATGCCTCCCAAATCTTGGATTGAGAAAAAAAGTATTGTGCTGATAATGACTGAATTGTGGAGGTGCAAATAGTCTTTCCAGAGGAAAAAAAAGATACAATATTATCTGTCAATGCATATTAAAGAAATACATCTATACTAAGAGAACCTATAGTAAGAATTAAAAACATATAACAAAGCCACAGATAATAGGTTAAATGGAAAAATAAAAAATCTTCTACTAAGATTGACTTCTAGTCTGAAAAACACAAACTCTGACAATATCCCAGTCTTGACTCCTGTGACCCAAGATCCCTGTAAATTAATCAGCTATAGTTATCCTGAAATACTACAGCTCTGGTTTTGCCCATATGAGAAATTAACCAAAGCAAACTCGGTTATGACTCTTGTCCAAAAAAAACTAAGAAGGAAAGAAAAAAGACAGAAAGGGGAAAAGGGGAAGAGGAGAGGAGAGGAGAGGAGAGGAGAGGAGAGGAGAGGAGAGGAGAGGAGAGGAGAGGAGAGGAGAGGAGAGGAGAGGAGAGGAGAGGAGAGGAGAGGAGAGGAGAGGAGAGGAGAGGAGAGGAGAGGAGAGGAGAGGAGAGGAGAGGAGAGGAGAGGAGAGGAGAGGAGAGGAGAGGAGAGGAGAGGAGAGGAGAGGAGAGGAGAGGAGAGGAGAGGAGAGGAGAGGAGAGGAGAGGAGAGGAGAGAGCAGCAGCTGAAGCAAAGGAGGTAAAATAAATATGTCGGCTAACCTGCATTATTATACTCTTTCTCCAACCACAGAAGAGAAACAGGATGAAACCCACAATATAGTTTGTAGGAGATCTACTTTTCTGCATTTAGAAAAGGTAAACACTAGCCTAGAGAACAGCAAATCTAACTTTTATCAACAGGTCTGGGCTCGGCACTGGTGAGGCAGCACCTAGAATACATCAAGGTTCTGGAGCGCATCAAAGAAGAGCAACAAGGCTGGTGAACGGTCTAGAGTACAAGTCTAGACCACATACCAAAATGTACGTAAAGCCATTGGGCCATATACCAGATACTCATGAGACGCTCCCAGGAAAATGGGCTCCAAAACCAGCTTTCAAGAAGATGCTCCCAGCAGTCTTTCAGAAAAGCACCACTCCCAAGGAGAACACCTAGACTGCATGATGAGTGGCTCAATTTTAGGATCACAGTTACTGCCAGAGTTAGAATCTTTTAGCACCTTGCTTCCTCCCTGAGCTAGGTATTTGGACAACCTAGCAATGAGAACGATCGTATAGCTCCACTGCTATACATGTGACATAGGCTTGCTAACCTTGTTTATATTTAAAGAGCCACCTCTGTTTTAGAAGAATTTTGCCTGTTCTGTGTCTTTTCAGCATGGAAATTGTGAAATGTTCAGACTGGACCTCGCCTTTAGGATCAGGTGTGGTTGAAGCATACTGGGTACTGCAGATACTAGAATAAAGCTAGAAATATATTTGCAAGTCTGGAGTTAACAGGTCAAATCTGACTTCAACATTGCAAGGCATCTTTTCTCTATTATATTACTGTGTGATTTCTTCCTTTATGGCTTTTCGTTTTCCTTTTCACTTTATAGTTTTGTTTCAATACTATCCAATGTACTTGTTGCCTAATCAGATTGAAGCACGACTGACTGAGACAGCGAATTTGCAGTACACACAGGACAGTAATCCAGCTGCAGCTAGTTTAGCCTGACTGCACTTTATTATAACATTGCTGATGGCAATACAATCGTATTAGAGGAAGAGATGGAGAGCTGAAATAGTTATTTTTCAAAAGTAGTTGGCATTATGAAATGATTTGATAATAAAGTACAAAAACTTCCTGAAGCAATAAAAGCACTATGCATTTCCCATACTAAGATACGGCATAATGGCACACAGTTGTCCACAGTTCCTCTTTTGAAAAAAAGATGAGACCTAGAAAATACCTTTGTAACACACAATGCTTTTTATTACACTCAAAGCAAAAGTAAAAGTAATATTATGAACCCTGAAAAAGAGTTAAAAGTCAACAAAAGCCTGCAGATATTTTATTGTTGGAAGCTTCCTTATTAAGGAAAGTACAACTGGGTGCACTTCTAGATACCAAACTAATGTCCTGATGCTGATAACACAGTTTTGATACCAAATAAAATCATAAAATCATGATCAGGGCCAGACAGCATGGTTCAAAATGTGTTTTTCTTTACAGATCATATTAAAAACTATAGCTTCACCTGTAATTAGTAGTAACGAGGGGCTTAGACTGCCCACTTCAAGTGGCACTTGAAGGTGCCACTTGGTGCTTCATATAACCTATACGTCAATCCTCTTCAAACAGAAAGTGAGAAGCAGAAAGCTTATATCCCCACAGACCCCTTGTATTTGATTTGGTTAAAGCAAACTGAGAACAACAACAGAAGATTTCCATTGTAAAACCTATTACTGTTTTAACAATCTAACAATCAGAGATTGTACAAAGCACTGAGTAGTATGCATGCAGTCATTTCTCATTTTTGAGGTTAAGATTTTCTCTGTGCTTTGAAGTGGTGCAGCTTCTATACCCAGGACTTTCATTCACATTGTTTTGTCCGGGCAACTTGGCACACATGTCTTAGCTACAAGAATGTGATAATCAAAATAAATCCCTGACCTGGGGTTCATCCTTTTACAACTCTGTTATGGACTGCTAGAACAGACTGAAATGCATTATGTATATTCCACATATTCTTCACTGGTTTTACGTCTTTTTGAACAAAGATTTCAGCAAGTATTTTTCAAATCTAAGTCCTGCAATAGCTTCCCCAAACACTCACCTTTTTGGGCTGATTATTAAAGAAAAACTAACTGTGACTTTACTCTCTTCCAAACATGCTGGCCTTAGCAACAAGGTGATAATTTATAACAAAATTGCCAATTGCATATTGACATTGTGTAATCTTCAGCTTCTTTTGTAGCCTCTTTTGGTCATTCTCAGTAAGAAAGTGAGAGTATGTGCTACCCACCAAAATGAACACTATTTTCATAAAGGGTATCAGAAATAAATTTGAACTGTACAGCTGTATACAGCCATGGAAATATTGCTGTAACATAGATACCAATAGCACATTGTGACATGGACAGGGTATGCCATGAATAAATCCACAACAATATTATACAGGTGATGCCATATTTAGCAACAATTGGTTTCCTCCCCATATACTGGAGTAGTTCCATCTTGCTAAAGAATTTCCTACACACTATTGGTTTCTATATATACACTCAATCACCTCTCTCACTAGTTATGAGCATGACAGTTTCTTAAACAGGCAATCTGTGATATCTTCCTTCTTAAATCAGCAAGACAAAACAGAGAAAAAAAAAATTACAAAAGATTAAACTGGTGAAGTAACCAAACTTCAGACACCACTGACAGTTGGTCTTCTAAATGAACAGTCAAAAGTCATAAGAAAGAAACTGGACTGAAGACAGGACACAAAAGGGAGGTTATTATACTAATTATGTTTGCCACCTTCTGTAATAAATACGTAGCTGAGAAAATACAAAAGATGGTGGTTTAGATTAGAGCTCTCCATCATTCAGAGTTTCAGAGTCTTTGATAATCTGAGTATCAAAAAGAATAAAAAAATACAGATATAAGACAAAGCAATGCATTTAACAACCAGCAAAGCACAACACCTGCAGAGCAAGAAGGTTTAAGAACATACGCACACAATCACAAAAAGGATGGATTGGCAGAGTTCAAATTTGTATCAACAGGCAGAAGAGACAACCTATCTGTCTTTCAGACGCATGCCTCATACACAAAGACTTCCAGGACTTCTGCTTTTTCCCTGTGCTTTCTGCTCTTTGATTTCTAGCTGGAAAGTAGTAGTCCGTAAACATACTGCTATGACAGTTGAACTAAAGAAAGATCCTAACCTTCAACTACACACTTCTTTCTAATTAGGCAGAACTAATGAAATATTAAGAGTTCATATTGGTGGCTATCAAAAAACATTTTAGAATTTTACCCTGCTGCTTTGTACCAGACAACAAAGTACAAAATACCATATGCTGTGATCACAAAAAGCAGTATTCTGTGAGAAAGTACACAGTAACTTTAAGCCTTCAGACAGTTCCATTAAAATATTCCAAAACTTCCAAAGACTCATCTTACACTAATTCTCTCATTAGAACATGAAATAAAGCTATTTGTAATACTCAGAGGAAACATGCTGTGTAATTTTATGGAATTCTCTGTATTGGCACCATGAGCTTCCATGTTACAACAACACTAATTCCCAAACACAGACACATAAAAGTTGCTGTGCTCCCTCTCCAGAAAGATGCCATCCGTGTGACAGAGACACCCAAATTCCACAGGAAGCACTATCTCAACAGCCACATTGTTGTATCTGCCAGTCTTCTGAGGAAATGCCAAAGGTGTGCACATTACACAATCAAAGAGGGCTGTAAACAGCATTGGTTACTCAGGACTCAATCATTCCTGGAGCGTTAGCACTGTCTCACAGAGATAAAATATCAATAGAAAATTTTAGAGGGAGATGCAAATAATGATACTTTAGAATTTTGGTTGGTTGGTTGGTTGGTTGGTTGGTTGGTTTTTTTAAACATAACCTAGAAAGACAATTCCTCTTTTGGCTTCATTTACTCACAGTCATTTGTTTTACCTAAGAATATGCCTAGATGCAGGAAAACTTTTTTTTTTTTTTTTAAATGAATGCATTCTGCTTATTTATGCTGATGAAAAAGAAAATCTTTTTTTCCATATATCTAAAGCCTAGAAGATGAGCCTGAAGTTCTACATGGAAGACTGAAATACACCTTGTGGGAGTTCCATCTTTCACAACGGAAATGCTTGAACAACTAATCATAACCTGGTAAAGTTTCTGCAGCGTTTCTATTATAACCGTTATGTCTCTGGATGTGTGTGGTGTCCCAGGGGTATTGTTCTGGATTGATTAGCATCTTTATAATGAAATGCTCAATTACAGCTTTGAAATAGGTAATTACAAAGGGAGTGTGTATTTTCCAGTTAGGGATTTTGTTTTGATTTTTTTTTTAATTATCAGTGCATGAAAGGCAGCTGTAGAAGTTCTGACTGCACTGTCGCCTCTTTGGAAAGAAACTATGTTTTGTTGCTCTCCCTGTGCATAAGCTAAATTGAATTTCTAGTTATGACTGGTATGGGAGTTTTATTTTCAACTGTCAGGGTGTGCAGCCAGCTGTAACCAATTTTTCAATATTTTTAAAAGCCTCATTTGAAGTATACAGTTGCGAATGACTTAGGGACCTTGTCGTTAATCAACAGAAAAAAATTTCAAAACAGTTTACAACTGTACTTCTTTGGTGTAAAAAAAAAAAAGTGTAAAGAGAACTACACAATATGGATTTTCTGCATAACTTTAGCAGCATATGTAAAAAGGGTCAAAAAATTTGCGGGGCATGCCTAAGTTTGGGCTAATGTTTCAGACTCTCTTATGTACATTATTGTATTTCGAAGACAGCTGTATTATCTTAATGTTGTTAAAACCACCTTCTGCCAAGAAAAGCGACTCATTTTTCCTGAGGGTTAACAGCAACTGAGGGGGTGGGGAAAGTGCTTTTAATTTCAAGGGTCAGAAGTCAGCAGAAAAAAACTATAAATATTTCCTTTCCTTAATACTCTGCATGCTGCAGCACGCCATCAATTTTAAAGGAGGTTTTCTACTGAAGAAACTCATTCAGCTGTTGAGATGATGTGTTAGTTTATACTGCTTCCTCACCTCAGGTGCTAAAAGATACAACACCAGCAGGAGAATTTTGTATTCTTTTATTTATTTTTATATTAGAACAGAAACAATTGGATTAAGTGAAAAAATGTAAGGGTGTATTCCAAACAATCTCTAACCCCTTGATATGCAAAACCAGAATTCCTCAGCTCTAATCTCTGTATAATAGAGCCACCACTGCTGCCAGCACAAGGATGAAGATGCCTCTATAAACAGGTACATGCAGGTCACAGGTTAAAAGACAAGGGCAACAAAAAAGTTGCTTTGTGTCTTAAACAGCATCTAAAATCCAAAATGGTGATCTTGTTCAGGTACCTGTAAATGAGCCTATCATCCTTTTTAATGTTCGCGGTGTGCATACTGTTACCTTACCCAACATTATAAATTTTCCATTACACAAGTAATTTTATAGTTATTAGCACTGTGGAACCTAGGACTACCTCCACAAATCATGTGAGTATTGCCTCTTCATTTTTTAAAGACTGGAACCAGAACAAAAAAATTTACTTCAAGCATTACTTCTATCTTTTGCAAGTCAGCATCCTTTAAATGCCAATCACTATTTTACATTGTAGCTAATTCACCTCTTCTTTTTTTTATGTTTGTTTTTTTTTTTTTTATAGATATATTTTTAGGATACCTAAAAGGCCCAGAAGATAAAAAGAATATAAGAAGAATATAAGAAGACGATACATTCATTGAGTCATGTCACAACTATTTCGCTACCACACAGACACTTCCACATCAAAAAATATTATTTGAAATGGTGTAATGGAAGCCCCAAAGTTACAGTCCAAACTTCCACCACTCTTTGTGCCAGAGACTGCTTGGGATCTAGGACAGGGATCTGTATACTCATTTACTGAAGTACTGAAACTTACACTGAATTTTGGAGGATGGCTTGAATTAATCCATAAAAAGTTCATGCCTTGTCTATGGATTCAGGAATGTATTGGAATGTATTGGTGCAATCAATTTGTTTATTTTTATCTATAAAGCTGCCTTTATTTCTGCAGTTGAGATCTCAAATAAGCACGTCTACTCAATAGTTCAAACAGCCATCTCATTTGGAATTTAATTTGTATCCATCAACAGATAAATTCTAACTGAAATGCAAACCTTTCTCCAATGAGTTCAAACAAAAGTTCTGCTATCTCCTTTTTTCTAAACCTCTCCCAATAGGTGGAGAGAAGACTTGCTGAAGTTTCTTGTGAAATAAAAAAAAAATAAAAAAACTTATGCTGATACCCAATCCTCACACTTAAAATCAATTTGTATAATGGTAATCCAGATCACAGCACAGAACTGACACTGGAATAAACTTACAAATGTGAAATTTCATTCACAAACTCGTTACAGAAAGTTTAAAGCAATGCATCATGATCAAATTGATTACAATAATTCCTACAATCTTGACTCTTGCATAAAAATTGCTGTTATAGGGTATTATTGCTCACATTCCCAATTCTTTAAATATTATTTAAATTCAACAATTGTGTCATAATTTCAATGTCCTACAACTGTTTTATTACAGACGTACAGTTAAAAACAATAATCTGCTGACACACTGTTCTGCTTCCTATTTTGTTTTCTCTTAAGCAGTCTTTTAACTACACAACCATTGCTCAGTCACCCTCAGTGGTTCCTACCTTTTCCTCACAGTGATAACCAAGAGGCCTTAAACACTGAAATGCCTTGGAAATTGGGCACGTTTTAAAACATTTTATAGAAAACATGGAATAGGGAACTGTGAAATTATATTGGAAGTGAAGAGAGTAAATACCAGCACAGAGAACAGGTATGCTACTTTTCTGTAGCAACATACAACTGCACACATATACAATGACATCTATTCCTGTGCCATCACTTTGCACTTTTAATCTGTGGAAGTGATGTGAATTATGGTTTATTAATGGATTTGCAATGAAACAATCATAAGCAAACACTGCGTGCATAAAAAACTGCCCTGAAAAGGGATTCTTTCCTGACTCGATATCATAGACATAATATTGGACCCTGATCCTAACTAAACCTAAGATACCCAATATTCCACTTAGTCACAGCAAGGCCAGCAAACGTCAAAACAAACTGTAATGCTTAAGTAGCTGAGGCAAATGGATGGATCCCTCCACTGCCTCACAGGAAGCAAGTTCTCAGGATCCTGAGTGATGTTTGCAGCTCTTCACATTAAAAAAACCCACCACCTTTAAGCAGACTAAGGCATGGGGACATCCTACTAAGTACTAAAACACTACTGTCACTTCCTTTGAAAATGGATCTGTAAGAGAATTCTTATTTCTCCCACCTGGAAACACTTGCACGTCCATTCTGCAATGGGATGTCAGTCTTCACCACACCTATACACAACACAGTTATACTGCACGAAGCATGAATTACCAGACTGACTAATTATCAGTCAGACTTTTGACAAAAGAACCTATCTGACTGAGTCATACTTTTTTTTTCCTGAAGGTCTTGCAGACCTTTTAATATGAAAAAAATAGATCTATTAGCAAGAGTTTCTCCTGTCATGGTTCAGGCACACAAATTCAATCAGCTCTTCTAATGAACTGGAAACCGAAAAGGCAACTTTATCTTTTCCTTGAGGTGGTTTCAGCATCTCTCTTTTGAGTCAGACACTAAACCAGAATTTTTGTTGATGCCTAGAGTATGTATGTGGTGAGGCTGTATTTTTACATGTAGATATATTTACTTACCTAAATATATTTATATAGATATGTAGATATATTTACTTATACATCCTTAAGTCATCAGAATAAAATTTAAAAAACAGTTACAGAAAAGGCATTTGTTTCAGGATCAAAATACTTTAGATCACTTAGTCATAGTAAAGTCACTGTTTTATTATTCAATTTACTTGAAGTGTGAATGACAGACCAGGATGCAGATTGGCCTGCTGGCAGAACTCACTCTGTCTCAGAGAAATTATCTGCGGTTTACAATATTCACTGCCTAAGCCTGACATGATGAAAATGGCAGACATAAAACTAAATCTAAAAGATACATTATACGTCTTTCAAACAAGGAACACTGTAGTGAACTGAACCTGCTAAATACTACCTCTTACCCGTTGCACCTGCTTTTGTTAGCAGTTCTTTCTGGAGGATTCTCCAGAGTGCTCCTACTATGTTCTTGTTCCAAAGAACCTAAATGGTCTGCTGAATCTTTATCAGCAGACTGACATGACAGCAGATGGCATACACAAGAAATGGAAGCGATGTGTATATAAACATATACGTTCATTTACATTATATTTAACATTATAGTATATTAGACATTATATTATACATTATATTATATTTTATCCTAAAAATGCTATTGTAAAACTATGAGCTGCATATGTAATTTTTTCTTTTTACATAATAAACACATATAAAATAAAAAATTACATACAAATTACATATCTTTATAACAAATAACTAAATAAATTTATTATTTATCTCACATATATTTATTATATAAAAAGAACTAAATACATATGCACCTTACAGTTTTACATTAGCATTTTAAGGATAATTATTAAATATGTTGTGTAGGAATCCTCAGAGACCTCCATTTGATAAAGGCTCTACTCCCAGCTCATTTAATGCTTATGATCCTTCCTAATTTTTTGAATGCGTCTACCTACAGGTGAATTTAAAAGCACATAGGTTCCCTAGCCTGTGAAAAAAATGCTTTGACATGTTCCCTTTCTAATACCTGTTCCCTTTGAAACTAAACTAGGAAAAGCCTCCAAAACCCTGCAAGTGACCTAAGGTCAAGGTCAGGTAAACATTTTTTTTTTTAATTGGGAAGAGGAATAACTTGCTTAATTTTAACTTTATTAGTGGAAGATATTGTAAGAAATACTCACTACGACTTTTTTAAAAAGTGTGAGATAAGTCTCATTTGAGATGTCTGGAATGGTAGCAAAAGTTCTACACCTCTCTCTCTTTCTGTATAGGTCATTACTCAGATAATGGATCTTGGACAATGCAAGTCTGTAAGACATAGAAATTCATTCCTAGATGTAAAATGGCACAAATATAAAAAAACGTAAGAAGTCCTTTATAAAAATTAAAGATGAAATTGCAAAATATTTCTAAATTTAAAAAAAGACACACTGAATATAGTGAGTATGAAGCAATATCATTACATGTAAAATCCGAAAGGCCGCTCATTCAACTTTGAAAAATTATGGTTTATTCATATATTCTAAAATATTAATATTTATTACTAATACTTATTAATAATTATAATAACATATTGGAAATATTAAAATAGTAATAAAATTGGTAACAGATCTCAGCATATCTTTGCGACAACAGACAGATAATTTTTAATCCATTTGGTCATTTTCCTGATTTTATTATTTGCTAAAGCCGTAACATTGCAGCAGGAATAATCTGGAGTAAATACCAATGTCTTGGAAATAAACTAGACTGTGAAGAACACAGGTTCACTCCAACAATCATAAATCACAGAAGCAAAGGAAAGATGGCTTCTTGATTTAAGAGTTTCTTTTAATATTGCTTTGATTATATTTGCATTAAAGGCCAAAAGAGTCAAGTAACATTCTTGCTCCCCAAAATCCAAACTCATACTGTAATGACAAGGATGGAAAATTTGAAATAATTAAAGCTTGAAATAATATTGCATTGAGTCAGTATTCTGATGGTAACATAAACAAGCTAGCAAGGAAAATGCCTGTTTAATGCTGATGTGACATAATGAAATAAATGTGAAGAACAGAACGTGAAGCACCGAGTATGATTATTGGTAAAACTCAATGGTTACTCATGGAACTTATTTTAAACATATGATTTGTTCCTCATTTTTTAAAAATAATAGCCTGCACAGAACTCAGAAAAATTAGGGAAAAAAAAAACAAACTGTAGCAAACTGTAGCTCATCTTTTTGTAGCAAATAAAACTAGTAATCAACAATTCATACAGAATAAAATGAAATGAGTTTAAAGACTATGTTCTACTGATTGTCCGTTGTAGAATAACATTTTGTTTATCATAAAATATGATCTCAGGGATTGGTTAAATCGTGGAAGCTTCCAATGGTTATTACACAGTGGCCTCAGTTTATCCCTTATTCTGAAGAATATGGATAAGAAAATTCTGAATGCAAAATCCAGCAAATAAGGCTATGCTCTAAAAGTAAAACATGAAATTATTCTGGCTGGCCAACTTCCACTACTTGTTTTGCAACTACAGAAAAATCGTTCCCCAAAACCACCAATACAATGCAGACTTTTAACCCATATTCAATCATATATACTTCCACTACTCTTTGATAGTGTAAAAGCCACACGTTTAAAACGAATCTCACAATACATCAGGTGTCAGAAAGCCAATTAAATTTTTGATATAAATAATTTTTTTAAAATCATATTTTCATATTAACTTGATAGGAAGTTGTAAAAAATTAATCTATAGTTGCCAAACTGAATTTGTAATTCACGCCATTTGTTTGCATGCATTACAGATTTGATTCTTTATCCACTGTTGCCAACTACTTTCACAAGCAGAAGGCAGATTCTTACAAACTTTGTTTTCTGTTTCTTTTAATGAAACGCTTAGTCATATGCCATAATTTACTATGAGAGTTTTTCCTCATCTCAGTAAATAACACAGACACTAGTGTCAAAACCTGGATTAGCAGTAAACACAAACAGCTCAACACAGAGAAGCTATTGAAGGAGGACTTTCTTATGAAAATGAACTAGCAAGTCATTCTTAAGTTTCCCGAATTTCCTATAGGTCAGGATCCTCACTTGCTGATCTTTAAGCTTAGACATAGCATTAAAGAGTATCTAATGACCTTCTCTACTTCAGAAGTAAGTCTCTCCCCTTAGTATACCTCATGCCAGTCTTGGCTTTTCCTATGAAAACGGAAAAAAAAGAAAGCCTAAATCTTAAAAGTAAACACTTAGGAGAAAGCTAGAAAAGAATACTTTTCCTCATAGCAGCAAGCACTAACCAAAAACAGGAAACCCTGCCATAAAAGTAGAAATTTGAACGCACTAAAATAATAAAAGTTGAATTATGTGAGTAGAATTATCCGCTCCGAACGATTTTAACAATGTCAGCATTGAAGTATTGCTAATCACTTAGTAAACACTGCACATTTCCTTAAAAACACCTCAAGATCAGAAAAATCTCAATTTTATTCTATTCAGAATTAAAAACCAAAATCAAGTCTAATTTTGTTGAAAAACTAAGAAAAAAGTGGTCTGACACAGAAGACTGCTATCTATCACTCAGAAAACAAAGCTCAGAGTAAAATATCCTAAGTATTCTTGTATTTTGCCACATAATCACAATGTGGATATAGCAAGGTCTTTCTTCTGTGTATTTTTACCATAGTATGCAATCATTTGTAAAAGCTAAAAGTTAAAAATGGGATTTGCTTAATTTAGTTTTAAGTAAATATTTGAGGCTGATAAATAAGATAGTTTCTCTGATTCTCTCCTCCCTCTGTAAAATAGAAAGGACCAGTGCCACCCTTGCAGACTTAGAAGTCTTTATTAAGTTTATAATAAAGAAAGAATAAGACTGATCCCACCTCCCCCCAGAAAGAAACCCACCCTTCAGTAGATTCAGTATTTCAGAACATTTCACAACTTAATGTCACTGTCAGCCTTAAATTGGGAGAACGTAATAACTTTTTCAAAAATGAAAAAGTTTTATCTTGACATTTTCTTAATTAAATTTTTCTCAATTTTTATTTAACATGTCTAAAAATTATGTGAAGTTAGAAAGCTAAAGTAACAATGCAAATCAAAGTGAAACAGTCTGTTTAGAGTCAAATGACGTTTCTTCTCATCTGAAGTGTAAATGGCTTCCACTTCCCACTCTGGCATAAATAAAATTGTTTCAGAAGTGCTGATGAACTGAAAAATCTACTACTGACACATAGTTATGGCACAGATGACCACAAACATTGAGATTATTGGGCAAAAGAAGGCAACAAAAGTAATACCTTTTAGGAGCACAGAAATAATCTGATCAGTATCCTCTAAGTCGGATACTTGTCTTTCAATCCTGTCACGTTGTACCTGTCCTTATATTTCAATATTCCTGGTAAGATTAACTTTCAATGGGAAATTTATAATATTCACATGGAAATGTAAAATTTATCTTTGACAGAGAAGAGTGATTTTAAGAAGGATATAAGAAAATTCTGTAAGTATGATTTTCTGGCTTGGCTACTACTAGATAAATAAAATTTCTTTTTTAAAAGGGATGGAGACTTTCCTACAGTGAAGTACAATTTCAGACAAACAACACATCACTTTGGTATAGCATGAAAAGATCTTTAATCTCCTGTTTGGTTTTGCCTTCATTCCATCCAACTTTGATACTAAAAATTAAACATCTTTTGATTCACCGTGCAACAGATCTTTCTTACTACAGAACATTTCCATGCCACAATCCTAGCAATACACGTAGAAGCGTGTCTTAGTTTCGCCTGTGGGAAAACCTGGAACATGCACTAATTTACAAGGTTGTTAAGCAAAAAAATATCATTAACTTCTTTGCTCCTCTCAGAACATGCAGCATGGTCAGCTACCAAGTCAGAAAACTATTTACCAAAGAAACTTAGCAGACTAGATCTTAGATCTTCATTACTTTTTAAACAGAAAGGTATTACGAAGAATTGGAACAGAAGTAAGGCATGCTAGAGACTAATTTTCTAGGGACTGGAACATGACAATAAAAGCAATGGTAAAATATAATATAATAAATAATGTAATGTAATGTAATGTAATATATATACTATACTATACTATACTATACTATAATATAATATAAACAAAGGTCATATAGCCCTTTCTCCAAGGAAAGATGGAACCCATCATACATACACATTTAAAATATTTCCCCTTAATGCTGTTTGAGACGTGGTGTGTAAAGTCCAAGTGTTCGTATATTAGTACATTATCAGCACCAATCTATGTGTTTAAAACACTCGAACTTTCTTGCTTTCTGACAGCTACAGAACAATTATGTAAATCCTAAAAAAAAAAGATCAGGCGATTAGAGGTGTCTCATTTGCACTTGTTGTACAAAGAAGTCAACACAAAACAAGAATGTCAGCTCTTATTTCTCTTGAAGAAAAATTGCTTAATGCTGATAGGTGCATTCCTTAACTTGTTCTAGCAATTTGCTACCCTATTTTCTATTTTATGTTATGTTCAGCATTTTTTGATAATTGTTTGATAGGAATTGTTGATTTACTCCTCTGACAAATACCACTAAGACATCTTGATCCTATTTTACTCGGAAGAAGACCTAACCTTAATGGATAATTAATTGACTATGTGTAACTATTTGTAACATAGACTTGGTATTATCTCAACTATCAGACTCATCTTAACCCAGGCAAACTGCATGTGAACAGCTACCACTGTTATTTGGCAATATTTTTAACATTTAGTTTGATTTTTTTTTTTTTTAAAGAAACTATGCAACTGAACCTTGTAGCTATGCATAACAAAAAGTCCAAGTTGATTGGGGAAGGCATGATGAATCAGTCACCAGCAGTGAATAAGAGTGTCAGGCTTACTCTAGTTGAATAAAAGTCAGAAATAAGCCCACTGAGTAAAAAGCACTACACCAGTTTCAAACCATATTTTACACAGAAAGAAACCGGTTGAAAAAGAAACCCGTAAGAATCAATGAAAGGGGTTTTTTCCTGCTAGTGAGAGGATGGTGAGCCAGAAAATAGGGTAAAATCTTGGCTTTTCAACCAGGAAACTATACACAGGTCAAGAGAATTTATTCTCTGATCACTGTAAGTTTCTCAGAATTATAGCAAATGGAAGGTTGAGTCAAAACAGGTATTTCTGAATCACCTCGCTAGTTCCAAATCCTGAGGCTACACAAGGCAACCCAAGCAGTTCCAGGATCCCTTACAGAAATAATAGCAGTAACTCTAATATTATCTTCTGAGGGGTGGGGGGAAGGGACCAAAACAAGAAAAAACAAACAAACAAAAAAAAAAAAAACAAACAAAAAAAACCCAACAAAGAAACCCAACATATGCACACACACAAACACCTATATCATTCAATTCTTAATTAGGCAATCAGAAGTCCTCAGAAAGACATGAGGTACCTAGACTTCTAAAAGTTATGACTACAGGTAGCTGGCATTTCTGCCTTTTAAGTTGCATGCCAAAACTTTGCACAGTAATACAAATCCTAGTGTTTCCGGAACAGTATTTTCTTCATCTTCTACATGTCATGTACACAATTGATAAAGGAAGACTGATAATATTGAATATCCGCTTAAGAAGAGCTGCATGACACAGTATTGACTGTTATGTTTCATTTACAGCCGTCCTTATTTTATCACCCTTTCCCCATTACTATACAGAGGAAACCTTTTCTCATTAGTGTTCAGCTATGCAACCATTTTTCCCTATTGAAAATAGTCTAAGATGTTATATTTTATAGTTTTTGCAACCGTACGATCCCCTCCCTGCATGCTCACATAATCGTCATTCAAACTGTTGCAGAAGAAGCCCAATCAAGTCTAATCGCTGTGCAACCAAGGGAATCTTGTGTATATGCATTAATGGTTTAAAAGGACAACCCACAAACATATACAAACAGGCATACATTTTACAAATATCAGGCCTGGTTCTTCAACACAACATTGCTTACTTTGCAACAGCTAATAAATCTTTCAGAGAACAAAATACGAGCAAAACATTTTGGTAGATTTTCAAACATGGAACTTGGTCTTCCTTTCATAACAAAATATGCTTCTTTGTTTTAATGTGATTTAATGCTAGTACTGTCTGACAGGTTTCTAAAACCCCAATTTTTTCTGTATGCTGTTATGTTTGAAAAGCATGTGTGTTTTTACTGTATATTTCAGTCTGCATGTTTCATCCCCCAAAGTCTGCACTTTTCATCCCCATTTCTGTTGTGATCATGTTTAGAAATCTCTTTGGCAATTATATCTAAGTATGCACTGACACAATAGAAAGGTCAAAGGTGCTTTCCCTAAGCAATGCAATAACGTAATTAGTCTTCACAATCCATGTAAAATCCTAGAATTCTGCCTTCAGAAAATGCCTTCCTTAAACCTATATTGATTCTAGCAGCAGCTAAACATGAGGGACACAAAAATACTGTCTTTTTAGAGATGTAAAGCAAAAGTTTGCATACTAGGTTTGCAGTGATAAGCAGCAAGTTGCTGATAGACAAAAACTTGATTAATTGTGGCTAGTTTACAGGATGTACTTTAAGCTGAGATTTACATCACGAACTGTGAGAATGACCTATTATTTAGTATCAGTTAAAACAAGCAACTTCTGTCTAAATAGAAGGATTCATTCTTACTCGCTTTACCTTTGACTTAAAACAACTGGTTCTTCTGGCTAGGGAGAGTATTTCCAAACCCCTACAGCAATGCCTGGTGGTCTAAAGATCCACGAGAACCTACAAACCCTTTTGTTGAACCTTCTGAAGGACATTTGGGAAAAAAGCATTACCATGGACAATCAACTATGTTAACACTCACAGGGTTCAAACAACTGGCATCCATAAATATATATATACACTTGTAGAGACATACACATATGGACACAACATATATTCACAATCCTTGTAAAATAAAAGTATATAAACTGATTCCTAAAAGTTTCATTTTTCAGATTACGTTATGCTTCAGTGACTAAGAACAGTGTTCATCTGAAACTTAAATGACACCAGATGATTGAGTTTGCATGATTTAAGTAAGAGTTTTTCCTCAACTATGGCTGGAAAACTGTAGGAAAAGAGGCCCCAGGAAAGAGACACCAAAATAATTAATTAAAAAGAAAACCACAACAAAACATATATCAACTTATTCAGAGGCACAGTTGTTTATCCTAATTATCTAAATAATTTACTCGGTTGAAAAATGTGAACTGTGCTTTTTTTCAGTTAGACATCTACTTAGAGCAAGACAGTAAGTTAGTACATAGTGATGAATGCAGGAAGCAATAGCGGTGCCAGTTCACATAACAGAATAGCAAAAATGTCAACAATATAAATTCAAAGAGCAATTGTTAAAATACCTGAAATACTTCATTATCGTTAATGTCTGAGTTTTTACTGTTGTATGTGGCTGATAATGAGTGTTCAAGGCATAAAAATGTATAAATTCTTGGTTGCTCATTACCTGACACACGTTGGCATGGGTCAGCGTAAGTCATTCCAAGAATGCATCAGGACACTCTATCATATTTAGAATTATTTCTTTAATATCCTACGGCCCCAGCAATAGAGGCTAGTTTGTCAACCCATGCAAAGAATGTTGCCAGAACAATGAACCATATGTAAATATTTCAGCATCCTTTCCAGTCAGCAGTCCACTCAGAGCACTGCATTTACTAGCATGTTGCCTTCAAATGAAGTTAAATGTTAACATCCTTGGGGGTGTTGGTTGATGAGAAGGTCAACATGACCCAGCAATGTGCGTTCACAGCCCAGAAAGCCAACCATATCCTGGGCTGCATCTAAAGAAGCATGGCCAGCAGGTCGAGGGAAGTGATTCTGCTCCTCTGCTCCACTATGGCGAGACCCCACCTGGAGTACTGCATCCACCTCTGGGGCCCCCAACAGAAGAAGGGCACGGACCTGTTGGAGCAAGGGCAGAGGAGGGCCGTGAAGGTGGCTGGAGCACCTCTCCTGTGAAGACAGGCTGAGAGAGTTGGGGTTGTTCAGCCTGGAGAAGAGGAGGCTCCAGGGAGACCTCATAGTAGCCTTCCAGTACTTAAAGGGGGCCTACAAGAAAGCTGGAGAGGGACTTTTTACAAATGCATGTAGTGATAGGACAAGGGGTAATGACTTCAAAATGAAATAGGGCAGATTTTGATTAAATATTTGGAAGAAATCTTTCACTATGAGGGTGGTGATGCCTTGATCTGGTTGCCCAGAGCGCCTGTCGATGCCCCATCCCTGGAAGTGTTCAAGAGTAGGCTGGATGGGCCTTAGAGCAGACTGATCTAGTGGAAAGTGTCCCTGACCATGGCAGGGGGGATGGAACTGGATGATCTTTAAGGTCCCTTCCAACCCAAACTATTCTATGATTCCATGATACATATTCTCTGTATTCCTTTTAACAACTGCTACAGTGGGATCCATTTCTACACTTGGCAGACATCTGAGAAAAAGAAAAGCTACCAAAGGCTGAAGAAATGAAGCTCTGAAATCTCATTCGCTGCAGTAATACTGTAAATATTGTTTGGGGAACAAAATACCTATGTCAGTGATTTCCAAAGGAAGATGAGCCCTTCCTAACCTTCAGAAAAGAAACTTAAAGAAACTATTATTGTAGCCTGTCCTTCATAATCATAAAGGACAAGCATGTAAGGCACTGCTTTTCACCCACATGCAATAAAACCCACAACTCCTGAGCCAGTGTTATTATATGCACACACCATTCACAATGGCATTTTTCTAATTTTTGTTTCCCTTTTCAATAAGATTAAATTAGCTTTCCACCAAACACCAACCTCAGTGGATGACAGGATGTCCTAAGGATGGATGACAGGACGCCTGGGCTGGACTACAGCAAAGAGATGCGGGGCAAACTGATGCCCAACAGGACTGGAGCAAGGGGATGTCTGAGCAGGGCTGCAGTTAAGATATGCTCAAGCAGGGGCAGACACAGACACAGGAGGAAGGTACACCTTTGAGGGGGCAGCGGCTTGAAGAGCAACCCACACAGCAGCAGCTAAGCAAAACACAAGGAGGAAGAAAACAAGAAAAGAAACGACTAGTCACTGACCCCAACCTCCTGTGCAACCTGTCACCTGGCCAAAGGCACAGGCTTTAATGTTTGGTGAGCGGACTGGCAGACAAAAAAGTGGGGTGCAAGGGAGAGGAGCTGAGGTGCTGAAGTGCATTTGTCTAAGTGTTTGTTTTATTGCTATCTTTATTTCTCAATACCAGAGTCAAAGGTACGTCAACTGGCAATTAATTAAATTCTATGAAATTCCCTGACTCAAAACCATTTTGTTGCCTGCAACATGTATTCATTTAAATTCCTTGTGCAGAAGTACCTCCAAGCACTATTACCGTCTATGCCTTGTGGATGAGTCTGGGGCTTTACTCTGTATTTCTTAAGTCTACACTTTACCATGTTGAGAAAAAAACACCACTCTGACACACCCAGGCCCACCCTGTATTTGGACTGTATCAGTTTGAGAGGCCTGGATACTCTAATAGTCACACTCTTCTGCATCCACTAATCCTCCTCTGAATTTCAGATTTAACTATGGATTTTAAAAAATAGGTTTGAGGCATAATAATTCTGTGCATGTTTTTAATACAACATAGAAATCTGGAAAAACAACTTGTCCAACTTAGTGGTGGGTATATGCAATCATTGGTTATTTTTTGTTCCAGTTCCAGCCAAAACAGAGGTGTCCCAGATGACCTCATGCCAAACAGTTCTCTGTTAGTGACGCAAAGATCAAGCAGGTGGCTCTTGCAGACATAAATGTAAAGAGGACCCACAACATATCCCTCCACTTAGACAAAAATCTCAAACTAGAATGCTTGGTGAGAACATTGCAAATCACAACTGGAAACACCTGTGTTTCATCAAATTTTAATATTATTTTGTTTCTAAAGGCATAAATCTACTATAATCCTGATAACAAGTAAAAGTTTCAGTATTTCCTGGGAAATATCCAGATAATCTCAGCACAAAATTGCCCCAGGTGATTAGGATACCAAGAAAATATTCTTTTTCCCCTTGAGAGCTGAAATATCCTTTTTTTCTTTTTAAACCTGTCTTATGTGAAGCCAAAGGATCAACTAATTCAAAATGTAAACCTTTGGCTGCCCTTTGGCTCTAAGCACGATATCTGCTAGTGCCGAAGAAGCTGGGAAGAGTAACATAATCAAAGAAAAATTCATTCGAAATCCAAGAGAAAGTAAAGTGTAAAGATCAATAAAAAGCAGACGCACATAATGTCGTAATTTCTCAGTACTGTAGTGTATATAATTCATGCTTTCTTTACAAAGCCTCTGTCTGGTTAATGCTATTTGTTAAAATTTCCTGAAGTAATTTGACTTTAAAATTTATAATTCGAAAATTCTAATTTTAGTATTAATTAAAAAACAACAAAACTTCAAAATAACACTAAGTGCACTAAGTGAAACACGAAAAATAAAAACAAAGTATCTTTAGTCATCAGTACACACAGCTGCCAGAAACTAATATCGATGTGATAGCATATAAACTGTGAAATGCCAGTAAACTGTGTCAATTATTCTGGTATGTTTGTTTATTGCTGCTTCAGGATATCACAGAACAGATTCTTTGTGTAAGCAATGTCCATGACTGTAAGTGTAGACATCTTGCCCAACTAAGAAGCCTTCCGGGAATTACTAATTTGTGAATGATATCTTCTGTGTCCAACTACAGTTATAGCTACGAAGCAAATGCAATGAACTTGGACATTAAGGTGTTTGCTTTTTATTTTACAGAAATAATTTCATAAAATTTTTAGAAGTTTTGAGTATATGGAAAGTCCTTTGCTAAACTATTTTATTCAAATAAAGGACTGTAATTAAAAAGTACGAATCACCAGTCTCAACCCTTAGACACATGTTTTAAGACAAGTGGAGCTCTCTGGTACGATTAAATGAGTAAGT
The DNA here is from genome assembly GCA_008658365.1 of Alca torda. Classification (NCBI taxonomy): domain Eukaryota; kingdom Metazoa; phylum Chordata; class Aves; order Charadriiformes; family Alcidae; genus Alca; species Alca torda. The sequence goes on from CM018101.1 coordinate 32,571,285, forward strand.
TACTTCAAAGCACGCTCTTTCTTCCAAGGCAAATGTGAGAACACTTACTACCAAATGAGAGAGAATTACCCTACACTAAGCAAAATAAAGTTCAGAGACTATGCTCTAATGCTTATCTGGGACTATATTTGAGGATAGTTACCACTATCCTCAGGATAGTTGCTTGAATAGTACATACAGATGTATCAACCGTAATGCACCTATTTCTGAATCACACAAGTAAGAGCAGTGAAGACAAAATAATTCTATTCATACTGAAAAAAGATGCAGAACACAAATATTGTGGGGAAAAAAAACACAAAACCCAACAAGCAAGCATACTAAAGAAAAAAATATAATAAAAAAAACAGGTAAAAAATGTGAAAATATCATGATTTTTTCAAATGCCCCTCCGTTGTTTTTTTTTTTTTTTCTCAAGTGATACAAAGGAGCATGCTAATATTATCTAAGTATAACCACAGTATATTCTTTGGATTTAGTCATATTACACTGGGAGGAACAATTATGAACTGATGATGCAGATAATATCAATTTTAACTCTCTCTAAAACTGCATCAACATCTTTGACACATCAATTTTAAGACTTTCTAAAGGTATACAAACATATTTGGCACTCTCCTGCACACAACCAAACTATTTCCCACTGTATGTAAAGGGTTTAGGGCTCACTTTGCACCCTCACAAATACCACAAACAGCATGATTTTTAGATTACAAAGGAAAACAGACTGAACAGCTGAGAAATAAAAAAATCAGGAAAAAAGAGTTAATATCCTTTAGAATACATTAATAACTTTTGCCTGCTGTGGTGCACCATCTGACTCCCTGATAGTAATCCTTCACCTTCTAGAAATTACCAGATTTTAACACTTGTCAGAATTATTAAAAATGGCTTCACCTAATTTCTATATAGTACCAAGCATGGTATTTCAACTAGTATTTCAGTATCAAGACACTAACTCCTATTTCAGATGCACATTTTTTTATAAAAACATCCAGTCTTGACAGAATGGGTTCATATAATCAATATTCCACCATATATTCAATAGTTAGTTAGCTCATTGTTTATAGATATTACCGCATAGGACTGGAAACCTAAAATGACTCCATCACTTATTCCCAGAGGTAATCTTTTTGTTCAAACAGGCAATACTTCAGAGTTATTTCAAATGATAGTGTTCCAAGTAAGTACAAGCAGAAAGTCTGGATAGCTGGAGGGCACCCCAACCAGTTTTTGCTGACTACCTCATCCCTGCCTCTAAAATTATCACATGACTGAATTGCATAGTTTCACCTTGCAGGAAAAGCAATTAGTTTGCCTACTCCTCTTCCACTGGAGACAGAACACCAGCCTCCCACATTTCAGACAAATACACAGCACAGAGCAAATTTCCCCATGCTGATTTAAACAATAACAGTTGGATTACATTTAATTGTAGATTTCCTCCAACCATGCTAAACTATTCCCCTACTAATCCCAATTCTAGAAGAAATACATATAGGAGAAACGATGTAGGTAAAAACAGAAGCAAGTGCCAAGCATTATCTACTTTTAAAATACTCCTATTCTGCTTCAATATTGAAAAATTATATTAAATCCACATATTTAACATCCCTATGTACCATGAAAGAGATGTCTGCCTGATTTTTAATGATCATTCCTCATATATCCTGATATTTTCTCAACAGAACTGTCAAACAATGCATTAGTGACAAATTCCCCACGCTGTGCCCCTTCAGCCCTTGGAGTTTAACTCCTCTCACATTACAGTATTTATTGAATTTCCAAGCCAAACGGTGTTCTGCTCCATAAAATTCTGACAAGTGGACTCTGCCAAGCTAATAATGGCTTCATTCTGCTGAAATAAACTTATTTCACTGCGGCAAACAAAATGACATGACCTGGAAAGGTTATTTTTAACTGGGTAATGACTCAATTCAACCCAAGTCTCTCTCACTAGATTCCTGAAAGCTGTTAAGACAAATTTCTTAAATGTAAATATGTCCCAACACCAGTTTTCTTCTCTGTTGCACTCCCTGGACATGGTCATGGCAAGTATTTTCAGGTCTGTGTTGTTTGATTTTGTTATTCAGTACTTCAGTAAACTTGTTAAACAATGCCTAGTGAGAATACCTCAGTGAAGCAACCTAGCAAGTTGCAAAACTCACACAAGGAGGTTATGTCCCCACATGTTCTTTTTTCCCCCCATTTTAACATTTTTTGTCTATTTCTTTGACAAAGTTACATTAAAATTGCCTTAATACACAACAAATTTGAGAAGTATTGCTTTCAGACACATTACTTCATGTTTTAATATCTCTCCCCTCTTAATCTTACACTAATTCTGACAAAACACCGCCACTGCAGAGGTGTGAGGAATAAAGGATTAGAAGACTAATTTGACCTTCCAAAAGAGGCCATAACTTCTACATATGTTTCAAATTCTTCATCATGATCATTCAGTTAGTCAATGCTATTGAGATAGTATTCATGAAAAGCTACCTATATTCTGCTACTAATACTACATATTTTCTGCACCTACACCCACAGACTAACCATCAATTTCAGGCCAGATCTACATCAAGTTTCAAATGATTGGAGACCATGAGAGAACCTTTGTAGCAGTTGGAATCTTGTACAAACACGTTGCACCCTGCCAGATCTGTCTTCTGAGTGCTAATAAGAGACAATCCTTGACTGCAAACAGCCAGGCAATTTGTGAAGCAGTTTGCAATAGAACTACGGCAAACAAAAGGAGCAGAATAATGATCATTCACCAAAATTATGAGTTGCAGAGAAAAAAGAAGAAAAAAAAGAAAAGAATAAAAAACCCAAACAGGAAACCACAAGAGTGAAAGAAGGAACACTGATTCTGGTAAGTAATGTGGCATGGTCTGTACTTTATCAACAGCACTGGTGAAGGAGTAAGAATTTTGAAATGGTGCCTGAAATTACTTAACACTAAGCTAGCAAAATGTGAATAACAATGTTTACCAGGTAAAGTATCTTATGTCTTCCTTATATTTTTCTTTTTTTTTTATATAAATGGATCAAGTCATTCAAAACACAGAACCACCACAAAGTTTCTCAACAGACTGCTGAAGTCTCAAATCTATCAGTCCAACAGTGAATTCTGATATTAACTATCCCTAAGCCTTGCCACAAAGGTGGCTAACGGTACTCTGGGCTGCATTAGGAGGAATGCTGCCAGCTGGTCGAGGCAGGTGATTCTTCCCATCTACTTTGCCATAGATTTTATGCCTGTCTATCTTCTGACAGTGGAAGATACACATTCCTTTATATACTTGTTTTTTTTCTAGGAAATACTGTACTTCTCACACATAAGAGATTGTGTGTCCTATGGCTTTAGGAACACTTATTTCTGGTATCATGTTGACTTCTTAGACATTTACTTTTGAATTTTGCAATGTTCAGTTTCTCTTTAGAATGTCCAGCTCTCTGGAGTCAAGTGGACAAGCTTCAGTTCTCACTTTAAATACGTACTCTTTTTTTTTTTTTTTTTTTTTTGTGGTGACAGAAAGAATGTATAAAATTTGAAAATTTAAATACATAACCCCAAACAAAGCAGAACAGGTATAATTTTAACTATTACAGAATATTATTATAATCAGTTTTGAAAACAGACACCTCACTAAGGTTTAATGAGAGCACAATGATATTACTATGACACAGTTTCCTAGTTTGCTATCTTGCAGCATAAACTGCCTGCCTTTATTGATGCTGATTTGAAGTAGATCTTACATACCTCAATTACTCTTTTGCAAGATGAATCCAGGAATGGCAAGAGCGTGTTATTTACTGATTGATTGATCAAACTTACACAGACTTTTAGCAAAAAGCCTGATTTTACTTATCATCTGTGTCTACCACCACTATTCTTGTTGGTTGTAAGAGATTAAGAAAAGGCAGCCAAATCATGTATAGATGTTATCAACTATACATTTTAATTCTGCATCATCAGAATCACAAAATGGTTGAGGTGGGAAGGGACCTTCAGAAGTAATTTGGCCCAACACCCCTGCTCCAGCAGGGCCACCTGGAGCTGATTGCCCAGGACCAGGTCCCAACAGCTTTTTAGTATCTCCCATGAAGGACACTTCACTACCTCCCTGGCCAACCTGCACCAATGCTTGATCACCGTCAACAGTAAAAAAGTGTTTCCTGATGTTCAGATGGAAACTCCACCGTTTCACTTAATGTCCAATGACAGGGCAGTAGACTGTGGGTGTAAGTGGAACAATGGTGACAATTACCTATTTTTATGTCCCTGGACACCACTGAAAAGAGTTGGCCCCGTTTTCTTTACACCCTCCCATCAGATATTTGTACACATGGAGAAGATTCCCCAAGCCTTCTCTTCACCAGGTTAAACAGTGCCAGCTCTCTCAGCCTTTCCTTGTAGGAGAGGTGACCCTTTTGCTGGACTCTTTCCAGTATGTCCATGTCTCTCTTGTACTGGGGAGTACAGAACTGAACACAGTAGTCCAGGTGTGGCCTCACAAGTCCTGGTAGTCACACGTGATTGTACAGTAGAATACTGCCAGTTTCAGCAGTGGAACAGTCACTAGCACCATACTGCCTTACAGTCTGAAAAACTGTTTTACAAGTTTTCTACGTACTGTTATGCCTGGTGTTCAAAGTTCAGAGACACCTTTCCACACTATCAAGTTCTGAAAGAAAAGAGGAATTATTTTAAGGTCACGAAGAGAAACAATCCACTTCAAAGCTCTGTAAAGTTCACTAGAAACAACAGCAAGCATGATTTACAAATGATTCACTAAGAGACATTTGTTTTAAAATTTTCTGCATTTTGGGAACAATTTCGCTTTTTTTAAACACAGGCAAAGTGATAAATGGTAACAAGTTTATAAAAATTAGCTTGAAATCTGCTTATGATAGTAGAATATTATAGTAGATTATTATTATAGTTGTTTGCAGTGTAGGAGTATTTGAAGCAGAACTCATGAAATATTTAAAACCATGCTTGTGACAGACCCAAATTTATACAGTAAAGAGCTTTCTTATAGGTGCTTAAAAGCAAAAGGTTGGCAAAACCTTCATCTTTCCAAACCAACCTCTGTTTTTTAATATCTGATATTAACTGAGATTTATTTTTGTTGTGTTTATTTCTCTACTGAAAGATGTTTCTCTAACTGCAAACAAATTAGTAAAGTTTTTTTCTGTTTTGTAAGTGCTATTGCTTTAAATATTTTAGTAGGACATTATTTTTTATTTTTTTTAGCATTCAAAAACTGTAAAGGGCATTCACTTGCTTGCAAGACAAAATTTGATAAGGCGGCACACAGCCTGTTTTCAGTGTCAGTAAAATGCACTAATCAAATGTCATTCCAAAAGAACACAACATTTATGTTATTATTTACAAAATTCCAACTGGATAGCTTGAAAACTTGTTGATATTTTACTGAAATTGAATGGATGACCCAAAACTGAGGACAGTTTCCCAAAATGAGATTAGGAAGCCTTTTTTTTTTTTTTTTTTTTTTTTGTTTAATACCATTGCCTCTTAGAAGTTGCTGCCTAACAAATCACATTTACTATCTTGAATCAGGTTAAACTTAATGCAAAAGTGTTTGAGCTATGCAAAAATACAGGGACTTTTTGTTTAATGGCAAGTGATTCCAATGCCTATTATAAGACATGTTTCCCCTGGTATTCTTTATTTAACTTAGATTCAGGATTCCTTTAACAAAATCAAATTAATAGAAGATATCTGATATATAATTGCTAAGTAGACATATTAAAAACACACTAGATACTGAGACATTGACCTCTACTTATCTGTAAAATCCCTTTATGTTCACACACTTTACTAGAAAACACTACTAATAGTGTATATTGTTTAGAAAATACCAGAAAAATTAAATTGAGAGATGGCTAAACAGTCTTTCCATACTAGCTGCATGTCTTATATTCAGAGATTTCAAAAGATAAGGTGCTTATGTCTGTGTGAAAATTCACAACAGCTCACCAGAATGGTAGAGAAAATAACATAATAATAATAGAGAAAATAACACAAATTGGAACCAAATGCATAAAGGAAAAAAAATCATATGAAATCAATCCAAGCCAGAATGCCCTAATAATGTTGTTGAACATGTGGAGAGATATCGCATTTAGAGAGTATACATATAGTTTAATAGACATTATGGTAATAAATTAAGACAACACAGTTTTGCTTTGTATAGGCACAGAAAGAAGTAGCATAAAACAACATATGAAAAGATACACACACTTGATAAGACCACAGTAAAATTTCACAAGAAATACACCTTTAGGTTCAATACTAAAAATAAGCAGATGAATTAGCAGCCAGAAAATAAAGGCAAAAGCACCATGAGCAGCTCTGTAAGGAGAAATTTATGGAGGTAGATCACTGAGTTAAGCACTGGCATTCTGCTTATATATTGGCTAAATGACAATTAAAAGAAGATATATCCGTCTGCAAGTATTTGAAGGGCATAAGGAAACTGAGATGTAAGAAATAAAAGAGAATAAATTGAGTGATTATCCGGAGAACATTCTGGAGATAAAATGTATCATCAGGGGAGGAGGCCTTCTAAACAGTATGCAGGAAATCCTTCAAATTTGGATATTTGAAAATATTCTAGACAAACAGAAAAAGGTAGCATGGAAAACAATCAGAAGACAATGAGGATGAAGACCAGCATAGTTAATATTTTCTCTTCCCCCCTCCCCCCCCATAACCTAGACTATAATGCAAGTTGCCATTGTTAGGGTTACTGTCTCCTTTAAAAGGGCATATGAGTCTTATAGTGCTGGTTTTTAGCATGTCAGCTAATTTTACCCTTCTTCAAAGAAAATATATTTCATTAATTTAAAAATACAACTCAGTTGCAACTCTGTACTGTTTCAATGGTATGTATCACTGACTCTAAACCTTTTTTCCAAAATTATTATGTAGAGCAAGTCTTTTGGGGAAGTGACTGACCAAAATAAAAAAAAAATTAAAAAAAAAAAAAACCACCCAAAACATCTTGTATATGCATAAAAGTTCAAGAGCTCAATGAAAGCACAGGAAGAGATTCATATGACTCATGTGCAAGGCTATGGCTTCGTATGCTTAGAAATAAGGAACCGGAGATTAAGGCAAATCTCAGAGATCTCTTTTTATTGGAAGTGGGGAAAACTGATGGACGGATCAAAAAAAAACATGCTGACACAGTGGTGAGGCTGGAGTGTTAGAGCAAAAGAAGACGAAATCCAATAGATGCTTATGCACCTGATCCAGCTTAAGCACACAAATTGTCCCAGGGATCAAGTGCTATAAATTGTTTCTGTGTTTTACAAGATAAGACCTGTATGAAAAGATCAAAAATGAGCAAACAGAAGGCTTTCTGGAAGAGGCTTTAGTAACAACCTCAACTTTGTCTACCATGATTTTGTGTTTCTTTAGCATTTTCAGCCTTTGCCTTTTGCGAGTTAGCTGCTAATCATCACCTAAGATGCTGGAAAACTTGAAAGACAAAAAAAAAAAGAGTGGAGAGAAATGGAAATACTTTGTTGACTAAAACATGTTGACTTTAATGTGACAGTAGTCATGACCACAAATATCAGCACTACACATTTTTCCTACATCAACTGAATTACTAGTTTTCTAGCTTTATTTCTCCTGGTAAAACGCATACATTTCCCAACAAGCGTTTTAAAGGGTGCACTTACAGGTACTACAATAGAGCTCCTTCAGTCCCCGACTCAGCTACAGCCCTGAAAAACTTAAAGCAACTCATCTTGAAAATTCTTCCCCACTACCCCAAATAGTAAAACTCAAGAAAACAGACACCATCTTCTGGCTTTAGAGAAGATGGCAGAAGATCCAAAATATACACATAAAAATACACAAAGATCAAGAGCATTACAACAGTAAGTTGCAAGGCCAGGAAAAGAGAGAGAGATCTTTTATTAATATGTGTGCTATACTGAAAAAAGTCATGGAGAAATGTAACGTAGGAGTAGAGGAGAAAAGTGTAGAGAATTGACAGACTGATGATGAGAAGACAAACCAGGGCAAAAACCAAAGAGGTTCTCTGATCAGAGCAACATTATTTTAGCTGATATTTCTTTAACATGTCAAAACTTCCACTATTCTTCTCTAAGCATATATAGTTCTGCCCCTTTTTGAGGTGGGTAAACAAACCCAAAAGCTAACACACCAACAACTCACCCATCAAAGCTGAAAATCTTTAGAAAACCTCTCTGATGGCAAACCGTGGAGTGCACACTGGGCACAAATCTTCCTTTCTAATATCTGTAACATAAGTCTCAAAAATCAACCAAGTTCACAATTCTAAACCAGGAATAAACAGCATAAACTTAATTTGATAGAAGCAGGGTCCTGAAGACTGAGTGAAGAACAGAGGAAAGGTCATTCAGCTTGCAAACCCAGGTTTCCACTGTAGAAAGAAACCAGCACGTGCTCAAGGCTAGATGTGCAATGCAGTCTTAACCTGGATGCGCATCTGGCTTAGAAGCCCGGATGTACTATTGTTTTCCCAGATTAGTACTGCTAATGACACAAGAGTTGATCTATCTATCTGAAAAAAAATTTACAATTTGGTAGTGAAAAGTGACACATTTCTGTTTCACTTTGTTTTTCTTTAACTAAGAACAGTGACGGAGTGCTATAGATGTTTTCATTTGACAAGCAAGTATGAAGTGCCCCCATATGTGAGATTCATGCTCTCAAGTTAACCCCACTTTGTCTAAAAAAAGAAACACCTCTGTGACAGACGAGCTGCCTTCTGTTTCTTCCATTTCCATTCATCTACAATGTCCTAAGAATTGGCTTTTCATTCATTCAGTGCCAGATGTGTCATACAAGTACCAGTTAAAGTTAAGGATGATTCACTGAGCCTATATAAATCCAGGCAGAACACCTTTACATGCAAAGTAACTCACTGCCAAGTGTCCTAATCCCTTGCTGCTTTTCTGTGCTATGTGGTGGATTCCATGCCCTCTCCATTTTTCATTACACATGGGAGACTTTACTTCCATGCAGAGACCAAAACTGTCAAATAGCATTTACTTAAGCTTGTTCTAGAAAAAATGTGATAGGACTCTTCCTCTAACACACAACTTGGGTGAAACGGAGAAGCTACTTCTGAGATTTTTTCCCACTTTCTTAACTTGATAGTCAAAAGCAAAAAATGCAGAAAATATGGTTCACCAAAATGTACAGGCATGTCAAATACACATTCATCAATATGATGGGTAGGCAATGTCCTCCCATGCCATGTAAACCAAGCACTCTGTGTTAGCTGTGTCAAACAAAACAAAGCCATAAATAAACCTGCAACAATACCAAAAGTCATGCAAATTAAATCATCAAAATTAAATGTTTCAGAAAACTTCGGCACTATACTGAGGTGTTCTGAACCTGCCACACAAATAATGAGGCATATGATGGTGGTTCAATGCAGATAATCCCATCAATGATTTCTAGATAGCAGAAAGGACATACTGCACACTAAAATAGACTAAATATTGCTAAATATGTTATTCGGTAATGCATTTGGAAGCTGTCACACACATAAATGTTACCCTCTATAGCAATATATTAAATTAACAGAAAAATACATGTTGTTCACAGTAACCATGCTTTTCTTCCTTCCAAAAAAAGCTGAAGCTGATTAAATCACAACGGAGACACAAAGAAAGGGGCAGAAAACCTTATCAAGATCCTCTGAACAGGCACAGAAGTCAAAGATGATTAACAAAGCTATCGAAAAGGCACTACTCTTCTGATAACTGACTTTTTGTTCTTGCCCTGGTTTATCCCTTTGATTATTAATAGTTCTTACTTAATAAAGGCAGAAATTTCCCTTTTGCATGAACCATTCTTCTTCCCTTCCTTCTACTTTTTTAGTAAAAACCACAGGACAACTTTCCCACCATGACAGGATAGAGCAAGAGGGCAGATAAGAAAGATAAAGAAAAATAATGTAGAATGAAGAATTTTCTAAAATACATTAAAAGCTGGGTCCACTATATTCTCAGGAATCGTTCTTCCTGAGCCACAGGCCACAGAAGATTAATGATTAGTAGCATAACAGTCACACCAAGAGTAGGAAAACCAGTTCAGAGATCTAAACCTATGAAGATCTAACAATGAAAATCCTTGTTAAGAAATGAAATTTGGCATCTGTGCAGATACACCCCTGCAGGCAACCAATTGGCCTGAATACATTCCAGTCATTGACTACCTAACTTAGTTAAGAGACTACATCAGAAGTGGCAACACAATCATTCCTTATTAGATATACGAGGAAACAGTGACAGCAAATAATTTTTCATAAAACCATTAGCAAATTATGTCTAGGCAAATGAGTAAGTAAAAGCTTCTAATCCTGTGATCTAATAGACTGTACTGTCTCCTCAAAGGAAAAGGTGTAAGTCATATAATTTATGACACCTGACACAAGAATGGAAAGGGACTAGAAAATATAATGCAAGCAACAATATTATGACTGTGCTTAGTTGACATCATCAGATGATTGCAGCTTCTGGAGGAAGTTTCATTAGTTGCTGAATCCACTAAAACTTCCTAGTTTAGGAATAAAAGTGGTGCAGGAAGGGAGGAATGGTTTATCATTTATTCTGGCTCAAGTATGGCTTTCTCTTAATCCTAATGTTATGTCCACTGCTGGGTGCAGTGAAGTCTAATACTCCAGGATAAGGATTAGCTGGGAAATGTGAAAACAGTTTGTATTTTGCGATAATCTGGGTACGTGTCTCCAGGATAATATTAGCCTATTACCACTAAAGTCGTATACCAAAAAAGCCTCAATAATTGATTTTCTTAGTGGAACACAAAAACCACAGAGGACAAGGAAATGCAGCCAAGCAGGGTAGAGGTGGAGGCAAGATGGGATAGCTGTGGAAATGTTGATGACTAGTAGATTCCTGTTAATATGGAAATTAAGGTTGGTGATGGAACAGTGGGTAAACTAGTTAAGTCTGATGATTGATCCTGCTTGTAGCTTGGAATAAGCGCAAGGGTTGGAAGAGAGAATCTGTCCCTCTCATTTCGTCTGCAAGTTCTCCACAGAACCAAAACTTCTTCATTGAGTTATGCTTTCAATATTTTTCAGTATTGTATTTGTAGGTTGTGATCTTTTCATTTGCAAAATTGTTTTCCTGACATATCTAAAAATCTAAAATAACACTCAGAAAAGCCATTTAGCTCTTATACTTTGCCATTTAGCTCTTATACTTTGATACCCAATAGGAGAAGACTCATAAAAATCATACAATATCACTGCTTGATAAAATCAAATTCAATGTTTTTTAAAGAAAGATTCCTCCGTATTCACATCTCTTCACAGTTCTTGTAAACAATTACTCATGTTTTTTATCCTTTCTGCTTCAGCATACCTACCGTTTCAGAAACTGTTGACAAGCAGCTCTTCATTTGGACCAATCTAAAGCCTGCTTGAATTAGCAGGAGGTTTTCCATAAACATAACGGAATGTGAAAACTAACAACAACATGTTTCTTCTAATGAAGTTGAAATCGGTTCAAAACCAGGTTCTCAATGTACTGAAAGTCTTGCAAGAGGCCAAAATAGTGGAGAATATAAGAAATGCATTACATGTTGAGTAAAGATGGATTATGAAAGCACAAAAAATCCTAAGCTTTGTAGTGTTTCTGAAGAGTTGCAAAAGTTCTTTTTATTTTTTCTGCCCCATTAAGCTATTTCATTTAGCTATTTATAGATACATTCTGATCTATCAATCTTTCTTTAATCATTTGGTGCTGTCACATGGTAGCTGGAAAGCACCACTAACAATAAATTTTAGTATGAAATATGAATTTGTATTTCTATAAAGCAAATACAACTCATGTAATGGTTAAAATTTAAAAATAACATAAAATGAATGGGCTAAAATCAAGAAAAATAACTTTATACAAGTAAAAACTCCATAAAGAGATCAAAGTTATCTAGCATAGCTTTCATCAGGATATCACTAGCAGTTTAAATTAGAGGTAGTCCTCATCCTAACATCAAGTACTTTAAATTATTTATTTTGACTCAAACAACTGAAAATCTTGAATTTCATTTGAGATGACAAATAAACCAAATATTTGGAGGAAAAAGGTTCTTAATATTTTCATATTACAGGACCACATATAAAATTTTAAAGATTATAGATTATTGAACAGATAGCAAAACTATTCTTCTGCAATCATTAACTTCACATTTCTTTTTTAGAGTGTGAAGTCATTTGATAACAGGCATCTTGTAAACAGGCATTTGGAATACTACTGGGAAAACATGGCATAATTCACTTTGTTAAAATTAAAAACTGGTAACCAAGTCACTGTATTTAATCTACACTACATTCCTTTCCAACTGAAGAGTAAGTGTACTTTAACAGAGACTCTGTATCAAATGAAAATACGACCATAATTCTGTCATAAAATCAAGCTTCAACTAAAATGACAAAACCGTTTTTGTTAAAAGAATATCTGCTGACAATAAAGAGATTTTTCAAGATTAAAATTTTGTCTCTGCACATTTACACTGATGTTTGTTTCATGATATGAACCACAGCACCTAACCAGTTGCTACTAATGAACATCATAATCACTATAATCAAACAAACAAAGCAACCACAAATTAGGAAAGAATTACACTACCATTTAGGAAGTACTACTATGTTCTAAATGAGTAATTATATTTGGAGATTGTAAATGAACTTGAGGTTGCCCTGAAAGGGCGATTTTTTGGATTACCGTGCCTGTAAAATCACTATTTGATCTTATGGATGTTACAGAAATAGTTTTCCATTTGCCACAGGCCTTAATTTTACCAACTGTATTCAATCCACAGCCTGCTTCATGCAGTCCATCTCACTGCTAAAAGGAAAAGGAAGAATCTGATTTACTAATGCTCCAGTCCTATTTTTTTCTATACGCTAATTTATTTCAAAGTAATAGTTTGACAACTGATGTCAGCAGAAAAAAAAAAAAAAGAAGAACAAAAAAAAGCAATATTCACTTAGCCCAAATCATCAAAGAATTATCATATAAATGCATTCATCTATTCTGACTTTTTCATCATGAGATTACATTACAGTAGATGTACAATATAATACTGGCATAAACCCAAAATAACAACTTGCTGTAGGTGTGCAGTTTGGGCTTAGAAACTTGTATTTATTTCAACTGAAAAATGAGATGTTGTCATACTATTTGACTCCTAAATATATTTTTTTGTATTGGCAAGTTATGTAGTACTGTCAACAATGGATACTGGAGCAAAAGGAAGTATTTATGGTTTATACCTCAGGCTGGTGCTTCTAAAGGAGTTTGCTTCTAAAGGAGTTTGTCTGTTCTAAAGAAAAGAAAGGAAGCTTGTTATGTTTCAGAACATTCTTTTCCCATAGCTACTTTATAACCTCACTTGTACTTAACGGAAAAGTGCTTTTACTGAAGGATTATTTTAGGGAGGAAGATGGCGGAAATAGAAAAGAAAGTGGGTAAAAAGGGAACAACATAATTATCACCAAATACATTCTCACAGATTTGTTCTCTTACATTCATGAAATTCAACCACATAGAAAGGTATAGTCAGTGAGCAAAACAAGCGAAGATTTAATGTTGTAAGAGGATCTATTTCAAATATGCCAATGTTTGTTTTATTATCAGTTCTAATCTGCTAATTTGTTATGACAGGTGTAAGTCGCTAGCTAAGACATCCATCTTAAAAAAACAGTTGCGGGCCTTTACTGTTCACGAGGAATATCAAGGTTATTGTCCAGCTCAAATAGAAAAAGAGAGCTTCCATCAACAGATGTCAAAACAGATAAGCACAGATTTGACATGCACTTGTAGAACTATCACCTGCTATCAGTGCTGCAACGACAGCTTTATGGTGAGAATGACAACAAATTTAATCGTGCTCTGCACTCCAAATATGGCTCAATTGAATATGATAAACATATGTCTTTCTGCCACACAGTCGGTGTTTACTGCTGTAATATTATTTTTATAATGATCTGACTAATAAGTGTGTGGATTCTTTTCTTTCTGCATAGGTATATCCGTATTCCTGTCAAGCACGCTACCATAAAATTTTCCAGTGAAAGTATACATTTTCAATTGATGCTATAGACGTGACAGGAGAAAAGAAGGTGGGAATGCACTGCAATGAGGGAGGGAGGGAAGAAAGCAGGAAGGAAGAATTATTTATATTTAAGATTATACAGAATCACTTAGTTTGGTCTGACTCTGTTTAATCAGATCTTTCTTTTGTATGTGTTGACCACTACCTCTCGCCTGTATTTCATTTTGACAGGTTCTAGATCTCCTTGAGTATCTTGGTAACATTAGTTCCACTGAAATTACTATTGGTTCCTTCTACATTTTCTTCCAATTATCTGTACAGAGACAGTGATACCACCACAAAGACCACAGTCACCATTTATTAGCCTTTTTGATACACTTTACAGCTTGCCCTAGGCCTATTTTTGAACAAAGAAATTTCCCCATGAAATCCCCAAAGCACACCTAGCATGAAATATTTTTCAGGTCTTATTTTCCTTGAAGTACCAAGACTTCTCACTGTTTACTACAATGATTTTTAGAAAATACCCCGAAAACAGACTTTAAAAAATAATCCTTTGAAAGCTTTTAAAAGTGTTAAATTTCTCAATTAATTTTCTCAATAAAACAATTAAAAATCTCTTAAGTATATCAGTTTTCAAACAGAAGTTACTAAAACAATAAAAATAGACACAGATACTCAAAAGAAACAGCCGTATACTCTCCCCAAGCAAATAAGCCAGTAGTTCTGAAAGGAAGATAAATTATAAAGCCAAAATTCCTACACCTTTCATTAGTAAAAAGTTTCCTTCCTTGTGGATTGTCTGATGTCTAACAGAATAAATGCCTTTTTCTCTGCAGACATTGGTCTCTCTACTGACACAGAACCTAAATATTTTAAGACTTGCACCACTAAGAATAAAAATGGCTAACAGGATCAGAAGTTACCAATGTGGAATAGAGGAGGATACAGATACAAAGAGCAGTTTTGCTAGTTTCATTTAAGAAACCTGACCGAAAATTAGAAAGGCATTCGTATCACTGTACAGAGGAAGGAAACTTTTAAACCACTTTTAGAATGAGAATAAAATTCTCTCTCAGAAAACATTTATTAAAAGTAGGGATTGAGAAAGATAGAAAGGTACTTCATTTCACAAACACACACTTTTTATTTACAGGCCTTATCCTTCAAGTAAATCAGAGTACAAAAACAAGTCCTTCATTATCTTTATTTACAACCAACGTGGATAGGAAACATAAGAAATTACATATATATTCATTATTATTAATTCCTATTAGCAAGTTTTAGTAGTGAGGTTTTTTTATATAATATTATGTAAAGAACTATTTGACTATCTTTAACTAGAAACTTCCCCAACATGGTACTTAGGTAATTTCATATCTTTTCTGTTCAAAACTTCACTATTAATGGAGCTGACATTCACCCTTTAACAAAGGATATTTGTATACTAAGACTCAGAGTTTACTAAGATCATGAATACTAAACAAGATCTATCTCTCTCTTAATCAGAGCACTGAACTGAACTGTTCAACTTGCCGTTTAATATTTCAGGCTTTCCTGGACAATAACAAATGGATATATAACTGAAGAGAAAAATCAGGTACTCAAAGCAGCTGCCAGAGACGCTTTTAATACAGTACAATAGTTGGTCGAGTCCTAGTTTATTTGTTATGTTGCGGAAAATAAAGGTCTTGCTGAGTTTCCTATCATCACTGTACAGTGGAGAATGGAATTGGTTCAGCACCGCAAAGAAAAAGAAGAGCAATGCAGTCTTTTGATTGCAGGGGATAATCTATAAACACAAGGAACAAAGTTGACCCTTGATGTGATCTCTGTTCACCTCTGACAAGGGATGGCAAACTAGAGACATCGTTATAGGGTACAAAACATCTTTTAGGAAAGGTTCCTAAAGGAAATCATTCTTCTATTCAGCCATGTTGCTATAGAAACAGAACCAATCAAGTCTGTTCACAAAGGCTTTTATGTCAGCTTCTGTTAGCAAACTCATATAAAAAGTAGAACTCAAACTAAATTAACATGACAGTCATTAAGCTATTAAGATAGGTAAAAGAAGGAAATAATTTACAAACAAATGTATCACATCTTGCCTCTTAAATACAGAGCTTTTAAGGTGTAAATCAGCTTATTCCAAGGGTTTACTGCCCAGTTCTGCTCACTGTCTTATATTTTCATGTAATCTGAAAAGGCATAATTTATATAGAATGCTGTCCCCAAACTCACTGGGTCACAAGCTATACATTTTTTCTTCTGTTTCCTACTCCCAACCGTTAAAGCAAGGTTGTATCATACCCCATCATCTTTGTAAACTTCATTCCTTCATAATACATCTTTCATCAAAAGACTTCAGCTAAAAAGACACACTTACTAAGGAAGTTTACATCTACCCAATCATATCCTTAAAGTATCGATTCTGCAAAAAGTTCACAGCAGCTACTACCACTACATAAATTAAAAAGGCACTTACTGAAAATGGGTTTCCAAATTAAAACATGGCAAATTTCCCATAACTCCCCACCTAGTGTACAAAAGATATTATGGGTAGCACAATCTGGATCTTGATATCTACATCAAAGATGAGTTTTGTGCTTGTGGCATTTTTGGATGATGGCTAAAACTCATGCAGGACTAATACTAAATTGCAGATTTCATGTTGCTATACAGGCTACTGCACATTAAAGGAAAGAGTTTGTGAAAGACTCACAAGAATCTCTGCCTCTTTTAAACTGCTCATGCCATCTAGTCATCCAGTCCTAGTTTGACTCAAAACATACTATGGAACTATTTCAGTTTAGATCTCTTAAAGAACTAACTATTTTTACACTATGCAGATACATTCCAGGATTTCCCTTTCCATTCGTTTCACCAAATCCAAAATGTTATAACAGTTATAACCAAAAGTAGCATACCAAAACAGAGTGACTTCAGGCACATTCAAAATTCTTTGTTGTTTTTTAACAACAAAATTTTAATGAATTAATTTAATTATTTTTTGTAAATTAACTTAATTAGTTAATTTTTTGAAATGAACTTAGTTTCATTTCTTTTGAGATATAAAAGATTGAGTTTCATGCTCCAGGTCTGATTCAAACAAAGTACGAACCTTAAGTGGATTCACACACACCCACCAAATGAACGCCCTGCTCCCAGTAGGTGAAGGTTCTTCACACTGGGATGTTTTCTGAAAAACTTTTAAAATTACTCATTTAGTCTTTCTATTTCATTTCTGAAATGAAAAAAAATAAAAACCAAACCAAACAAAAACCCAAACAAACAAACAAAAAAACCCAAAAACCACAAAAACCAAACCAACAACAAAAAAACCAAGGAAAATATTCCTGTTCTTCAGCATTATTTATAAATACAAGGAATGTCCTGGATCATTTAAAATGTAGAAAACTCTGGGAGTTGCTTTGTTTCAGAAACCTTGTGGGTTTTTGTTGTTTTTTTTTCCCCAGGAACACCACAAAACTGAGGTTAATCAGTTACAAAGCAACTTAAAGAGTAGCTTCGATAACGTGTTGCTCTTCTCCACAAAGACTCAATTCAAGCAGAAGTCAACAGACTTTGTAATCTGTAGATAGTTTGCAATGATTTCCACGTTTATATATGAATTATATAAATTATAGTTTGCTGTTTCTGCTTTGAAACAGATTATCGAATGTGCTGTTTAAATTGTAAGGAGGATGAACCTCCTAATTCTACTGCTTCAGGGTGCTGTGCAGAACATCTCAAATTCCAAACATGTTTTATATTATTATTGCTCTAGAATCCCCCAAGCCCCAAGAAAGCAATCCTGGGGCCATGTCTCCTTTTCCTGTCAGCAGGATGGAGCTCAGATTCTGCAGTTTATACTAAAGCCTCAGCTCTACATCTGAAACTGACAGCTTGAGTCTCAGTGACCCCCACAGTTCAGAGTATTTTGCTTACCCACTCCACGACAGTCTGGAAGTAAAAAGATGAGGCTTTGAATTCAAGTATATTTTTACAACTTAAAATGTATTTATCTAGTTCTATAAATAACATGGTAATTTACAAATGGCAAAAAAGGAATAGAGGTAGGGTCCTTTGCCCAAAAGTTTACAAAATTACGGCTAAATTAGAGCTCATACTATGGTATCTTTAAAGAAAAATTATCTAACCTCATGCATTCATGATAACTCTAATCTCTAAATAAGGTCTACAAATAGATTAATTACTCAGGGCATTTCCCAGTCCCTTAGTCAATGCTCCAACAGCAGCTTTTTTTCTGGAACCCCCACTATGGGACTAGGTTTCTTCTGGAAAACAAATGGGCCTCTTTTCTTCACACAAATAATGGTTTCATTACAATTATTCCCTTTCCCATTCTGCTTTTCCTTGCCTTATGATTGACTCACCAGCACCTTTCAGCCTGTAAACTGGCCAGCACTCAAAAACTTTTCCTTTGTCCTTTGCTATTTCAAGTTCAGCCTTCTGTTGCAAAGAAATATTAAGAAACATATTCTGATTTTGATGACGTTTGTACTGCAGATGAAACAGAAATTGTTTTATCAATTAAAATAAATTCACCTAGCCCTGGACTACGCTCAGTGATATTATAAATGCCTACCTTTTCCTTCATGCCTTCATACAAATTTCCTGCTCCTGACACAAATAGAAGAGAAGAATAAAGTGGAGAAAAGCTTTTTCCATCAAAACTTATATATTGCTTCTTAAGAATAGTTTGCCATTAAAATTTATAATTAATTATCTTGAAGACATTTGAAACAACTCACATTTAATTTTCAGAAGATGATTTAAGAATCATACAGAATCAAAGATACACATAAAAATACTCTGATGACAGCATAAAAAATATTCATGAGATTGGAGAGTGGAAAAGAGTACATGCCGATCACAATTTCTGAACAGGAGAACATCTAATGGTCACTGAGACACAGGAATAACTCGGTTGTTGTTTGGAATAGAAGGGTAAGAGTGTTCTCTAGATTATCAGCCAGTATTTGTAAATGTCATCAATATTTTTTAAAAATACTAATAATAACTTTCAAAATGTATTATGTTTAAATATTTCAAATATGATAACTATGCAACGAGGAAGACCTTTTAGTGCAAGGAACATTTTCATGAAATTGCAGTCTCATTTGATGACTTTGTATACATGAGTGGCATATGGGAAGAGAATCAGGTCTTTTTGCTTTCAAGTGTGCGTAGAAAGCAATTATTTATGGTTTGGAATTTTAGTTCTGTTCAGATTGCACAGCGTTTGCTTCATCAGCAAAACAGATATTTAAATTGTGTTCCTAATGGTCATCGCTCCAGCAGCTAAGCAAGTAACTACACTTTGTTGGAAAACACTGTCCCAACAACTCTGTTCTAATGAGCTTAATTAATCTAAAACCTCCAAGGACTATGCTCTCTCTAGAGGTTTAGTTCTATGTTCCTTAATCACTTGCAGTAAAATCCTCCAACAAATCTGACAACTGGGCCAGATCCCTCTATGACCCACACAACCAGAATTAATCAGTTACATTACTCTTCACTTGTTTTTGTGCAGAACAAAAGATGGAACATTATTTCTCTAATCCATCTTTCATTTTGTTCCTTGTTAAAAGTATGTGCTTTGGAAACATGTTTGTCAAAAATTTAGCTGTAATAATTAAGCCAAATTTCTTTTGATATGTCAGAAATAGTCCACTCAAGTATTCTATTTGCCTTTATTCAGATGCTAATGCCCAAAACCTAAACTGACTGGGTCCTATGATATTTTTGCAAAAATTACCCCTAATGATGATGTAAAAAAGCAAAACTCTGGAATAACCTGGTATACTTGGGAAAGCCTCCATAAAATGGGAGTATTTTATTTCATTATTTACAGTACTGAGATAAAATATGCTCACAAATTTTGTCAGTGAAACTTTTGCAGAGTTTTTATGTCTTCCAACACAAAAGTCAGAGAAGCTTTTCTTTTGGGACCTTCTTCTTTATGTATTAGATTAGATAATTTTTGTTAGAAGAGGCAAAACCTGCTAGCTGACTGCCTGAATCTTCTTTTTTTTTTAATGCCAATTTTTTCCAAAACCTCAAGTCTTCTGTGACAATAAAGACTTCTATAACAGGTCTGGGTATAATAGCTAACATTTCAGGTATTTGTTTAGCCTAATACACTTCATAATCTAATTTATCTAAACTACAGCTGACATTTACATGGATAAAGTAGCATGTGGCTACAAGTGTGCTCAGTCATTTTTTTTGTTGTTAATACCAGAGGTAAAGTTGGTTCACTACATTTGTTAACACTTTTTTTTGCTTGTCCTTTTCAGGCAAAAATACACCTGTAAGTGCCATGCTAAAATTTTATTATTTGGGTGGCAAAG
Source organism: Alca torda (assembly GCA_008658365.1). NCBI lineage: Eukaryota > Metazoa > Chordata > Aves > Charadriiformes > Alcidae > Alca > Alca torda. The sequence goes on from CM018101.1 coordinate 32,591,790, forward strand.
ATTGTACTGAAAAAAAGAAAGTGTAGCGATGAAGTCTATTCCTCCTAGAAGTTTCCCCATCTTCAGGACTGTCAACTCTACAAGCATACACACAAGACTACCTGCATCAGACACCAAGAGAAAACATTTGCAAAACAGTACATTGATAGAATAGTGTCACATACACAAACTGTCTCCTCTCTGACCCTTTGCTCCTGGGTATACTCAGAGTTATCAACTAATCCAAGTTTTGAATGACTGTTATGAATCTCAGAGACAATGTTTCTTTTACCAAAGTCTGTCATAATACATGTTTCTTTTACCAGTTTCTTTTACTAAACTATGTTCCCATTTGCTGGAAAGCTCCTTTTTTTTTTTTTTTTTTTAATCATTAATAAAGCAGAAGAACCATGTTATGTTTTTGTAGTTAGAGTAAAATTTACCCCAAAACAGTACTAAAATAGCTGTTGCTTGGATGGCCAAATTGGCCCATGTTGTCTCTCTTTCTCCCACAAAAATGTCTTTATTCCCTTGACTTACTGAATGCAGGGACAATTATGAGAATAATGACATATCTGTGAAAATCAGTTGTGCAGTTGGAGGAGAACTAAGCCAGCATTTCCTGCTTCTGTTTCTGAAGAACATTGACAAGCAGCAGAAAAGATGGAAGTTGAGCTTTTAAGTCAAACAAGGTCAGATATACCAATGCAAAACAGAAAGAAGTTTTACTAGGATTAAGTATATGTGTCTGAATCACAGCAAAACTTTTGGCAGCTCCCCTTGGACCATTGTTCTAAATTTGAGATCTCCTGCTCTCCAAAAATAATGTCTCAATTCAAGGTTACATTCATTCATTATTGTACAGGGTCTGCCTGGAAAAGAGAGATAGAATTAGTCTTCTGCTGCCGAGACACACTTACACAGCATCAAGACTTTCTCTTTTCCCCACTCTGCCCTCCAGCAAGTAGGCCAGGATGGCCAAGAAGCTGGGAGAGAACACAGCAAGGACAGCTAACCCCAACTGACTAAAGGGATACTCCATGCCATATAACATCATGCTCAGCAATAAAAATTGAGGGGAGGTAGCCCTTACTTAAAGACTGGCTGGGCATCAGCAGACTTGCGGAAGGCAATGAGTGATTGTTTTTGCATCTCTTGTTTTGCTTCTCCCTTTTCCCTTCACTTATTAAAATGTCTTCATTTTTGCACATGACTTTTCTCACTTTCAGTCTTCCTATTCTCTCCCCCAGATCACTGGTGAGGTAACGGAGTGAGAGAGTGGCTGCTTGATGTTAGCTGCTGGCCAGGGTCAACTGTCAGCCCACTTCCATTATAAAGTCAAAAAAAACTTCAGGGGGGGAAAGGACGGGGCGGACACACACAAACAAAAACCAAACAAAAACAACCAAACCAACCAAAACTGTGGACGCTTCAGAAACTGAAAAATCTACCAGTGTAAAATGTTATTTTTGAATCAGCATATGTTGAAGACGAGTTTTTCCATGAAAGCTCAAAGAAGTAACTCAAGGTAGAAGTAAATATTCTTTTACACACAAAAAAAGTAAATTAGGTGAACTAACATTTTGGAAATGACAGGCTCTAGATCCCATTTAGCTGAATATGACAATGCATATGTCAGAACATATATGATCAGCCTAGCAGTAAGTTAGGTGTGATAGAAATGAAGACCCTTACGGAGTCTGCTGTCTAGTATCACACAAGATAACACCAATGTAAGTATACAACTGCATGGTAATGCAAATACTGCTTACCTCTCTTTTCTTCCATGAGAGAAAATAAAAGACCTGCAGCTAAATTATCTATAATGATGCATTTCATCAACACAATTGGACTTTGTTACTGACAGTGAGACTGTGTGAGTGAATTGTGAGGATGGACACTTCAGTGAAAGCACTGCTGTTTCAAAGGAACAAGAAGAAAAAATCTGTTCATAAGGTCTTTGTATATACAAAGGGTTTCTATAAAAAGCAAATGAAAGCAAAGATTTAATCAAAATTTAAAACAATATTATGATGTGGAAGCATTAAGCATCTTCTGTGAGTTCTCTATTGCAAAAAGAGATGAGGAAGTAAAGAAAATACCTTGATTAGAATATATATTATTTCTATTCCCAAAGCTATTATCATTTGTTCACATCACAAATCAACTTTCAGGAAGAGTTATACTCCCTTCCAAACCAAATGATAAATGTAACCCCATTTCTGAAAACTCTTCTCTGAGTGAAGACCCTACGCAACAGCCAGTGCTTTAGAGTACATAATGCTTTTCTTGCATATTTCCATGATCCAAGAAATCATATCAACCAATATGCTTGAAAGCAATGTCATGTGTACTACGGAATGAAATGTATGACAAGATGCAGAGACTAAAAATCACTTTCAAATCCCAGCTAGATCACAAATATTTCGGTTCTCAAGTCAATCCAAAAACAAAGATGCCATTGGTTGCAAACTAGAAGGTAAACGAAGCACTTGAAATTAAACTGTAAGTATTAAAAAAAAAACCCAAACATTGTAATAAGAGATAAACTCTCCCAATTGTGTTGGACCACAGAACAAAGAACAGGGAAATTTATTTCATATATGCTGAAGCAATAGTTAATAATTCAAACTGATTGTGAAGAGCTGAGCTGACAGAAAATGCCACATACATGCTCATCATGAACTGTGTGGAAGTGTGAATATTTTAATGAACTACCAGAAAATATATGATAAATAGCATTGGAAAGGAACATAAGAAACCACTCTAATTACTATAAAACAACAAAATACTTTAATGCAATTTCTAAAGCATCTTGTAAAAATGAAAACTCTTTAAAAAGCTGATAGAGATGGAACAGTTGCTTTTTAATGAAAAAGAACAGTGTAAAGCTGCTCCTTCAGAATTAACGCACTGAGTGCAATCACATTTCCAAAGAAACTAAGAAATGTATTATTTTATTATTTAAAATGAAAAAAAAGTCTTCCTTATTTATCTGTGATTCCAAAAGAGGAAAGAAATATGTCACCAATTAATGGCTAACAAATGTGTTTCAGGTTCTGTCCATTGCCTCTGCTCCTGTCACTGGGCACCACTGAAAAGAGCCTGGCACCATCATTTTTGCAACCCTCTCTTCAGGTATCAATATACATTGGTGAGATCCTCCTGAGCCTTCTCTTCTCCAGGCTAAACAGTCCCAGCTCTCTCAGTCTTTTCTTATAGGAGAGATGGTCCAGCCTCTTCACCACCTCAGTAGCCCTTTGCTGGATTCTCTCCAGTATGTCCATGTCTTTCTTGTACTGGGGAGCCCAGAACTGGGCAGAGTACTGCAGATATGGCCTCACCAGTGCTGAGTAGATGGTAATGATCACGTCCCTTCACCTGCTGGCAGCACTTATCCTAATGCAGTTCAGAATACTGTTAGCCTTCTTTGCAGCAAGAACACATTGCTGGCTGTGTTCAGCTTGGTGTCCACTGGGTCCCCCGGGCCTTCTCAGCAAACCTGTTTTCCAGCCAGTCAGCCTCCAGCATGTAATGGTACAGGGAGTTATTCTTCCCCTAGTACCAGACTCTGCAATTTCCTTTTTTTGAACTACATGAGGCTCTTGTTGGCCCTTTTCTCCCACCTGTGGAAGTGCCTCTGAATGTCAGCACAACCCTCTGGAATATCAGTCGCTCCTCCCAGTTTTGTACCATCAGCAAACTTGCCGAGGACACACTCTGCCCCAACATCCACATCATTAATGAAGATGTTAAATAGGACTCGACCCTGTACAGAGCCTGGGGTACACCGCTAGTCACTGGCCTCCAACTAGACTTTATGCCACCAATTATTACCCTCTGACCCCAGCCACTTAGACAGCTCATCAAGCCCATGCTTCTTCAGCTACTCTACAACAATCTTTTGGGAGACAGTGTCAAAAGTCTTCCTACAGTCAAGGCAGACAATATTCACTGCTCTCCCTTCATCTACCAAGTTTGTATTTTCATGGTAGAAAGCTATCAGATTGGTCAAGCTTGACTTCTCCTTGGTGAATCCATGCTGACTATGTCTGATCACCTTTAGGTTGTTCACATTACTGGAAATGGTCCCCTGGATTAGTTGCTCCTTCACCTTCCCAGGGATCAAGGTGAGGTCTGAGTGTCCTGTAGTTCCCTGGGGCCTCCTTCCTGCCCTTTCTGAAGATAGGAATGACATTTGCATTCCTCCAGTCTTCAGGCACCTTTCTCAATCACTGTGCTCATTCAGAAACTACGAGGAGTAACCTATCAATGACATCAGCCAGCTCCCTCAGCACTTGTGGGTACAACAGGGCCTCTGGACTCAAGGGTGTCTTCCTTATTCCAGCCTTTCCACCTGATCTCTGGGACGTGGAATTCCTGAAGACTGGTCTTACCAGTAAAGACTAAGGCGAAGAAGGCATTCAGTACCTCAACCTTTTCTATGCTTTTTGTCACCAGTGTCCTTTCCCCATTCAGCAGCAGGCCCACATTTCCCTTGTGTACATTCAGAAGTCCTTCTTGTTGCTCTTGACATCCCTCACCACATTCAATTCCAGATGGATTTTGGCTTTCCTAACTGTGTCTCTGCATGCTTAGACAGTGTCCCTGTATTCCTCCCAGGCCACCCATCCTTGCCTACACTTTCTGTACACTTCTTGGTTATGCTCGAGTTTTGCCAGAAACTCCTTGTTTATCCATGCAGGCCCATCTGATCTCAGAATTGAGATCAGTTTCAGAGTTTTGACCATAAAATCTTCATGTCAATCTTTCATGAACGGTTGTGTTTGTTTGCTTGTTGTTAATGAAATTCTAAAACAATGTGGGTAAGTATTACACTTGACATTTATCAAACCCACCCTCCTCTTCTTCAGGAAAGATAGCACAAACAACAGTTCATAAAGCTTCAAACTTCTAGCTACTACACGCTGTGTTAAAATGCATTTGTCTTCCTGACAAAAAGATGGTAGTTTCTGGGTTTTTTTTAAGCATATGGCCATAGGGCATTTGCTTCCTGATTTTCATACTTGCATTTTTAAGTTTATAAAGCTTGACCTGAGAATCTGATCAGTCCTCCACCAAGGTATGTTACTTTACTCATTTTATACTAAGTTATAGAAAAAAAGTAAGATGTGGTTGTCATCTTCCAGCTTGGTTGCAAGATGCATAATGGCTTATTTTACAGTGTATTAGCACAATCGGGGAAAGCTGTCAACAGTAGGGTAAAATTTCTTCTCAGTTACTGCTAAAAACTTTCACATTAATTATATATTTTTAACTGATACAGCACTGGTTCACATTAGCAAAGCACCAGCTGTCTGTGAACATACAGAAGCTTTACAGAAACACTCATTGTTCATAATGTATCGCAATTTAGATGAATAGAAATGTAAGTAGACAAGGGTGTTCCGATATTTACCAGATCTTCTACCAATCAGTCTGTCATATCTATGTTCTACGTGTAAAGTTTAATCTGCTTTTACCTAGTGAGACAAACAAATACTGCCTATCTCCTGAATCTTTCTTCTCATTTATTTATAGGATAAAGGAAACGCTAAGCTATTCCTTTCTACTTGAAAAACTACCATGTTTACTCTTATTCTAGATTTACTGTACTATTATAAAAATACTGCTGGACAGCTAGCATGTTTTTATTTCACTATAATCATGTGGAACGTTGCCTAAGAGACTACAGTCTGAATTTTTATCTTCAATTTCTGGTCATCTGAGTTGTTACAAATCATTAGTTTTAAGGCTTCAGAAACAACCCTTGCAGAACAGAAAATGCCACGTCTAAGAAGGAGACAGATCTCTTGCCTAGATTCATATTTGAAATAGAGACTGCATGCTTACCAGCAGAGGAAATTGCTGAGAACTGATTTACTTCTCTTTAATTAAGAGTTTTGATGAACAATAGCAATCATTTATTTTTAAGACTATTATTGTACTTTTTAAAAATACACTATTTTAAAAAGAAACTAAGTATCAGAACAAAATGTATAAAATTTTATTCTGACTTCTTTATAATACAAGGAAATGTAACTTACATTCTGTATCAGTAACGTTATGAGAACAAACTGTATAAACAAGTGGAAATCTGAAAATTCAAAACTATAATCTCCCACTTTGAGTTCAAATTATCTATTTGCTTTCCAAAAAAAAAGGAGTATATTCCCATCACTCGTCTCTACTGCTCTCACTTCATTATTCTGTGGAATCTTGTGCAGTATTTGTATGAGTAATTGCTGACAACATTTGATGTCTTTCACCAGGAGTACAAGCCCAGTTATTTCTCAAAACCATGAAACAATATAAAAAAACAAATTTCAAAATTATTTCAGTAGCAATGATTGATTCTTTTGTTATAATATAGTGCAAATTTGCAATTCAGTTCCTTTTCACAAAAACAACAACAAGTTTTCAAACTGAACTTACTAAAAACACATCCTAGCTTTATAAAGTACACTTCTTAAATAGCTTATGATACTTTGATCACTGGAAGGTTTAGTATAATACTGTTCATTCAAAGGAAACCCAAAAGTGCTCTTGTATAAAGGATGTTTTTACCACAGTAATTCAGCATTGTGCTCTATCACATTTTGCAGTACATAGTAAAGTTGCAGCCCTTTAATTGAGTCAAACTTTAATACAAAAGATTATGAGCTAGACCCTTTCAGACAGCACTTCAAAAGAGAGCAGTTAATGTATAACCTGAATCCTGATGAATATGAAAAATGAAGATGTTCGCTGAGTCTCTAATAAACAGCACATGAGAGAACTGAGGTGGCACAGCTCCATATTTAGTCTCTTTAGTAATAATGTAAGAAATCAAAATCTCGTTCCTGAGAACAATCACATTGTTATCCTAACACTGTCATCAGGAAAAGCACCCATATTTTATGTTTTCTGCTATAAGACTTCTATTCTTTCTGAATAATTTTAAATACTTAATTCTAATTAATTAAATTCTTAATACATTTTGAATTCTGTGTCCTGTTCATGATATTAAAACATAATTAACACATAAGGCAAACAAAATATAATTACTGTGATGAAAGTACAAATAATTACAAATAAAAAGGATCTGCTCATTTGTGTAACCACATTATGAAGTCTTAAGCAAATTCTTCAGGTCTTACTCAGAAACCTCTAACTATTTAAAACATTTGGACTCATACAGTCATTCTCAAAATCCACTAACAAAGGAGACCTTATGACATTATATTTTTAAAGTAACACCATGGAGGAAAAAATAACCCAGAAGATGTCTGTATCACTGAATTTCTCCAGCTGGCCACAAATATCAATGACAGGGCACTAAGGAAACCTCCCACCCCTCTGTTTCTTTCACTTCTATTTTAGATTTGAAGAACCTGCTCACTAGCATTTAGTTTCTGTAACCTTAACCAGCATAAGAAATTTCAAAATTACACCAAAACTAAATTGTCATGATATATAAAGAAAACACTTCCTCACTGTTAGAAGGGTCCAGGGGCATTTATTCATTTCTGTCCATGTACTCTGTTACATAATTACAGTATCTTAAATAATAATTAGAAGAGTGAATGAGAACCTTCATGTGCTTATATATACATATTTACATATGCAGGGGAGGCAGTAAAGAAAGGTAAAATATACTCAGTTTTCTTGAAATTCTGCTAGCAACAGCAGATGTTGGGTATATGGTATCACCTTGGAAAAGCCTAAAATGCCACCATAAATCCTCCTATAGCTTCCACAGAAATTGCCATTGAAGTGCCTCAGGATAACAGGGAACAGAAAACAACAGGACTTCCTATGGAATAAACAATTAAAACCAACCAAACAAACAAACAAAACAAAACAGTCCTCTGCTATCAAATGATATAACAATATATGGAGGCTGAATATTAGCTCAGTTCTGTCTGTAATTAGATATCTCCCTTATTCTTGTCTCTTTCCCCTCAGCAACACATTCCAATGTAAAACAAAAATATTTACCTACATCTGGCAAACAATTCAAATAATCTACAATGAGCATAAACATGCCTAGTACTTTAGTGTATGCTTTTACAGTTAGCTGATATTTTAGTTGTTTGAGGCTTCTCAGTGGAATCAATGATTACTAGAGTAACTTCTTGGGGGAAAGGACTAACCATAAGGGTACCTGGTCAAAGGCCCACAGTAAATTCAATTTATCACATGGTTCCACAATCTTCTGCTACATGGATATCACATGTACATGTTATTGCAGATGACACTTACTGGCCATGCAACACCTTTGAACAATTCATATGCTTTTTGTCCACAAGCATCTCTCATGGGACACATTCTAATGTTGCCAGTCCTTGAGCAGTTTTAAGTATTGAACATTTAAATAAGGAAATGCACAACCTGCTTTGTCATTGACCTCATACTACTACTGTGGAACTTACTAAAATTATAGTTCCTTGATACTTCAAATAGGGAACAGATGGGAATTTTGTTATTAAAAAAAATATCAGGCATGCAAAGTCAAACAAATTGCTAGAAAAAGAACACAGGCAAGTTCCCAGCTTTCAAAAAACATGGACATCACCAATGTCTCACCCATACTAGACTCAAAAGATCACATTACCCCCTGTTACCTTTATGCTAATATTATATTGGGAACCTAACTTGCATATTGCATCAAGAATATAATCCCAACCAAGTTGCTCTAAAGCTTCCTAAAATACAGTTTAAAAGAGCTTTAGTATATTTACACAAATTTTAGGAAATTATTTTTATTAGACCTGTGCTAGCTTGTTTTGCATACACTTAATTGACTTTCTCTGTGGAACCTTCAAACAATACAAATACTTAAGAACATGCTTCTGCCCAGGAGAAAAATGCCACTAACTCTAAAGCAAGACTGTAATGTAAAGTAATAAAATCTAGAAGTTGAGTTAGGAATGGCCTTGCACCCTCCCCTTTTCTTGTTTTGTTTTGTTTTTTTTCTTTTTTTAATTTTCTCTTGTATACAAAATAATATCCAATTACTTTTATTATATTTAAGCATTGCTGGGATATACTATAAGAGCTTTTCTGGGAGTGTTCTTACATCTTAGAAGGCAAAAGCTCAGACACTTGCTATAATTCCTGCAACTACCATGAAAATAATGTATTATACATTGTACTGTTCTCAAGCAACAACTTAAATCTGTAGGTCTCATTTACTTCAAAGGCACCCCCATTTGAATTGTATCTCCACTTTACAGATGATGAAACCGAAGCACTGAAAGAAGAAAATGGTCCAGAATTTTTCAACAGGTCTGTTTTCCATATCTGCGACTATCAAAAGATGTCACATAAATGTCACATAAAAACACTAGTTGACCCATACATGGCCAGCCAGTCTTTGATACACAGAAGACAGCTTCTTTCATACGCATGTGAACCTTAGGTTAACGTATTTTTCTTTCAATAAAAATGCTTCAGACATTGCAGTATCATGGTCATAGAGACCAACATGGAAAAGTATATAGTATTCTTAAAATGTCTGTGCTATATTAAGAACAACACAGAAGCAGTATTCTCAAACACTAGGCCATATTATCACTAAACCTTTTTAAAATGGGGAAGAAGTCAATGAAAATCATACTTTTACAAGTCTAGCCTTATAGGCAGTTACATAGATGAACAAATCATTAGATGAGTTGGAAAGACATTTGTACAACAGTAAGAGGCAAATATCTAAGAATCTTTGCATATCCACATAACTTTAAGCAACAGCATTAAAAATAAAGCAACTATGTTTTGCAGGATTGGGATTTCTGAGGTAAAATTTAACCCTCCAGCAAAAATCAAAAGGTGTAAAACACAAGAGTTCTCAGAAAAGCCTCACAGGCCACAATGCTGCTGCTTCAGCAATGGCGAAAATCAATGCAACTTTTCAGATGAGTTTTTGGTTGGGTAAGCATCTTGTTTTCCTCTGCAAGTAAGACAAAGCAACTGTGATTCTTCATAATTTCTTTTTGTGTTATAAACAAAATACTGATAGCACTGGTAAAGATCTGAAAGCTTTTTGAGTGACTTAAGAATACTCTGTCTTTTGGCCTTTTGCCATATTTGCGATATTTATCCATGCACAGTAACTGTATTGAGCAGTCACAGCATGTGCAAAAACAGAGTAAAAACAAAGCAGATATAGATAGCATTTTGTAAAGAACTTCACAATACAACCAGATATTTTGATTACTATTGAGGTTAACTTTTATTCTGTGTAAAGCCCCCTATTCATGAGTGTTTGGAATTTCTCCTAAGGAATTATGAATAGTGCATTCCTACCTCTACAAGTAGCAGTTTGAGGTCACTTCTAGTAATGAAAACTTAAGACCCATTGAAAAGAACCAGCAATAAAAGCATCACACGTGTGTGCATACAGCACAAAAGAAATTAGTTACTTAGCTTTTTTTTCTACAAAGGCTTTAGAATTATTAAGTATTACAACCTAAAGGTTAACAATATTTATTACTGTAGCTTTGAAGAATTTAAGCATCTTGACCTACAGGATCTCTTCACAAGTAACACTGAAGAAATTATTATGATTTAAATTTCAATAGCCCAAACAATCAACAGGTAATATGTTTAGGTACCTATGATACATTTCTTATCACTATATTCATTTTCAGAAGTATCCACTCAATATATTTTATTGAGAACACTGTGTTAAACTAGTCCAATTAGGGCATAGCGAACTGAATTTGAATGAGATCCACTTAAAATAATAGGCCTAAAATTGCAAAGAATAGAAGCTTTTTGCAAATTTATACATTCCCGTAATGTCTAGTAAAATATCCTTAGGCACGTTTAATCAGCACTTACAATGTTAATAATAACAGCAATAATAATAGTACATTAAATCCATTTTGTGCTCTTGGTAAGTTTAGACAGTAGTTACATTACAACAAAAGAGCAAAACAAAACGACGGATTGTTCAATTCCTGATCTGTCCTGTGATAGAGGCACAGTGCACTGCAAACATATCAGGTCCCCTAAAGGAAAAAGAAAGTTTTCTGTTGCATAGAGTGATCACCACAGCCAAGAATAAGCCTCATTTAGAATTACCGTTGAGCTGAAAAACAATAGTATAAGAGTGCAAGGATATCAAAACAAAACCAATATGAAAACAGTTAAGCAAAACTCCTGGAAGAGTGTTACTGGAAAGAAAATTACAAAGATTTTTAGTTCTCTCATTTACATTCCAATAAAATAAACAGTAAAAAAAAAAATTACTGGGATTCAGAACATGTCCAAAGACATCTTAAATACCACATATTTGTTGGGAGTTGCTATTGGATAATACTTATGTAGTTTATCACAGGTATACTCAGCAAAGTCATAGCAGTTGAAAGTAAAAGTTTTTGTTCCTAAAAACTAAAAAAGACAGTTCATTTAAAAGAGCACCAGCCCTGACAGTTCATACAGATAGACTGAATTCTCAGCTTTTTAGCCTGTCTAGCAAAAAAAAAAAATTACCATCCCGACAGTGTAGTAGCTCTATGAAATGCCCATTTCTTATGTCTGTGTGGTGTAGTGACGACAGTACAGACAGAGGTATCCCTCCTCCACAGGGAAAGGCCAATATCAAAATGCTGTCATGTACTTACTGTCTGATTTCAAATTCCACTAGATTGTGCTTCACACCACTTCCATTACAATTAATTTTACTGGCTACGTCCCCAACTTCTTCTTGAAGCAGAACAGACTCACATTGCCCAGTCCCTACCCACTAACCCACACAGGCCCAATCTAGCCAGCTGAGAATTTACATTTTAAGACAGTCTGTCAGTGATTCACAGGATAAAACTTTCATTTTTAATTAAAAACTGCAGTCAGAGCAAATTTGAAAAGGTCTGGCTGTCACTGTTACTTTAGATTCTAGGGCCAGAAGAGGAAAAGCACAGTACTTTGGATATAGCAGATAAATTATTGTAATTCATTTCAAATATGCAAGTACAGTATTTCCAATAAAATAATTATAGAACTGGCAAGTAAGCTAGGGATAGTATAGTAGAAGGATCATCATGAAGCAAACATGGCATTCTTTCATTAGTTGAGAGTTATGTAAAGGTTTATGATCTTTATAGACTCTGGTCTATCTCATAAACTTGAGGCGAAACTTAGTTATACAAATATAATTTCTGGTTATAGCCTGGTTGAGAAAGATCAACATAGTTAAAGAAGTAAGACAAAATTACAATACACAATACAAACCACTACAATAATACTTCAATATGACATTTTTTTTAATCAAGTCAGTTTAGGATAATATCTGAAAAAAAAAGGCAACACTTGCATTTACTATCAAATGGCACCAATTGCAAAATATCTAAAACTTTCCACCATGAGAGGCACATGCAACTTGTCTGGGCAAAAGCAGCAAGTTCCACTGAAACTGTTAGAAGAGAACAGCTCACTATTTGCTTCATGAGGCTTCTCTCCAGTGCAGCAAAACTCCAAACTGTTAAAAGTTTTAAATTGCCTTAACGCTCATACATAGCTTAGGAGCGTTAGGGCACCTGGCCAAAAAAAGCACAAGTAGTCTATATTTCAGGCCTACTGAGCAATGGCAGAAGCAACAGAAGTTATCATGGGAATTCCTTGGCAAGAGAAATGAAGGCAAGAACAAAGACACTTCCTTCAAACTTTCCTTGAAGTATAGTACTAAACACTACATGTTTTTTGGGAGTGGGTTTTATTTTTGTTTTTTCCTGGAAGTTTTACAAAGGCGAGAGCATTCCTAATGCCATGGTTGACAATAAACCAGGATAAGCTCCTCTCAAACACTTCTGAATCTCACTTATGAAACATAGAAACCCAATCTCACTGTTGGATGGCAAGTGCTTCCCACTGCTAGCTACTAAATATAGTCCAACAATAGTAACAGCAGAAGCCTACACAGAGGGTGTTGCAAGATGGCCCACAGCAATTCTGAAGTCAGACAACCATCCCGATGATGCCATTTTTCCTGAAGAAACCAACCCCAATCACAGATCTCAGATAAAACTGCATTAAAGCCACATTCTGTTTCAGCCATCAACCAACTAAAAATTAAATGAAGCTGGATAAGAGTAGAGTCATGATACAGACATCAAATGCGAGGTCACATATTTTCCCAGAAGACTTGCTTCAATTAGTCCATAAATCAAATGCACAAAGGACAGAAAAGAGACTGCGTGGCCTGCTGCAAAACCTTAACTTCTTAGCCTTTAGGTTTACAACCCAAGTAGTCTATTTACTTTCTAGTGTAGTATACAGGAGATTTTTATCTCAAGTAGAACCTACAAACACTCAAAATATTCCTTCTAATTCAGCTCAAAGTTAATTTAAAAATGACTCTTTCTTTTCAGGTTATTCATGGACCAGCTCTTCCTTCACTACTACAATAGTCTCCCCAGGTAATCCTTTCATCTACTTTTTCTTACCCTTTATACAATTTTAGGTTTCTTTTTCCCAAGGCTGTGATTTATGGCTGACATACAGCCCTTTCACTGCTGCGGCTCTCCTCAGTCACCCACTTAACTTTCTTTAAATCACATTTAAACTGTAATTTTCTCCCTAATTTATATCCAATTTTGTATGAGAACAAGATATTTTAGGAATGTTAATGAGGTATGGGGGCTTTAACATGTAGGTCTCTAGATCAAAGTCATCTGTAAGCAGCATAGGCCACTGAAGATTTGGTGGTGTTTTTAATCAACTGTGGAAGATGCAACGATAGTCTCCATCAGAGTCCAAGTGATCAGATATATACATCATAACTTTATAGAAAACAGTATGATACCTGTTTGGCACTGGCAGCAGAGAGGTCGCTCATAGAATACATGTGGGAAATAAAGCTTCCAAACCAAGTAGATGTTACTCTCTCAGATGATAATAAAACTACCTCAGCCTATCAATATGCGAGAACACCAGTCATCTACAGAATCTGCAGTAAATCTTACATTTTACACAGTGGCGTTGCATTAACCAATACATAGATTTTAGATTAACAACCACTAAATATCCTTGTGTTTTATCAGATTGCATGTGAAAGAGGGCATGCTAAAATTGTAACGTGTATTTGATTATAATGTTTAAAAGGTTACCCATCTTTGCTGTATTTATCTTTTTGTTTATTTAGAGCAATCTTACTCACTTATTTTAATGAATTTAATGCTCATTAAAGGAACCGAAGGAAAAAAAAGAGCACAAGCAGCAATAATCGTGCTTCATGAAAACAGATGCCATCTTAAACTGCACACTGAGTTCTAATTAAACATGGTTTGGGACTGTAACAACATCCCTTGTATGAGACGTCACATTTATTCTAGCAGTAAAAATTTAGAAAAACAGTCAAGAGATTAATTAATACGCAAGATTTGAAATACACAGAACCTATTTTCTTAGATCAGCGATGAGAGGACAGCAAGTCAGACACTGAAAATAGATTGCATTGTAATGTCAAGTTTCCTAATACTATTTAATGCTACTTTGTAAGTGAAAGCAACATTTATTCAAGGATTTCACATCCAAAATATCATCAGAATTATCATCTAATGTATTCAAATAATGCCACATGAACAGGTTGTTTTTAAAATAGTACAGGTACAAATATTTTGCTCAGAAAAAATAGCCCTATTGTCCATTAAAAAAAATGAAAAAGCTTATAAATTGTAAAAAAAAGACTGTAAAGCTCAACAGAGATGTAAGAATTTGATTTTGGGAAACATGAGTTCAAACTTGAATATTACTGTGCATTTTCTTATCTCATCTCTCAATAGCTCCTAGTGAAAACATTTCTGTATTAGTCAATCTATTTTCAATTTGGTACTTTACTGGAAGTCTCTCAGGAGAGCTAAAGGTATACAGCTGGTCAGGCTTACAAAGAAAAGCACTGTGAATTCTATGCAATGCCAACTATACCTGTGCAATAACTAGTTCATGGCAGATCCACCAGCCACTCATATAGATTTATTATATCCAAATGAATCTTGTTTTTAACATCCATCAAATGACTGAAAGCTGACTGTAACAGTAAAGCACCATATCTTCACACTCTTCTACAACCACTTAAACAAGAGCAGAGGTGAGAAACTAAGTTTTAGATTTGTCACACGCCATTTGGAAAGAACCTTAAAAGTATTCGTCTTTTCAGGATGTTTTCCTACATTCTATGTTAATCTCTTAACCAAATGGATGATGATAAAAGGACTGATCCTGAACTGGCATCCTAGTACTTTATCCATCCAAATATCCATCCATCCAGAATACATTATCATGTATTCTGCAAGATAAGATTTTGCCTTGGTCAAAACAAGTAAGAAAAAATACTAGTGAAAGAACAAACCAATAAGGAGCAGCTTGTTCCAGAAGTATTTCAGATTTTTGCATAATTAGAGTGTAAAATGCAAGGAAATTTATAGTTTACCTTGTTATAAATACACAGCAGTGTCACTTGAGACAAATCTGCTATATAACTAAACAAAAAGAGGCATAATGATTTAATATTCATGATGGAAACATGCAAATGTTTTCTTTTTAAAAAAATATTACCTAAAAATCCATATATAAAAAGACACAAAGTGAAAGAAAAGAAAGAACACCGATAACACAAAGCTGCCAAATTTCTACCTCAGCAGTAATGTAATTCGGCGATGGGAAAATCTTTATTGAGAAATCTTAAGTGTCACATCAGTCAGGGAAAATTTCTGTTTAAAACTATTAGTGCTTCATTACAAATTCTAGTTTTAATTCCTGTAACTTCAAACAAGTAATTTGAGCATCAAAAACGCTCAGTCCAAATTCAGAATGCAGAACAAAAAAAGATTTAAGAGTCACAGTCAGTAATGACTACCCCCTACAGTAATACTGGATCACTAAAGAAACTAAAGATGAAAAATGGTACGTTTTTTTCCAGGAAAATTCCCCAAAACCATGTATATGGAAACCATTAAGAAATGTTGAAAATTAGTCTCAAACGCCTCTTCCGTCAGGAAAAGAATTGTGAGGTTTCTTACCCTGTCCAGATGGAGAGCCTAAAATTAATTTGGTTAGTCTATCTAAACACAGAAATCATATCATTTAAACTACTCTGATCTAGGTACCTATAGAGAAACCAATAATCTATCTTGTGCACAGTACAATAGGCAGTTCACCGGTGATCCTGCTTGGACACAAAGAGTTACAGTAGCACCAGCCAAACACTCCCCTTGTGATCTCTCCTCTTATACAGGATCACACATACCATTACTAACACGATGTGCCTATCAGAACAGAAGCTACCTGAAAAAACACCAGCTTCGTTGCTGGTATTAAAACCTGTGAGGAAAGCAGGGAAGGAAGGAGGTAAGGGATAAGAACAATAACAAAAAGCATCATTCATCACCTAATGGTAATAAAAGCAGAACAATCGGTAGCTTACAGCAGAACCTTGTAAATCTAGATGAGGACGCATTTGAAAAATACTTCAAGGAATGTCAGTATTTTCTAAATCCCATTAATTAAAAAAATCAAAAAAATTCCCCAAAATATCAAAAGTTTCTGGTGGTCAGAAACAGCAACGAAATCTAAGGCATGTAATCTCCGAAGCCACCATGAAATTCTCATGATTTATGTGTCTGTGTGTACATGTCCATGCATCCATGAGACCTCAGGACCAAAAAGAAAGAAAAGAAACCCATCTGTTTTGCAGTAGATGGCTTTCACTTCCTAGGAAAAAATATTTATCAATTTAAAAACACGAATCTATGTGGATCAATTCTACAATATTTTTGAATCAACTGCATTGCAAACATTTCAATCCTACAGAGAAAGTTACACAGAAACGA
This sequence comes from Alca torda, assembly GCA_008658365.1. NCBI lineage: Eukaryota > Metazoa > Chordata > Aves > Charadriiformes > Alcidae > Alca > Alca torda. The sequence goes on from CM018101.1 coordinate 32,608,580, forward strand.
TAATTTACATATACTAATTTGGCAAAAATTGCTTTCTAAATAACTATGTTTTGTAGAAGCCACATTCTGTTTTTCCTCTAGTGCTTTTCTGACAGCCGAAATAGATATAAGTTGTAATTTACTTGTATCAATTTCCTACTTTACTAGTGTCCAGTAAAATCATTCAAACAGCACAACAGATAAAAGGCAATAATGAAAAGCATTTTCAGTCTTCGGAGAGCTATAATGTGCACTGAATACAAACAGCAGTTAGGGAATAAGAATTAAAAAAACAAACATACACATACTTAACAAAGTCCTGCTGATACCTTGTAAGACAACTCCTAAATACATTTCAGTATCCAGCAATGAAAATATTATGTAAAATGATGTGCATTGATCCAGTAATCCCCAAAGCTCTTAGAGTGACTTTAATTTACCTGAACAGAGAACTGCTTTGAGAAAAATCCTTCTAGACCTTGCCAAAATCTGACTGCAGGGAGCAGCATATTTTTATAATCATAAAAGCAGAACAACAAAAAAGATGTCAAACACAAGACCAATGGCAGCTGAAGCTATCATGTTTTTTACACAAATAACAATCAACAGTGTGAAAATTACTGGTAAAACAGGCTATGAAGTACAAGATGAAAAGAAAGTTCATCAGGAGTGATAGTAAAATATTTTTAGGAATAGCAGCTTGTACAATCTAAAGGTTAAAAGACATATAAAATGGAAAATTAATACAAATATTTGCATCCCATATATGCATATTTTACTAGAACGCTGTTCTTGCTGATGTTTATGGTCAAATTAGAAGAGTCCATGTTGTTTTAAATGTCATGTTCTGTATACTATGGTGCTCTAATTCCCACTGATGTCAACAGGACACAAAATTAGGCCTTCAAGATTTTAGTTTATGTTTCCATTTCAATTTCACTTTTTAAGCAAAATTGAATACTGTCCATGATTAGGGTTCCCATTTAGTACTTTCTTCCAAGGTTGAAGGATGACCTTCTAATCATGTGTGTTATAACTGCACCTACCAAAGGGATATCAAAACGATGACTTCAGTTACACTAGAGTAGAAAATATTGATACAGACTAGCTACAAAAGCTATTACTTTAAAAAATCTAATATGTAAAAAAAAAAACCAAACAAAAAAAAAAAAAACCCAACAAATAATAAATTCTATACATAACAGATTCTGCATTCTATAGAATAAGGCAAAAATGTTAGTTGCAAGACAGTTTTTATTCTCACATAGCAGGAGAAATCTGTGGCTCAGTGTTACAATTCCAAGAAATACTCTTCTGGCTCTACCTTTATTTGACTTATATGATTCCTATCACCCTATCTGTGATTTATTAATATTATGTTTTTATCACATGTACAGAAAGTCATCTGATTGCTCCGTTAATAGAATGTTTATTCCTCTACTGACAGATTCCTGTGCACTGAATTCTACAAAACTATATAAGGGATAGAAGACTGCATTGAAGTAAAGGGACAAAGAGGAAATTGGAAGACTTAACCCCCAAGTGGTTCATGTAATTTAATAAAATTCTATTTTAAAACCAAACCAAGCCTATGCTGTAATGTCAGTCCATGTCAGCGAATCTAGCTGTTAAAATCATACTGATTTAAAATGACTCTTCTAACTACCTAGAGAAAACACACCTTCATACTCTTAGATCCTTTCCCAAGAACAGATACGACTTTCGAAGTCTTTTGGTCTTCAGCTCATCTACCTTAATAAAAATGTATGAAAGGCACTCAAAGAAAAAGAACACAGAAGAGCAGCATCGTAAGAAGAATAAAAGCTTTTTGAGGAAAAAGGCTGGAATCTCTAAGAGAAGGTAACACTGAAGCTAAAGAACGATGGACGTAAAGCCCTTTTTTAAACAAGGAGTATAGCACTGATACATAACAATGTCACATACAAATCCGCAGAAAGTAAATTACTTGTACACAATAATTTACAATGAAATGCCAACTACTGTCTACCCTCAGTTCCACAAACTTACAAAGAATATCAACTTGTTCACTGTTTTCAGTATTTGGAAAATTCTTTTTGAAGTGCAAACAAAAGTACTGAAATATTTTACCTAAATTATTTCTCCATCACCAATTCAACACAATTGCGAATAACCACAAGGCACAAACTATAAAATAATATAAACCAGCACAAGCCCAGTGAAAAAAAGACTAATTTATCTTGTAATATATAACTTAATTCTGCTAATTTCAGTTACCAGATTAGGAACTAGTTTTTACCAAACCCTTCATCCTCTACACAACATGTTAGAATTTCTGTTCTGCAATTCCTCCACAAAAGAAATCACTGGCAGTAATTTTCTCTTTAAAACTTTCACATTTCATATGGTCATAAATATTTAAGAGCTTCACCTTTAATAATCTAGTGCTGTCTTTTGTTATACTCATCTTAAAAACAAGTAGGTATGACAATGAAATGCAAAAGAAAAAAATGATTAGAACAGACGCAACAAAAACTTGTTTAGTGTACATTGTATCTCTCAGTCTTTGCAGAGACCTCAGCTGATATTCGGATAAATACCGAAACAGATCTTCACTAAAATATTAGTGTGTACGAATCAATTAGAAGAATCTCTTTGCTTGACTGGGTTCAGCATTTCAGCCCTGCATTGTGTTTTGGTTAAAGAGAGAAATTCCTGACAGCGTGATGCCTATATTAGTGTTCCTGTATCACATAAGATTAAAAAAAGTGTGTTCGTGAACTGAAGTGATCACACTTACAGGACAGTGTCTTCTCACGGACCTTTTATTTAATATTTTTTCCTGTAGTCAAATGACAGTGTTCCATAATGCATACAAATGGAAATATAGCCTATGTCTGTTTCACATTTCAGTAGCTTTGGGATGTTTTGCTTTGCTCTATATGCAAACTTAAAAGAAAACCAAACAATATCAAATAAAAGTAGTAGTATATTACTTTCCATAAACCAAGGAAAGAGGTAAACTATTCCATCTCTTGTCAGCTGTGTTAATAAAATTGATTTGAACATTCCAAAGAAAATGGCAAAAGAAAGAGTAAAGCAGAAATTAGATTTATTTTTGTTTTACTTCATTCCCCTCCATAGAGTTAAGTGTCCATATTTAAAAAATCATTTTAGTGTACATACTTGTTTTTAAATCACATACATGCTTATTTTTAAACACCCCATACACTCTAATGGATTTCAGTGATGTTACATAGTGGTGAAGTTACCTAGATATATGGTTATGGGTATGGGCGACCCTAACTTCTCTGCTAAATTCTATCTTAAATGAAACATTTTTCTTTATCCTTTCTGTCCTTGCTACATTTTCATATATATATGTTTTCACATTTTTACTATACACATTTACTATATAGAATGACAGGACAAAGAACCAGTTCCTGCTAACTTCCTGTGCGATTAAATCCATTTGATACCATGGGAGTACGTGCATGAATAAAGTGAGCCATATGCAGCACACAATTCTTATTACCAAGCAGTGCTTACACACAAGGATTGTCCTTCTACAGTGAAGCTCATTTAAAAATAGTCCCTCATTAATCTACAACAGATTTTCTTCTGATTTGCTCCCTAACACTTAAAAAAACACATTTGCTCTCTGATTTGGTGTGTTTAACATTAGCAGCAGCCATGAATGTTCTGTATTTTAACAGTCATTTCAGGGGATCTAGTTACATGACTATCCGCACCTACAGTTATTTGTAGCTATATGTGTATAAAGAACTTTTTTCTTAAAAAAGTTATCCTTAGATTTCCAGATAATTAGTATAGGATAAAAGGGAAGAGTGAAAATTAGTGTGTTTTACAACCAGATTTTTTTTTTTTTTCTGTGTTATTCATACTCTGTTAGGCAATGACACAAACCAGGGACTAAATTTTAGACTGTAAGCCACAGAAGATGCCTACAAGGATTCTCTTATGTATAACAGCACAAACAGTAAGGGGATTTTTGCAAAGTACAGCTGACTGGACTAGTTTTTATCATTCTGCAGATCTCTGTAATCTCTTTGTCTGGGCAGTGTATTTGTGATGCACAAGTGTACAATTCCTTCATATCTCTGAGTCATCCTAAAAATGCAGCTCTAAAATTATTTTTGATAGTTCAAGTAAAAACTAACAATGCAAAAGAATGTATTATATACACCACCAGTCCCATATATAGAAACCCAATAAAGGACCAGAGCTATCTAAAATTATGTCTGATTTAATATTATTTATTCCACCTGAGATCTAAGATTCTGCCCATCTGAGTGTATGAAGTAATTCCTGATTGTCATCTAAGCAATCAAACGTCAACTCACTCCACTGATGCTAGCTCAATTATCGGTTATTTGATTACCAGCCACACACTAAGATCTCTCACACAGCTGTAACTTTTAAGGTAGATGTGCCCTACAATTAGTAAAATACCCATGAAATCTATAGTTTTAGTAAAGGGAAGCCACACGACTTTTGAAGGATAAGTTTCACCTATACTTTGGGTTAAGTAACATCAGGAAATTGCCTTATTGTTTTCACAGTCAAAATCTGAAAGGGAATTGCTGAACATAAAAGATATTTTCACACTGCTCCAGAGGAAGAGTCTTGGTTTTCTAAGGAGTACTCTGGTATCTTCAAGGCAACACTGTAAGGAAGAATAATTTGAGATGAACCTCCTGTCTTTTTCCCAGTCTACACACTATTAAGAAAAATAGAAAAATGATCAACATTACAGCAAAACATAGAGGATATTACAGACAAGAAAATCTGAATATGTTTTTCCTTTCAGCAAGTTTGAAGGGAAAAAAGGAAACGGTTTATCAGGAAACAAAGAAATGATAAATCAAAATGTTGATCCGACAAATATCTGAGGTATTTGCAAACACAAAGCAGGCAAAACACTAACAAGATCTGCAAAACATTCTGAAGTACAAGGTCTCAGTGAGAGGCATTTCTGAAAACTGGTCTTTGTAAGAACAGGACTCTGAAAATGTGCAAGTACTGAAAGCCATGTCCAAACAGCAAAAAAACTAATTCTAAAAGAAGCTTCGGACTCTGCATAGATTCAGACAAGCTAGACAACTTCAGTATGAGCTTCAAACCATTACAAAGAGCAACCAAAAGCACAATTAAACATCTATGTCAAGGGCGTGTGGTTACCTGCACTCTCAGCAAAAGACAAACTCTCAGCTTCTACGACTTCATTCCCAACAGTAGAACCGAATACCACTAGCTCTCCTCAGCAGTTACTAAATTATTCAATACATGCAACTCCAGGCAACACCAGAAATCTGGTAATACAACTGTCTCTCTGACTGGAGAAGTCATCCACCCTACACTGACAGACAAAACTTACAAATACAAATCTGGGGGAAAATCCTGCTTACGTTTGTGTATCTGTATGTATATGCGTAACTCAAGAAAAGCAGCCATTGTTAACCACTAATAACACCTCAGAAACTCAGTAGGTGGAATAATAACTACACTAGTGAAAAAAGCACAGTAAGAACCTGACTGAAAATTCTCAAACACATTAAAAACAGTGAAGTAATACACCATACTAAGAAAAGTACAGTGAGTGTGACAGTGTCTGACAAATGGTATCTATTAATGAAATTTAATGCTTCAAAACATTAATACAGAAGGTTTGTGTTCTTCCGAAAAAATACATAGCTCCAATTCTTCCTGGGGAACCCAGCATTGAAATGAGCTTGAAAGCTCATTCAATTGTAACCTATACTCCTGAATTTCTCACCAGAATATGAACTTGCAACTCTTTTATCAGGTAGGTCATCTGAGAGACCAAATGATCAAGGATTGTGTCACAATAAAAACTGTCTCACTCTGACAGAGATGGGAGTTAAGAAACTGAATTCAACTGAATAATTCAAAGACTTAAATGGAAGGCTGTACCAGGAGAGAAGAGCGCTAGCACCCACTGTTTTCTTAGATTTCTAAGTGTGCTACCTCTGCATCTAGAGACAGTAACACCAAAATGCCACCAGAGAGATATATTTCTTTGTGGTTACACTCACAAAGTTCTGCAGACACAACAAACCAGAAGAAGCTGTCAAGCAGGTCTGTTTCTCTTACTGTGTTCATTTCTTTTAATGTGGAGAGACTCTTGATGTGAAAAATGGGAAGTGGTTGAGAAAGCAGAGATTTCACCGATAACCAAAAGATAATGTTGCGTCCTATCCAAGATATAAAAAGAAAGCACAGAACGTTTTTTTAAAAAATTGGTATCCCTGAGTTATTCAAATACCTCAACAAAGGCAGGAGGTGCACAAGCATACATGTGGAGTCTTAAGTACACCAACGGATAGAAAAGTCTATATTGAAAGACTTCTTTCTACATATCTGTACGTAGTCAAAGAAGTTGGCGATAAATACAAAAGGACAAGCCCATACCACTTAGCAGAAGATGTAAAAAACATAAATGAAGCCTTTGAGATACTAATGACGGTAGGTTTCAGAGGGGATTTCTAGAACATAACAAATAGAGCATCTAATATTCATAATTTAAGGGACATTCTGAAATAAGGACAGTCTAGGGAGCCATTCTCAGGGTTTTTGAGAGTTCATGGCATCAGATACAATCTGTCAATGAGAAGTAAAAACTGCTACAGAGTTAACCTTTGAAGGATACTCAAAGACTTATTCAAGACAGAGTGATGTACAGTATGGAAGAGCTGGAGTGAAGCAGGCATTGGTATTTCTTCAGGAACGTACATTGCTCCTTGATTTACTAACTGCCATTTTCTTACAGAGGATAGATCTCCAGCTGAAATGTTCCCAGCAGTGCAAAACCAGGATAGAGAACAACTTAGAGAAAGAAGAGGCAGGGAATGGGCATCCCCCATCACAGCAGTCAAATTGTCATTGATCCTGTGGCACTTTTGCTTTAGTGGGAAACTTCTAAGGCTGTAAAATTTCACTCTTTACTCTTTCAAGTCGGTGAATTCAGGTTTCCTCCCACCCCAAAGCTCTTCAGTGTTCTCAAGTGTTCTTGCTCATTAAGTATGAAATAGCACTGTTATCTGAGCAACAGTTATGAACTGCAGAAAATATCTCTGCCTAATTTTCTGAATGGCATCTGCAACCTGAAGTTAATCCAGGAAAGCAAAAGTTTCACACCAAAACCGCAAGATTTTCACCTCCTCACAATAATAACAACCAAAAAGCTGAAAATGCAGCTTTCCTACCAGTAACCCAGTTTAAGAATTTATCTATTAAGAGAACGCATCTGTTAAGCACTGGTTACTATATAAGCATTTCTAGCAATTCATTCATCATCACGGTAGAAAAATCCCATCACACCTTTCTTCTACACATAACTGACAACCTATTTTCATTTTTTTTATTAATCTCTCTCTAACATGGACTACTGCAGACATCAGCAAAGATGAAACAACAGTTTTAAGGCCACTGCACCTTTCACAGGTTATGTACTCCTCACTAAAAAGTGGAAAGACTGACTGAGATTATAAATTAGATTTGCTCAAAGATATAGAAATCCACATGTCCAAGAAGTTCACTAGTTATTTTCATTCTTTCTAATACCTTTGGAATAAGATTACCCTTGTGCACTAGATTAATAAAGCAATCCTATGAATAAATCAGCCAGGGATACAGTCCTAGTAAGTGTCCTTTTAGGGATTACATTGCCTAGAAGGACACATATCTGTTCCATCAAATACAGCCAAACAGCTGGAGAAGAAACATTTCCTTTTTATGTATACACACTATTTACCCTGTTCAGCCAAAACTGTCTAGAAATTTCCAAGCTAACTGAAATACTACTGCTAAAGTCTTAATACTCTGTTTCTTTTCCAGAGTCACTGTAATCATGCGAATTAAACCCAAGGAATGCTAGCATTCTTACAGAGGTATGATTGCTCCTGCAGGCATTCACTGCCACCTGTTAGCATTAGAAAGTACAATGCTCTCTTCATTATTTACCGTCCTTGATATATTTATAATTTTCACCTAGTCGGTATGTGAAACTTCACATGACCATTTAAGGCAGCTTTTGAAAATGTAAAATGGGAAACAGGTGTAAATTCTACATATTTGACTTAGTGACAACAAAAATTGACACTGATTATCCACTTCTCTGATAAAAAAATAAATTGCATCATAGTATCATTAATATCAACTAGGAGAAATATTTCTTTAATTTAATGTTATACTTTTTCTTTCACATGCCTTTTACAATAGAAAAATTCAAGACTTCTCATGTTAAGCAAAAATAATTTTCAAAACTATCCAAATCGTCAAACAAGGTACACAAAATGATTTCATTGTTTGGAAATTCTGTTAATCAAGAACAGGTCATTGATGCACTTAATGCATCAATTTTCAAAACTCCATTCTTTGTGGAAATTGGTTAAAAAAAAAGCCAAACTAATCACAGAATCCATCTGTTATTTATGGTAAAATGAATTGGTAAATAGTGAATATTTATTACTTAAGCAAAGACAGTTTTCCAAATAAAGTTGATGGCATGCTGCCAATAAGTAGAATACATAGGCATTTGGCAAAATGCCATTTCCTCGATGCAAAACTGTTCTAAAGTGATTCTTACTGGATACGTATTTCTCTTTACCAAACTGCTTCTTACTCCCTAATTTATGAAATACTATAAATCAAATCATTAGATGTTTTATTAAGCTTTCTTCTCGATATTTGAATTTAACCACTGCTAGCATTACCTGAGGTAAAAACTGTTATCATTTAAGCAAAGACACAAAGGCATTATGGATCTGATCCAAACAATGCCGCTGTCAAAGGAAATCTTTCTCAACGACCACTGAGGGGCTTGAGCCTATTAGGACAGCTCTTCTAAGGCTTGACAGGAAAATCCACCTATACCATTAAGGTACAAATTAATAGAAACAACTCAAAAAATGTCTGCAAGCTTAACAATAAAACATCATGTTTTGTTGTGCACCTTTCCCTGCCAAGATTCACCCTTTAAAAGTTAATCACATCACCGTGTATCAGGAACAAACGCAGGGAAGGTAGATAGTCCATAAATAAAGTCTGAAAACCTGATCTTAACAAACAGTTGTGAAAGCACACGTCAGAGCTATCGGAACTATCCATCTTTATCAGCAATACGTATTGTGATACCCAACTAAACAAAGTAGCACAAAATACTATTTGCCCTTTCTACCTCATTAATATCTACCCTTTCATCACTGATGAATATCAACTCTGCCTTGGTTAAGCTCATTGAAATCCACTAACGTCTATTTTTTTCATAAAAAAAACCCCACCACACCCTATTTTTGGGTGAAAAAGGAGAGTATGTTCATGCTTGGGAAGCTGTTAAAAACTTTAAGCACATCTGAAACAATCAAAATAACAAGTTAACAGTATGGATTACACATTTGTTAACATACTTTAGAATAGTATGTAAGAAGTTCTAAATAAAGTCACACCATTGTATTTACTTTTTATAGCTATTTCTGAGTGTTTCTGTGAAACAAAAGGCCATACTCATGACTAAATTTGTCATCATTCACAAATCTACTCACTCTTTTTCACTAGTATGAACAGCTTTCTTGACCACGCTGCAATACAAGCTCAACATTGAACGTACCTTGTGTTTTTTTTTTTTTTTTTTTCTTGAGAAATGCTACCGGTTAGGTTGGCGTAGAGACATAAGGCTGTAAATTCCTATCCTCCATCAGTACCACTGACCTCAGAGCAAACCCCACAACTGGCTACAGACATTCAACATCCATCATTGCTCCTGAAACCTAATCTTTCAGGGAAGGACAGCTGCACTGGGCAGCAGTTAAGCAGCTTTCTAACACACACTATCATCCCAAACAAACATAAATAAATAAATAAAACTTCCTGTCCTACTTTCTGATCAGTGTTTTAGAAATCTCTCACTGCATGTACTTCACACCAAATTAATTACTACTATCTACACATAGGCAGACAAAATTCTAATCTAGTAACCAGAGACCTTTTTAAAAAAAAAAAAAAAATTGCTGCTTCTTACATGCAAAATATGGCTGTTTGCTTATTAATTAAAAATACTCAACTTTCCGCAAGTATTAATAAACAGTACACCTGTAAAGAGGGTTTTAATAAAATGTAGCATAAGAGGTAAAGATATGATACACCTGACATTCACAGCACTGAAAACCTTGGCAGGAAATCTCTGGCCCTACATTTGTAAACTGCCTTTTAAAAAAGCCCTCCTGGCCTACCGTAAATTCCACAGAGGAGGAAAACACCTTCCTTTTAGAAAAGTAAAAAGAATATAAACTTAAAAGTGTGATTCACAGAAGTTTAATTATGCAGGTGAACACAGATAAATTAATCTTGTCTCTATGCTAGAAATGGTAACACACATCTGTCTCATAAACCCCTTCTTGCTGTGGCATAAAGGAGGTCAAAGAAAGATATACAGTACGAAATATCCCTACATATTTCTGTAGGGATCAATTTTATCTTTTTTTTTTTTTTCTGAAAAATAAAGTTAAAAACATTGTTCCTTAACTTTAATAAAGAATATGTGCTTCACTTTTGTAAAAGCATGCACAAATGAAAAGAAAAAAGAAAAGAAAAGAAAAGAAAAGAAAAGAAAAGAAAAGAAAAGAAAAGAAAAGAAAAGAAAAGAAAAGAAAAGAAAAGAAAAGAAAAGAAAAGAAAAGAAAAGAAAAGAAAAGAAAAGAAAAGAAAAGAAAAGAAAAGAAAAGAAAAAAGAAAAGAAAAGGAGAAAAGAGAGAAGGGAGATGGTACAAATGGCAATCTCTTTACTCCTCGTACACAAACTTCAGCTTTTTGGGGGAACTACAGACAGTTCAAAAATGCAGTTAAGAATTTTTTAATTCAATCAGTATTGTAAAGCAAGCAGAATTACTGAGTTCAAACTTAGCAACAATTATTTTCTAAAGGTCAGAAAGCCTGTGACATTGTTACCAGAATGTATTTTAATTTCCTCTCAGTGAGCTGAAGCAAGTAACAGAAAGCCAGACTTTTGGGTAGAACCAGTCAATAAACCAAGGTGAGACATCGAAATCAAAATGGGATTGGGAAAATCTGCAAGAGAAATTCACACCTATTTTCACATTTAGGACTTAAATCACATTTGTTTCAGTCATGTTGGGACCGACTATATTCTTCATGATAATCAGCCGATTCTGCCATCTAAAAAGCCAGATTTTACACCCCACTTACTGAACTCTGACTTACAGATACATAATTTCCAGAACACTAAAAACTGTAAAAGAACGAGCAATGCACTTGCCTGTGTTACTCCATATACCACATTTGATATACTGCTTGGGGAAAAAGTACACATTATCTGACTACAACAATATGTGACCAGTTCGGCTGGCACTAACCAGGACATCCATTTTGATTGTCTGCAAACAACAAATTAAATTGTGTACCAGTGGAGCGGCTCCAATAATTGGAAGATTACTGAAAAACTCAAATAACTCCACTAAGCTTAACTATGAAGAAGCGTAGCACAGGGAATGATAGTATATTAGGGCATGTCCTCTGGTATAATAAATCAAAGTGCCTAAAATTCTATCATTTTCAGTTGGCTGAGAATGAGGAAGTTTTCTGCACATTCTTTGTATTTGAAAGAACACACAGAATCCCCAGCAGATATCAGACACACAAGTATAAATAGGGGAGTTGATTTTTACAAAAATCTCTAGTTTGGAACTCTACTGCAAGATCAATCACTTTTTTGTTGTTGTTGTTGTTGTTCTTTTTTTTTTTGTTATTGTGCTGCTAAGCTTATGGAGAAGGCTATCACAGCATGTAAGCACAAGACAGTTAAAGCTGTAAGTCTTTTTATCTTAGGGAAGTACAGACTGTGTATACCTACTGATGGAGTTAAAAATAAGCTGATAAACAGAGTATTTAGTGTGAATTGTCACTTTTATGAATGAATTGAAAGAACATGACTAGTAATCATTTTTTAAAATAGCAATACTTTCAGTATTTACATAATAATTTATTCAATTTAACCTTTTTCTTTTTTTTTTTTTTTTTTTTTTTGCAAACAAACCATTTGTATTATTTGGTATCTATTTTCCCTGCATTTTAGCCATCCACTTCCTATAGGAGGACATGAACATCCAATGTTTTAATAAATATTACCTATCACCAACCAAAAGCCACCTGAGCTTATAAAATGTAAGTCAAAATTGTGCAGTAGTGGACATACGGTTCTGTCAATGCACAGCGGCTTAAACAACAAGTGAAGTGAAGCTTGTTGGAAAGGAATTTACAGGCAAAGCACTCTCATGCAATCTTTTTCTGCTTCATCAGATTTCTCCAGTTGTACTGCAGCTTTCGCCATAGTAGATCACCAAGAGAGGTAAAGCTTCCTCTTTGTTCCTACTTGGTAAATCACTGATAGTATAAGAAGGAGTATTTTTAAACACGGATTCTTGCTTTAGGCTGCCAAGTTGCCAGCGTACATTCATTAATTAGATGCATTTAAGGCCTTTTCCAAAGAAAACAAGGACTAAGCAAATAAAGTAAACAACTCACAGAGTATGTGAAATTGAGAGTTTTCATAAAAATATTGTATGTTGACTGTGTTATGCCAACTGTTTTTAAGTAGAATTACAGCACAAGCAAACTCCTGTTACAACAGACGACATTATGTGACTCTGACACCGCATTTAAAACAGCAAATATCTTTACCTTTTTCTAATCTTGTTGGAGAACAAAAGATTAAAAATTGCCATGATCTTATACAAAAATTAAATACAATGATTTGTAGACCTGTACTATATTACTCCTCTTGATATCTGAAGTGCAAATGAAGTGCCTGTCCTCTGCATTTCGAAGACACCACCTTGGTCTACCGACACTCAGTTTTGACGTACAGTTTTGAGCAGACGTCTATCATTTGAGAAGACCGTTAAGGTGGATTTCATTACATTTCACCATGACTTTACCTAAGTGCACACACGCATATTTCAGAAAATTAAACTCAGTTAATATTTGCACAACTGTTGTCGGTAATATGACAAAAAGCCTCTTGCTGTAACTGGCCCAACACCACATGATGTCTAAAACTCTGCTGATTTAAAGACAGCTTATTAAAAAATTAACATAGCATAGGGAAACTGCATTTTGATTGTATGACCTTACTGTGGTTCAGCTTGAAAATCCTTTTAAATGAGAATTTTCAAAGAGCTTACTAATGGAAGTTCATTTTGAAGGAAATCCAATATGCAAATATTTCAGCTGTGCTCTTTCACAAATTGTCTGCCTTGTCAGTTTGAAAAACTGAAAATCAACAATGGAACAGTGTAAGTATACTTGACCTTATTGCTTAATGTCTATCAAGAATGCTATGGCTGGTGGATTTAAAATTTCTGAAACTGACACTCAAAAATGCATAGTGCATCTTCAGCCCAGGTCACATAAATGCTGACAACGCTCCAGCCAAAGCCTTGGAGTTGCCACTCTCAAACTTACATAACACTTACAAAGCTAGTTTAAATACATCATCAATCTATGTCTGTTCCTGCCTTGAAGTAATCCTGTTTAGTTTATCTTTTAACCCTACACTTGCACGGAACAGTACCATTACTAATCTAATAGAAGAAACACACAGGCAACAAATCTGATTTTCTCAGCTTACAGAAAATATGAAATGCGGGGAGACACTCAAATCCGACTGTGCCCAAAATTTGCACCTCCCAAGCTGATGTTCATCCCCAACTGCCACACAGCAGTCAGGAGAGCCGGGAGGAAAGAACTGTGTTGGGCACCATACAGGACTGGGGGAAATGGATGAAGTAGGGTAAAAAAACACAGAATAAAATACTATTTGTATGCATCTCCTAAGTAACTGCAGTCTCATTTATAAGCAAGGAATAAATAACTGGCAACTTTGCTTTTGACGTTAGGCACCTGTGTAAAAAATATCTGGTGAAAAAGTGAGCATATGCCATGTACTGGTATTTGCCGTACGAGAGCAGTTTATACAGGCCCCTAGTGGCTCTGCACACACAGCAGCAGATGAAGGGGGATTACTACTCTTCAGCTTGTGTAGTTTTGGTCCCTACATTATTCAAACATGGGAACGAAGGGCAATCTTAAGAAATGAAAGTGAATCGCTGACTAGAATTAAATCGCCAGTTATTTCATGCTTTCGCACACCCCCGAGTCTGCTCTTGCAAACCCTCTCCTAAGATTAAGCACTGATTTACTATCACCCGTTGAGTTCGCTGACAGTGCTGGTGTTTGAGTTACATAACCATCACAGCAGAACGCTTAATTCATATTATTCTTTAGCGCTCGTTTTAAAAGTACTATGACTGATGGGTCTAAAAGCAGGTCCTAGGACCCACTCCTGATATCTAGAAATATGAAGATACCATTTTCCTTTCCACACATCATTCCTGACAGCTTGCCATAGCACACACAAACCATAATGAAATTCTTAGTGCATTCTTAGAGTAGAAGTCTTCTACTTAGGCAAAGCTTTCAGTGCTTTAAGTGGATACAGAAAAGCTATACATCATTTCTGCATTGAGAGAAATCTAAATATACTCTACCATATTACCACAAGTGACAAAACTAAAATTGGAAAGCTACTCCTGTAAAAAGTCTCTCATTAAATCCTTCTTCCTTTCTATGTAACACTCAGTACCTTGAAAATCCCATGCCAGTACATTTACAGCTTTTAGCAATTTTGACTGGGCAAAATATGACAGCTGAATTTATTAAACTGACCAGTTTGTCAATTTGACACACAAAAAAAGCAGTAATAGCAGATCTCATGAGACGGAATTTAAAGAACCTACCAAAAAATTACCATCTAAAGTAAGATACACGTACATATGCTTGTATTTAGGAGAGGGGAGAATCTTTTTTTTTTTTTTTTCAGAGTTGCGCCGTTCAATAACAAGAATTGTCGGATCTTTGTGTGCTCCCAGCCCAGGAGAAAATGATGTCATTTACTATACACTTTTACAGCAAGAAAAGAAAGTACTGACTCTTATAGCATTATAAACCACTAGCAGATACAGAGGAAGGAAAAATATAGTACATCTACATTTTTCCATCTCTGCATCAAAATTCCTGATAAATATCCCGATCTTACAGAAGTTGCTTGTGCCTGAACAAAAGGTACGTTGGAAGCGATCTCTGAAAGGCTGAGAAGACAATCGTAACTTCCCACATTAATCCTAAGTTTAAGAGAATACAGGCTTCCCCAAAAATACTCATGTCTGCAAATAGGAAACTCCAAAGCAAATCAGCATCTACAGACTCATCTCCAAAACGACACCATCTCAGGCGACAAATGAAGGAATACATAAAAACCTAACTGTTCTGCGTAAATAAAACGACCCTTCTAGGTATGTCGAAACCAAGAATGTGAACATAGTAAGCATGGTAAAGAAGCTGCCATCCTTCCACGAGGCAGTAACTGTACAAAGGCCAGGCAAAAGAATAAAATACGCATGACAGCAGTCTGGAGAAGTAATAAGGAAGAACAGATATTCAAAAGCCATACATGCAAGGGTGAGTGGTAATCGCTTGAAAAGGAAATGGTATAGTACTGTTGGGGAGGGAGGGGATAGAAAACAGGCAAAATATGGAATTCGGTGGAAGGAAACAACTGTTTTATTTGCCAGCCTGGGAGAGCCCGGTTGCAGCAGTGAGGAGTGACTGCTCGCACAGGCACACGGCACAGAGGGAGCTGGTAAGTTTGCTGAACTAATTCAAGAGCCCCTTTGTCAGCGCTCGGAAAACTGAGTTTCCATCCCGATGTGCCTCCTTTCAAGTGGTTTTGGGAGAGTAAACAAAGAAATTAAAAACCTAACCTGTGAAAAGCTTCGCATCTCCGTGCCTCCCCGCTCCGCCGAGGGAGAGGAGGAGGAGAAGGAGGAGGAAGAGGAGTAGGAGGAGGAGCAGGACGAGAAGGAGGAGGATGAGGAGGAGGAGGAGGGAGCCCTCGTCGGACGGGTGCCGGGGGTCCCTCCCGGCCGCTCGCCCCCACACCCTCTCTCCAGCGGCAGGCGCCTCGCCTCTCACCCCTTGCTACCTTCCCCCTTCTCCCCACCCGCCAGAATAAATAAAATAATTAATATTAATAATTCGCTCGCCAAAGCAAACAGCCAACGTGTAATTGCTGTAGTCCCCCCTCCCTCCCCCCCACCCCTCCCCGCCCGTGTACAGTGGCATTCAGTGGAAACGTCGACTCCGATCCATCACCCGCCCTCACCCTGCCCCATCCCCCGACCCGCACCGCGGCTCCCCTCGCTCCCCTCGCAGGCCTCGCCGCCAGGCTGAGACCCGGCAGAGAGGAGAGGGGAGCGGGCTGGTGAGGGCCGGGGGGGGAGCCCCGGGGCACCCCGGGGGAGAGTTGTGTGCCAGGCACATGTGCGCGCACACACACACACACACACACACACATCTTCGTGCGCGCTCACACGCACAAACGCGCCGAAAGAGGCGGCAAAGACGGAGCAGGCGGCGGGGAGTGGAGGGAGGACGGGGAGGAGAAATAAATAAATGGGTCAGGAGCGGGGCAGTTACCTGGTCATGCTGGCTCCCCCGGTCCCAGCAGCAGCCGCCGCCGCCGCCTGCCCGCCCGCCAGCGCTTCCCGCCGCCGCCGCCGCCGCCACCTCCTCCCCGCTGCTCCCGCTCGTCTCCGGGGCGTCCAATTTAATCCAAGCCCCGCAGCAGCAACAACAGCAGCAGCAGCAGCAGCAGCAGCAGCTACGAGCGGAGCCCCTCGCCGCTGCTGCCTGGCGCTGGTGCGTGTCTCTCACAGGCCGGCGCCGGGGAGCAGGAGAGAGTCAACGAGAGTCCGAAAATCCAGCATCCAGAAGAGCCAGGTCCCCGCCTGCCTCCTCCTGCCAGCGCCACCTCTCCTCCGCTCTGCTCTGTTCCGCTCTGCTCTTCTTTTCTTCTTCTTCTTCCTGCGGCGGCGGCGGCGGCTGCTGCTGCTGCTCCCGGGCGCGCTCTCTGTTCCCGAGCTGCTGCTCCGTTTCCCCTCCTCCTCCTCCTCCCTCTCTCTCCTTCTTCCTTCCCCCTTCGCTCTTTTTTTTTTTTTTTCCTCCTTTTCTTTTCTTCCTTCGTCTCTTTCAGCCGATTCTTTCGCTACAAATAGCAGCGAGGTCGCCCAGCCGGGCTCCCCTGCCCCCCGACTCTCCCGTCCCCCCTTGCAGAAAAAGTGCAGTGCAAACAAAAGCGAGGGAAGAGGGCACGGGGCGGGCGGAGCGGGGAAGGCAGAGACACGGGGAAAATCCCCAGAAACCGTCCCCCAGACCCGAGCCACGAGCAACCCTCCGCCCACCCCGCCTCTCTCCTGCGGGGGGAGAACGGGGTCGCCGTGGGTACGCTGGGGGAGGCGACGCTCTCTCGTTTCGTTGGCTTGTGGTCGTGGGGTTTGGGTTTGCTGGTTGTTGGTTTGTTGTTTGTGGGGTTTGGTTGTTGTTGTTTTTTTTTTTTCTGTTTGTTTGGTTTTGGGGGTTTTGTTTGGGGTTTTTTTGGTGGGTTTTTTTTTTTTTTTTTTTTTTTTTTTTTTTTTTTTTTTTTTTTTTTAATCCTCTTACGCTGTGTGGATCGCAGGATCTGTGTGGCCCCAAGTGTTAGGGCAAGCTTGTTACCGAGCTCTGTGCCTCGGCACGGGGCGGGGAAGGGGGGGGAACGATGGGGAGGCGACCCGGGCAGCGCCTGCCCCAGCCCGGACCGCGGCCCGAGCGCGGACGGGAGCCACGCACCGCGCGGGGACGGACTCCCGCACACACGCACACCCGCGCGCGGCCGGGCGGTGGGGGAGGGGAGGGGTGACGTCACTCCGTGCAGGCCCCCGGGGCGGGGGGGGGGTAGGGGGCCGCCTCCCGCCCGGCTGGGCGCGGAGGGCGCCCACGGCCACAGCAGCCCGGTGGGGTGGGCACACGAGTGGGGCGGAGGCCGGGCCGCAGGGCTGCGGGCGGCGGCCCGTGGCGAGTAACGCTGCCCGTTGTCTCCCCTTCTCGTCCCCAAAGAAAAAAGAAAAAAAAACAAAACAAAACAAAAAAAAAAAAAAAACAAACCAAAAAACCCCCCCCCACTTCCCTGGACAAGTGAAATTCACCAGAATTTAAATGTGCAACTTCTTGTCCAGGTTTGCACCCGGCTGGTTGAATCGCCGGGGGTTGCGGATCTGCCACTTCAAGAGCGGGTGTTACGAGGGGTGTTACAAAGCGATATTTACTTATTCAGTCATTGCCTGTAAATGGTAAGACCCTCATTTTCTTCCTGAAGAATGGTCAGGTTTCACGCTGGGTGACACCACATGTCACTTGGCGCAATCAGCGGTATGCTGTGGGACTAAGAAAAGGTCCCTGTTTCTCATACCACATCCTGTCTGATCCTCTGCAAAGAAGGAGCAGCGCATAGGGCACAGGTGAAAACAATAGGATTTAGGCGAAAAGCATGTTGGAAAACCTCACTGTGGGCTTCTAACCATCCTTAGAATCCTGGAGCATATGGCCTCCGTGCCTCAGTTCCTCATGTGTAAAGTGAGGGTAAAGTGTTAGGATAAACACCAGAAACCCTGGTCAGTCATTATGAAGACTGGAGCCCATTAAGATTGATGCCACAAAAATTGGATTATTGGCCTCCACATGTATGAAGCTGCGGATGCAGTATCGGCCAGTCCAGTGCTCCTCGTCCTGAGTTTTAGCACTGACTTGCTGCACCCTGATCAAGCTGTGTAGCCCCTGATTCCCCTGAAATCAGTCATGGTGGTCCATGCAAAGTCTGTTGCAGATCGCTGCTACTTTTCTGCAGAGGAGAAAGACTTGGGTATTTTCTATCATATAATCATATTTTATCGTCCCCTGGAAAGTAGTGCTGCCAGCATGAAGGCTGACAGAAGTAGATAAACTTTGTGCTCCCCAAGTCCCATAAATTGCTGTCTTCTTTTGATGCTGCCAGTTACACCATGAAAAATGGTCCCCCCAAGTAATCTCACGCTTAAAGGATCACTAGTCCTTTCCAAATAGTATCTTTCAAAATGACTTTGTAAAAAAATTACTTTGTATGAAAAGGTAAATATATGAAACATAGTATGGATGACTACTTTTTATCTTGTCAAAAAGAACTATTCAATAAAAGACTAACTTTTCAACAAGCAACTGTGGCTTCAAAGTAAAACAACAAAAATCAAAAGCTGGGCAAAACGCTTTTTTATGTTTATCATAATAAATGTGGTTAAAGAAAGCAAGAATTAAATCCTCACCTTTGCCCCCTTGACTCAAATGACTACAGGTCTGTATTTGCTTTGAAATGGCAATACTAAATAGGTGTTCCAGGTTTTAATGTTATGTCCCAGCAGTTTTTATCAGTATACTTAGCTGTTTTAGTGCTCTTCATGCTGTGATCCTTGCATGACATTGAAGAATTGAGCAATAAAACCATGCATTTTATATTTTTCATGTGGTATCACAATGTGGATGTGAGTTTTGGGACTACATTTAGCTTTCCATTATCTTAGAGTTATAAACAGGTTGTGTAGCTCTTCCTTCTGTTCAGTCAGCATCACAGTACGCATTAGGAATAAATGTGTTTCTTTCTATAGTAGTATTAAAACAAATCTCATTAATATTATTTAATATTATTTATAAGATTTCCAGGTTTTGTAATGATGCTAAAGCAAAAAAAAAACCCAAAAAAACAAACAAAAAAACAAACAAAAAAAAAAACCAAAACCAACTAAATTCAAGAAGCGGCATTAAAACACTGTATACTTATGGCTGCTCTAATGCATATCATCACTTGTTATCAGTAGCGTAAGAGTTGTAAAGATAGTAGTGTACATATATAGAGACATAAATGTATATATGTGGTTTGGTAATACACCTTTAACATTCCTTCCCTGTTAAGAGGAGATAGCACATCAAAAAGCATAATTCATCTGTTACAAACTACTCATTAAAGTGGATTTTTTTTTCCAGAATAGAGAAAAAATGCAAACATGGCATTCTACACTAGTATTCTATTTTTGCCAAGATTGCAGCAGTATGTTACTCTCAGGTTAGTACAGCACTGAATTGGAAAAACATTTACACATTTTATTAACTTTGAAATGTTTCCTGTAAAACACTGAACAATCTCTAAGACAGTAATTAAATTAGGTTTGGAAGATATGAATCTTCTATTTTTTTTTTTTTTAAGGTGGAAAGAAGAAGGGTCTTTTATGTCATTTGGAATTAAGTATCATGCATTCCCTCAGAGTTTTTACAAAAACAGACATCTTTCTCGTGTCATTCAAAATTAACTGTTTAAATCCGGTTCTCCCTGCTTATGCAGCTGCTTTTGGTGTCCTCATTGAGGCTACGTACCAGCAGTGCAAGTCTGATGTGAAGCACAGGATGTAAGTGCAGGTTTAAAACTCAAAAGACGTAGCAAAGGATGACTTTCCTTCTCTTCATCTGAATACCCACGGCCATATTCTGAGTGACTTCTGCTATAGGTCTTCAAGTAAAGGACGAGCCATACTCCTTCGTGTCTCAATCTCATGAATTTCATGTATTAGATAGTACTGTATTAATAGTGTGCAGTATTATTTCCTCTTGGCTGTTCTGCCTTGGATTGTTGCTTGCGTTCCTGATAAATGGCATCCCACTACACTCTTTAGCACAGTAGGACGTTCCATTAACAGCTGGAACCAGTGGACACTGGGTTACTACACAGCAAGATTAGGAAGGGGAAAGGGAGGGGGAGGGGGGGGGATGACCAGAAAAGTGACTCTATATTTGCCTCTCCCTTTTTTTTTGTTTGTTTGTTGCATACATTACAATAGCTGCATATTACAGTTATTTATGATTAACATATGACAAGCTGTTGGTTGAAATCTAACTGATGATTTGTTACAAAACTGCATTAATGCGTATGTTAGGCATTGGCTTACAAAATGATTATGAAAAACGTTCCTGAGTTGCTGTACTGATATTTGAAAATTCTCATTTATAAGCCACAGACACTGTGAGTTGCTATTATTAAAGATAATAAAACACTGCTAGTAAACACGTGTTGTCTATATGCAAAAATTCATTCAGCAAACACAGTTTGAGAACACATCTTTTAAATGCTGATTTAGTACCTCAGCAGACATTCTCAGTACTTGTCTTTATCTTGTAAACATTTGTAATTCACATAAATCTTTTAAGTGATGAAACCTAGGTAGTTAGAGATAGAGGTCTGGAGAAGCAGTTCTTTTAGGTGTAGTTTTTTATGATCATTTTTGGCATATTCGCTATTTTTTTTCCCTGCTGCCCTAGAGAGATGAGGCTTTATACACTTGCGTGATCCTCCTGGCATTTCAAACAACTTCTGTATGTGCCAGCACATGTTAAATCCATTTTGGAGAATGATTCAGGTCTCATATCCTACAGGTCTAAAACACCATTCTAATTTTTGTTCTGTGGAAACAAGAGGCTGGTCCGCACACTCGACCCAGCCCATTCGTTGCACTGAGCCAGTCACACCACATGCCCTACCACAGACCCAAGCTAGCTGATGGGAAAAGGGTGGTGGGATCAGGTGACGAAGCACATAAACACAAAGAAAATTGGACTTGGTTGTTTCTACTTCTTGGGGAACAACTTGCTGTACTAGCTCTTTGTACTGTTTGGGTTTTTTTAACTGAAAAGAGCAAGAGGCCTAGAAAACAAGTTATTAATCAGATACTACATGAAAATCTGCAGGGACTTGGAGATGATGAA
Organism: Alca torda; assembly: GCA_008658365.1. Taxonomy (NCBI): domain Eukaryota; kingdom Metazoa; phylum Chordata; class Aves; order Charadriiformes; family Alcidae; genus Alca; species Alca torda. The sequence goes on from CM018101.1 coordinate 32,630,309, forward strand.
ACAGGATCATCTTTATCAGAGTGCACTAGAGTGTGTGCCACAAACTGAAAATAAACAGCAGCATATGTAGGGAAAGCTCTAAATAAGATTTCTAGATAAGGGAGACATCTTTGTCTTTTACTTCTAGAGTATTTGGAGTATCTCAGATGTGGTGAGAACTCTGGTAACGATTTAGAAAGAATATACTTAGAATACAGAACACAATCTGGTGGTATTTTTCTTTAAAAAATCATGCATATGTATATAATGTACGTATGCACACAGGTGCAGGAGGTCTGTGTTAAGTTTTGCTTTCAATTTGAATACAGTAGAGCGGATGGGCATTTTTTTATTCTTTGCTTTCTTCTGGTTTCAAAATGTAGCCTTCATGGGAAGAAGATACCCCTAAATTTTAATGACAGCAGCAGTAGAAAGCTAAGACTAGAATATCAGGAATATTTTCTAAGAAGAGAAAAATGGCATCCAATAAAGGAAAATCAATAGCCAACTGACACCTTGCTAGTTCACACCTTTTACAGTGACCAAATAGAAAGAGATACCATGTGTTACTTATCATAAAATCATAGAATAATTTGGGTTGGAAGGAACTTTTAAAGGGGTTGCTCAGAGCCCTGTTCAATCTGACCTTGAACGTTTCCAGGGATGGGGGTTCTACAACTCCTCTAGGCAACCTGTTCCAGTGTTTCACCACCCTCATTGTAAAAAATTTCTTTCTTATACCTAGTCTAAATTTTCCCTCTTTTAGTTTAAAACCACTACCCCTTGCCCTATCACAACAGGCCTGCTAAAAACTTTGTCCCCATCTTTTTTAAAAGCCCCCTTTTAAGTACTGGAAGGCCACCATAATGTCTCCCCGGAGCCTTCTCTTCTCCAGGCTGAACAACCCCAACTCTCTCAGCCTGTCTTCATAGGAGAGATGTTCAATCCCTCTTATCATTTTTGTGGCCCTCCTCTGGACCCGCTTCAACAGGTCCATGTCCTTCTTGTGCTGAGGGCTCCAGAGATGGACGTAGTACTCCAGGTGGGGTCTCACCAGAGCAGAGTAGAGGGACAGAATCACCTCCCTTGACCTGCTGGCCACACTTTTGATGCAGCCCAGGATACGATTGGCTTTCTGGACTGTGAGGGCACATTATCAACTAATGTCCAGCTTTTCATCCACCAGTACCCCCATGTCCTTCTTGGCAGGGCTGCCCTCCATCCCTTCAACCCCCAGCCTGTATTGACAGTGGGAGTTGCCCCAACCAAGGTGCAGGACCCTGTGTGTGACCTTGTTGAACCTCATGAGGTTCACATGAGCCCACTTCTTGAGCTTGTCCAGGTCCCTCTGAATGGCATCTCATCCTTGAGGCGTGTTAACCACACGGCTCGTCTTGATGTCATCCAAGGATGCACTCGATCCTGCTGTCGATGTCATTGATGAAGATATTAAACAGTACCGCCCAATACGGATCCCTGAGGGGCAACAGCCATTACTGATCTCCACCTGGACATTGAGCCATTGACCACTACCCTCTGGATCCCATCCAGTTCCTGATTCACTGAACAGTCCACCCATAAAATCTGTATCTCTACAATTTAGACTAAAGGGTGTTGTGGGGGACCATGTCAAAGGCCTTACAAAAGTCCAGGTAGGCAACATCTGTAGGTCATCCCTCCATCATAGAAGACCAGTAGGTTGGTCAGGCAGGACTTGACCTTGGTGAAGCCATGCTGGCTGTCTCGAATCACCTCACTGTCCTCCATGTGCCTTAGCATAGTTTCTAGGAGCATCCATTCCTTGATCATCCCAGGCACAGAGGTGAGGCTGACAGGTTGGTAATTCCCAGGGTCCTTGTTGCTACCCTTATAAAAAATAGATGCAAAATTTCCATTTTTCCAGTCACCGGGGACTTCACCTGACTGCCATGACTTTTCAAATTTCATGGAGTGTGGCTTGGCAACTACATCAGCCAATTCCCTCAGGACTCTGGGATGCATCTCTTCAGGTCCCATAAACCTATGTACATTCAGGTACCTCAGGTGATCACGAACGTGATCTTCTCTTACAGTGGGAGGGATCTTCTCTTACAGTACTCCAGAGGTGTGGGAAGGGATATTGCCAGTGAAGACTGAGGCAAAAATGTTGTTGAGTACCTCAGCCTTCTCCTTGTCCATTGCTACCAGTTTGCCAATCTTGATCCTCAAGGGGACCACGCTTCCTTTTCTGGCTGACACATTTGTAGAAGCCCTTATTATTATTCTTTGCATCCCTTGACAAGTTCAGTTCCAGCTTTGTCTTGGCCTTCCTGAGCCCATTCCTACGCAACGGGGCAGCGTCCCTATCCTCTTCCCAGGATACCTGTTCCTGCTTCCGCTGCCTGTGCATTTCATTCTTGCCCTTTAGTGTGACCAGCAGTTTGACTCATCCATGCTGATCTCTTGCTTTCCTTTCCTGATTCCTTACACCTGGGGATCGAAAGCTCCTGTGCTCTATGGAAAGCATCCTTAAAGATTTGTCAGCTCTGCTCTGGTCCCTTGTCTCTTGTCCCTGAGGACAGTTTCCCAGGGGGTTCTATTTACTAACTCCTTGCAGAGCTGAAAGTTTGCTTTCCTAAAATTCAGGGTACTGACTTTACTCTTTGCCTGACCCATATCCCTCAGGACTGTAAACTCCATCAGTGCATGATCACTGCAGCCCAGGCTGCTTCCAACCTTGACATCACCGATTAGCTCACTTGCGTTGATAACACAGATCCAGCATTGCATCCCCTGTGGTGGGGCTGTCTGTTACTTGGCTTAAGAGGTGATCCTCGATGCATTCCAGGATTCCCTAAAGCTCACTCTGCCACTTTTCCAGCAGATGTTGGGGCGGTTGAAGTCCCCCAGCAGGATGAGAGCCTGTGAGTGTGATGCCTCCTGTAGCTGGAGTAAGAAGGCTTCCCCTTGATCGGGTGGCCTGTGGTAGACACCAGTCACAAGGTTTCCTTTGTTGATTCAGTCTTTTGGTCTTATAGGCTTCCAACCTGTTCATGGCTGTTCCTCAGACTCTTCACACTCTATCCATTTCTTGACATAGAGGGCAACCCCTCCAGACTTCCTTCCTCGCCTGTCCCTTCTGAACAGTCTGTAGCCGTTGATAGATGCACTACAGTCATGGAATTCATCCTACCAAGTTTCAGTGACGGCAACTAGGTCGTAGATTTCTAGCCGCACGGTGGCTTCCAGCTCCTCTTGTTTGTTGCCCACGCTGTGTGCATTGGTGTAGAGGCACTTCAGCTGGGCTGTCAACAATATCATCTTCTTAGAGGAACACCCCTTAATTCCATCAGGGTATTTCAGTGGTGTTTCCCTCTTGGCTTCTACTACCTCAGGGGCCCCCGGTTTATCTCCGTAAGACTTCAGGTGTGTATCCAGCACGTCTCAGAGCAACTGGCTGAGGGCCGTTTCTAGCACCCCATCCCTCTAACCTTGGTATGTCATCCCACAGCTTGTCATTGGCAGGCCTGATATCATTCCCTTCCCTCCTCAAGCATAGTTTAAAGCTCTCTTAATAAGCCCTCCTAGCTTGTGACCAAGGACCCTCTTCCCGTTTTGAGAAAGGTGAATCCTATCTGATGCTATCAAGCCTTGTGCTGTCTAGGCCATCCCATTACCGAAAACCCCAAAATTCTCAATATGTGATTATTTCATGGTTGCTCAACATGCACTAGGGATACTAAAGGTGCCATTTTGTATGCATAGGTCAGAGATGGCAGTCTGTATAATATTACTCGATGTAAGTGCTGACAGCAAGTGACTGAATTCACATATTTTAAAACTCGGTAAGAAGAAGAAGAAGAAGATATTAATGCTGTAACTGATTCACAGAACTGGAAGATTTTGTTAATCTTTTATTTGAACACTGACTTCTAGTTCCTAAGGAGACATCACTGTTTAGTTTATATAGCTTCTATTATATAAAAGTTTCCAAAAACACATTGTGGGAAACAGAGGACCTCACAAACTAACAACTGGTCCAAGTGAAGCCTCATAAATCTGAACGTTTCTTCCCTCCTGCCAAACCTCAAGGAGGTTTACATCACAACATCGTATATGCCAGTGCTGTACTGCCTGTGGGCTGAGCAGGGGGTAGAGGGAGGAGAAGTCTTGGTTTATTCCTTAATCTTGACCCTTTTGCTTCTTGAATATAGGAGTGTTATGGAATAACCTGCTCAGTCATCTGAGAGAGGGAGTGTTTCTCCATTCCTCTCAAGTTGCCTCCTTCTAGTAAATCAAGAAGCATAGACAAGCACTGGGAGGCAATATATGGACTCTCCTAGAAGAGATGCTGCATTATGAAACCTTACAAGATAGAATGGGAAAAGGGAAAAAAATACAGAAGAAAATTATTCTCAGCATCTCTATCCCTACAGTTGCCTACAGTTAATATATTAAAGTCATTATTGCCAAGGGCCTATAAATATTTAAACAACAGTATTGATACAGTAACAAAAGAATGATTGGTTTTTACTAGACTGGACTCTATGGTGCTCTGTCTTGACTTAAAGTCTATCTCAGGATTCTCAAGTTTAAACCTGTTCTGTTGAATCTGATAAATTTTATACAAATTCAGTTAAAGTAATTTCCCCCCTCCCTCCCCAACATAATTCCCATTAACTTCAGAGAATGTACTTCCTAGTTAAAAATGTAGAAAAGTGTGTGTGAGTTGATTATCAGCGTACGGCTAGGAAGAGTTTCAGCTCAAATTTGAATGGGCAAGTGTCCCCATTACAAAAATATTGTCATACTTGATAATTATGTTCATGTGAAGGACTTTATGGAAAATCAAATTATTCTCTTTTTTCTAAACATGGTTGCTCCAGAGGTAGCTGCAAGTTTATTGTCACGTCAATCTAGATAAAAACTCCTGAAGTCTTTAGCATTAATCCAGCACTTTTCATGAGCATTTTTTTCACCTTATTTTCAATATAAAATATTGAATATTGCAAATTTCATGAATTCTGTTATCAGAAGGAACATTTCTACAGTACGACCTCGACTGACCTGTGTAAACAGATTACTGAATTTCACTGAAACAGAAAAAATGTTTTACTTTTAACCACTCTGTTTATAGTATCTGAAGGGGACCTACAAGAAAGGTGGAGAGGGACTTTTTACAAGGGCATGTGGTGGTGGGATGAGAGGTGATGGCTTTAAATGGGAAGAGGATAGGTTTAGATTAGGTATCACAAAGAAATTTTTCACTATGAGGGTGGTGTGGCACAGGAACAGGTTGCCAAGAGAAGTTGTGGATGCCCCATCGCTGGAGGTGTTCAAGCCCAGGCTGGATGGCGCTTTGAGCAGCCTGGTCTAGTGGGAGGTTTCCCTGCCCATGGCAGGGGGGCTGGGACTAGGTGATTTTTAAGGTCCCTTCCAACCCAAACCATTCTATGATTCTATGTTTACTTTTCCATTTTTCATTTTGTGTTTCCTTCCATCCCATCCATTAATGACTGAATGCAAGCTCACTGAACATTTACTGTGTTACAGAATGTAGTATATATGCTATGCACTATCACATCCATTTAAGGCAGACTGTGTATTTTGGGCAGAACAAGAGGTGTTAAAACCACATTATCCAAACAAATCTGCTCACCACACAGCATTCTCTAATCATTTTTATTCTCAGCAATTCAATTAAAACAGAAATTAAGACCACGAGAAAAATCTATGTTTTAGCCAAAGAAGTTATTCATGAAAATGGAATGGAAAGATTAAATCTGTTGTATTGAATCCAGATTATTAGCAAGCTCGGATGCCAAGTCCTTTGTTTTTCAATGTTGAAAAGCACTTTTCCACATTAAACTAGCCCTATGAGGGAAATTACATATTAGTCACAGTTTTCCAATCAGAGGATTTATTTTTCAACAAGGGAAAAAAACTTTTCAAAGTTCTGTTATAAAAATGACAACCCATTCATTACGAACTTCAGCAGACATCTTTTTGGGATACAAATATAGTTCAATGACCTCCGTATAATTTTTTTATATAGGCCTCAGCTTGCACAAACATGAACTGGTGGAAATCAAATCCACAACCTAAGAATTTGGTGGTATTTTCTCGTTTGATTAAGAAGGCACAAAGGACACAACAGGGGTGATAAATTTCAACTCCAGTGTTTATGGAATAATAGCAACATGATTCATGTTTTTAATCTCAAGTAGGTTCTGCATATTTGGTATGGAGTTATGATTTTTTTTAAAAAAAAATAGAAGGCAAAGAAATAGAGGCGATTCCTTCTCCAGACTTACTTTCACTTCCCTCCTTTTGATTTGGCTCTGTTACCTCTTGTTTGGTCTTGCAACGATGTTCAAATAGGTTTCTTCCCTCCCAGTGAAGTTACCAGTCTCTTTTTATTCTCTTAGAGCTACCCACATACAGTGTCTTTCTAGAATCATCTACTTCTTAGGTCTTCTAATGCCTCCTTTTTCTCTGTCAAGTGACTATGCTTTCTTATCCTTCTTAAATCTCTCCTTTCTTGAATTCCAGCTTGTCTGTTCTAGTCCAAGACCCTGGGTTTCCTTTCCATTTATTTCCATTTTCATTCATTTCCTCTTTTCCAGAGTTACCTCATTCTCTCTTGCCCCAAACACCTCTGTCATCAACCTTACTATCTCCCAAATCCTTCCACCTTTCATCCCAGAAGTACACTTTCACTTATATATATAATGGGGGAAAGGGGAAGGAGATACTACCCGAGCTGCATTTTTCTGAGTTCCCAGACAGGTCAGCACAATTTTGCTCAACATGTTGAGAAGGAGGCTGTAGCAAAATACCATACAACAATACACATGGCTTTATTGCATCCAGTACCTACACTGTTCTACAGAACATCCTTCAGAAGCTGAGGCAGGAAGCAGTTCTAAAAAGCAGGTATCCCACTGAATATTTCTTCTTAATACAGCATTCAGTACCTAAATGCTTGGTTGGCTATGCATTGTTCCACATCTCCCTGCCTAGATCTAATTCATTTTGGTGCTGCAAGGCATAAGACTGATCTCAGAAGGAGGTGACATATAGCTAATATTTGGAAGCTGTTTCTCTTTAAGGTTTTGAGGAGATGGAACATCAAAAGAAAGAAAAGAGTAAGTCACTGTCTTATCTGGTTCTAAGTAAGAAACAGGTCACAAATATAATGTAATATTGGGGGCCTTCAGGAACAGTATTGGAAGGTATAAGCTGTCCCATCAAGAAAAGCAATGGTGTTGGGATCAGAAGGATGTTAATTCAAATACCACTAGTATGACTGACCCCTCTTTGCACATAATAAAGGATGTAGTAATCCTAGGATTTGCATAATTCACTGTAAATAACATGCCAAATCTCAGGGCATTTATAACAGTTTGCCCTGCAGACTCTGTAGTGAGAAGCAGCTGGTTTTGTGGACTCACATGAGCAGAGACTATTTAAAAGGTACAGCTTGAAAGAATGCTGTAATCTTTTTTTCTTTGCATGCTGACTCCCAGGGTGGCAAAATGCAGTGATGATAGTGATGATGGAGGTGTCTTCCTGTAATTATGCTCTCAGCACATTCAACAATATACTGAGTACCTTCAGTATGATCTGAAACAATAAAGTTTGCTACCAAGAGATAAATCATTATCTCATTCCATCACACAAATTTTCTTTCATTCTACACACACACACACACACACACACACACACACACACACACACACAGACCCCCTTTTCTAAAGAGGTTTATAAAAAAGATGTGGTGAAGTACTTTCAGTCAGGACATTTTCTGTACCATATAGTAGTTTTCAAAAACAAAGAGGGAATGGGCTTGTACGTTTTCTGAACACAGAAAGGTGCTACATTTAAGAAAATTATTTTGTGTATGATTTCACTAAGAAGCAATTGGGAAGAGAAAATGGTTATTTTAGTTACAGCAAAAATAAAGCTGCGACTTAAATGTTTTTCATTTAGCAAGGATTGTTATTTTACTTGATAATTCCTCAAACAACAGACAGGAACAACAGCAAGAGTGCTCTTCTCTGGAACAACATTCATGAAGAGAAAAAAAATTAAAGGAAAAAATGTAAATATTTCTACCAGTCCAACGCTTTCCAGGTTGTATTGGCTCATCAACCCTATGTCAGTTACCAAGGCAATGTAAAGACCACCGCAGTTGGTCCTTTGTTCAATGCTACCAAGATGCTGTCCATCATAGCCTAACAAACATTTTGTCCTCTTTATTCTGGTGTTGCTAAGCAGGAAAAAGACAGACATGCCTTCAGCAGAAGGAGACATGCTTTCTCTTTCTACTCCGATAGATCTAGGTAATGTGAAGACCATGGATATAACAAACCCTAACAGTTGTGACATGTTTATAAATTATCATTTAATTTTAAATAAGAAGAAAGCAAGAGGAGTAATTCTGAGCTCAAAAGGAAGTTTCAAAGATTGTTTGCATTTACTAGGATCATGTGATGCAGTAAGCCACTGAGCAAGTAAGCTTGTGTATGATGCTGGTAAGTATTTTTCAGACCTGTTCCCTGAAACAAAGTTGTCTATCATGTGAGGATGGCCTGCATTTCTTGTTTCTACTCTGTGTTTGGTTTGGCTTAAAACAAACATTTGTCTGTGCTTCCCTTACCTAATGATTCAGGTTGGTCTACCTTAACGGACTGTGCCTTTCATTATTTACTGTTTTCCCAACTGGCAGAAGCAGTGCGTGGAGAAATCTGCTTCCAAAGGGATATGGAAGACAGAAAGCTTCCACTAATGTAGAGAAATGGCTTCCCAGAGCCGATATATGCTTCTTTTCATACTGTTATTTTGCAACTGTCCGGCAGCACAGACATGGGAAATTACCTAGCACTATCAACAGTGATGATAACTGTAGTTCTATGCATGAAAGCACAGAGGCTTAAAGTTGGGTTTTGTCCTTTAGTAACTGAAGTACAAGAAGAAAGGACCTTGTCTCTTGTGAGTATCAGAATGTCCTTCCCCAGTGAGGTTTTGAAAAGCTGTACATCACAACCTGTGTACTTAGTACACCATTTCATGCTAGTATCCAAAACTGAAGAAAACAGAAGTAAAAAGATTTTTTTTAAAAAAGAAAAAGAAGTTAAAAAAAGGCATAATGGAGAATTTTTTTACTCGCTTATATCCTAAGATAAAATACTATTCTTACACATAGAGAGTGAAAATATACACTTTAAATATATATCTGAATGTACACTTTTGTATCGCTCTCTGCATTTTTTGCATTAGATATGATATTGATTATCTAGACAGTAAGTATCAAGTAGGTTATATAGACAAAGGCTCACGCCAGTGCCTACACACAGCATAATTCTTAGCATACTCTTAGCATTCACAGTACATTAAATGAGACGAGTCTTCTATTTTAAGTGATGCACTTGGATAAGCAGTTGCAGGAGCAGAGACATAAAAAATGTAGTTACATTTCCCTCTAAAGGCTGAATTGTTCTGCTGAAACTTTTAAAAAGCCCTATGAAAAGTATATTTTTATGAGTATAGGAATTGAATATGTTCTAAAGATATCCAAAATACTGTCACCAAGTGGAAAGCATGGAAAGCATTTAAAGAAATACTAGGAGATGATATTCCCAGAGCTCACTGTTAAAACCTTGGTGATTTCCATCTCCTCATTATTTACACAGGATCCACTCCTCTTTCCTCTGTATAAATTGCTTTCTTCTGGGTATGATACAGCAGGGTGATTCAACTCTCTTTACAAAACCCCAGTGGAAATCTGAGCACTCTGAGAAATTCACGGGGTCTGTCTAGTCAATGTAACTAAGACTACATTCCGTACGTAAAAAATCCCTGTGTATTTTAAGGAGAGCAAAAAGGTTAATTTTTTTTTTTTTAGAGGAAAATCTTTAAGTAGGGAACAGGTTTTGCATTTGCAAATCCTATTTTTAATCTCCCTTTGCAGTGAATATTCAGGGATAGTAATAACACTGCAATATCTTCTCAAGAATTTGCAGCTTTGTCAGTTGTCCTGGTTAAAGGTTTCATTATTTGCTATTGGCAGAGCACACAGGCATGAAGCATTCATTAATTTATCATTCTAAGTTAATATACGGTATCTATTTAAATGTGGGAAACTCACTTGCAAAAATAACTTGGTACATTGTGTGCTGCTTATTGATTGGAAAAAAAATTACAGCAAATGGCCAAGGACAAATAGCTGTTCTTTTTCAGAGGTTAATATCAGATCAAAACAGGTTTGTAAATACCCTCTTGACACAATCCAGTTCAAAACTATGTTTCTGAAAATGTGTTTTTCTGGATATATAAAAAAGCTCTTTGTAATTACCACAGTCAAAAGAAAAATGAATAATGTAAATTTTGCCTCTGTTTCAAAGATCCAAGCATGATTAACATAGGTAAATCCATTTGTGATATAGACAGTTCATTAGAATATCTTTAGAAACTTCTAATCTCCAACTGGCAAGGCGCTCCAGGCCTCTTTGTTTTCATACTTTGCTAAAATATTTGAAAAAAATGGAGGTCTTAGAGTAATCTCAGAATGGCACTAACTCACCTTAACTCTCTCAGTTACCTCAAATATCTCTAAAGCAGGCAAAATGGTTAACTATGAGCAAAAAATTAATGTTTCCATTAGAGGGAAGATTATGACTAAGTTTTCAAACAAACCTCTTTGAAGAGCACAGCCTAAAATCTCCTGTGTTTTCAGAATCTAGAACAGAAGTTATTTTTGCTTTTGAGTTCCAAACTATATTAAAGATGAGGTGGTGTGGGTGGAGTAAGGATGTGGGAGGCAGCCTTAATTAAGGGGAGGCCTCCAGACCTCACAGCTGTACAATTTCTTGAGTCATAAGAAATCCATATTCCACTGTGAGTTAGTGTGCCTTTTAGGATATCTGGATGAGAGCTAGCAGTAATATTTACAGTGATTATTCAGAGTTAATAGTGCAAAATGCTTCAGAAATGAAACACAGGTCAGGAGTTTCTAGAGAGTCAGTTGTCTTTACACAGTTTCATTTTTCCTGCCTACCTGAGCTAATCAGTAGACATCCATTTGCTGGATTTTTGCTCTTATGATGTAATGATATAGTACAATGTGCGATCAAATTCCAGTTAATGCTTTTAATGCTGTTATTCTTACTGAGCAAAATCTTAGCTGTACAAAAATTACTGTTTTAGTTAAAGTTCTGTGTAAAACTCCAAAGTTGTACTACTACTGAGTAGTCTAAACAAGCATTTCATGACACCTTGCATTTTCCTATTAGTTGGCATAGATCTAATATAACTAGTTGATAAGCATGAAAAGAAACAATAATGCATTTTGTGTAATCATGAATCTAGCTGAATTGCAAGGTAGTCAAAGCTTACAGAAACAGAACTGCTTTTCAGTTCTTCTCAGCAACTTAGGGGCATACAGAAATTTGAGTGCAAGTTCTCCCTTGCCCAGAGATTTTCTAGGGGAGATTGTAACCCAGGTGACTTTGCTTGAGCTACATATAGAAGACCCTGCTTAAGTGGGGAAGGGTAGACAAGGTCACCTCCAGGTAACTTCCAACCTCAACCATTCTGTGACTCTGTGATAATCAAGTTTCCTGAAGATAGTTCAACAACAGTGAGTCAAAGTTCCTATTTAATCACTACAGACTGCTGCATGCTAGGAAAAAAAAAATCAGATTTTCTTTGTATGTCTTTGTGCCCCTTTTGCAGTCACTCTGTAAATACAAGAAGCCAATTTACCTGCAGGCCGTTAAGTCAACATTGGACATTACCGCTAAGAAATTCTGAAGCAAAAAAAAACCCTGAAACTTCTAAATACATCTGCAACCCAGTTTGAAGAACTACAAACCCTGAATACTCTGAACTACCAACTTCTGTTGTTACCTTTAACAATAATCTAACTATAGGTAACCAGTTTTCAAGTACAGGAGAGGCAGTTCTTTTAATGTGACTGAGAGGACGTTTGCTTACAGTACCTACTTATTGTTAAGGTAAGATTTATTCTGGAAAGAAACCTTCTGCTGCCAATAGTGGCCTTCTATCAACGGGACAGCAATCCTTCAACATCAGCCCTTTCTCCAAACACGTAAATATTCTGGGAAGAAGTATTTCATATCCTAAAGAACAACTTAATGAAGAACTACTGTCCTCATCTTTACCAACACTGCTCAGTTGCTAAATGATCTCCCTATGTAAAATAGCTTTTCCAGATGTACAGCTCACTTGATATTTATTCTAATTATTCTACAAATACAATACATAAGCATATTCAAGACAATAGAAGTATGTTCTAGGTAAGTCAGAGAAGTGTTTTTCTTTGTCAGATCCTGCAAAACTATTGTGTAGAAGGGTAAAAGTGTGGTGCGCCAGAATGACTGCAGTTCTTTAGCGTCTGGATGACTTTTCCCAAGTGATATCATTTGCTTGCAGAAAGCATTGATGCCGTCTAGTACCAGAGAGCCACTGAGGGCAGAAGAAGACAGCTGACAGAATCGAAGTTGCTCTGACAAAAGTCTAAACTCTGCCATTAATTTTTTGTTCACTGTAAAAATTGGTGCAAGTGACACGGGGTTATTTTTTGTTCAACTCTTCTTGAGAAGGGTTGAATTTGATTTTGTGATTTGATTCTGTTATTTCCAAAGGCATAATTAACATAGGGTCAGCCCAAAATAGGCAACAGAAATAATTTGGTTGCTTGTAATTGTCAAACCATAACTTTATGATAGAAAAAATCCATGTGGATGTCTGCATAAGGTTAAATTGGGGACAGGAAGTTGGAAATATTTGGGCTGTGAGTGATTGAAGAAAACAGGGATGAAAGGAAAGACTGGAGTATAAGAAAAAGACACATTCCTCGGTCATAGGTCTTAGGAGAAAGGAGGAAGATCTCAAAAGCATAAGCATACTATCCTTCGCAACCTTGAACAGAAACCAGAATTATTTAGTCTTTCTATTCTGCTGCCAACAAATCTCTGAGAAATATAGGAATAAATATGTGTGCACATCTATTATTGATCATTCTGGAGGATGACAACTTACTATTGTTGTCATTTACTTTATTTGTTCAAGGAAAGGAGGTCTGTGTAATGGACCTAATCAGAAACTCCAGTCATCTTGAGGAAGTGCTTTGACCACCACAATTTCCAATCACAAATTTGATTATGGAAGATGCTAGTTTGTTTGGATTAACCAATTCATGAAAGTAACATTCTATTTTTTTCTTCACCACTGGAACACTGACATCCTAGGTGTTATTTACTGAAAATCCTTCATATTAATGTACAGTTGTCAATATAATAACATTTTTCTGGCAAACAGCAGCAAGTGCTAATTGGGTCATCAGTATCAAAAATTATCTTTCAAGCTGGAATAAATAGTAGTAACAAGCAAAACCCAGAACAATCAGTTTAAGAACAACCAGATTTTTGTGTGACACCAACATATTAGCAGAACTTAATTAGAAAAAAAGAGACAGGTTGATGTGGAAACCCAGGGTCAGAATCTACTTTCTTGAACAGCTCTATAGCCTATGGACAGAAAATATCTTGCAACTTCTGTGTTGTTAGGTTTGCTATAGCTAGTGGGTGTGCCAATAGAAAGATGAATTCCAGTTCTTCTATAATTTTGACAGCTAAAAGATATTCCTACAAAGTAAAATGAAGTGTGATTCTTGCATGTGCTAGCTTCATCCTAACAGTATAACAGCAATGAAATCACAATTGCATGGTCTGAACACTTGACAGCAACAAGATTCTGCACCTTGAAAACAGCTCTGGTTGCAAACGAAGGTAACCAGATAGGCACTGTCAACACGGAGTAATAGAAAGTCTGCATTTAGAGAGCGCATCAAGAAAACAGAACAGCCAAAATGAGAAAGCAATAAAATTTATGACTATATCAATATTAAAAAATATGAAAATTCTACAATGGTTTAAATGTAGACTGGGATTAATAAAATGATAATGCAAATGCATGAGAAGAATGTGCTAAAGGCAAAAGCAAATCGTAAGTGGGAATTAAAGGTCAGTTTATTCATGTTGGGAAAATCAGTTCATCTTCATCCACCCATTTGCCAAAGTTGTGGTTGTTTAAGACACACAGGAAAAGTTTTTTTTCCAGTTTTCATCTTACACAACTATTTGGAAAATCTTGTCAATATTTTAAAGGCAAGCTTGTATCGCAATACACAGTGTATAAACTTTTTGTTTACTTTGTAGTCATCACTTCCTGTCACACATATTTGGAGCTATATTATTTGCATTTTTTTAAACAAGTGATCTGTATACTGCCAAAGCTTTTCAGTTTAGCAGTTTTAAATGTTCTAAATTGCAATTATGAATGGTCATAAAGTAATATATGCAGTGTGTTTCTTAGGTGTAAGTCAGTCTTTTCTTTCTGCTTTTTAAGTCATAGCAAGACTCTGCACTCACTCAGAGTTTATGTTTCTCCATAAATGTAGTGGCAGTCAAAAGAAGCACTAAGAATTTAAGGTTTTAAAACCAGCATGGTCCACCACCTGTTCTCCAAGAACTGGAATGGCTCTGTATTTAGAAAGCTTTACTTTCTGTGATTTTTGTACAGTAAAGCAAATGAAAAGTTACCGATAATTTTCTCAGGTCTCCTATATCCAGAGGGATCACCGTGTCTGACAAAATTTTGGTTTTAAGAGAAGGCTATGACCCTGACTTTTCTTTCCAGGTTTCAATGGTGTATTGTTAGGTTTCATCTGCTCCAAACCTTGCCATGTCCTAAGAGAGTTTTTATTTATAATTCACTGTTAGCTGTTTATTTCAAGCTAGTGGAACTTTCCTTATTTTACAGGGAAAAAAATCCAGTTACTAAGGCCTGTCATTTTTAAATTGAAAGGGAAGTTAAAACACTTTCTGATTTGGTAAGAATAATTCATCTGCTAGGGATTTCTTTATTACATTACTGGCTGCTAGCTGTATATAACGATATATATACTGAAATAAATCTTTCCTGTATTTATACCATGTTCTTATAATAAAAAGTTCAGTCTCAAGAACAGTAAAAAAGTTTTAAAGCTTTAGGAGCATTAAGCAAACATTTAAAAAATTATAATATATCTTCTCTTTCATGGACAGTTCTTCTGTCCAAATTTCTAGAGCCTAAAGTGAAGTAACGGTTTTTAAGGAAACTTTTATATGTATAATGTCAAAAAAAAATCTTGAATAAATAAAGATACCTTCAGTTTTTAAAAGAACAATTTACCTGGGAAGACTACCTTACATGTTCCCTGTGAATAGTTGGAATGGTGAGGATGTGACCCAGCAAGTTCCCTCTTCAATACACTAGTTGGCAATACATTAACTCAGAAAAAAGTGAAAAAAACCTCCAAAACCCCAGCAACCTCCCCCCCCTAAAATCATTACAAGAAGACTCTATCAATAAGATATGCTTTTAAAAGTGTCCTGTGATTCCTAACTTCTTGTGATATTTTCTGAGAAAATTACTTGACATACCGCTAACAGAAACTGTGCCCATATATCTGCAGGGACTTTATGTTTCAGATACAGCGCTACTTCCACCTGTGCAAATACCAATAAAATTAATTTCGGAACTGAAAGGTCATGTCTGATTTGTCATGTGTGTTCTGTAGACTCATGACATATGCCCAAGGCATTATGAGCAAAAGTTAAGCCTGAAAACAAAGAAAAAATAGTGAGGTAGAAAACTGTGAGTTTCTAAAAATACAGCAAAATTGGACTTCCTAAGTCAGATCATATTCCCATTTGTCAGATCTATTCAAGTATCACTTGGGTCTGTCCATTTTTCCGAAGTGGAACAGTTTTTATTCCTAGTGGGAGGAAATTTATTCCTTGACGAGCTCAGGCTAACAAAGATAATTTTTACTTATTCTTCGACATTGTCATTTAACAGTGTCTTAGTCCAAGGACAGATCATCTCCGACACTTCACTTTTCTATGATCTACTTACTGCTAAATGTTTATGTGCTTAAGGGAAAATCACATGTTAGGATGATCCTAACCACTTCCATATATATGTGTGTATGCACGTGTGTCTTTTGTTTTTTATATGTATTTATATTTTGTAAATTTATTTTATATACATTTATATCTAGTGTATATATCTGTGTGTATGTATATGTGATGTATGGCCTCATCAAGATTCTGTGATGAATCATTACATTGACGATACATTTTTTAAAAAATCTCTTAACAACTCTGTAAATAGACACATTGACATGCATTTCAGTTGCCAACTATGTAGTCAACTGATGAGTTACATGCAGATGTGGTTTGCAATATTTTCAAACTGCAAATGTGTTTGTAATGAGACTGCTTGTGTTAATGAGAAATGCAAGACGAGATCTATGTTTTGGAATATTTTTAGTTTACTCTGAATTGTAGGGTGTCTATAAGCAGTGATTATCATTGCTTCCTAAAGTTACTTGTAAAAATAATACCATGAGGGGAACAGAAGGCACAGGAGTATAGTCTGATTGGTGCACTTAATAATTTAAAAGATTAAATTAAAAAAAAAAAGTCAAAGTGGCTCTGATTTACAGAACCAGTTCAATAACTTTTATAGGATTCTTAATGCTATGACATTTAAAACACAAATGTGTAAGACACTCCAGCATTTGAGAAATCTGTTCTATAAAACAAAATAAAAATGAAAGCATGGTTTCAACCATGAAGCAGCTGTCCAGAAGTGCAATATTAACAAATTTAACCGCTATATTTTACTAACATTTTTCCTTTGGAGGAGGGAGTTTTGCAGAATTGTCACAAAAAAACCCCAAACCATGTGTCTTGTGTTTTGGTATTTATAAGGATCAGTGAGTGCACACAGGGTAGAGCCAAAATGTATCAAAATAACCTAGCTGTCTCTTGCTACATTTATTAGGTTCAAATTGTTCTTGTGATACAGTCACAATAGTCTGAATTTCAGTCTTAACATTTGTCGATGAACCAGAAAGCTCATACTAAGTTTGTAGTCCATGTCAGGTAAACAAGTCTCTGTGGAAAAGAACATTTAAAGAAGACAAATATATTGTGAGGGAAAGAGACAGTCTGGATTTGACTACCTATTTCACTATATAAATGTGCATACTGGTAAAACATAGCATATTATTTAAAATTTTGGGGATGCAGAGCTAAGAAAAGAGGAAAAAGGAATTTTTATAACAGTCTTTAGCAGAATAATGGAAGGAATTAAGTGAATATGCTCAGATGCTGCAGAGAAAAAATGCTTTGAAAGCAAAGTACTGACCAGTGCCCTTTTTAATTGCCCAAAGACACTTCTAAACCATATTAAAATAATTTGATTAGTTTCTAAATATAATCAGTTATTTAGTAACAATTCTTGACAAATAATTTCCAAAATGTACAAGATACAATACAACAAAACACTCCTAAGGGAGTCCTGTTAATTCTGTGCATTGGCTTTGATGTGATATGTGGTTAATATTTGCTGCCCCCTGTAGTTTACCTTGACATAGTTTCCATAAAATCGTCTGAGGTGACTAAAATTTAGAAACTCAAAATATAAACCAAGGATCCTGATCTTTTCTCTTGATTATCCTTTGGTTATTTCTTATTTCTATCATCGTGTCTAAACTGTTGTTGTGTTGAGAATTGGGGTGATTCTCAATGAAGTTTTTACTCAAATGTTATTTGATAGATTAAAATGAACAGATATTTTAAAGTATATGTATCATATTTTAGACATGACTCTTCTTAAATAACTATGATTTCTTTTAAAGAGGCAAACCAGACAAATATTTAATAACTTGCTTTGTAAATAGTGACAGGATATAAACATCAACATACTCCTTATGGTTCCTTGATATCTATTTTTGGGGAAAATTATGAAAAGTGGTAGTTTGGAAATGTAGCAGGCATCTAAGATGCTTGCTGAGTTTAAAATGGCCCCATCACTAACTAATGAGGTATCACACTGTGGCCCAGAATTTAAAAGCTGGACTGCACAGTTATCAACATATTCCTGGTGTTGAAGGACAAATTAAAACAGACTAGCAACAGGTTACATGAGAAGGGAGGATGGCTGTGAGGTATAGCTCAGGTTTTTTTAACCCAGTAATGCTAGAACCAGACTTCCTGGAGGTGTTACGAGGCAACTAAACAAGGGATATATGTACTTATTTTTGTTTTAGTTTAGAAGAAAACTCTGAATTCTGGAAACTAGAACCTAAAGAGGTTTGCAGCACATTATTCTGTTGACTGCAGGCTATCATGTCTTGTAAAAGAAGCTTTTATAGGTAATAGTCACAAAGAATTACATCCAAGTTCAAAAACTGTGTTCAATGAGTTCAAACTCAAAGCCTCCCAACCAGTGAACATGAATTTTTCGCATTTACAAATGACAAATAATGGAGTTAAAAAGCAAAGTGGGAGCAGATATGAAAAAAGGGCCAGAGATGTCAGCCTCTGACACGGATCAGGACACAATAGCAAATCTAGTCTAGTTCAGAAAAGTCTTGGTACAGATAGAATTACCTTGAAGTTGTACTTGACCTTCAGCAAAGATAGTCATGCCATGCTTAAGTAAAAATCAGCAGGTGAGGAATGACCTAGGCAATTGAAAACTGGTCTGCTCTTGCAGAGTTCATCAATCCCAAGTGCTAGGCCTGAATAGTTCCAAGACAGAGCGATGCATGGGGAGTTTTTTGCTTTAACAGGCAAAGACACAAACTTAAATGTCAACATTTGGTTTACATAGGTGTACACTTGTTAGCATATGTACCTGAGGTAGAAATTTGTCTTCAAAAACAAATTAAGAAAACAAAGTAGAAGGAAGGAAAAGGTAGTGGAAAGCAAAAAGAGGGAAAAATACCATATAAATGTCCGTATTTCAAATAGAGGTTCAAGAACCTAAGGGTTAGCACACATGGTAGTGAAACATGCTCCCTTCACTTCCTGTGCATGCTTGCCTGAAACTGCTATTGCCAGTTTATGGTTTAATATGTCTGTGATATATTGAAAACTAATTGCAAACCCAAATTTTTGATATACACTGGAAAAGACTGATAAAGATGGCACTTCTTTAAAATAGAAGAACTGTTACTGCGTCATATTGCTTATGCATAACCAATTTATCAATCCATAAGCCTGAACTTCAGAAAAAGGTCATTTTGTTAAGTTGTTCTCACCTACTGTGTTACAGATGATATAGAAATTCTCTCCCCCAAGTCCTGCCTCATGCCATTGCACTGCGTTAGCAAAAACATGTCTTTTTGAAAAGCATCTAATCTTTATTTAAAAACCTGTGGTATGGGGAATCCAAAATATACTGAGAGAAGTCATTGCAGTGTCTGAGTATCCTTGCTCCTTAAAATTGGTCTGTTATTTCTCATGTCAAACTTTTTTTTGTGGCTTTGAGACAGTAGAATTTGACACCTGTCACTATCAAAAGTCTTCACTGACATACTTAAGATCTACAGAGGAATCAGTTTTTAGTTCCCTCTGTTTAAACTACACAGATTGAGCTCTTTAATCCCTGACAATAAAACAAGCTTCCCCAATTCTTTTGATTTTTCTAAGGAATATGTTAAAAATATCACGCCTATTTACATTGAGCATATGGTATCTATTTCATAACAGGTTTTGTTTCCAGCATTCTGCCTGTGTTATTATTTATAACATTCCTCTGCCATAACCCATACTTTCGTCAAAGCCCTGTGATGAGGTACAGAAGTCTCTGAATTGCAAACTCAATTTGTATGTTAAAGACCATTATCATATGTAAAAGTAGCTTTCTTAATATAACATGATGTCATTCATTTAGGGCTGTTGTCATGGTGCTTCCCTAGAAACAAATGCTAAGTGGTCCATTGGAGTGCTGGGAATCTCTGTTTAGCAGTGAAAAATTTATTTCTATTTTTCTTTGAAAGTTATTAAAATGCTTAAGACTGACCATAAGAAAGACTATCTGCAGAATTTGGTAAGAATGGATTTTATTTGGCTTAGATGGGGGAAAAGAGGAACTTAAATTTTAAATAATTATTTTTTAATATGATGCTTCCAAGAAGTTGCTTAAAATGAAAAAAATAGGAATTTTGAAGTTCTTTGAGAGTAGTTCAGGACCTGAGAGATTAATGGGCAAAAGGCAGAGGCGGCAGACAAATACTGCCATTGTCATCATAATATACACCACATTCCTTATGGTGACATGCATTGCACAATAATACACTCATTTGGAATGTTTGGAACAATGCTTTGGGAACTCACAGAAATTATGCATATCATAATCATATTTGATCATTCACAGAGCAAATATTTTTAGCTATGCATTTCACTTTTATGTAGTAAAATACTACAACTAAGATAATGAGCTGACTATGCCTCAAATTAAATAAGGATAAACAGAAAATTAAAGGAGTGAATGCAAGTATATTGGCAATTTTTTCCTATTTGGTAGTCTATCACTGTTATTTCTTTAGAGAATCTTGGGAAACTAAACTTAGATTTCCCTCACTTGTCATGCAAATGGTAGCCATGATCCAGTCACTTACTCTTACATTGCACCAACTAAAAAATTTTTGGCGAGAGGAGGAGATCATCTTTCATGCCCAGGGTGCTTCTCAAATAATCCCCATCAAAGTACTTTGCTGCTATGACATGTAATATACTTTTCATGAATAACTTCTGTATTGTGAAGGAGAAATTATTATTACTGAATGCATGTTTATAAATGTATAAGAAGGTATTTGTATTTCATAATGCGTAGGTGTTAAAGAGGGGTAGGTGAAAAAATGAAACTGAAGAATAGAAGACAAGAATCAAGTGGAACCTAGAAACATTTATAAGATATTAAAAAATGATGTGAAAACACATTTGAATTAACTTTCACCTAAAAGAAAAGAAATCACGTTGTTCCAAACATATTTTAAGAAATTGATGCTTATTTTTACTAATGGAGTGAAGGTTGGAGATTTCTACAATGTTTTCCTTTCAAAATAACAATACTACCAAACTGTGATATTATTTACTTCCTCAGTGAACTATAGGTTCCACAGTACTTGACAAAGGGAGGAGGTGTAACATGACAGCCTTAGATAAATATTTTAATATTTTAAAAAAATATTTAAGTTTTACAACATTCATCTTCAAAGGGAGAGAATATTATGATGCAAGAAACAAATAAGTCAGTAAGTCAGTCACTCAAGAAGATTCCTGTCACAGAGAAAATGGGAAACAAATGGTGGTTAGCTGCTAAATGCTTATTTATAAAGCACAATGTCTGTGTATTTTTACAAAGGAAAGACAGTCATTGGCTTGAGGAATTATTTTTTGCATGAAATATTTTGTCCCTGACTAACTGTGTTTTTAAGTAAGGGAAAAAGCCAAATATAAAAAATAAATGTTTTACTTATCATAATATAATATAATATAATCTACCAATGGATTCACCTTCAGAAAATGTCATAATTGATTAATAATGTCTGTTAAAAAAAATCTTAACCATAATAAATGACAGTGTAGTGACCATTTTGCGAGATTCAGTGCTAACAGTACTGAGCACATATCTAGTTTTATTTGACAGTATTGGCCACCTTTTCCTCAAGATTCTTCTAGATCATAGATCAGCACTTCTAATAACAGTTTTCTGATACAAGTTTGGAAATGGGAGTGACAGTGAGCAGTCTGGACCTTCAGTATTGAGCTGATGACAAAAGATAATAAAAATACATTGAAAGAACTTGACCTTCCCCTTCTTCTCTATTAAGTCTTGGATATATCAAAGAATAGTAAAAAAATCTCATTTTTTATAAAATATAATAACAATAATAGCAGTAATATACTATAATTAGTTTTAGATTTAAAATTCCATTGATGAACATTTTTTAAAAATAGTATTTTTCATTGTGCTTATCATTATTTACAATGATGTTTAGCTTTCTGTTGCAATTAAACTGACTAAGTAACTGGAAGACTAGGTTTGTAATTTTCAGCTCATCTTTTCAGAACTGAAAAAAAAAAAATAAACATGATATGGCTTTAGGAAATTGCTAAATAGGTAAAAATTACCTACATTTGGCAAATTTTATGCAATGGGGATGACATGCAAAAGGGAAAATGGAAATTGCAGAGGAGTAGAGGGTATATCTGGGCACAGAAAAGGGAAGATTTGGAGCTATGTAGTCATATTAGAAGAAAGGTCTTATTAAAATATGTTCATAGATGTTCTGGAGAAAAAGAGCCCACCTATAAATACTTGTCCATTCACACTGTTTTCTTGTTCTTCCTCTTGTGTTTGTTTCTAATATATATAAAAAAATAACTTAGATTCTTAAAAGGAATATGCAGACATTCAAAGAAGTGAAAAAATCCTCCTGCAGGTCAAAACCAGAGGTGATAATTTAGAAGTTATGCATACTTAGGAAATCTGCATTTCCTAATGGCTACATGCCATGATGCATAGCATAAGTGTCTTCAAACCCTGTCTACCTGGGAACACTCAGAAAAATCAGGTAAAGTCATGAGGATAAATCTGGATAATTAAAGCGTGTTAGATCCTGTGTGAATAGTTTCATTCAGAAGTTAAGCAATTTTAGAATGCTATAGCTTAATTCTTGTTCAAGGACCACTGAGAACATCAAAACAGAGGTTTAATGTGCTTTAATTAAGCATCTTAGCCTTTGCCACTTTTAGTAAACTTGTCTTCACTTTTCCAAGTGTTCCTGGTAAAAAAAGTCCTTCAACTACCAGCTCTATAATTTTTTGAAAAACACAGAGTATTTGTACCTTCTTGAAAGACCTACCTCATATAATGAAGGCATTTATGAAATATCTACAATTCTGTTTAAAAAAGTTTTATGGCTGAAGAAACTTACAAATGTGAACTAAATGCACACCAGGAGGCAATTAAAGAAATCCATAATCTGTTACTTTAATGAATTTAATGATTTTTTAAAGGAATCTAATTGTTTTTGTTGGGCTTGATTAATCTTTGATGATAACCTTGGTTATCTTTTTCATCTTTTGCATTACAGGAACACTTTGGCAGCTAGCTCTGGGACTTTTAGGAGCTTTTTACCCAGAATATACAGTTTAGATTTTTCTCTGCAATGGTACAGTTGAGGTGTACCCATTAATGTGCATTATTACCTACATTAAATTTTGTGGCATACAGAAATGCTGTCTAATATCACACCTTTAAATTATAGAGACCCAATATTTTACCTATTTCATAATTAGAGAGAGAGAGAAAGAGAAAAAACCCAAATGTTTACTGAGCACATGCTTGTATTTCTAACATAGAGTTATAGAACTGTTTATTTTGGAAAAGACCTTTAATATCATTGAGTCCAACCATTAACCTAACACTACCAAGTCCACCACTAAACCATGTCCCTAAGTGCCACATCTACATGTCTTTTAAATACCTCCAGGGATAGTGACTCATCCACTTCCCTGGGCAGCTTGTTCCAATGCTTGACAACCCTTTCAGTGAAGATTTTTTTCATAATATCATATCTAAACCTCCCCTAGTGCAACCTGAGGCCATTTCTTCACATCTTATCATTTGTTATTTGGGAGAAGAGACTGACCCCCACCTCGCTACAACCTCCTTTGAGGTAGTTGTAGAGAGTGAAAAGGTCATAAGGTCTCCCCACAGCCTTCTTTTTTCCAGGCTAAACCACCCCAGTTCTCTGAGCTGCTCCTCATAAGAGTTTTGCTCTAGACCCCTCACCAGCTTCGCCACTCTTCTCTGGACATGCTCCAGCTCCTCAGTGTCTTTCTTGTAGTGAGGGGCCCAAAACTGAACACAGTATTTGAGGTACAGGCTCACCAGTGCCAAGTACAGTGGGACAATCACTTCCCTCGTCCTGCTGGCCACACTATTTCTGATATAGGCCAGGATGCTTTGGTCTTTTTGGCCACCTGGGCACACTGCTGCCTCATATTCAGCCAGCTGTTGGCAGCTGCACCAGCGGGCCAGCACCCCGAGGTCCTTTTCTGCCAGGCAGCTTTCCATCTGCTCTTCCCCAAGACTGTAGCACTGCATGGGGTTGTTGTGACCCAAGTGCAGGACCCGGCACTTGGCCTTGTTGAACCTCATACAACTGGCCTCAGGCCATCAATCCAGCCTGTCCAGATCCCTCTGCAGAGCCGTTCTGCCCTCAAGCAGATCAACACTCCTACCCAACTGGGTGTCGTCTACAAACTTACTGGGGTTTGAAAATTTAATAATTTCCTTCCTCTCTCTATTAAGCATAACTTCTTCTCTATTAAGCATAACTTCTTCAAGACATTTAGACAACCTCAGTAGATATTTTGAAATTTCTGATATGTTTTTAATGTAATGCTCATTCCTTGTTATTCTTAAAAGAAGTGGAATATTGCTGTTACTTATTTTAAGAGAAAACCGGTGTTATCCAAATAGATTTCACTTTATTATAGACAGGTAGAATATTAGATGGTGATGCAACATGAACCACCTCAGTATGACAATTGCTTCATGATAAAGCAGGGGGAAACCAGGAAACTGAAAAACTTATTTATATGTTTTACTTTGTTCCTTAAAATTCTGTACAGCTGTGATCAGTCTGGCCAAGTTTAATGCTGCAGCAAACAACACACAATGCCACAGCCACTGCACACTACTAACTATAGATTTTCCTCTGTGCCGTGGGCAGGGTTTCTCATTTCATACATCATTTGCAAGTTGCTGCAATGATTCTGTGAAGTCATTGCCTATCTCACTAATACAAACTTTGGAAGAAGTAGCATCTTTCCCTGCTCTTGTTCTGAACAACTGTTGCACTAGGCATCACAGCCAGTTTCCTGTTGCTTTCTGCTTACATTAAAACACCGCTATAATTATACTAGCTAAAATTGTACCCGCAACACTTTACATTCTATTCTTGAGTGTCAATATTAAGGAGGTTAAATCTGTCAGGAAAGCTTTGTCTCTCAGGTGCTATAGGCTACTACTCCTTATTTTATCTGCCTAAAGATATCCAACAGAGTGCAAAACCTACATCCCGAGAGGAAGCTCTGGAGTGTAGCCAAATCTGTCAGATTTTTTTATGTTTCTGACATGCCATTCAACAAAAATCAGTGTGAGTTATTCTGACTTTCCCCACTCAGCACCAGCAGTATAATAGCTTAATGATAGCATGAGACTCAGGGCACAGACCTGAGACAGGCAGTCACAGCAATATCTCATTTTCACCATGGTCTCCATCCACCGAAACATTTCAAGCACTAAAACTAAAGCTAGGTTAAAATGAGTAAACCAATACTGCCAGCCAACACAAAGCGTTACTGGACCTCACCTTTGTGCAGAGCAGAGTGGAACAGGCTTTGATATTGCTAATTTCACTGGACTAAATCCATATAATTATCTTTGGATACAGCTGAAAGTGTAAATTAAGTTTAGGTAAGGACTGAGCACTGACGAGACACTTAAATGTAACCTAAGTCTTACCTTTCCTAGAATCAAGTGTGTGAGTAAGGTTAATGGTTGAAGATACAGGTCTTACATATTGTGGAAAAGGGCCCCCAACACCACACGAATTTTGTAATTGTTATTTTAATTTATTTTTTGTCTTCTGTGACTTGGGATTGCTCAATATATGCCTAAGACAGGCCATGTCTGTTATTGCTCAATTAAAAGAAAAATTCAATCTTATAACAGTTTCTCTTTCTTTAATAATACAGTACATTTTAAAATGCACTACTGAAACATACTATTGATTCAATTCCTCTTTGTATTGTCAGGAATATACTGGGGCAAACTGAAAAATACTCTTTACAACACCTCAGTTACTGTTTTGTCAGTCTAAGTAATCAAGTAAAAAGCACCACTAACACACTAAGGACTCGGATACCTCTGTTATACTTTTGATCTTTACTTAGTTTCAGACAGAATGTGGCAAAGTGTGGATATCTTGTTTTAATTACTCTTTGGTTGGTTTGTTGGTTTTTGTTTTTTGGGTTTTTTTGGTTTGGTTTTTTTTTTTTTTTTCAGATTCTCTCAAAAATTAAAGCTTTTTTTTCCATCAAAATATACTTGACATTCATCCATTTTACTTTCTCTGAAGCTAAAGATTTTTGAGAGATGTGGAAAGATGAACCCACCTCCCCATTATGTTCTGGTTTCTTCAAGTCAATGGGCTGCAAAACAAATGCCTACTTTGCTTTTGGCTTCTGTAGAAAATGGGGACCATGCAAGTCCCATACTTTCCTTTTCACTGTTAGCATCACTGATTTTGTTTTACTGTTTCTTTTTGCCACAATGTAGCTTCTTATAGCTCAGGAGATGAAGGAAGTGGTGGGTCATTTTAAGCAGCCTCCTCACTGCATGATTACAGGGCAGCAGCATATACTGAGCCCCTTAAAGGAAAAGAACACTCCTCTCTCCTCTATTTCTTTTCCTGTGTCAGGGATCAAAGAGCAGCACAGATCAAAGGTAGTGGAGCACCGTAAGAGCAGATGCACAACAGGACCATTATTAAGCACTCTCAAAAGCATAGTTACTACCAGGAGAACACACCAGTATTAGTCAGAAAAAAATAGCTGAGGGGAGATAAATAAAGTAAAATCTCTCTAACATATGTGAGATCTCAGAAATACCCCTGAATGACCATTCTCAATAACCCTGGAGGCTACATTATATTAAATGATTATCACTTACGTAACCATTACCTCAGGTTTCACTGACCTTGACAGCAATGCAGTAATCACATCTTTGAATGTCACTGAAGATTTTTTACAGTGTAATGCGACAGGCAGACTGAACATGCAGAAATTTTTCTACTCACTATTCATAGGTATATATGGATTGTATAAGCCTATTACAAAAGAAATCCATCTCATGTCAAACTTCATTTTTATGAAGTTTTCTGACAATACTGCAGATTCTTACAGTATGCTGTTATTAGATTTAAGTGTATGAATATCCTTCCTACATTTCCCACTCAGCTAAGTTTCTCTGATCTTTTCTGCTGCATTGAAAGAGCTTGAGCCATGGTGACTGCTTAGGAGCATCCATATTTGGCATCACTAAATCTAAAAAATATTTCATAAGTTCACTGACATTACAGAGAGGTAGTTAGACTTCTATAGTCAATGTAAAGAGTTGGGTGATTGCAAAAAGAGCTTGGCAGAAAATCCCGAGGGAGTAAATTTCCAAGATCAGGAATTTCAGTTCATTCACAACTGATTTAGCGACTCAGACCCATACGTAGTCTCACATAACATGAAGTACTGTGCTTGAACGAATGTGCTCTGTACTTTGGCTTGCTTATGGCCAGCTGTTCGCAATGTGCTTCTTTGTACTTCTGATAAACAGATAAGCAGATACAGTGCAGTCACATCCCAGGAGAGGATGAACACTAAGAAGTGTGAGCTCCTGTGCTGTCTTGAGGTTAGACTGTAGGCTGCACATTATGCAGTGCTGCTACCAAAAAATCGAGCAGCACTTACTCTTTTTAAAGAGTTGATGATGCCCAGATATATACTTCATATTTGGAGGAGAGGCCTGAAAGGGAGTCAAAAGGACCTGAGTTCCAGAGTATCATCAGCCTGCAATTGTTCAAAAGCAGAGCTTCTGCTTCCAAAAAAACCCTTCCTGAATAGAAATTGTCTGCCCTTCTACTAAGGCTAAGGCTCCAAGGAGTAAGCAAGAAGAACTATCTTTCACTAACAAAAGGATTGTCTGAACAAGGTTTTTAGTTGCAGAGTAATAGCAAAGGCCTTTCTTAGGAGGTGATATATAGGATTTTTAAGAGTGAGATATTAATCTGACTTGGTTGTCAGGAAATGTATGGAGAAATACACAAGATGAAGACTGTTGCATGATGGTGTTGCATAATACTTTTTAGGGGGAGATGGTGTGTGAAGAAGTAAGAATGGGAGAGTAGTGGTATTATCACACAAATGAGGTAAAGAACAAAAACTAAAATTCAGCTGTTTGTTGACTGAACACTAAATCTGACAGGATTTCTGCACCTCTAAGTACTGAAACACCTTTTGTGAATAATCGTGGCTAATTTTTTATTTACTTAAAAAAAAAAATTATTGAAACTCAATGAAACTAAACAACTTTCATTCAAAATAAGTGAGACTTAACAGATTTTCTATTTCCTTCTGGAAATTAGCACTAAAGCTTAAAAGGAAAATATACTGTGTCCTCTATTACAAAGGTTGAACAGAGATTTACATTTCTCCTGGGGATGACAGTCTTAAAAATGGGTGGAAGTGGAGGGAAAAGTTTGCTGGTCCAGTTTGACATGTTGCTGCTGTCATTTTTAGGAGTACATTTAAGAAGGGTGTGCATACTCACAAGATTACAGAAATCTTAATCAATATATTTAAAAGGTTTCCTATTATGTTGTTTGACGATTAAGTTCTGTAATACAGTAAAAAAAAATTGTCACAACTATAACATCTGAAGTGTCAGATGTTCACCTGCTTATTAAGTAGCACTTTCATACAGAAAACTTTTTATTTTTAAAATATTCTCTTATTTTATCTGATTAATTTGGTCAGCATGATTTTCTCTCGGGGAAGACTCCATGGAATTATTGCTGATCAATTGAATCACCAGTGCAGAGATAATTTTCCCATTTAGACAATTCATTTGATTTTTCCTATAGCAGAAGATTACTTCTGTTTGTAATTTGTTTTAGTACCAGGAAAATACTTTCTCATAAAAATATTTTAGCTGCATATTACCTGAAACACTAGCTAGTTTTTTTTTTTTTTTTCTAAGTGAACTATTTCTCTGCCATATTATTTTAATCTTTGTTGTAAGAGAAAGAATTATAAGAAATAAAAGAATAGTGAGAGTATTTTTACTTTAATTCTTGATTTAGGAAGAAAGCGAGGATAAAAATAATTTCAGTATTTTAAATCATACACTAAAAATTAGATACAATGCAATCTGTAAAATTTTGTAATTTCCTTAAATGTTTCTGTCTTTTTATGATGGACGTAGTCATAAAGTTGTTCTGAAGGACATCTATTAATCAGTGTTAGTTGTGGCAGAGCTGAAGTTCTGATTGGTTGCTGAGGACTACCCAGCCACTAAAGAAGAATCCACACTCTTTAGAATTAACTGCTTTCTTGTCCCCCACCCAAAAAAATACTGAGGCTTAGAAGAAAAAACAAAATCCCTGGAAATAGCAGAAGAGAGAAAGCCAGAGAAATAAACCTGCAGTTATAATGATTCTGATACCAACATTTCTTGTACATTGAGTCAAATCACATATTGTCTGGATTTATAGGAAGGAATAGGATTTTATATATTTTCAAGGAGAAGCATTGTCATACATTTCCGGTTGCTGCTTTTTCTGTGGACAGACAGCTTAGCATTAAAGTACGCATTTTTTTGAGTGGCTAAGGTAGTAACACCGTTTGTTTCTTTTTCCATCATTTTGGACACCGTTTCTGATCACTTCTTTGCCTATATTGATCTAAGAAACTATAGTTCTAAAATAATTACTTGGAATGTACCTTACAAGACACTGATGTTAGAGATTGTTCATTATGACATGAACAAGAACTGAAATTTAGGGTAATTAGTTTTGCCTAGCTGCAATATATATTCTAATATGGCAGAATAACCATTAAATGCCATGACAAGTCCACCTAAACACCACCTGTTTCAGTAGCCATCTAGATCTAGTATTTTAGATTTGTAGTCTGTTAATCTTGCTTACTCTCATTCTCCCAACATACACTATGTCTAACAGCAACTACAACTCAATGTTCTTCCATGAACTGTGAGCAAGAGCAAGATATCAAAGCAGAGGCAGAAATAAGTGGTAGTAGAAAATGCCATACTATACAATGGAACAAGCGCTGCCAGTGTTGTGGTTATTCCTAGTGCAATGGTGCAGTGCAGGCCCAGGTACTAGCTTTTTAATGTGAGTTTGGGTATGCACCCTTTCAGAGCCCTCACTTTGAGTCTCCTCCAAGGGCAGAACCACATATCAGGATGAGTGTACCACATCCTGAGAGGGTCTCTCATGTTTCATGACCAATGTCCTTTTTTATACTTTACCAATGCTTGTGTGTTCCTGTGCTCTGTGAAATCGTTTTTACTTCTGCTTCATTTTTCTTGTTCACTACAAAATGCCTGTGTTCTCTCTTTTTAAGCTGAATGTTGGACTTCTCTATGTGAAGCCCTGGTGAGATGCTGGCTGTGCTTTCTCTGCTAGGTTTCTTGGTTTCCCATATATGACGTACAATCTTTGCAGCTTAACACAGGAAATGCTCACAACCTGCCTTACTCAACAAATTTCGCTTTCGACTGGATTTAAAAGGCTTCTGAAAACTGAAAACTATAGGATCAT
Organism: Alca torda; assembly: GCA_008658365.1. Classification (NCBI taxonomy): domain Eukaryota; kingdom Metazoa; phylum Chordata; class Aves; order Charadriiformes; family Alcidae; genus Alca; species Alca torda. The sequence continues at coordinate 32,660,607 of CM018101.1, forward strand.
TAGCTATAGAGAGAAAAGTTTGGTTCAGTAGCAGTTACATCTTGCTGTATTGGCACTGAAGGAATCTACATAGCCTTCTTACAAAAACATTGAGCTGTGCTTTGGTACGTTTTACTGAGACAAGAAAGCACATGAAAGATTGAGGTGCTGAGTCTCATGTCAACTTTGTAGTTCTTCTTTTCCTCTGTCTCAACAATTCTGCCATCACAAAAAAAAAAAACAGTAAAGAAGGTCTGTGTAGTTTACTCATTTGGTATCAGCTTGTACACAGATTACATACAAAAACGTAGGGCCCAATCTAGTACCTGCTTATGCCTATCAAGATTTAATATTTCTTTTAATAACTGTGGGCTGTGCACACAAATAGGAAATTTCACAGGAATAGTACAAATCTCACCATGGATTTGCTCTGTAATGGCAGTGTCTCACATCCCCGGAAAACAGGAACGAATCAGAAATTAAAATAAGTTAGCAGACTTTTCTCTTGGTAGTTCATGTAAGACTGACTGCTTCTACATGAAAACTTCATTACATATCATATTAGTAAAGAGAAACATAAGCAATTACAAAGCACTCCTCACACATGTGCATGCAGAGAATAGAAAAAATATTTTTTTCTTAGAAAAGAAAAAGTAGAATCTTTAACGGATACAAAATTCTATATTCTATACCTTTCAAAACTTTATTATCATAGAAGAGAATCCAATGTTTTTTCTTTGTCCTGAAACAGTCTGGTTTGTAAATTCATTAAAAAAAAAGGGAGAAAAAATCCCTTTTAGAAAGAATCTATTTCACATTTTCCACATCCAGTCCTGACTGGACGAATAGACTTAGGTATACATTTTAACAAACATGTTTCAAACCAGGTAACAGGAAAAAAAGGTAGAAATAATAAAAAAAGTGATGTATTTTCTTAGCAAGTTTGTCACCCAACTGTCTGGAAATAGATGATGCAAATGTCTGCTAGGAATGCTGCACATGTCCTGTCTTGAGATACAGGGTGGTCTAAACCTCGCAAGACCCCTCCCTTCCTCAAGGTTCTTGAACAGGTTCTTCAGATTTTCAAGACAAGTAGTAGCTTAGTAGACAAATAGTTACTAAAAAGGCTACATGTTTGGGAAGAAAATTACTGTCATTGTTCAGATGAAATCTGAGTTGCTGAAAAGCTGCCCTGGGGCAATATCCTGAGTAACCTGATGTTTAAAACATTTTCCGTTTGTTCATTTGTTTGTTTTAGTTCTATGGGTTTTGTTTTGTTTTCTGTCAATAAAGGTAAGCCCTAGAGAAGAAGTGAGTTTCAATTCCAACTGTATATTCTTTGTTTTAGAACAGGTTGGAAAGACAGGAGCAGATGGATAACATTTGGGACATTTTATAAATTCATCTGTTAATAAGTAAGACACTCACACTGGCTGCATTAAGCGAAGTCCTTCTGTTTCCATCACTGCCAGCAACCCTGAAGATACCCTCTGAGAATGTTTTTGATGGTGGACAGCTGAGGTAAAAATAGTAATATTTGCAACAGACAATAACCATATCACAGCTCCTTGAATCAAGACCTCTGTTGTGATCAAGCCTGGAGTTTTTTCATCACAGAGACACCATTTACCAGTAATAAAGCTTACTGAGCTTGCCCAAACAGAACTGATGCAACATATGGCTTACAAAAATCTTTTTTTTTTACTATTTCTGACAAACAAAACACATATATAACCAGGTAGCTGCTGTTGCTGCTGATCTAGCTGATGTCAACCTGCCTGTTACTACTTTGTGTTCCCTGATATTCCTAAGATATGTGTTGTTGCATGGTATATGCCTACGTTATCTTGTATTTCTTATTAAAGAAAGGGTCATAGAATGATGCAGCAACTTAAAAGATACTGTATGCAGTGGAAATAAAATAGACATTTAATTGCATTTTGTAATTCAGATTAGCAAATTGGAAAGAAATGCTAGGATAAGAAAATAAGTATTACCACAATTCTTTTGAAAACACAAACTTTCCCATTCTTTGGGAGCATTGTAAATTAGAAGAACATATTCTAGGCACAAGTTCAACCACACTGTAAGTCAATACCAGAGTATGTATATAAAATTTAATCTCTTAGATAGTCAGATGATGTACATAGAGCAAAACTGCTAAATTCTCTGCTTGCATGCAGCATTTTTCAGTATGATCAAATGAAGATGCCAAATAAAAGGCAATTTTTCTTTATAAATGCTTAGATACAGCAATGATGTGCAGACATAATATTTGGCAAACTATTCAACATGCATGGATGGAGTTAGGAGAGTAAAAGCTCAGACGCTGAAACTAGTGAGCAACATGGAGGACAATGAGATGAAAGGCTGAGGAAAATGTGGGGCCAGTGCTCAATGGAAAAGTGAACTTAGTGACAAAAGACAGAGAAAAGGTTGAGGTTCTTGGTGCTTCTTTTGCATCATTTTTGGTGATAAGGTCTGCCATCTCATTCCCCAATTTCCCAGTCTTGGTGATAGAATTTGTGAGAATGTAGCAGTACCTACAGCAGAAGATAGAGCAGGGAATACCTAACTCAGCTGGACATGGGACAAGAGGGTGTTGGAGTTGCTGACCGATGTCACTGCTGCTGCAAGGCTGCTTTCTGCCATGTTTGAAAGATTATGTTGGTTGAGAAAGTTCCTGATGATTGGGAAATGCAAATGTCACACCTACCTTTATGTAACGTAAGCAGGAGGATTTGGGGAACTAGAGGCTGATCGGCATTCTTCGATCTTTGGGAAGATGAATGAGCAAGTCTTTCTTAAAGTCATTTCCAGGCATTTGAAGAACAAAGCTGTGACTGGGAACAGCCAATGTGGGTTTGCCAAGGGCAAATTATGTCTGACAAACCTGTTAGCCTTCCATGATGAGATGGATAAGGGGAGATAAGGGAAGAACAGCTGATGTTCTTTATTAAAGACCTGGGTGATGGGATCCAAGCAAGTCTGTGGGTATTATCAAACTGAGGGGAAAAGGTCAATACACTGGAGGGCATTGCTGCTATTCATAGATGCTTCAACATACTGGATGACCTGTGAGGTTCAGCAAAGGTAAATGACTTTGTCTTTTATGGCCAATACCTGTAGGAACGCTAGAATTTGCTCTAGAGCATTCATCTTTCTTTTAGGCATAAAACCAAGGTGTAGTCTTTTTTAAGAAAGACAGTAATGCAATCAGCTGTTGTCACTGTATGGTTTGCTGGAAAACATTTTACACAACGTCATCTATCCACAGATCTACCCCGCAATGTTGTTATTCTAAGACAACACAGACAGATGATTCACATTTTGGCAAACCTATTTCATGCACTGTCACTCATCTTAGAGAACTACTCGAGCTGCAGAAGCCCTAGTATTTGATTTTAAATAGTTTAAAAATCTTCTATATTCTCATGTGGCTGGTAGATGTTACTGGAACATAACTACAACATCAGTCCTAACTATTCCTTCTAAAACAAAACTAAAACCACAAGTATAACTAACAATACCTAAATATCTTATTTGATCTCATAAAACCTGTGCCTCCTTTCTGTTGGCAGTTTAGCCTTCTGCCAACATCCTGCTTCAAGTAAATGAAGGTCTAAGACAGAAATAAACAAATGAAAGAAAAAATGAAACAAACCCCCTCCATTCTAAGTTGTCTGTCCCTGTTCTTTTTTTATGATGGGCTGTAGCACACTCTTTCCAGTGCCTTGGAAAATCTCTTCTTTCATTAATTGATCAGACAAAATAACATTTCTTGGTTTATACACTCGTTACATGCAAGGTCAGCATCATAAGCTTCATATATCTTCTCACCTCTACTGTCCTGTAAGGTTATGTCTTGAAGTAACTCCCACAATCTTATTCCCAGTCTCTTGCATTTTCTCCCAGACCACACTTGCATGATTTCTCCTAAAGCTAGTTCTGCAGTTGCTATGTGTCTTGGGAATGAAATCTTCCAGTTTCACTGGACAATTACAGATCAGAAATATAGGGTATAGTATATGAAACAAATATGAAAAATTATTTGCCAATGTATTTACCACATACAGCAGAACTCACATACAAGCATCCACTCCCTGATAAGATTTGGAGGTAAACAGAAATGATTAATATTTATTATTCTAGGTTACTTATTTCTGTGCACACACCTCGATGTATGCCTGAATAGTTGATTGATTTAAGATTGCCTGCTTTTAGCAGAGAGATGACATGCCAGGTCTTGTTTTAGAAAGGCACTTGACTAGATTTAGCATTGGTTTAATAACAATATATACTTTAAATATGTAAATATACAATATATATATAAGAAATATACAGTTATAGACAAAGAAAACATGGTTTTCAGAGCTGGAGACAAATATGTGTCACTTTCTCAGAAGATAATGCAGTTTGGCTGATGTCCACTTTTCTGGCAATCACTGGAGGTGAGCTAAAGGCTGCTTCTTTTGATACCTTATTTGGATAACTCAGTGCCCTTCTGAAGTATCAGCACTGGATTGCAACCCAAGTGCTAATAAGAAGTCTAAAACTAGGGAATCTGGGATCAGAGGTGAAATGCTACCAGTCTCTTTTTCCTTGTGATAAGGACATGTACTGACTGTGTAGAATCACTGCAGCAAGTTGTAAATGATGTATGAAATTAAAAATCCTCTGCCCAGTGCACAGAGAGAACACAGATAACACTGCAGTTATTGCTGTGTTGTGGTATTTGCGGTGATATTTAACTTAGATACATCCTTTGACAAAAAAAAAAAAAAAAAAAAAAAAAAAAAAAAAAAAAAAGAGCAAGCAAACAAACCAACAAAAAAACCAAGGCAGAAGTATTAAACTTATTGTAGAAGGGAGGAACTAACATTAAGCCATATTTTGTTTGTTCTTACATCTCTTTCCCAATTTCCTCCCTCCTTCCCCACCAAACTTAATTTGAAGAATATCTTACATGGAGACCTGAACTCTGGTAAAGTACCTTACCAGCAGATAGCTCCTGTACACTTACGCATAACCCTATGGCACATGCAGACACACTTAGAAGATCCACAAGTGGGAAGAGGAGGGCTGAGAAAATGAACTTTGTCCTGAACAGTCTGAGTTAAAAAAAGATAAGGAGATGAGTTCAAAAGCTATACCACAAAGCTGTCTCCAGGTTCTGCAGCTTCCCAGCCATGCTAACAAAAGTAAATAGCTGGCTTTTTAAACATAGTCTTTAAAAGTCTTTTAGCTTTGATGAAGTGGGCGAATCACCCATTTTTTCTACTCTCATCCAACACTATATGTTAAATAACTAAGGAAAAAAAGAAGAAACATGTGTGAGGAAATCTCCAAGTGAGTGTTTTGCATTTCATTTTGCATTTTTAAAGTTGCTTTGTTTTACCAGAAAGGCATAGAAAATGCCTAAAAGTGTGGTTTGATGTGATATATACTGAAATATTTCTAGAAATAGATGGTGAGGAATTATTTGGTTACTGTCTTTTTCTCCATTTAATGAATGGCTACACAAATTTTTTAAAAAATATTTTTCATCTTATATTTTAAATCTGATGTCTTCTTGCCCTTCTACTTTGCTTTACTAATCTGAACCGGCATCAGTGCTAAGGCTTCTGTCTTATGAGTAGGTGTTAAGCACTTTCCATTTTCTACGTTATCTAAAAATAATCTACCTTTAAAATGGTGTCCTTCTATCCCCTATTTTTCCACCCTTATATTTGACAAATGTGATCCTGAGTCATATTGAGTACTGCTGGCACTCAGTCTCGTAAAAGGTTCTGTATATAAGTAGTATATATATGGCAGACTGGTAGCCTAGTATGTCACAAGCCAGCTGGGCTAGGAACACTGGCATTATCCAACTGTAAAACTGTAAAACTGTGATTTTATTTCTTTTTTTTAGAGACAAATAGAATAAGGTTCTAAGCCTTGCTATTTAAATATCAAATTTATTTTAGCTCACTGAGAGGTTTTGAAAACACTATTTTTCTAGCATTCTTCTTACTTTATCCTCATAGCAGAAAGGCCTCCCTTTACAAGTAATCAATAAAATGAATGTAACTCTCAAAGGTTTCTATCATATAATGTTGGTAAAATAAAAGTAAGTATATGCTGGGCCTTGATATTTTATATTAGGCTTACTTTGCATGAGTAATTAAGTTACCCAAGCTCATGTATTAATATTCAGAGCACACTGAAGCTCTATGTATATTGTCAGATGTTATGTATAAAACTGAAAGAACTGAAAGAAAGACTGTAATAATGCATTTTAAAAATGAAGCTGTTATTTGGCCACTATACTAACTCTGCCACATTGCACATGCTGATGAGTGCTCTTACATCTGAAAAACTAGCTACTGAAAATACCAGTATAGATTACACATATTTAATAAAGTATAAATAAAACAAAATTTGAACTGGATAGCAATAAATGATTGTAATAGTGCTGTACTAACTGCCTGTCCTAAAGTAAGGTGGAACTCTCTGGCATGTGTTTTCCATCACCATCACAAAGACATTTTCTGTACTTCACTAAGTGAACCAGAATAAATCCAGCTTAACAATGGGAACACCAGCCACACGTGCAAAAAAGAATTGTGATGCACTAAATTTACGTTGTTTTTTCTTTCAATGTTAATAGAGGCAGAGAGCATCTATAGTTACCGGTGTGCCTGCACATCTTGTTGGGGATCCAGAGTGAACAAAAATTTAGAGTCAAAGATTTTTTCCATCTATGAAAATAATGTAAGATACACCTTGATTATTTTCTTTTTCTTCAGCTTGGTGAAAGCTTTGTCTTTCAGAGTTTTACAAGCATTTTAATTTTTAAAATTAAGCAAACTCAGCAGGGAGATCTTTGTAGGGTGGAAGACATTTTAGGGAAATTGTTATATATAGCACAATTACAGACTTGAACAAATAACTGATTTCTTGGTTCATTGGCAATTCAGAAAAGAGGAATTCAGCCAGTGCAAGGTGAATTTTAATTTGTCCTCCAGCTCAACCAGCATATCAAAAAGGAATTATTTGAGACGTTATGAAATATTTGCTACAAAATGAGTATTTAATTTCAAACATGAGCATTTATAAAGGCTTAAAAAGATAAAGGAACAGTAAAGCCAAAATGTTAATTGCAGTATTTAATTAAAAAAAAAATCCTTAGCTTTTACATTTTTTGGCATGAGCTATTTTGTCAAACATTCTCATGGACAAAACATTGTGATGTTTGCAAATCTACATTTTTCACCAAAGGAAATACTGTCCTGCTGAAAATCATTATCCGTGGCTAATATTCCATTGGATACAAAACTTGATCCTAGAGCTACTAGTATTACAACAATTTGACTACCCACTTAAGATTACAACTCTTCAGAAACAGCATAATTTGCATACATTCAACAAGTCAAGTTACACTGAAAAACAAAATGAACTTGTAACAGGAATCCTAACCTAAATCTTTTCCCTAATTCACCTCCTTTTAGAATCCAATTACCCAATGGCTGCCTGGACTAAATGTTTCTGTGATAGGGCTTTCTTCCCTTGCTCCAAATCAAGATGGACTCCAATGACCCTCTCCCACACTGTAGAGGAAGTAGCAATTAACTCACAGTCTTTTTCAGGATTCTGATATTTGCCAGCAGACTGCAGTAACAAGAAACATTCAAAACCTTATCACACTCAAGCTGATTTGAAAGCCATATACTTTTCTTAGCATGCTGCCTACTTGTTCCCAGTGGAGAAGCAACAGGGGTAATTTTCTGCAGCACTACAGGATGTGCAAAATGTTTGAATAGGAATATTTAAATCACTAACATCTGGTGGAATTCAAGTGGATTCTTTACACTATTTTTCAGGAGCTCAGTGGTAGCTGCTGAGAACTACACTGAGTATTCACTGAACACAGGTAGTCTTTAAAACTCATTTCAGACAAATGTTCAATGTTGGCTGTGAATCTACCCCCAATTTTGAGATCCTACAGCTGTTTCACTATCTTGAAAAAAGCACATTAAGATATTTGGGGATTCAAAGGGTTTGGCAAAATAAAGATGGACATTCCCATCTAGATATGTATTATTCAATATTTTGCTCATTTGTGCGTATAAAAAGTCAACCTATCCCTTCAATTGCCTCTTATGTATATGAATGCAGATTTTATTGCAGAACCAATGAATCTCAATGTATGTCTGTCTTGTGTGTTTCCTACTGTTGTATTTTGTTTCACTTTTAACTGCTTCTTCCGCTCTTTAGATTTTGCTGTAAAATACTGATGCACATGATAGTAATACAAAAGTTTTTGTAAGACCTATGAGGAATGAGAACTGGGTGTTAAAAAGATATAAATGATGACAGCAATTCAGAACCATTGTTTATTAAGCCCTGCATTAGTTATTAGAGTCCCATGTCTAGTTACTAAAACAACATATTTCAAAAGAGAGATATAAAATCTGATGGGGCTAAGTGAGAAAAAATACCTTGAAATTGAATTTTTTTTCTAAGACTATGAAGTTAATGGTTGGCTTATGCCTCTGAGAATAAAGATAAATATTGCATAGGAATTCATGTATTAGCCACTGAATTCAATCACAGAATCACAGAATTGTAGGGGTTGGAAGGGACCTTCAGAGATCATCTAGTCCAACCCCCTGCCAAAGCAGGTTCACTGACAGCAAGCTGCACAGGAAGGCGTCCAGGCGGGTTTTGAGTATCTTGAGAGAAGGAGACTACACAACTTCTCTGAGCAGCCTGTTCCCGTGCTCTGTCACCCTCAAGGAAAACAAGTTTTTCTTCATGTTGGGATGGAACTTCCTGTGTTCCAGCTTGTGTCTAGTGACCCTTGTCCTGTCACCAGTAACCACTGCGAGGAGCCTGACCCTGTCCTTTTGACACCTGCCCCTTAAATATTTATAAGCATTGATAAAATCCCCTCTCAGTTGTCCCTTCTCCAGGTTAAACAGACCCAGGTCTCTCAGCCTCTCCTCGTAAGAGAGGTGCTCCAGTCCCTTGATTATCTCTGTAGCCCTCCACTGGACTCTTTCCAGTAGTTCCCTGTCCTTCTTGAAATGGGAGGCTCAGAATTGGACACAGTACTCCAGATGCAGCCTCAACAGGCAGAGTAGAAGTGGAGGGTGATCTCCCTTGACCTGCTGGCCACACTCTTCTTGATGCACCCCAGGGTGCCATTGGCCTTCTTGGCCACAAGGGCACATTTCTGCCTCATGGTCATCCTGTTGTCCACCAGGACTCCTAGGTCTCTCTCTACAGAGCTGCTTTCCAGCAGGTCAGCCCCTGACCTGTACCAGTGTATGGGGTAATTCCTCCCTAGGTGCAGGACCCTACGCTTGTCCTTGTTGAATTTCATTAGGTTCCTCACTGCCTAACACTCTATCCTCTCCAGGTCTTGCTGAATGGTGTGTTAGCCACTCCTCCCAATTTTGTATCATCAGCATTTTTTGAAGAAAATCTTATTCTTTGTTAAAATATCTAGTCTTAAAACCAGATCTAAATAATACCTTTGCCTTATTACAAAAATATGGATATGGGTTTTAGACTTACACTGGGCATGATAGATGCATTAGATATTGATATGTATCACTCTAGATAGATACTGATATATATAGATATGATGGATGTATATGCACAGATACTTCAATAGTTTAAAATTCTTTTCCTTATTAATTTAATTGGCTATTCTTTGAATCCTATTTTGTGTAAATGAATCTAAATGTGTTATCATTGTGAGCAATAAATTTCTCAATATTGCCATTTTTTCCCCTCTTGATCACATAGGTAGAATTTCTAAAAATGCCCAAGCAATTTCCGAACAAAGCTTCCTCTGAAATTAACTGAGTACTGATAAACGTCAGTGTTCTTTTTGTATAGAGATCTTTGTATTCCTTCTGTTATTTCTGTTTCTTTTCTGATTTTTTTCCTTTCTGCATCATTTTCAACATAGATACTAAGACTCAAACATATTTTATGTTTTTGAGTGTCCTGGCTTGAGGCGCAAACCATGACAGTAAGCCAACAATATCTTCTTGGTTCCTTTATTAATAAAGCTTAGCATATTATTTGAGGGTTTTGTATGCCCATGATGGCAGAAGAGTTTATTCACTTAAAATGTATTAGACTAATGCTGAGAAAATGCTCAATATTTACAGTGTTTTACATACTTATCATACTATGCTAATTAATAGAGATTTAAATCCAGGCAATCTGGTTCACTAATTTGCCATGATAGTAATAATAATTTATTATTTAATATGCAAAGACAGTATGCTTAGTCTTTGTAAGGTGTGTTAAGAAATCCTAAAGAGTTTGTTAAGACAAATGCATTTGGAAAGAAGGTAATTAAAAGATTTGGATGCCTTTGTGAGAACTTTCAGTAATTTGCCTACCATCTGAAAAGCTGGAGAGGATAAATTCAGTTTTAAGAATTTCGAAACTCTCTCTGACTTGGATGTTGTTAGTCTCAATCTCAATAAATACAGTTTCAGGAAATGGTTGTGTGGAAGCTCTGCTCTTGGGAGTCAAGATTTGTTCCTTGCATATTCCCAAGATGTACTGAAGATATTATTTCAGAAATAAGTGCTTTTCCTATCAAAGCAGAAAATAGCGATCTCCTTTTTTTTGTTTTTTCTTCTTACAGTTTTTCATGGTTTTGCAATATAATACGTGCATGGTTTTGTATGGACGAACTGTGATAAATTACAATGTGGGAAACATTGCTTGTGTGGGATAGATAAGAAATAGGTACACTCATGTAGGAAGGAGCAGATAAATTCTATTTATCTGTGTTTGCTCTTGATTGAGTTCAAGTTTTTCTGGTCTCTGTAGCGGTCTTACTGTAGCAAAATCGATCTTTTAGATACATCCAGTCTTTTTGTCACTCTTACTCTTAAACGATGCTAAATCAGAGTGGCCCATCTGAGCAAATACTCAGATATTCACACAACGATAAATGGCAGTGTTGAGAACATACAGTGACCTCTGAACGTGAGAGGAAAAAAAAGACTTCTCAGGAGAAATATGTTGATTAGAGATGCTTCATCCTGTAAGATGAACATGTATGTGGGCAAACTATTATTAGTAACTGCTGATGTTCACACATACAGAATAAACTTGGTCTATGCATATTCCAAACCAAAAAATAAAGAAAATAAAGAAACGAAATGTATAACTCAGTGAGAGTACTTACAAATATTCAGTATTTATTATAAATGCAATTTTGAACAGTTTACTCTAAATCAAACAACCAACAAACTAAGAAGCATTGTTTAGAGAGAACTATTACGAAATTTCAAGAGATTGTAACTTGGGAATTTACAGTGTTTGACAGTGTGTTTCTATAGTATGGCATAATGACAGCTTCAGCTATACTCAAAATTTTGTTTCCAGGAATGACACTGAATGTATTTCTAAACAAGCACATTATATTCACTTCATGCGGGTGACTGAAGATGAATGATAGGAATAATTTTATATGATGTATATTGAAATAAGCATCACTCATGTGGCATAACTGTAAATGTGAAGGTAGAATCAGAATATCCTTCACACTATAGAGTTCTAAAAAAATTGTAAAAACAGTAGGCCTCTTGCATTCACACGCAAATGCACATGTGCTCAGAACACACATTTACTTCACATAAATAAATAAAGCAGGAATATAAACTAATTTTAAAAAAAAATCTTGTCTCAGATGATGACTCTCCCTCTAAAACCATTCTAGAACTTATTGAATCCATTTGCCAAGAGTGTAGGGAATTGTAGTAGGCAGATGAGCAAGGAGAAAGTGAAATACAATATTACAAGTTTAAATTAGAGTTACAGATTATTGTTTGAGTTCAAAGGAAAGGAAAAGTAGATATAATTTCCCGAAAACATTCCAAAGGCTTCCCCTTTGGTTGTTTTCTCCTTGAAATAAAAGCTGTATACTTTTTCTCTACAAGTGAGGTACACAGGTTAAGCACTAAAAGAACATAAAGAAAATATTCCTTCTACTCAGGTTTCCTGGACAAACAATTCTCTCCCACATGTGTACACCTCATGGAAGGCTTTAATCTGAAGTTGGTAACCACAAATTTCCTCGTTTATTGAAGAGAAGGAATGGAGAGAGATGAAATATTCTACAAGCAATAATGTCAACATTCAAATTCTATGTATGACTGTTAGAGCAGAAGAGAAGAGAAGAGAAGAGAAGAGAAGAGAAGAGAAGAGAAGAGAAGAGAAGAGAAGAGAAGAGAAGAGAAGAGGAAGAGAAGAGAAGAGAAGAGAAGAGAAGAGAAGAGAAGAGAAGAGAAGAGAAGAGAAGAGAAGAGAAGAGAAGAGAAGAGAAGAGAAGAGAAAAGAGAAGAGAAGAGAAGAGAAGAGAAGAGAAGAGAAGAGAAAAGAGAAGAGAAGAGAAGAGAAGAGAAGAGAAGAGAAGAGAAGAGAAAAAGAAGAAGAGAGAGAGAAGAGAAGAGAAGAGAAGAGAAGAGAAAAGAGAAGAGAAGAGAAGAGAAGAGAAGAGAAGAGAAGAGAAGAGAAGAGAAGAGAAGAGAAGAGAAGAGAAGAGAAGAGAAGAGAAGAGAAGAGAAGAGAAGAGAAGAATTTCAGTTGGAAGGGACCTACAATGATCATCTAGTCCAACTGCATAAACAATTCAGGGCTGACCAAAAGTTAAAGCATGTTGTTAAGGGCATTGTCAAAATTCCTCTTAAACACTGACAGGCTTGGGGCATTGACCACCCCTCCAGGAAGCCAGTTCCAGTGTTTGACCACACTGTTGGTAAAGGAATGCTTACTAATGTCCAGTCTAAACCTCCCCTGTCACAGCTTTGAACCATTCCCACACGTTCTGTTGCTGGATCCCTGGGAGAAGAGACCAGCACCTCCCTCTCCAATTCCCCTTCTCAGGAGGCTGTAGACAGCAATGAGGTCATTCCTCAGCCTTCTTTTCTCCAAACTAGACAAGCCCAAAGACCTCAACCACTCCTCATAGGACATACCTTCCAGCCCTTTCAGCAGTTTCGTTGCCCTCCTCTGGATTTGCTTAAGAACCTTCACATCCTTCTTAAACTGTGAGGCCCAGAACTGCACACAGTACTCAAGCTGAGGCCACACCAATGCTAAATACAGGGGGTAATCACCTCTTTTGGTGATCTGGTGATGCTGTGTTTGATGCACCTCAAGATGCGGTTTGCCCTCTCAGTTGCCAGGACACACTGCTGGCACCTATTGAGCTTGCTGTCAAAGCCCAAATTCCTCTCTGCAGGGCTGCTCTCCAGCCACTCTTCTCCCAAATCAGATTTGTGCCTGGTGTTACAGAGTCCAGCATTTCGACTTGTTAAATTTCATGCCATTAAACATAGGCCAATGCACCAATCTATCAAGATCCCTCTGCAAGGCCTCCTGTCCTCAAGAGCCACCCCCTCCCAGTTTGGTATCATCAGCAAACTTGTTCAGCACTCAACTGTAGATCAGCCTTGAGGGGGACTCAGGCTCACACGAACACTCACACAGTACTACATACTCGTGAGATTTTAGTAAAATACACCTTAAGATAAGAATTGTAAAGGCATTATTTAATTAGCAAGATATTTTGAAAAGATTTTTTTGATAGTTTTTGTCCCTTCCTGCCTTGACAGCCTAATGAAAATAAACATGAGATACCGTAAGTCTTGTGTGGCAAAGCTCACTGTTTTAGGATTTTTTTTTCTCCCCCCGTCCACAACTTTCAGTCCATAACAGAGTGTAATTTCCTTCTGCACAATTTTTTTTTTTTTTCATACTATGACAACATAAGGAGTTCCCTGGAGCATATGGGAGATGGCTTTAAGTGGCTTATATTCTAATTTGTCAAGATGGAGCATGTGGGGAGGAAAAGACAAAGGAAAGTGACAAAGTGTATTCACACAGGCCTTGGGAACAGACCTGGACTCCTGGAGTGCCTTATCTGTATTCCCTCTTAAATCTAAATAATCCTTTCCAGAAACAGGAATTCATAGAAATGAAATTCATTCAACACTCATCCTAAGCCACGCTGGAGGTCACTGGGAGGACACATTACTTTTTCTCTACTTGGTCCATTTTTTTACAGTATTAGAGAATTTAGAGCATTAGAAATCTTAATGAAATGTTAATGCTTAAATAGCAGAATCAAAACATTTTTTTCACTTACCAGTCCAGCTGTTGGTAAAAAGAGTGTATTACTCAGTGGTGGTTTTTGAGTTTCTTTGTTAAACCTATTCCTACCAAACTTTGAAATAATCCTGTTGACAGAAAAAAAAATAAAAAAAAACAACTCTTTTTTTTTTTTTTTTTTTTAAATTGCTTCTTATTCTATTGTGCTTTCAGCTGCAAGATTTTTTTGCTTTTGGTGATGGCTTGTAGAGTCATAAATTCAATTTTGTGCCCCTCCAGAAGAATTATTCATCTCAGAGTTGAGGATGTTTGCCACAGCAGTGGAAGGGGAAGGCTACATTTAAGGCATTTGTATCATTTCCCCGCTCTGGGATAACAGAACACCACAATTCCCAGTAGCTGGAGAACATAATATTTCCAAGTAAAGACAGTCACTAGATCAGAAAATGAAATGCTGGTATAATTTGGATGATGCATGACAGCTGTACGTAACTAGCTGGCCTCTGGAAACATTTGAAATATAGAGAATAGATTTGCAATTGTACTTTCCTTATTTGCAGTGTCAAATATGCAGCAATATGAAAAAAATGCCCATTGAGATAAACTGTGAAAAGGCAACAAAGCACAGAGAGCTAACTGCACTGCACAAGCAATGCATCAAAATTATGTTCCGAAAGACTGTTTACTAGTACTGTATGAGTTCATGTATATGTACGTAGGTATGCTTTTCTCACTAGAGAGTAGGACACTTCTTTTTACAGATAATTTTCTTGTCCTGTGTATGACAAACATGGTTAAGGGAGTAAAAAGCTGATATGGGATCTCAGTTCTCCAAGATAGCTTGCATGAATTGCAAACAGCAATATAGTAGCAAAGGAGTAACTACAGAACATGTTTTATTCATATACAGCAAAACTGATTAAAACAAAATAAATTTCACTGATTGCATATTAAGTTTAAAACTCTGCAAGATTTCTGTCTAATTAATATTGCTCATGGGCTTAGAAGAAAATATGTAAGACTTGGGGGGGGAACAACTGAGTGCAAAAGCAAATCTTGTAGCAGCAGAACAGAAAATATAGTGAACTTTTCATCACAAACTTTTGGTGAGATGTTAAAGTCAGCTTAAAAGCTTGTCTACTAAACACTCCAGACAATATTAGAAACCTTTGAAATTCCTAGCAATATTCCCTAGAATTAATTTGGTTTGGACTACTACTGAAATTTTCCCAGGCAAATGAAGTTGTTTTGCAATACTTGAAGGCTGGGGTGGGTTTTTTTTTTTGGGTCATCTTGAAGGATTATTAAAGTAGTGTAATGGATAATAATACAGTATTTCTGAAGTATATCTGAAGGTAATATGAGGATTCTAGGATTTTCAGTGTTATACTGGAAAATATTAAAACACAGAGTGAAGACATCCCTGAGGATAACTTTGAAATTATATTTTACTAACCAAAAAAAGAATTTTTCATTACCCAAACACATAGCTCAGCTATTGAATTAAGTGGAACCAGCTACAATGACATTTTAAACAGCTAAATTCCCCATATCTGGCATAAAAACTTAATGTCTGTGCTTGAGATACTTGAATATAAACAGTATGCTTACAGCTGTTTTTGATGGAAGAAGCCATAGAAGATAGATATGGATTGCCACCTGGTTAAGGCAGAATGAAGATCCTCACAGGAAATTAAGCAGGCTACAGATTATGTAAATAATACAGCCAGGGACAAGGTAACAGAGATGAAGAGAAGAGTCAGTTGCACAAAATACCCATTTTGCTTCTGAATAAAGACTCATACTCATTTCATCTGATACTAGGTACTTTACTGAGGTACATAAGACATAGAAGTAGTTCTGAAGTTCGTTCATGAAGAATACAGAGACAATGGTATGAGTTAACAACAGGTGTCTCCAAAAACTAGCTGAGAAAGAGGGTAGCCCAAATTGCCATCTGGAGATGCATCTTATTAAGTTGGGCATCAACTCATATCCAGCTTCACTCCATGGCTGGATCATCTATACGAATGTGAAACCTGGCAGGTTTCTTTGTGGACATGGACTTAACCACCTCTACTATGACAGATTCCTTGATTTATTTTTATTAACTGCCAAAATAATATGTCTCCTGGACAGCTTGTATGGTTTCCCAAATGTCTGAAAATATTTTAACTTTTTAATTCCAGTTTACTTTGAATTGTTAGATGATTCTGTTGTATGTTTTTGTAAGTGTATGTTTCCATCCAAATACTGTTTGGCATATCACAGGAATTTCTTCTGACTGGGACAAAGAGATGAAATTTCAACATCTCCTAGAACTGTTAGAATTTCCATGGAAAATTACATTTTTAACAATAGGTACTGTCTGATTGTTTTCCTGTATCTTCCACTTTTGTACTGTTCACAGAGTGAGGTGAAAATTAAATAGGCTAATGATACAAAAGTTGCACTACTGACTCTTCCACCCATGTTTTTATGTGGTAAAATATCATGGCATTCTGTGCTTTCATTTCAGTGGTACCTGCAAGTGTTTTGCTGAAAATAACTTAACTTTTTTCTGTTAAAAAGAGTTTAGTTTGGGTGAAAGGTTCATTTCTAGGAATCCGAGCTCTCACATTTGACTAGAAATCTGTGTCTTGTGAACACATACATACAAATACATACTTATTTGTTATTTATAACAAGCCTCCACTTTTGCAATCAAAACAGCATGTGGAAAGTCAGCAAGCCCTGAAAAATAACAGAACTCAGCTGCAAACCCACATTGGGTGAATGGCTACCTCATTGTGAAAAAAGGAGCATGATAAAATATCAACAGTGAATTGTTGTCTATATTGTTTCATCCTTAATATGTCAGAAAATAAATCTCATTTGGCTTCACAAAAAATGCAGTTCTAATGATGAATTTTCAGGAAATAAAATTTCAGAAGATTCCTACCATATAAAACAGGATATTGAAGATTTACTTGGAAAATTACCCTCTCACAAGAAGTAACAGTATGACCTCGTATATGGAACATCAGCAACTAACTCATTACAGGGTGTAGACAAAACTAGATCAGAACATTGGCTGGTAAAACGGCTGGCAAATGGAAAATATAAAGGATTAAGTTTTATTTTATTTTATTTTATTTTATTTTATTTTATTTTATTTTATTTTATTTTAATGTTTTATTGTGTTTTATTTTGTTTTTGTTTTAGTCTAGTGGTATCTCTCTCCCGTTTAATGTGTAGACATGTAGCTAAAGTATCACAAACAGGCATTTCAATGTTCCTCTGTGAAAATACCTATCTGAGGTTTAGCACAATATAATTCAATTAACTCTATAGCAAAGATAAATGCAATTTAATTAGTTAAAACCTGTATTGACCAGCTGGCCAGCTAGCCACTTCTCAGCTTTATCACCCCATTGTTTTTTCTACAGATTGCATAAAGAAGGATGTGTAAAGTGTGTTGAGAATGTGGCCCAACGCGACTATAAGAACTGCAGAGACATAGCAGTTTCAGCAGAGGTAGCTGATCAGCTACCTCTATTTTATAACGTGCATGTTTGGATAAATACTACAGGGTAATAGCAGTGGTCTTCTGCATTTGAACAATCGGGAAAATGAGCTCTCCAAAGTGGCACTCATATACACGGCTATCTTAGAAATCAGTTGCAACAAAATTTCTCTAACATAACTTCTCTAACAAGGCCACAGCATGTTACATTTATATAAATAAATGCACGTGTAATCACACATATTAAAATCACAAAACCAAACCCCTGAGAAAAATAAAAACCTCATTCACCTCATGGGAAGAGGATAAGCGAACAAGCATGAGTAAAGTAAATTATAATAGACAAACCCATGAATATAATAGACAAAGCTATGCGATCGTGTATTCTGGATGGAGTTGGTGTATCTCTTTCTGAGAAACTGCAATTGTGTATGCATGCACTGCAGGGATGCAGCCCAGGATGGGTCACTGCCAAGACTCCAGTTGACTTCAAAGGCTTTGGAGCAAGCTACTGTGTGAGAAAGCCACCACAGGGGCATGTAGGAGAAAGACTCAGTTTCACTTCCCTTCAAACACTCTCAGTGTTTTTCACAGACCTTGCATTTGAAGATAAATGCAAAATATATGGGAAACCGCAATAGGTGGAGGTGATAAAGAAGAGTTACTGTATTAAAGGATCTCCACAAGCAGATCCTTTATGGATACTTTTTCTATTAAAAGAGAAATCTTAATATTAGAAAATGCTAGAAACAGTTACTGTTAATTCATTCTCTTTTTTTTTTTTTTTTTTCCAAAGCCCGTAATAGGTTTTTCAATTGAGGACCTTGTGGGAAGGAATCACCATATTAGACACAAGCTATAATGAAATGAGATTCTGGAGTTCAAACTCAAATATTACTTAAAATTTGATTATGAGTCTGTTGGAATTGATACACTAATACTCATTATTTACTCTCTTCTAACCTGAATTCTCATGTTGGGAGTTTAACTAACTAGCAATCCCCAACTCTTTTAAGCGGATAGGAAACACAGATTTATTAATGGGTGGACTTGTGCTATCTTTTGATCTGTGTGAACTTTCCTAGAAGTATTATCGTGATGGAATTTAGCCAGAGTCCAGTGTCTTTAAATTACCTTTGGAGCCAAAGAGTGCTCTAGAACCATTTTTAATCATAATACGTATTTATGACAGTGCCCTGTATTAATTGATACTGCGTCTGACTTTGAGTTCTTGGTAAGCTGACTGATTTTGTTTTGGAGAGGAATTTAAGAATTAAATTTCTCAGTTAAGGGAACAAAGATTAAAAAAAAAAAAGTTAAAAGGGAAGAGGACACACAGACCTGAAGTCTATAGTCCTTCATACCTTCTTCTTACAGTGCTGGATACAAATATTACACGTATTCTTTCTGTTCTACAACATCATCATCACATTTTCTACAAATATAGTAAAGTATCCTCTGTCAGAATTCTTTCAGTAATTTACCTCAGCAAAACTGAGATTCTAGGAAGATGTAAGATTTTCATTGGGCCAGCAGTTAACAGTCTTAGCAAGGTGTTTCAGTGGTAACTGAAATAGGAAATGTTTGGGCACTCAGGTGTACACTTCCCCCTCCAAATGTGTGTGCTGGAAGTATGTGCTCATTTCTGCCTCTCCCCCCTCACCCCCCTGCCAACATTTTAATTTTTTCATAACAGATGAAAAAATCTCTCCGAGATTTTGTCTTGTGTATACTGTTAGGTCAAATAGAGCTACTGCATTCCTAGCCTATCTTTACACTTTGCTTAACATCCCAGTTTTTCTCATTTTTTTCTAATTATTTTCCTTGCTTGTTTTTATTTGCTCAATTCAATAATCTATTCTGATCACACAGTAAATCCCCAAGCCATTTTTTTTTCCCCTTTTGGCAATTTCAGCAATGTTGGACACTATGGTCTGTTCTCAAATTCACAGCTGCATTGTCTTCGGACAGTTCCTATTCACATGTAAATTGTAAACTGCATGCATTGTGTTTTCTGGCTCCTAATCACTCTGCAGTAAGAATGTTGGAATATAGGTAGACAAACGTAGTTTTGGGTAAGAGGTGTACAGCACTGACATTTCTTATATACAAAGTAAATTTTCAGTTAAGCATCTGGAGGTGTATCACATTGTATTATGTTATTTGTTTTTAGACAGTCTAGACTTTTCAGGCATCATACTACTGTGATTTTGTGATCACAGTCAATATTGAAAATCCCTTGACAGTCTGAAACAGTACACCTACAATGAAAGTGGTGTGCTCTTCTTCCAATGTAGGTATTGTTTTGTAGGCAGTTGCTGTCTCTCAGTTTTGCTGTTTGCCTCATCATGCAACATTAAGCTAATTCAGTTCTGAGTATGATAAAATCATAGAATCATAGAATCATAGGGTTGGAAGGGACCTCTGGAGATTATCTAGTCCCACCCCCCTGCCAGAGCAGCGTCACCTAGAGCAGGTTGCACAGGAATGCGTCCAGGCAGGCTTTGAATGTCTCCAGAGACGCAGGGTCACCTACAACAGGTTGCAGAGGAATGCGTCCAGGTGGGTTTTGAATGTCTCTAGAGAAGGAGACTCCACCACCTCTCTGGGCAGCCTGCTCCAGTGCTCTGCCACCCTCACAGTAAAGAAGTTCCTCCTCGTGTTTAGGTGGAACCTCCTATGCTCAAGTTTGTGCCCATTACCTCTTGTCCTGTCCCTGGGCACCGCTGAAAAGAGCCTGGCCCCATCCTCCTGACACCCACCCTTTAAGTATTTATAAGTGTTGATAAGGTCCCCCCTCAGCTGCCTTTTTTTCCAGACTGAAGAGACCCAAATCCCTCAGCCTTTCCTCATAAGAGAGGTGCTCCAGTCCCCTAGTCATCTTCCTAGCCCTTTGCTGTACCCTCTCCAGCAGTTCCCTGTCCTTCTTCAACTGGGGAGCGCAGAACCAGGCACAGTACTCCAGATGCGGCCTCACCAAGGTAGAGTAGAGGGGGAGGATGACCTCCCTCAACCTGCTGGCCACACTCTTCTTGATGCACCCCAGGGTGCCATTGGCCTTCTTGGCCACAAGGGCACATTGCTGGCTCATGGTCACCCTGTTGTCCACCAGGACTACCAGGTCTCTTTCCACAGAGCTGCTCTCCAGCAGGTCAGCACCCAACCTGTACTGGTGCAGGGGGTTATTCCTCCCCAGGTGCAGGACCCTACACTTGCCCTTGTTGAATTTCATAAGGTTCCTCTCTGCCCAAATCTCCAGCCTGTCTAGGTCTCTCTGTATGGTGGCACAGTCTTCTGGTGTGTCAGCCACCCCCCCGAGCTTTGTGTCATCAGCAAACTTGCTGAGGGTGTAGTCTATCCCCTCATCCAGGTCACTGATGATTATATTGAAGAGGACTGGACCCAGTACTGAGCCCTGGGGAACACCACTCATCACTGACCTCCAACTAGACTCTGTGGCCCTAATCATGACCCTCTGAGTTCTGTATTTCAACCAGTTTTCTATCCCCCTTACTGTCCGTTCATCTAGCCCACTCTTCCTAAGCTTCCCTATGAGGATGCTGTGGGAGACCATGTCAAACGCCTTGCTTAAGTCAAGGTAGACCACATCTACCGCCCTCCACTCATCTATCCATCCAGTTATCCCAATCCCCAAGTAAGGAGAAAGAAAATTGGATATTTCAAATGTAGCTGATTGCAATGTTTGTCTTCTCTGCATTTTCAGCCCCACCATTGCGTAAATCACATATTCAGCCCCGGCATGGGGCTGAACCAGTAGAAGGCTGGTTGGGTCAGCACTACTTATAAAAATGATGTACCTCTATCCAAAGTGATACAGCATCAGACAAACGCATCGATAAGAAACAAAAGAAAGGAAGAACATGCTCATTTTGCCTGCTTTCCTATACCTAAGTGGGTTAAAGATCTGCATTTTCAAAAAGTGCTTAAGAATGTTTTGGTGTTATTTGAGGTGATACTGGTCTTCACTGCAGAGTGCAGCATAGAACTTAGGGAGAGATATCACAGACAACTTCAAGTGTGCTACTTCAGGTACCAGGAACAACCTTGCCATGAAAGCAAAAGTTAAATGTAGGCCAGAGAACTATATCAGGTGGCAGAATGCCATACTAAATTATGAAAGATAGCATAGGTAAATGCAGTGTAACTTGTCTGGGTGGTGAAAGCACAGCCAGAACCAAATCCTGTGCAGCCCTCATAGCATGTCCAAACGGCAACTTGAGGAGGTGGCTCATCAGAACAAAACTGGGTGATGGTACATCTACACTGTTGTCAGAAATTAAATTTGTTCATGCTTGAATCTATGTCAGGTCAGCAAAAGCTTAAAGATGGCACTCAATGACACTAGTATTTGTGTATCTTTAGCTTTCATGGTGCACAAACAGGTTTTGAAAATTATATTATCATTTAAGTCTCTTGGGTTCATTCAAAAACTCTAACCAGCAACACCAAATCAGATACTGTCAACACAAGTGGTTCTAGAAATAAAAGAAAAAAAAGGTCTTTGTGAGAAGAATTACATTAAATATGTACTCAAATCAAGCAAAAGATTTAGTCTTGCTATTATATTAATGTTTGGTTGACTTGCTCTTATTAAATGGAGATACCAAACTCCCTTATGCAAGACAATTCTCTCCAGTAAAGGCCACTAGTTGAAACTTTATTCAGGAAAGCTCCTAATTACACACTTGGATTCATTTTTGTTCATCACTGCGTGTAAAACTGCAAAACCAAGCTGATTTCTTGGTTTACTGAATTCCTAAAACAATTCCAAAATTGTTGAGCTATATCTAACAATATTTTTTAAGGGTATAGTTATTTGAAAAATAAAATGAAAAGAAAAATGTCAAGATGCACTACATTTAGTCTGGCACAAAATTAAACTTATCTTTCTTAGAAGTTGAAAGAAATTCTGACTTAAAAGTTACTGCAAAAAGAAAACCAAAGCGAAGCACCAAGATTTTATTTTACCAAGTCCCTA
Source organism: Alca torda (assembly GCA_008658365.1). Classification (NCBI taxonomy): domain Eukaryota; kingdom Metazoa; phylum Chordata; class Aves; order Charadriiformes; family Alcidae; genus Alca; species Alca torda. The sequence goes on from CM018101.1 coordinate 32,683,223, forward strand.
CATCTAATAAAATCTCATAAGCATCAGTGTTTATTAGCAACAAATATTTTAATCACTGCATTCATATTATTTGGTTAAAAAGTAAAAATCTACAGGTTATGCCTAAATCACCTTGGAAGTTGTTATGTAATTTCACTTAAAACAAAGCCAGTATAAGAAGTTCCTACTCCCTATCCTTCTGCTTAATGTTATTATCTCTTCTTCATGAAAACAAGAGGTTATATGTCTGTGCTATAAAGCAGACTGGGTCTCCTCGTACTGCACAATTTTATTTTCCTTTATTTATTTAGTTGCCTTCTTTAAACTTGAATAGTTTCAGTGATATGGCTAGTGAGGCATCACTCAAATGCCTAACCTTTCAAAACAGGTTAGGCTTTAATCAACAGTATAGTGAGGAACACCTCAGCCTCTATCAATGATTTACAAAATCCTTGAGGTGGTATCACATGGTGTGTCTGTACAACAGTATATTTTAACTGTATTTTAACTGTATTTTAATAATATTTTATTTTTTACAGTAACAGTCAAGTTGCAACTACCTCCCCAGCCTTAGGCCTGTGAAATAATAAGAAAAAAAATCTAGTAGATGGATTTAAATATTTATTAATATGTAATATTACACAAAGCACATAACTTTAATAGAAATCTCATCTATAGTATATACAGTACTAGTATGTATTAGTATGCTAACAAGACTAAAAAGTTTTAGGAGATATTTTCAATACTGTATTTTTGCTGTTCCTATTTCTAATCTTATTCTGACTGTAAGAGCTTATTTGTAGGAATCTCTGCTTAGAAGTGAAGTACTATATTAGTAATAATTCAAGAAAAATAAAGTGAGAGGAGGAAACCTATGAAATTACAATCTCCATTTCATTCCATGAGACATATTGACAATGACACTACTGAATATATCTAGTGAACTGGTACTTAAGGTTCTCATTCCTTGTTCTCATGGGGGACTTCAACTTACCAGATGTCTGCTAGAAATAAAATACAGCAGAGAAGAACTAGTCTAGGAGGATCCTGGAGTGTGTGGAAGATGAATTCCTGACACAGCTGGTGAGGGAAACAACTAGGGAAGGCACCCTACTGGACCTGTTGTTTGTGAACAGAGAAGGACTTTGTGGGTGATGTGGTGGCTGGAGGCTGTCTTGGGCATAGGAACCACAAAATGATTGGAGTTTTTGATTGTTGGAGAAGTAAGAATGGGGGTCAGCAGAACTGCTACCTTGGAGCTCTGGAGGGCAGACTTTGGCCTGTTTAGGAGGCTGGTCAACAGAGTCCCTTGGAAGGCAGTCCTGAAGGGCAAAGAAGTCCAGGAAGGCTGGACATTCTTCAAGAAGAAAATCTTAAAGGTTCAGAAGAAGGCTATCCCCATGTGCTGAAAGACCACCCTGACTGAACAGAGAGCTTTGTCTGGAACTCAGGGGAAAAAAGAGAATTTATGACCTTTTGAAGAAAGGGCAGGCAACTCAGGAGGAGTACAAGGGAGTGATAGGGTTATGCAGGAGGAAAATTAGAAGGCCCAAAGTCCAGCTAGAACTTAATCTGGTTACTGCCATAAAAGACAATAAAAATGTTTCTATAAATACATTAGGAACAAAGGGAGGACTAAGGAGAATGTCCATTCTCTGTTGGATGCGGGGGTAACAGACTGACAAAGGATGAGGAAAAGCTGAGGTACTTAATGCCTTCTTTGCCTCAGTCTTTAATTGTAAGACCAGTACCCAGTCCCCTGAGCTGGAAGACAGGGATGGGGAGCTGAATGAAACCCCCAAAATCCAAGGGGAAATGATTAGCAACCTTAATGCTTCTATGATCTCAATGATCAGCAATCTGTAATTGGACCATTACTTTTTATAGTTTGGGGTTTTAAGAAATATGTTGTTATGTCAATGAATATAGAATCATCCACTATGCGTACATGTCAAAACAACTCTGCAGAATCATAGAAACTTGTTCCAAATCGGAGGTTTGCCCACAGGAGCAAAGTCTGGACCACTGAATAGAATTTGTTTCTGGGACTCATGTATTTTACATGATAAGCTAGTTTCAGGAATGATACATTAAACAAAGCCTATTGATTTTTTAGCATGTATTCCTTTTCTCTTACGCTTATATCAAGATAGTCATTTGATGATTTTATTTTTTAAACATTATTTGCTTAGGAGTCATTTTCTATGGCCTTCAGAGCCTCAGACAAAACAGAAAATTATGGGGTTCAGAAGAAAACAAGTTTTGTGACCTAGTTCCACCTTTGTTTTCACACAGTGCCACATTTCCATGTTATCCATGGACACAAGATATACAAAACTGCCAGTAGCAGCACTTTTAAAAATTTATTTATTCACAGATATTTAAAATGTCCTTACAAAGCACCTCAGAACAAAAGGACAATTAAACAGCAATATTAAGATACTCAGGCATATAAACAAGAAGAATATTTAGGTTATCAACACATCAGCGTAAATTTGGAAGGGATACTGAGAGAACATAGGAGGCATTGCAAATTATACTAAAACACACGTATTTCTACCTCCATGAAGTCCTGAAACATTGTTTCATAAAGACATCACACTTTTATATCATAAAAGAACTTTTGAGTTTTATACCACAAAAGACTTCTAGCCCATACTTTTAAACATTAGGTACTACATGTCTCTATATTATCATATGCCTTACACTCACATAGGCAACACTACTAAAGTGATTTAAGTATATTCTGATGAGACTACTGATATAGTTACACAAACCTGTAAGAGCTTTGGTGGATGAGATTTCAGTATTTTCCACAGTTGCTAAAAACTGTGATTACAAAAACTGAAAAGTACTTGCATTTTTCAAAGTTTTAAATCCAAAAGTGAAACGGATCTATGATGTATCCCTCTACTTCCATTGCCAACCCACGTTTTGCCCCTTCCCTGTGTTTCAGAGCCTATCCGCTTCAAGCAGTCTGCTCAAAACCCTTGCAGGGCTATCTGGTGGCACTGTTGCTGTGCCTAAGGGTTATTAATATAAACTCTGCGTGTCATTGAATCTGCAGACCATGAAACTTAACAGTGCTATATATTAGCTGGTGGAAATGTCACCTCACTTTTGAAGAACAATTGTGTCAAATTAGCAACCTAAAAGTAGAAGTCTTCCTTCCAGTTTTGCTAGAGTAGATAAACTTTTTTTTTTTTTCTGCATTATGTAGTCTATAATCTATTGGCATTTACAGTTTTAGAGGATTAGCTAGCATTAAGAAATCTATTTTAAATTGCAGGGAGAAAAAGACATAGCTGTGGAAGTTAGCAGCTTGTGCTACTTATATTAGTTCACATTTGTACTGTAGCAGGCACAGCGCATTATTTTTCCAGCCTGCTTTTTGCTGCTTATGTTTGTGGTAGTTCCACAGCCCTTCTTTCAAATGCAGTCACCCATGCACAGTAACATGGCAAGTGTATGCCTAGGCAAATTATACATGAATGCCTGGCCAGGTGATGGGTGCTTCCACAATGCGTTGATGATTCAGGGACAAATTTGTGATATGTGATCAAAACACACCTGGTGGCAGAGCATTTTGCTGCTACTCCTGTCACATGACAGAAACAAAAACATTGCTTGTTGTGAGATGGGCATGTGACTGAGAAGAGTAGCAGTACACGACCTTCAAAATCCTCCATGAGAAGCTGTGTGGCACAGCACTCAAGAAAGTTTAATACTGTAGGGTATTAAGGGATTCTTCACCTGTCATCTTGGGAGATCTGCAGCTTGCAGATGCAATTTATCCAGCTGGGTTCCCCTGCCTGAAGATTCTTTTCTCCACAAGATCCTAAAGGGGTTAAGGACTAATGAGAAGTAGGTGAATTGCTTCTGGTCAGTGCTTACCCCAGGGTCATTCCAGCTTATCTCTTGTCATACTGGGCTTACTGATCATGCATTATACAGCTGAGATGCACAGCTAAATCCTTTTCCACTCCCCAGAAAATTTGTATTTGGCTGTCAGATGCCACCACCACAGCAATTCATCTATTCCCTTGCTTCTCTTGAACACGTCTAAAAAAAAAAGAGGATCTAAGAATGGGTTGCGTGATTTTTTTTTCTCTCTGCAAGCTAGCTGCCAAACTGCACTCTTTTGTTATGAGGAGCAAATTAGAAGACATCTGTCTGCATGTACAATAAACCCCATGCTTTAAGGAGCCTTCAGCACACACACATAACAACCTTGCTGTTTGGGCACAAGAGGTATACTGATGAGGAAGAGGAAGGCTGGAGTGTGTGTCCTTCCCTGCTTATAAAAAGTACTATATAGAGTACCTAACAAGAAGGGCTGGGCAATGCTGTTATGCAGCATCACAACTAGCATTTCTGCAGGGAGTTAAAAAAGATAAGGACAGCAATAATTAATTAAAACAAATACCAGATGATAAACATAGGTTTCTCATGTCGAAACTGAGATCACGATGATCCTGTAGATAAGGACAGGATTCAAGCATCTCCTTTTGGTGGTGTATGATCAAAACTTTCTAGAGTTTCCCACTTTTAAAGGTTTATTATATTGTGAAACATTAATGATGCAGATAGAAGAAAAATCATTAAAAAATCTTCTCCCATGCCATGGGATGGGAGACATAATGACATAAATAATCAACAGAAAAGATCGCTTGTTACAGCACATTGAAAATGGGCAAAATCACAGCTGTTATGTATCAGATGAAGAGGAAAATACTCTGTTCTTTTCCCCATTTTCATTGTGTCTTTCTCATTTTTCTTCACCAACTTTTATAAAATGTAATATCATATATTTCCATTTAAAAGACAAAAAATATTTTATTTATTTTAACATAAGAATTCTATTTTAATATCTCTCTGTGTTAACATAAGAATGACTTGAAAACATTTAATTGCATGTTTAACTCTACTGCTATTAAAGCAGTACTACACATACTTGTTAAGGCCATGAATCACTGCAGCATCATGCTTTTACCTAGAGAATGGAGCAAGAAAATTGAGAATTTAAAGTACATTTTCTCCCATGTGGTTATGCATCTATCTCCACAATCTTACTTTAAAATATTTATATTGTAGTGTAAGGAAAACAAATTATGTGCATCATAAAGAGCAGAAGAGTACCTCAGTATATTTTATATTTAAGATTTCTCTAGTTGGTGAATTTGCTATAACAGTGATCCTGGACGCATGGAAATACAGCTCTGCAGGGAAAGAAAGAAGCCAGATGAGGTCAGGAAAGCTATTTTCTGGTGAATCTCATCTTTATTTCATCTCTTATCTATCCCCTTTAGTAAAGGTGATGTATCATGTTCCAGTCCTTTTCTAAAATGGCATTAAGAAGCTATTATGCAAGGTTTGAAACTGTAAACATTTATATTTACATAACTAATGTGTTATTATAAAAAAATGTTCTCATCAGTTTTGCTCGTTACTCTTATTATGTTGTGGAAAGAACAAAAATAAATGCATATGAATTTCATACTACAGTAATCACGCTCAGAACACGTGCAGTATAAAACCTGTGATGTGCAACTGAACTTTTCTACTCTGTCTTGCTGATGAAATGTGACTCTATTTGCAGCAATAGCCATATCACAATATCTAAATAATTAATAAAAATTGTGCAATTAATGGCAATATATTTTTCTTTAGGAGTAGTTTAAAAACTGTGTATGGAATTATAGCATAAGTTTACCAACCACCCTCAAGAAGACGTAGACAAAGGTGAAAAAACTCATAAGGTTAAGCAAGCTTCTAAAAGACAAGCTTGTGAAATCCTGACATGGCTCTGAAGATTTATGTCTGCTTTCTATAATGTCCTCCTTAGCAAGACCAAGCAGTATGCCCAAAGCAAGCTGAAACTGGTGAAGTATGGTACCTCTTCAAAAGGACCTTATCTCATATTCTTACATTTTTCAGAGTGTCGGATTGGTCAAGAAACAGTCTTCCAGTTAGACTATATCCATGGCATATGCTTTTATGATAACAGAAATTAAAGTCTGAAAGAAAAGAAGTTCCAATGTGACTTTGTCTGATTCCTATCCTGAAAAAACATGGTATTTTCAGCTTAGGAGAAGCTACTTGTAGTGGGAGTTCTCACTTGATTTATAGCCTTCCAGTGTTGGATCTGTCTGCAAAAGATGGAAAAGTTGTAGGTATCTTCATTCATCTTTATACGCTGTCCCAGGCTAAAAAGCAGTCTGAATCTTAACAGTTTTAGCCTACAGCTATGTTAGTGTAAGATATCCCATTGCTGGATTTTTTTACCAGGTCTTTAATAAACTTAGGCAAACTTTTAACTATTTGGAGCTCAGAACTTCCCTGATGGAAAATTTTGTAAAGCACATTGGAAGAAAAACATGATTTCTATTTTGTTTTAAAGAGGAAGAAGAAGAAGAAAACACCAAAAAACTAAAGCATCAAAACCACTGCTGTTCACTTGTATCTTGCTTGTGTTTCAGAGAAAGAGTGAAAGATTGGCAAGAGAACTTCTTGGTATCAAGGACATCTCTTTGTTCTTATGGAAAATTAAGGAAGTTGGCTAAACTATAAGGATCTGTGATCATCCATCATTGGGATGCCACTTGGGAAGCAAATTGTCCTAATATGCCACCTGCAGTTTAAGCCTGTAGGGGTTGACTTGCTTTCTGCTGTGGATAACTTGGTCCTGGCTGTCAGTATGAAGAGCAGAAAAGCTGTCTCACTAATGCACTCAATGTCTCTTTGCTAGTACCCAAGCTGCATGGGAAACAAAGTAGAGAAATGAGAGGGGTGAGATACTTGTGGGAACAAACTGAAAAGCATAATTAGGACTGGAAGCTGGTAGGAAATGGGATACTGGGATGAGTGGCTGTGGTGGAGGCATTTGAATGTAAGATGGGATGGAGGAGAGGAATGGAATAGAAAGCAGTAGAGAGAGGAATCAGGTAAGTAAGAACAGGACAGACTGAAAAGAATAAGAACAAAGGGAGTGCTGAAGGACAGTAATACTTATTATTACTATCTCCCAAGCCCTTCCACAGCTGGGAGTAATTCAAGATTCATGAGTCTCAGCTTTTCTTTTTCTAAGGAAGTCCCCGTAAAACCTCTGTCTTACTTGTCTCAGGATTTTGATGTACCTGTGCAGGACTTACACAGCCAGTCATAATAGATGCTGTCCAGTAGCAAATGAAGGGATGTCACCAACATCACACTGTCATCAATTTCTCAGCCATAAACATCAGCTAGGAAAAGTCTGTGATTAAGATCTTCAAAATTCCAGTCTTGCCAATATGATTCCACTTGGCATGCTGTTTTAAATATTTATTTTTAAAGTACTAATACTCCCCGCCCCCGCCAATCTACCATTACCTTAAAAGACCATTACAAAAGGTAGCAAAGTTGCCTGAATTAAAGTTTAAATCTCAGTTTCTCATCTTTATATTTTGTAGAATGGTAGTCTTTAATAACAGTAAGTGTAATAACTTTCCTTATTCCTTCTTGCCTGAGTTTTTGGAAAAAATTACAAGAGAGGGTCCTTAGATGTTCAAAGAGGAGGGTAACAAAAAGCACATGAAAAGGAAGGAGAAGAGCAAAGAGGTATCCAAAAAAATGCAGAAACAAGCTTTCATATTAAAATATATACAAAAACAACTAAATATCAAGCTCTGCAATTCCTGGAGTTAATTCTTACTGAAAATAACGAATCTAGAAAAAAAAATTGTGACATGGTAATCAGGAATCAGCCCTCAGTCCAATAGGAAAAAAACAAAGCTAATTAGAATGTTTTCAGTACTGTTTGATAAATAAATGCTTTATATGTTTATGTTTTTCCCTAAAATGTTAATAATTTTTATTTTATACTGTATCCTCATACTGCTGAAATGTGAAGTTCATTTTCCCATGGGAAGTTATACTTTTAATGTCAAATGTAATTATGTATAAAGAAAAGAAGTCAAGAGAAAGTGTCTATTCAGAGAATTAGGGCAATCAGGCTGCTACTCCTCTAACAGAAAAAAAGTCCAATAAATGGATTCCACAGTTTACCCAGCTGTGGAATAATGTCTGTATATGTCTGTTTGAAGACATATTTACTATGTCTTTAGTTAGTAATTTTTTTGGTTATCAGAAAATAGGCAACACTTACATGCAAAAATGATCATTCAGTTTCGGAAATGAAATCTACCTAAGCAGTAATCTATGCCATAGTAAGATCTGATTCCAATAATATTTTGGGAAAATCATCCTGACATAGGTAAAAACAATGGATTTAAAATATATCCCCTTAATAAAACAATTATTAATTACAGTCTAAGCCGCTGTAGTCTTTAAGGCTTTTTCAAATGTCTAATTATATATTTCATGAAAGTACCCAATACATGCCTTTTTATTAATAGTACAGATCTTGGTTTCTTTTAATATATAAGATGATTTACTCAAGAATTAAGCAAAGGAGAATTCAAATGAGTTATAATTTAATAAAAGTCAGGTTTAAAAACTATGCCTAGTTGCATACGCTAGTTTGGGAAACTAGCTTCAGATAAATAATACAATACTTGTAGAGTCTTCCATGAAAGATTTACTTTAAGGAAACCACCAAGGAAATTAAATACTTTAAACTATGTTTAAGTGCCATGAAGGATCTGACAGACTGAAAAAAAGAAAAAGCCCAGACTCTTGAAAATACATAGTTAAGATTGTCCTTAACTAACCCTCGCGTTCATAGCAATGTGAGATAGGGAGTGTCTTCCTTAACATGAAACTCCTTGATTTTGTTAATTTAAGTCACATTCTTTCTGATGTTTACACAGAGTTTTGGGGTATGTAATATTTATATATGGACTCAATTCCCACATGCTCAGCATTTTTCTGTAACAGCTGAAGCACTGTCAAGCTTTTACTGCTGCAAATGTTGGCTTTACTCTGTTTTGAGGGCATGGTACTGTGAAATTTAAGTTTTCTGGGGCATTAAATTGATGTGCTATTTCATAATGCACATCCCTCTAATACATAATTTTGTTGTCTGAATCACATGGTGGAAATGGTCATGCTACTATAATGTAGTAAGTTGAAACTGTGCTAGAAGGTAGTATGTATGACAGGCTCCATTGCTAGAGAAAGAGAAAAAATATTCAAAGGTCTGATTGAACAGACAGAAGGTTGATCAGGACCATATATAACAATCCCTGAAGATACCAATTAAGAGCACAGAGAAAGCTGAAGCTGTTTAGGCTAGGTGGTTTGCTTTCAGGACAGGGAAGAAAGAAGTGACGAAAATATTCGAGTGGAACATAACAGTTAATTCTTCAGACACCTAAATATGCTCCACTGTAGATTTCAGTTTAGATTACTCACCTCACTTGAGACAGAAAGAGAGCCACAAAAAATGCCTTAAAAACCAAAGACTTCAGTATACTCTCTGTTCAATATTATTTAAAAGACAGACTCATTAATTCAAACCAGAAACTTAATTCACTGCACCAACAGAGTACAAAGTGCAATTTAGGGAAAGGAGGAATGGTTTTAACCCAACCTTACATTCAAAATTAATGTTAGTCCATGGCACTAAGTTGTAGAAGAAAACAGAAGACAAAATCTTACAGCTAGAAATTCCTGTACCACAGATCTGTGTTTTCTTGAGTATCACTGTAGCCACAGTTCCGTGGAGTCACTTTGTCTCAGCCTCGTCCTGTTTAAAATTGTATTTCCACTCTGTATGTTTCAGTTCCATTTATAAGTATGGTAGTAAGTGATTTCTGGATAATGTAAGAATCAGCCAAATAAATGTTACAGAGAAAAGAGATAGTCTGTAATAGTTCATTTTCTTGACTGGCCTCTCTTGTTACAGAGTCTGAGAGTCTTTATTTTTGATATATTTATCCTACCTATTTAAAATTGTGGAATGTCTGCAATTACTCAGTCTTTTCCTGTAGAAAGCCAACACGCAGATGACTAAATTCACAGTTCCACTGCTTAGCAGGTTCATAGCTATAGCTGTTGAATCACTGGTTCCCATTCAGCATTAGATATGAATCTGGGTTCATGAACTTACCTGCAATTCTGATTAGCAAAGCAACCCATATTAGCCTACTGAGTGTGGAGAATAAAGTGGCAGTAAAAATACAAAAGTCAGCAACCTTCAAATACCCACTACCTCACCTTACAGTTCAGTAAAGCTAAATTGACAGCAGCTATCACAATCTGGGAGGGATGCCCAGCCTGAGCTATTGTGTGTGGTCCATGCCATCTGTGGGTCACAGATACAGATGCTTAGCTCTCAAGGCATTCCCCCGTGTGACAGGATTGCTTATAGGACATATATGCTTATTTGTTGTATGTTCCCCATCTTGCCAACATATCTGGGTTCTGCACTAAGGGGAAGGAGCTTCTCTCTCATGTCCTGTAAACCACTGCAGAGTACCACAGGAATTTTATCACTGTTGTCATCTGGTCCAAGTGGTCTGCCAGAGAGCATGATCCTAGCACTTTTCATGTATCATTGCTGTGTAAAGCCAGTAGCACAATCATGTTGCTGGGAATGGCTGGCAATCTCTCTTACCCCTTGATGGCCTGGCTGACGAATCTGAGCATGGAGAACAGCACTCTGGCTCATGAAGTCTTGACTAGTGCCAGGCATCCTTCAGCAACTATCACAGCAGCTACAGAGCAGGGATTGACTGTGCTTCTGGTTGCCTATGGTTCTTGGCATAAGAACTGTATTTCCTGACCAGGTTGCCATTCACCTATTGGATACTGTGTATTATCTAAAAAGTACAAAACTGGACTTACCTCCATGACTCTCTGCATTTACATCTTCAAGGATGAAAGGTGTTGTTGGGAAGAAATATTAAGCAGGTAATGTTGAAGCAGTGGATATAAAGAAAAAGGCCAAGGGCAATCAAAATGGCAGTTATGGTGAGCTCTGTGTACAGTGCTGGGATACTCTGCACTTGTGCCGAACCACATAGATGAGTCCAAAGCAGTACTGTTTTTGTGCTGCCTGAGAACGAGAATCTGGCATCTCACAAAATGCTTTATAGATTTATTTAAAATTTACTTATTGATGATCTTGCCATATCTTTTTCCACTTTTCTTTCCTATTGAAGACAGTCCACGTTTTGTTTGAGTACTCTTCCTTGATTCTGTCATGTGGGGTTTAGATCTAAGGGCAGATACTTAGAATTTCAAAACATAACCTACGACTTTAACACTCTTATTCTTTGTCTACCTGTAATGTCATCATAAATTATTACTTGCACTTGTTGCCTATTAACATGCTTTGTGGAGACTGTAGTAAAGGGGTAAGCCATTTTGTTTGATCAATCTCTTGATAAAAGTTCCCTACCTGATTATTGTTTCACTCTTCTTTTACAGAAGAACTACTGCATCTGTGTCTGTGCATACTTTCTTAAGCTTGTGGCTATGTTGTCTTGGAAGAAAAATGGACTGCATTGCACTTTTTCGCACAGTGAGCAAGGATGTGATGCAGGAGAAAGAAATTGCCTCAGTAGGAGGACGGCACTGGAAAGGGAGAAGTGGTTTCTTTTCAGACAGCTTTGCTGACAGTCAAAGGAAAAGGAAGAATTTTGCTGCTGTTAGAGGAGGAAGTCACCACTGACATGGTGTCTGCTCCTGCCATTGTCTCCAGGGCTTTTGATTAAGAACCAAATGAAGAAGAAAAGAATGAAGAAAACTCATCAACAATGTTACTTTCTGCCAAATGTGTGGGCCAGGTATATTCCCTTACCAACTTCTTCCTTGAAAGTGGCAAAAAAGTAATTCTGGGAAATTCACATAAGAATGTAAACTCCAGTACAGAAATGCAGATGATAACAAGTATTTCTGAAATCCTGTGAGTAATCCTGTGACCTGACTCTTCTAGGCCAGACTTGTGTAGGTCCACCGTTTTACTGCTGCTCTTGAACAAGAAGCACTTATGACCGCAGGTGAAAGGAGTACCCAAGTCCTTTTTGAATGGGTGAGGTGCCACTGATAGAACTTAATACAACTCTTGGAAATGGGTTTGCCTTAGATTTGTAGCAGTTTTGTTGTCCTTCTTTGAAATGACCTGTAGGCTTTCAAGGCATTTCATAAGATCTCATGGGTGCATCCTCTGGTGAAGGTGGGGAATCCTAGGCTTAGAGACACATTTGGGAAAAATGTCAAGGGATGGCCCAGTCAAGTCAATGTGCAAATGGTCAGGGGTTTGAAAGAAAAGCAGGCTCCTGGGCCAGGTTTAGAGAAATTAATGAAAGATTACCCAGAAATTAATGAAATATTACTTGAGTTTCTTTTCAGCTTCTCTCCTTAATTTTTAATGTTTACTTTATAAACTGGTTCATTTAACTTAGAAGCATCATTGTACAGATAGAGAAATCTTCTAATTTTTTTAAAATGTCATCCCTGTATGTATGTACACACTAAAATATGCTTCTAAATAAAAACAAACATGAAAAAAAATCATCTGTGTAGTTTGATGGGAGATACTAGTAATAGACTGCTAAAAATTTCAGATAATTGTCATTAATAACTTAACCTTTCTGCTTTTTAAGCATGTGCAGGATATGCAGTATTAAATTACTATTATTCATTTATTATGGCAGATTTGTTGACTTAGTGAATCGCGCTTTAAACTAATGAACTTAGGTACTGAGGTCAAAAGCTGTGACAAATGTGTACTCACAAGCAACAGGGTGGATAAACACACCTACTGGAGTAGTGAGGTATGCCCCCCAACCCTCCAAAAATGTTCTGCCAAAAAGGTGAGACAGTTGACACTCCAACAGAAGAAGCATTTGTACACCAATGTATGCAGCAAACAGGAAGAGCTGGAAGCCATTGCAGCACCTGGAAAGCTATGATTTTATTGCTATCACTGAAACTTGGTGGGATGAATCATATGACTGGAGAGCCGCAATCAACGGCTATAAACTGTTCAGGAGGAGCAGGCAGGGGGGCGTTGCCCTCTGTGTTCAGGAAGGACAAGGAAGGAAAGATGAGGGGGTTACCCTCTAGGTAAAAAAAGGGACTGATTGCCCTCTATGTAAAAAAAAAGTTGTCATTGAAAACCACTACTGCACTGGTCTAGAGCTCACGGGTAAAAATTAAAGGCCAAACCAACAGAGGAAGCCTTATGGTGGGTATTTACTGAAGGCTACCTGATCAAGGAGAGGATGTTGGTAAAGTGTTCTTTTTCATTCTGTTTACAGGCCTTTATCCTGACATCTGCTGAATAAGCAGCACAGCAAGTTGCAAGCAGTATAGCACTCTTGGGAGTGCATCAAAGAAGTTCTTAATCCAGGTGATAGACAGCCCAACCAGAGGAAATGCTTTATTGGACCTGTTGCTCTCCAACACAGAGGAATTTACTGAAGAGGTTGAAGACTAGTGGTAGCCTGGCCTGCAGTGATCATGCCCTGGTGGTATTCATGGGATATTAAATCATGGAATTAAAGGGTATAAAGATCAAGTTTGGGACCATCTGAGGAACCTGAACATACACAAGTTCATGGGACCCAACAAGATGCATACCAGGATCCTGAGGGAACTAGTAGATGTAATTACTGAGCCACATTTCATTATATTTGAAAAGTCATGGCAGTCAGTCAAAGTGTCCAGTGACTGGAGAAAAATGGATATTGCAACTATTTTTAAAAAGGGTAAAAAGGAGGACCCTAGAAACTACCAACTTGTCAGCCATACCTCAGGGCCTGGTAAGGTCATGGAACAGATCCTCCTGGAACCTATGTTAAGGCATATGAAAGACAGGAAGGTGATTAGAGACAGCCAACATGGCTTTACCAAGGGCAAATTGTGACTGATGAGTTTGGTGGCCTTCTACAATGGGGTGACTGCACTGGATAAGGATGGTGGATAAGGGAAAAGTAACTGATGTAATTAACTTTCACTTCTGTAAGGCCTTTGATTTTTCTTTGATCTTTAAGGCCCCTTCCAACCCAACATTCTTGCCACTAAATTGGATGCATGTGCTATTAGAAGGATAAAGAATTGTCTGGATGGCCACATCCAAAGAGTGGTAGTCAACAGCTTAGTGTCCCAGTGGAGAGCAGTAACAAGTGGTGTCTGTCAGGGGTCTGTATTTGGACTGGTATTGCTCAGTATCTTTATTAATGACATAGCAGGATTGAATGCATCCTCAGCAAGTTTGCAGATGACACCAAGCTGAGTGGTGCAGCTGGTATGCTAAAGAGAAGGGATGCCATCCAGGGGGACCTTGACAGCCTCAATAAATAGGCCAGTGTAAATCTCATGAAGTTCAACAAGGCCAAGTGCAAAGTCCTGGACCTGGGCCAGGCCAATCAACAGTATCAGTACAGACTGAATGATGAGCAGCCCTGCAGAGATGGACTTGGGGATATCAGTAGAAGAAAAATTAGATATGAACTGGCAATATGCACTTGCAGCCCAGAAAGCCAACCATATCCCGGTCTGCATCAAAAGAAGCATGGCCAGCAGGTCGAGGGAGGTGATTGCCCCTCTGCTCTGGTGAGACTCCACGTGGGGCACTGCATTTGCCTCTGGAGTCTCCAGCACGAGGGAGACATGCACCTGTCAGAGACAGTCCAGGGAGCGGCCATGAAAATGGTCAAAAGCCTGGAACACCTCTCCTATGAAGAAAAGCTGGGAGAGTTGGGGTTATTCAGCCTGGTGAAGAGAAGGCTCTGGGCAGACCTTATTACAGTCTTTCAGTACTTAAAGGAGATTATAAGAAAGATGGGGAAAAACTTATTATCAAGGCTGTGGTAACAGGACAAGGGGCAATGGCTTTAAATGGAAAGAAGGTAGCTTTAGATTAGTTAAAGGAAAAAATTTTTTACAATGAGGGTGGTGAGAGACCAGAACAGGTTGCCCAGAGAAGTTGCGGATGCCCCATAATTGAAAGAGTTCAAGGCCAGGTTGGATGTGACTTTGAGCAACCTAATCTAGAGAAAGATGTCCCTGTCCATGGCAGTAGGGTTGGCAGGGGGGTTGGAATTAGATGATCTTTAAGGTCCCTTCCAACCCAAACCATTCTATGATTTCTATGATCCTATTTTTAGCATCTTGGTTGTCTGTGGGCCATATTCTTTCTTTATCTGCACAGTGTGTTTTAGCATCTACAAAAACAATCACAGAACACCATGTATTTGAAGCAGGAGTTGAATCAACACTTCTCATAAACATAAGAAATAAAGCATACCATCAGCTGCAATGGATACACAGCCTTACTTCGTAAATCCAAATCTTTTTTTTAAAGCTTTTCTTGTTTTGATAGTCCAGCACTGCCAGAGGGGGAAAATATATTGATGCTGTCTTGTGGACCTTCCCGTTGCCATCCAACTTATTTTGCATTAGGAAAGAAAGTTATATCCCTTTTTTTTAAAAATACAGATTACTTAATACCTGTGGTTTTTTAGTTGTTTTTGGTTTTGTTTTTGTTTTTTTTTTTTTTTTTTGTAAATGTATTTTAGGTTTTCCGTGTAAAGCGGGCTTTTTTCTATTAGAGTCCCAGTGAACCAAAGTATTTTAGAAGTAGAAGAATTGTTATCATTCTGAAGCAAATTTCTAAGCAACTGTATTCAATAAGTATTGTAATTTTGCACCCATATATTTTGTGTTGAATTTTGCCAGCTAGTTCTTTATTGCTTCTTCTATTTTATGACAGATAAAGATTGCAATGATAAATAAGATTTATAAACAATGAGTGGGTCACATCCTTCAAAATTTTTTTGCAAAACATCATTTTGTAAAAGGAAAAGGAAGATGTTTTAGAGAGGTATATCATGGAGGAGAGATTATATAAACCAGAATGAAGACATTTATGCATAAGAAATTTCTCTTGGGCTAAAATTTAAGCTAACAGCTCATGTATTTGATAAGGAATGCAAGTACGGTACATCTTTCATTATGCAAGAGAAAGGATGCTCTAGTAAATAAGCATACTGAAGAAACAATGTCAGATGTAAAATGTGTCTTTCTGGACATGTAGTTTGTACGATTTTATCTGCTTTTGTAAATGTGTGTTTAAGCATAGAAAAATTCATTTTGAACTGAAGTCTTGTTGTCCAGCAGACCAAATAAGAAAACCAAAATATTCTAATTTCTAGCGCCATTTGCACTGTCTGCCAGCAGCTATACTCATTATTAGGTACAGGGCACAGAATTATTTGCTAGACTAGTTTGCTATTTCATTAGTAATTCCTTTATGCATCCTTCAGACCAGCAATTAAAAGGTGAGCCTTCAGCATGCAAGAGCCAACTATTTCAACCATAATCGCAACATATTTTATCCTCTGTGTTGGAGGCTGTGCAGTGGTTTGGAAGTTAAGTCCTGGTGCAATCTCTTAAGATTGCCTCAGAGGATAGGGGGGACTAATGTGGAAATATCTTTTTGCAAATATTTTTTGACACACAAAAAGAAAGATGGAGAGAGTATTCTTCAATGTGCTATACTTTTAATTGTTGAAAATATATTTGATATTTGGGAAAAAAGAGAGAGAGACCAAGAGAGAGAATAAAAATCTGTGTTATCCTCTTTGTAAATTAGAAAACCTTATCGTAGTAAAGTTCACTTATTGATAAGTCTGACTTTTGAGAGTTTCTTATCTGATAGTCATACTGCTTTCATAAATGAAAGATTTTTGTTATGCACAAAGCAGTCTATGAAGGCTCCTTGTCAAAGCTGTCAGTTTGCTCGTGACAAACCTATGGCAACTTTTCCCAAAAAGCTGGTCTACTCACTAAAACCTCCTTCCCTTCCCCATAAAGAATTGAAAAATATGTTTCTCTTCTAGCCTAACAAAGTATTCATGAGAGATGAATGAATGGTTGCCTAAAAGACAGAGAATTCCTGAGTTTTCTGGGAAATTTTGTTTAGGATTTATTTTAAATGTTTATAGAAACATCAGGAGTAAAATGTTACCTCTCCCAAATATGTTGTTTAAAATGGACTTTTTATAAAAATGTAAAAACCCTCCAGTCTCTACATAAAGACATGTTAATTTGCATTTATAATTACAAAATTTATTCATCAAGGTATTTAAAATAAATGCTTTAAAAAAAAAAAAAAACAACAACTTTCTCTAGCACCACTTACATTCCTTAAACCTTAATTTCTGTGGACAGGTAGTTAATTCATGCCCTGGAGAGAGAAAACTTCAATGACTTAGAAACTGATATTTTTTAATGTCTACAAATACCAAAAGTATAACTATTCATTCATCTAAAACCACCACCACCACAAAAAAAAAAAAAAAAAAAATTAATAGGACACGTGGAGACAATTGTGCAGTTCTTTGTTCATCAACGAGGAGTTTATGACTAAGTAAAGTGTGTTAAGTAAATTCACATCGTTATTCATTAACATTGCATCACAGAAACTCCTCCATGGTAATTTTATGAGTATTATTATTTTATGCATAATTAGAACTGAAGAAACCTTGCTTCAGATTAAATTCTACTTTGTAGAGTGTAAAATGGGACAATTAGCCAGTTTGCTTGAACACTAGCATAAGTGCTAGTTTGATGTTTCAGTGGCAAACAGCAACCCATCACATGGTAAAAACATGTGGGAAAGATTTGAAGCAGATCCCAGATCACTAATTTTCTTGACACATCAAAGCTGCAACAAGAGGGCTCTCAGGGAGAAGCAATTTACAGAGGATTATTAGATGGCTGCAGGTTCCTGAAAAACCACGAAGAAACAAAAATAATATTGTTAGCAATTACAAACCCTACTTGCCATGAAGTGTGTTTATATATAAGCCTCTGAGTCCACCTACATCAACAGTTACTGTGCGAGGGCAGCACTGCTCTGTCTTTGCCCTTGTCCATAACACAATGCCAGAGTAGCGACTATGGAACTTGTGTATAAAACACCAACGATACAGAATTTCATAGCAGAGAATGTACAATATTGAAAATAGATTTTAAGAGTTCATCTAATACATCAGTTTATTTTCCCCAGAGTGCAATTTCATCTCTTGGTCTTAATTCAAATCCATCTTTTACAGTGTTTACTGTAACAGTGCTCTTGTATTGTCTGGTCACTTGTATTTAGTATAATAGTACAATTGACACGGAAGTACTGTGGTGCTAAGTCCCTGAGATTTTCATTCAGGGAACGTCCCTAACCTGTAACAATATAGGTTGAGAAGGACAAGACACTAAAATGGATCTTACCCAGATACCTATAAAGATCAGCACTAAGACGGAAACCTGCTCAGACTTTGGCCAGCAAATCCCTATTTCAGTCTCTCCAATATAGCCTGCCAATATGCCTATACGATTCAGAATTGTTGGGTACAACTAATGACAATAGCCAACGCTCAGTCAGAAATGTGATTCTATATATGATTTACATATATTGATAATTACAAAAGGAAGTGAACTATTATGTTTACAACAGTGCATGACAAAAAATGATGTAATTTCATTGTGAGCAATATTTTGGTTTTGCACACCTTTTTTTGACCTTTATCTGTCTGGCATAATAATAAATAAAAAGCGTATGTATGATGTCTAAACTTCAAAGTCTTGTTGAAAATGTACCTGTATGTCTCTGATTAGCAGTTTATTCCAGCATTTTTTTTCTATTGAATTTAATGGAATCTTGTGGAGCAAAAAGCCTCATAACAATATTATTAGCATTAGGAAGTAGCATATATTTTTCTTCCACCCTTAAATCTGCAGAGTTTATCCTCAGATCTATTTTAATGGTATTTACTAGGAGGAAAAAAGAACCATTAACCTACTCATATTCTCATATTGTAATATGCCTGTAAATAGCAAATTCAGGAGGCTAAGCAAACACTGGAAGTAATTTATGCCCTTTCTTTCCTCCCTCATTAACAAGGTAATTTGGGATTAACAAAACTACAATGGAAATGTTTTCTACAAACCTCGATATTAATATAAATGCTGATAGTTACTGAGAGAAATATGGTGTGTAATTGTTTTTTAATTGTCTTGTGCTACAGTGTACATACTGACAGATAGAAATATAGGACCAAAGTTACTGTTAGACAATCCTTCCACTGGTAAAGTGTTTTAACTATTAGCGTCTGTGTCGGTGTTTAGAGGAGTGGAATAAGGAACAAAATATTCAAATTCTGTGTTGCACGTCCTCTTTTCCTTTCCAAGTGTAAGCAAAAAGGAACCAAACATTGAAGTTTTCCCTTGACTATTTCAGTAATAAAACCTTCTGTTCTCTCTACTTTCCCCTTCTCCAGGGAGTTTCCACTTTATCAAAGTTTGGAACAGGAGAGCCTGTACCAGAATAGCTATGCAATAAATGGGGACCTAGTTTGACAGGACTTTTGAACACATAAATCAAAGCCTCTGTGCTTAACAAGCATGACTAGGAACAATTGGATCTGGACCACCTAAAATCCCTGTATTAAAGGTAGAAATCTACCAATTTAGTTATCTAAAATAAGAACCACTATGTACCCCTTTAAAAGATTTTTTCTAACATAATGATTTCTGGATTGGAAGTGTTCCAATATACTCCCTCTAGGTATGCAACCAGAGGAAAAGAGAGGGAGAGAGCTGAGAACTAATGAAAACCTCTGCACCAGGGGACAGTGAGAGGGTACAGATGTAGCTGTCTGCATAAGAAAAAGAGCAGAAGGATTAAAGGATTCAAGGTGATGACTGGTATTACTTTTTAAAGACAGCTTCTGCCATGATCTGTAAGTGCAGCTTCAGCTGATACTGATGACTACAAAATAGTCATTTTTATTCCATCTATTTATTTAGACAATAAAAGGCTTTCAAGGCTTTGTTTCAGTGAAGCATGCTACAGTCTTACCGAGTGCACTGGGCATGTGTGAAGAGAGGCAGGAAGGCATGATAGGTTTTAGTACGCATGGGGCTGACTGAGTACTAGGAATAAGCCCGTCCTTGCAATAAGTGCTGATTCTTTTGAATTTTGTGTATTTATACAAGGCTAAGACCTTTTTTTTTGTTTTTCTTTTGCTTGGTTGATTGGTTGGTTTGGTTTGGTTTGGTTTGTTGGCTGGTTTTTTTTTTTTTTTTTTCTTTTCTACCCTGAAAAGGAACTTGGAAGAAAAATGAGAGAAGAAAATGTTATCCATTGGAAAAAATCTATTGGTTTAAACAAAATGTCCTCTCCCACTGTTTCTAATGCATTAACTTTATTTTAAGTTGACATAAAATGATTTCTGCTGCAAGTTTTTCACTTCGTCAATCCCAGAAAAATTAAAGAACAGAATTCATGTGGTCTTAATGACGTATATACTACTTAAAGGCTCAGAAATGTATGTGATCTAGTAGAAGACTAAGTAATGGAATATAAGTCCTTGGTTTTTGATGGAACCAAAAGTAGAAAAGCTGAAAGACTGCTAGAAAGAGAGATGACCTTTGATTTTAAAAGCACGTAATTCTGTTTGTTTAAGAAGAATACAAATGCATCATTTTTCACTTATGGGTATTTATCTTGCCCTTTAAAGGCCAGCTAGTGAGTGGAACTAAAGTTCATACCTAAAATGAAATCTGAGTGTCCAATACAAACCACACTTTCCCCTTACCATTGATTTTGAACCAGAAAAGATTAGGAAGCAACAACAACAAAAATATATCTGTAACTGTTCCCAGAACAAAAAAAAAAAAAAAAAAAAAAAGAGCTCACAATGTACACACACACACACACACACACACACACACACAGACAGTCAGTAGGTGTAGACTCCAACTTTTACTACTTTCTGAACCCCACAAAAATAATTAAAGGGTAAGTATCATAATGGTCTACAGATAAATGTCAGTATGGAAAAGCTAGATGGTAGTTCCTGTCAGCTGTCTAAGGAATTGTAATGGAGGACTTAAAAAACCACGTTTTTCTCCTCCTCCTCTTGTCACCCATCTAAAGACAGATCTGCCACAAGAAGCTACTCTTTCAAGCAAAAGCAGTTTAAGAAATATGTCAACCCCAATTTCTAAACAAAAAAAATTCAACTTCTTTCTCTATACTCTACCAAATATAGGTATTTGTCAGTTAAAATATTATTACGGAAACACGAGACTGTTTTGGAGGAAGACAGATAGTTTCCCTCTTGGAGCCCAAGAGACTTCAGTAATATCTTGGCTTTCTGCTTTCAGATATAAGAGGTTCAGATATTTTCCAATATAGTACTTAAGTAAGAACAACTATTTAAAAAATGTGCTTTGAAGCAGAATTTCTGACATATGTTAGTTTAGGAAAAAAAATTCTGGGAAATATTTTACATTTACCATCCAAACTGCACTCAATTCTTATATTTCATTAAATATTTTGAAACACTGCTAGCAGTAATAAAATTATATGTACTCCTAGGAATAAACAATACATTGACATATTCTAAGATGGAATATACATATCTTAAGAGTAGCTTCTGCTGAATACTCAAAGAAACAATTTCTTAGAATATGAAATTGCTTTCTGCAGCTCAGTTATGGGGCATAATACTGATATGAACTACCAAATTTAATAAAAAACATGTAATAAAAATTATAATTCTGAAAAGATTTTTAGATTTTAAATGAAATTATAATTTAAAAAGTATATTTTTAGGCAGTAAATATCATCCATATATATAAAAAATGAGCAAATTTTATACAATTTTAAATTTCCTTCTAGTTCTGCAATCTGTTTAACTGGTTGGACACATGGGAAAAACTCATAGCCCCCAAATTAGTTATACAACATTTAAGGTTATTCCACATTCAGTGCTTGTTTAATTTGGTATCTGTACTAAATGCCAGTGACAATTTTAATGCAATGTTGAGATATCATTTCTGCTGTGGTATAGCATTTATTAAGCACTAGCACAAGGAGCCTTTTCTCTTCTAAGAATGGGATTGCCCACACTGTAATAATCAAGACACCTGCATCCACTTCACGCATCCTAACGTGATCATAGCAGCACCAGGGATCATGGGAGTTGCACAGAAGCCAACTCTCATCTAGAAGCAGTATGCCTCTGCTAGTAAGGCACAGTCTGTAAGCTAACGAGCCCTGGCACTTTTCAGAGCTCAATAACTCAGGGGCAACACTGCATGAACACACTATTCTGCTTCTAGAGCCAAGCAAGATCACCCATAAATTGCTGCACCGTGCCTCGTGGACTTCCTGGTGGACATTTCTGCCAGTGCAGGCATCTCCGGTGCTGTGACCCACTGGGTACTGTAAACATGGCTACCTCTGTTTTTCGTTTCACTGTGAAATACATTTTCCCATTTATTTGAACATGACTGACATTACCTCTTTCAAGAAAGAGGTGTGTTTTATAATCAGAAACACTGACATTCAAGGCTTTTATTTATTCATACCAACACCGGCAGATATCTAACGTTCAGCTATTATAACTAAGTTCAAAGGACTATTTTTACTGTCATCTTATATTCTCTTTTCTGAAACAATGCGTGTATGTGAGGTGGAATACCTATGATAAAGGTGAGAGAGACATTCAACATAAAGAAATCCTTAAAATAAAGATCTTGCTTTCTCAAACCCTTGCACAAAAGTTATGTTTGCTGAAAACTGGTGAGGCTCGAGTTAATGTTATATAACTACTTATTGCTAAGTGTTTTTAAAATAATGCAAAATAGGAGAAAAAGACCTTGGAAGTATTGAACGCTTATTTTATGGAAGATATTTTACAGAAAATCTACTTAAGATCCAGGCTGGATTCAAACTGAATCCCTTGAGATTAAAAAAAAAAAAGAAAAAACCTGATACAATCTGTCTAATTGTAAATTAATTGTGCATTGCTCTCAGACATACTTTAATCAGTCTTTTAATGAATGATTGAAACAATACAGTATTTTTTTAACTTCAGAAAAGTCTTCCTGACATACTAGCATCAGTAATTACAGAAGGTCAGAGCATGGGAAGTATTCCATGTGACAGGAAGACATGAATAATTTATAGCATATCACTACCATAGACCACGGTCCTTATGTACTACTGCACAGTCTGTGTGGAGTGTTAAGTCTGTATGGCCCTCTTATTGCAAATATTAATATTGCGATTATTTAAGAATTGTAGGTTATGTTTATATTCACAGATGAGTGATCACCTTTCTTCTAATCATAACTGTGAATTGCTCCTTTGTTTACCATGGGCATTCACTTTCCTGCAAGTAGAAAGCCTTTAGCCGAAATGTAAAATCATAATGAGAGCCAGAGATAAGATTTGACAGTGCTATCATCTTGCTAATTTTGAGCCGCTTCCCTATAGAGATCAATACATAACCTATATTTTAAAATGACTAACAGAAAACAAGTTAAAAAAAAAAAATCTGTGTGCATCGGAAGAAAATATTAGTATTGCTGCCATTGGAGGAAGCAATACAGGTTTCCAGTGATAAAGATGTGTGTGTGTTCTGAAATGGTTTGTGTGTAAGTAATAAGAAGGCAGCAGAAAAGAAAAGGAAGGTATAGGCAACGACAGAAAAAGCTGTGTGTAAATGTATTTAAACTTGGTCCACACTTTTTCGTGTGGTTCATAATTCAGTTTCAGCAAGCTTTCCTAACAATAACACCAAACTGTGGGTGGTTCTGAGTGCCACCAGGAGAACAACCATCCTGACATCGTGAAATCACTGCTGCTTTGATCGTTCTTCTTTGGTTCACTAAAAGGCTAATACTGCAGAGCCTCAAAACCAAGCTCTGAAACACGAGGGATGTGGAGGTTGATGTCTTTCTGACCCCTCCTCACAAGCAGTGAAACCAAGAAGCATGAGATTAATGCAGCATAGCACATCAAAATTCTTGTTAATTATTTCTGAAGCCATGCACGGTGTGAGAAAATCAATGGTCCTCCCTTTTCCCCCTTGGGGAGCCCAACAAACCCAGTTCCTGAAGTTTCACACCAGCAACTGGAATGTCCCTTCTCCTGTCAGTCAGCCACTCAAAGGTTTACTGAAATCTGTCTTGAAACTATGCTGGTTCCTCTCCATCACTATTTGGGTGGCTGTTCCAGGACTTCATACATCTGTCAGTTAACAAGAAAAACACAGACACTAAACCAAACACCTACTAATTTTTCTTCTTTGATCTAATTTGATCTGTTAATCTCTGCTTTGTTTTATAACAGGATTATAGTTTGTAAACTAATTTTTCCTACCTGTTATTGACACCTTAGATGTATTTATAATATGGACATTTATTCCATATGTTTATAATGGATTTATTTATGTTCTCAGCCCTTATTTTATTAAATTTAACTCGCTAGTATCTTCTAGTCTATACTGAAGAGACAGAAGGTTTCCATTTTCAAAATCGTGTTAGCAACTCTCTCATGCCTGCATCTATTTACTTTTTTAGTCCACATATCTGTGTCATAATGGACATAAAATATTGACAGAAAATTGAAGCTTGAGGGATAACTAATCCTAATCGTTATAAAGGGGCATGTATTAATTGCCTCGCAGCAAGACACTCCAAAACATGTTGAGGGATGGAGTGTAGGAGTAGAGATTCATGAGAAGAAGTGGGACACTGAATTGCTAAATTGTTGATTCTAGTAGTGAAATTTTTTCAGTAGAAATTGACTGGTGCCCCATAGGGGCAATTCACACAATTTTTCTCATATTCAGAGCTGTGTAGCACTGCAACTGGAGTCTCTACAAGACATTTTAATGGTTTAAATACTTCCTTGCTTCTTCTGAAAACCTTTCACCTGATCCGTACTAGCAACTCATTAGCCTTTTCATGTTTACAGTGCTTCAGAATACTCTCTATTTATGATCAAACATAAATTCCTGCCCTCTTCTTCAATTAATTAGATGCCAGGCCTTTTTGTTCAGAGCAAATATAAGACCTTAAAAAGAGTGAATAACTCCTTTTCTCTTGTTACTAGGTTTCAAAGTATAGGGCTGACAACTGCGCTCTCCTACATCAAACAAACACTGTTTAATGGTTACAAGGAAATATTTAGTGATGTACTGCTCTTGAATCACAGATAGCTTGCTTCAGTGAACATTTTACTTCACAAAAATCTAGGACAAAGTATTTACAGGAACCAAAAAGAATATAACTCTCCATGAACGAATAGTAAGGTCAGCATTAAAATGTATTATTAAGCAGTCTAATAATAATCAGTTTGATTGCTGAGAAGTCAGATGAACTAATGTCTGTGATTATAGCAGGATAAAAAAATAGTCCAATAGCAGTATCCAACCAAGGGAAACAATAAGCTAAAACTTTAAACATGTTATTAAGATACACAGTGCCCACAGCAAGAGAACAGGACTCACAACATTAATTGCTGGTGTCTAGACCATAATTTGTTTTTCAGTCCCCACAAGTTTAATCTATCCAAAAAAGAAAGCAGCATATTAATGACAGGTTTAATAAAACTGGCATGGAATCAGTCCCAAACATGTTTAGATTCACAGCTTCAGCTAATTTCCTGCCTTGTAAACACAAAGGTAGCATGTCAGTTTAATTCAGAGCCTCTGGAACATGTGGATTCTGTCTTTCAGTTATGCAGTCAGTGCTGACACAGCCCTTAAATGGAGCAAGTGATCAGCTGGTACACATTTAAGATGTCTCCAGACCTGCTTTAATTCTTTTATCCAGTTGAAAAATGGTAGAACTCAAATCTATTCACTGTAATAAAAGTTAAAGATTGATACGTGAAGGGAAATTAGAGTGATTCTTACCCCACCAGGAATTCAGTTCTACTTCTGTGCAAATGGCAAGACTTCGCATTGAAATTAAATGTGCGCAAGTACCGCAATCTCTCCCTTGGTGTTATGATCGTATATTCAGAACTCAGTAACGAGAGTTAAAATGGCTGCAGGAGCAGGTTCTTAGTGCCTTTATGCAAACTTAGACATGAAGAGGTTTTAATTATGTAAATGGTCGTGCACTACAGGCAATATACTATAGTGACCTAATCAATAACATGGGAAAGGACACAACTTGCCATTTGATTTCATTCTTGTATAATTATTGCCATTTTAATTGACTTAATGGACGTTTTCAACCGATTTTTAATATGATAAATCACAAGTCATACCTTTTTAATAAATCAATCTGAAGTCTTTTCCTTCTCAAATTTTAAAATTATTTTAATGTAATAATGATAATTAGAATCTTATTATTATAGTAGTCAGAGGAAATGTTTTTATCAGTTCATTCTAAGACAGTCAAATTAGTTAAAATTATGGAAAACAACAATGTAAGAATATCTCCAAAAGATTGAAGTATATAATTCCAACTAATTTTATACAAAAATGTTTGTATTGTTTTTGTTTGTAAAGGTAATTCGCTTAGAAACTTTCTAATAGCTAGAAAAAGACTAAAGGATTAATAAAATTTAAGCACATCTTGCACATTTTTTTTTTATCTGAAGTGGAATGATATCCTTCCTTGGCTTTCCCAACTGGTTATTTTACAACACCAAAAATAAGTTATTTGGTCTGCTCCAGTAGAATAGCAATAAAAAGTTGTCTGAGTGAGACATAGTCATTACTTAGCATCCCACAAATTTTTAGGTCATCATTGAATATGCCATCTTAATAAAGCAAAAAAATCCCACACTGAACTCTTGCAACTGCAGGAACAAATTATAGAAAATTACAGAAACTATCTGAAGAATGTTTCCTCTTTGGTGGCTGCCAGGTAACTCAGTGCTGTAATCCTGGGACCCTAATGACTTCTGTAATACAAATTAGCAATTACTTAATTAAGTTCTTGATGTAAAAATACTAAGTAAATAATATCAAATGATAAGACTGGTTCTGTTTTCTGAAATATCTTATGACAAGTTTATGTCCCTGTGAGTTGTCTTAGAACAACCCCTAACCTTTTCCAAAAAATGATCATTTTTTCAAGCCAAAAAGGGCATATGACTCATCGAGGTTGAAGGAGTCATGCCCATTTCCTTTATTGCTGTCCAGAGGTGTAATATGCTTTTAACTGCAATTCTCCTAAATACAGTTCCTGAGTGTATATTTTCCAATAATAGTTTCATTTAATGGCCTTCCATTGAATTATAAAATAAAAAGGATTTAATCTACAGGAAATAAGACCAACATTACTTTGTTTTTTATTCTAGTAGTGTTTGTTGTTTGTTAAAGACATACTACAGTCTTGAATAATACAGTTATCTACTGAAATTTGTTGATATAGTATGGCAACAAACAATGATTTAGATTGCTAGGGAGTTTGGATGGTATTTTCTATTCTAGTTTTTCAGGGGCTTACTTTATGTGACAGCAATTAATGCTTGTGGCAGAGTTTTATGTGAAGTTATTATCACTCATTTTATGGTTAAATATTCTTCCTGTTTTCATTGTGGACTTAGTCTCAGTTAGTGGTGGTATAGGGAAGTTTACATCAAAAGTCCATAGGGATCAGAATGTTGTCTATTTCTACATAACAGTAACTCAAGAAGTAATCAAAGAAGAAGTTTAGTCTTGATCAGTAAGCTACTGATTTTTTTTCACCATTTCTAATGTCTTCTCATGATCAATAACTAAGAAGGCTAGAAGAATCATATATTTGTGATTACATTTTCTTTGAAATCCTTATAGTGTTTTTGATTAACACTGTAGCTTCTGATTTATTATTGATGTGGGTTGTCTTTCCCTCACTCCTTTTACCTTATTTTTTTTTTTTTTTTTGTGGTGAGTATTAACAGTTATTAATTTGCTGTGGAATAGTTAGAATTTTTGTAGTTAGAAGTAGTAGAATAATTTACGTAGTAAAAAAGTCCCTGTTAAATCGCAATCCTCATTTGCTAATTCATGTACACGCCAGGCTTTCTTTAATGTTCCCATGATTTATGTTATTTCTTTACAGAACTTGGGCACTTAAGTCTAAATCTAAATCTCAATCAGAAAGCAGAGAATTTTTCTTACCCTACCCTTTGCATAATACTTTGTGCTAGGCTAAAGGAAAGAAAAAGGTGTACTATAAAACTGTTAGTTTTTATATTATCCGTGTCTTTCATCAATATTCAATGTTTTAAGTGTCATCATTGCCGGAACAGAAGTATGAACAGTTTCATGTGTAGCAGGAAAATAGAAACACATTACTTAGAGAATCAAAGTTCCCTGAAATTTTAACAATGCTTTATGAAGAATTTTGAGACATGCTTTAGAAAGACTGAACATTATTGTCATGGAAGATCCCGAAACAAATGTGTTATTTACACTTTTTTGGTCTTATTAGACAATGAAATTTCAACAGATAAGTATAGCTGGTTGTAGATTAGATTTATTTTAGGTACTTTTAATAAATCATCTGTATTGGAAATATCAGTACCTTTGTAGGACATATTGCTTTCAATATCCACTACAAAATTCAGGCTTTGAGTATTCCCTCACTTTAAGATTTTTTGTTACAAGGCTGTTATATAATCAAAGGCTACTGCATTTTAGACATCTCAGTGTCCTTTGATCTCCATAATCAGCTTCTTCCTACATAATATGCACTTCACTATAATAAGTAAATTGCAAGCTCTCAAGATCAGCCACAGAGAAGGAATAGCTACTACTGGAATTAACAGAGAGCCTTACAGAATAAACAGCAAGTTGGCCCACAGTTGTCATGACACTGGGTTTCAGTTTAATGCACTGGCATAAGCGTTGTTCAAAATTTGTTCAGCAATGTTGTTTAATTGGGCTTAAAAAATAAATGTTATTTGTAAATATGTTTCCCTTTAATATTAAGCCACAGACCATCTTTCACTGTGCTTCTTGCTGTTGTAAAAACATGTTGTCTTACATTGGCCTGCAGACTATTTAATAATCATGCTTCTGTTAAAGGCAATAAATGTTTCTAAGCAACCACAACCCACTTTAAATATGCTAGTCAATTAGCTCTAGACACCACCTTCCAGAGTTTGTCTCTATTGTTTCTTTCTCACTTGAAACATAAAGAGACAAAGAGAGAGGAAATTTTAATATAATGTCTTGTACTAATCAAGGTTGATGTTATTAAGTAGCACCTCTTGCAGATAAACAGAGCCCTTCGACAGCCCCTGTCCAAGAGTACAGTGATGTGTGTGCTCATCAATCCCTTATCAACATATAACGAGAAAGAACAGAAACTTATCTAGCTAGTGCCAATAAGGAAAATAAAAACAAAGAGCAAGAGAGATTTTGGTGGTTGTGAGAAGAATAGCTTCTCACATATTGCCCAGTGTTTTCATGCTGCAATTTTTAATACTTAATTCTTTCCACAGAAAACATAAAAAAGAGTTTCCCCATAAAATAAACCCAGTTGTTACATTATTTTTAAAGAGAAGAATCTAAAGAATCATTTTTCTATTCAAAATCTGAATACCGCTTGAATTTTGATCACAGAGGGATGTCTTAGTAAGGTAGCTTATTCCTGTTAAACTATCATTTTCATTTTCTCTCTCTCATGTTTATAAGCTCCATTTTATTCCTAGAGTCACAATAACCTTTCTTAGTTTGTGTGGTCAGTTTTCCTTCTGATCTGTAACATTTTCCTCATGGTGTTATTTTCTTTAGACTTCTCAGTGAGGAATGTCTGAGAACAATATTTCATTAAGTCTATTATAGAAGGGAGTTTAGAATAGCTCCCTCTGTTGAGGCCTGTACAAAACATAGTTTGTGTTTGTTGTGAATACCCAACACAATTTAACTAAGCAAGGACAAATCTTGCTGAAACTTGATACTTAACAGCAAGCCTTTTCTGGTCTTCTGGTATGTCCACTGCTGTTTAACAGAAGGTTGAGAGTGACTTAAATTATAAAATTACATCAAAACATGGAGGCTAGAAAGAGACTAATGTATGTGTCTGCTGACTTATTTAACTCACTAGCCATATTTCTATGTGTTACTTTCCAATTCATAGCATATTCTATGAGTTGTACCATAAAAGTAAGAATGGCCAGTGATATTTGTAACAAATAGCTCCCCTGGGCTATTGAGTGGCTAATAATGGAAATTATGGGAAATGAAAGAACAGCACAAATATGTAGTGATACTACCCCTGGCCATGTATCCACGCAGTTGCACCTTAGGGACGTTCTGAAGCTAGAGGGAGTCTCAGTATATTTACAGCTTTATGTGATTTTTCTGGCTTTCCATTAAGTCTATAGAAAATTTTGAATCCCTAATAGCTTTTTTTTTTTTCCAAGGAATTTCATGACTTCCCTATAAG
This sequence comes from Alca torda, assembly GCA_008658365.1. NCBI lineage: Eukaryota > Metazoa > Chordata > Aves > Charadriiformes > Alcidae > Alca > Alca torda. Next base: position 32,713,346 of record CM018101.1, read on the forward strand.
CTGTGTTCATTCTGAACCTGGAACTTGCTACTTTCAGTTTTTGGTCTATAGTTTTTGTACTAGAAGAAAAAATGAATGATTGTACCCTTCTTTTATTTTCCATACACATGATTTTATAAACCTGTGTCTGATCTTTCCTTGGTTTATCTCTATTCTCAATTGAAGAATACTAGGTATGTAGTCATTACACATGCACAGACTTATTATTTTTATCATCTTTTTTGTCCTGCTCCTCGTCTTGCCTAATGTTGCTGTACTTACTTTTGCTTTTGAGATGAGCTATCTAACTCTGAATGGAAATTAACCACCTTCAAATTGTGAATGCTTGTGATATTAGGACTGTTTTTCTCAGGGAGCATCATTTCATGTTCACTGCGTGCTGAATTTCATCTAGCAATTTGTTGTCCATTCACTCGATCATCTTAGGATTCGTCTGTCTTTCTCCACAATGAATTCAGCTGTTTTACTTCTCTAAATAACTTAATAATTCCAGAAAAATATGTGATATTATTTTTCACCACCTTTTTCAGTTCTTCTATAAATGTGCTAAATATAATGGGTTAATGTATGAAACTTGAAGACTCCCCTTGAATACAGGAATTATTTAGCTGTTTCATAATATGATCAACAACCCCAAATTTCCTATATATTATCATTCATATATTATATAACATATAGAATTTATTATAAATTGCCAAACTGTCTGTACACATATAAAATAATCATAAATTTGCTGCGATGCTTTACTAACCATAAAGTATTTTCTCATTAGGGACTTATCTACTTCATAGCCCGGTCAATGAATACCCTGCCTTACTTATCATAAAACAGATAGGTCAGGTCATATGTGCCTAACTGTCATATTACCTTATACAAAGTAGGTATAAAGAGTATTAAAGATTTGATGTATCTTTTTCATACAGCTGTAGCTTGTAGAATACTTTCTTACAAGGATCAGTGAACTGCTTTCCAGTCTTACTTTGCCTTTACAGATAAGTGTTATTCACTGCACAAAGGTTAGTGTGAGATATCACATGAAACAGAAAGGCTAGAAGTGCTGCATACCCTTTGTTGTTACTGCTGTTACTCATCCCATGCATTCCCTAAATTTCCGCTTAATGTATAGCACACCTTAGGAGTACCACCATAGCAGTAAGACTTTCTTTATTCCAACACCGCAAAATCTGAACTATGATCTCACTCCTGCACCTTAGCAGACATATACAAGAGTTTATGACATGATCTACTGATCCAAGCATTATGCTCTGCTTCCTGACTAGAAGAACATCTTGGAATTTCAAAAGGGATAAACTTTGCAAGACATATTAAATATTGCCAAGCAGAAGGAAGTTTGTAGTTTATAACACAAAACCCAAACCAAAAGAAATTAGGACTTTTTTTAAAAAAAAAAAAATAACTAACATCACAAAAATCTGTAACAAGGAACACTTAGAAAGTGAATGCATGTGAAATCTTACTTTGAATCTTTGTAGATTTTGCTGCTGTCCACTGAATTTCTCACCTAAGGAAAACAGGCAAAATAAAACTTTGTGAAATGTATAATACATTATTCTGTTAGAGAATTTAAGTTAAAAATTGTCACAAGCAAGATTCATTTTTACTTTCTAATTTTGAATCCAAGTGAAGGAAACATTCTGTACATTGAATATTCAATCTCTAACAGCAAAGATTTCTATACAATTTAAAAGGACACATATTTTTTCTGTTTTCAGTCTATGAAACAGTAAATCCATATAATGCAAAAGAACAAAAAAGTTATCCTTCAAATTATGACTTATAAAAACATAAACTCCACATTTTTCAGTGTGTAGAAATGGATATTCAGTGTCAAAGTCTGTGGGAAGAGAAATATTTATAGACTTGATGCTTAGAATGCATCATGTACGATGCTTGTTATTTGCATGCAATCAATAAATATTTTCAATTTCAAACTGAGAAAATGCAAACCTAAGAATACGTGTAGAATAAAGAATTTGATCCAATACTCCACTAGTGTAGTGAAAAACCTTACAAAGACTTCCTTTGTGAGGTTTGGAGGCACCTCTGAAGCAGAGGTTACTCTTAAAAGATGCTGCACCTTTCTGTTAAGCAGATATATTTGCTTCCAAAGGATCTAACAATGACGGAGGATTTATTAGGTTCAGGACATAGAGGCAGGATCTCTTCTGTTTAAATTCGTGTTCTGAACTGCAGTTGAAGGTTTTAAAATCAGTATCGTTTTGTTTATTTAATTGAAAGACAATTACATAACTGCTCTCCATAATTTTTGGTAGAGAAACAGAGAAAGGAATTTTGGGTGGTTTTGTAAATAACACAGGCAAGGAGTTATGCTGGTTAGTAATCTTTCCTTGATTATATTTCCACAGAGAAGATTTACTGATGCTCAATTTTGTACCAAAGTTCTTAGTGTTTTTCTAGTCGATCTTAAAAGAAGCTGTGTAGAGAGAACTGTTACTTTAACGTTATGCTGTTGCTAAACGCAATTCTGGAGCAATCAAATTCTTTGGCTGAACAACTTTTCCACTTCATACATTTTACAAAGAAACAAGCAAACAGTTGCATTTTTCCTCAGCAAACACCAGTATATTTAAAATTCTGAAAATTAAAGTAATGCTGTGGAAACCTGGTCAGTGAATGTTAAAAGCCTGTGCAGAGAAGTGGAACTGGCATGCATTTACTGTTGCAGAAGGCCTCTGATACTCGTATGTTTGTGTCCAACAAGGGCCAATCAGATCTTCCTGCCTTGCCTGACTATTTTCACTCTCCCATCATACAGGAGTGGAGGATGGGCTGGCTTAGGTATACCTTATCCTCCTGGACCTTGGGCTGGAACCTTTCCCATAGCTGGGAAACAGTGGATACATCCTATGTGCACCGTGCTGCCTTCTCCTATATTCTGCCCACATTGCTGGCCAAAGAAGAAGAATGAATAGAAGAGATATGGCTAAAGCCAATTTTCATTCAGTTTATGGGACTGCATCAGCAGACACAAAAATGGAAGGAAGATAATCAAGAGGAGCAAATCCAAGCGTCTGTTCTCTGTGCAGCAGGTGCCCCAGGGCCCAAGATCAGACACTGCAACCATCAACACATTTTTTTATTCTGTTTTGTTCTTTGTAGCTTCAGTTTGGATGGAGGGTTCTGTGCCAGGCCAAGCTCAACAAAATAGCTTCACTGCTTGTTTGTTTTAATCTGGCCCTGGATCTAGCTCTGGCTCATAGATCCTGAAGAGAATCTGATTTTATGTCTCCACAGTAGTTTTACTGTATTTTTTAAGACATCTAAGGGAAAAATATTCTGAACTGGTATTAACAATTTATTATGACATATTTTCCAGTTCTTTTATACATGTTTTTTTTTGATAAAACGGCATCAGGATGTGCATGAAACCCTTAAAGAGAGAACATGTAAAAGTTACTTTTTACAGAAATATTGTATTGATGCTCGACAGGGAAAAAACTCTCTCATTCCTGAATAGTAGGAATGGTGAATTCATACAAAAAGGAAGAGTCAAAAAGTTAACACCTCATCCGAGTAAATTTTTTTGTATATTATCTGTTCAGGAAGCATGTTAACATGACTCTTGATTTCATTGCAGTTTCCATCCTCTTGCCACATGCTTACAGATGCTTTAGTGAAATGTGAAATAAATAGTAGTTCCCATTTAAAGACTAAAAAGTGCTTTTTACTACTCTAGCTGTTCATCAGAATGTTCCATAAAAGAGAGAAAAATGTCGACCCCCAAAATATCTCCCACTTCCTAATCTAAAGGGAAGATTTTGCAAATAGACGAATGAGTAACTTTTCACGTGTGAATAGTTAAAGTGAAGCTCTACTGAGAGGATAAGAGACATAAATTATACATAGTTTAGCTCCTTCAGTAAGCATTCAATACAAGTGACTAACGGAGTGTCAAATATATTGAGCAAAGGAATGTCACTGAGCTCTAAGGCAATGTAGGTCATGTATTTCCAAAAACATAAAAATAAATAATACAAGTGTACTTTAAAAAATAGTTTAGTGGAAAAGTGTATTTTTAGAAAAGTAAATTAAATATGCTGCCATTGCATAAATAAAATATCCAATGGGCAAACAGTAGGCACAGTCTTTATTGTACTTGAGAGCTAAAATGTAATTATAATAAATTAAGAATTCTGTCTCTGTTCCTGGAGAATTTTCTGTTCCACTCATCAGAATAGTTTCAAAGCACCAGTTCAACTCTTCTTGGAGACCTCCACTGCTGAAGAGGTTCAGTCAGAATTTGCCCTTTGGATGTTTGCTTCATATGAAGCACTTCCAGTAAAAATGATGTAATGTGTTCTCTTTATCATTCATCAGTCTTTGCTCTCTCTCTTAATCTCATATTTCAATAGTTCTCTCACTCTCTCTAGTCATGGTAATTACCATTTAAAAAATATTAATTGGCTTTGGAGCAGCATTTCTGTTTCTCCCACTCTTGGTAGAATAACCTTTGCTTTCAGCTTCTTTCTTTTTTTTTTTTTTAAAACAGCAGCATCAAGGTACCTGTCCTCTTTAGTAGGCCTTCTAACACATTTTTTTGCTTTCAGGCTTGCACATAAAACCTCATGGGCCACACTTTTCCAGTAATCTTTATTATTTTTTTATATTTATTATTGAAAAAGACTACAGATGTAATTTCTCTTCAAGCAATAATTTACTCAAAAGCACTGCACAAAATTCTGCTGTTGTAGGTTAGTACTAGTACTAGTTGTACCAGTTACAACTCTGCTAATTTCAGTGCTATTGCACCTCTACATGTTGGTCCACTTATTGTCAATAAAATATGTCCTCTGAGTCAAAGTAAGGACTGTAGAATCATATTTTTAATTTTCACAATACATACTAATAACGGAGTCAAGCAACCGATGTTTTTATATTTCTGCAGAACAAACATTTTACTTAATGCAAATTCACCATTACACTGAGGGCCAGTACAAGATGAATGCACCACACATTTGGAACACAGTCTTTCTCGACAGTTATGTTCAGAAATGCTATGAAACATTTATGGACACTGAAGTCTATACACATCAGCAAGCCTGCTAAAATTGAAGAGAGCTCCTTACTCATGCAAAAATAAGTAGATGCTTAAGTGTCTGCAGGAACAAGTTTTAATTTCTCTCCATGGGTATTGGACAGGTCCTCTGCACAGGGATGAAATTCAATCTATAAAATGATTAACAGCAGCAATACACACTGTGGGATCTACTCCAGGAAAATCAGTTTAACTCATGTTAGCTGCAGTCTGAGCAGTGACATGCAAAACCTTAAATCTCTTGGGGTATATTACATTATAGAACAATGTTTGTAAATATTTTACAGTAACCAGTTGTTTTCCTGACTTGTGTAGCATATGGCAAGACTTTTCCACTTGAAATTAAAGGTTACTGTTTTTGTTGATTCCCCCCCAAAAAGTATTGCTCATGTTTCCAATTTAAAAATACGTTTCCGGTCATCGATAAGTTTTATGTACTTCCACATCTTCTTATTGTGCTATTTTGTCTGACTGATTTCCAGTGTGATGATCCTCCCCAAATCTGGCTATAATCAAGAGAAATCTCAGAACTATTTCTGAATACCCTCCCCTGATTTGGGAAATTATTCCAAACTGCAGATACATACATGAATAAATGTCCGTAACCTGGTTTAATATTCTATCTTGACATCACCATATTCATGATATCAGCATTTTAATCTTTCATCTTTCTTTGTCAAATTCATCAGCTGCTTTTTAAAATCTGAATTACAATATTCAGCATTTTCCTCTTTTGGTAAAGATAACATAGGATTGGTTCCAAAATTTACTGAATGCAATGGATAAATTTCCCTAGACCTTCAGAGAGAGTTTGAGTCAGGCCTTTAATTAACACCAGAAATTAATTTTAAAACAGTTTTCTATTTCACAGCCATGCCAGAAATCTCTGTCCAAATAGTAGTTTTCCAATTATCCATTATTAAAGGCTAAACCCATTGTACCTGTTTTCCCCAAAGTGATAAACTAATCACTCATCCAATATAATTTCTTTCTAATATTTTCTTCAAAGATAAATTAATCAAAATAAATTTTTAATGTGGCATCTCATTTATTTCTGTAAGTGGTGCTAGAACACCTCTGCCATTTTGTAGCACTTGCAGCTTTATTTCTTTTGATAAACTACCATTTATTTGTGTCTTAACCTGCTTTTTTATACAGAGAAGGGATTACATTACTTCCTTTGCTTGATTTTCATTAAAAAGTTGATATGCAAAATTTTGGTATTCTGAAGCTAAACTAGATGTGAAGTGCGTAGAGATAGAATAGAGGAAGTAGCGGGTTATATGGCAATAAGATATCATTAAACTCTGACTTCTGTTTGTCCATGAAGAATTTCTGAGGCCAGAATTCACCATATATTGACTGACTCTCCTGATTATCTAAAGATTGTGTGTACCTGCAAATATGTTTATATGTGTGCCTAACTGCATGGGTTGATAAGCAAGGCATACTTGTTTCATCTGAAAAATGTGATAACATTTCATGTTCGTGTGATAACATCAACATAGGGCATAACCAGATATATTAACACTGTATACATACACAGAACTGTCATACCAGAAACCACATTGTTGTCTGATACACTGAAAGAATTTCCATACCTCAAATATAGCACAGGAAGAGAACATGATTGACTGAACTATAATAATATTGATAATAAAGCATTTATTTCACACATTTTGTCATATATGTTCTTATTCAAACAAATATGCTACTTTTAATTAGGAGAGAATTTGAGTGTTTCTTTTTTTTGTTTTATTTTGTGGGGGTTTTTTTCTTTTTTTTTTTTTTTTTTTTTTTTTTTTTTCTGTGCTGTAACTTATTGTTGCTATGAGGCTGTTTTATGATCAGGAGGACCTTGTTTTTAATAAGATGAAATTGAGTCTAGTTAAGTGGAAATGACTGTGGGAAATGGGGACATTTCAGAGCATGCTCATGATAACAATAAGCAATGCCCTCTGTATTTTAGTTGCTGATGCAGAAAGGTTATATAGAAAAGACTGCATATGCAGAAAAGGATTGTATATCTTTTCCATGTGTTTAACATATAACAGAAAATCATTTGTAGATACGATTTGGAATCAGATCAGTGCTGCGTGGTGAGGTAAGATGAATAATATTAGTGTGTGGGCAAGTCTAAGTCACAGAATTAAAGACTGAAAATTTTCTGGCCTGAAAATTTACTGTGTTTGTGGGTCAGATTACTTGTTTCTTTCAAGTCACTTAGCAGTTACACAGTATTTTGCTTTCTTACAAGCACACATACTCTTAATGTGTAAAATTTAGTTGTTTAACAAACCTATATGAAGACTATGAAGGCTGTGTAAGCATAATTCAGCACTAAAAACTGAAAAAAGGACAAAGTTCATATTGAATGCAGACCATTAATTGTATCCCTTTATATATAAATATATATGTTTTTTTATTGCAATGGAATAAGAACACAGGTAACAGCCAGAAGACACAAATGGGACTAACAAGCTCTGTGATCATTCACATCCCTTTTTGTTTCGTTTCCTTTTCTTGTTTGAATTCTACATTATATACAAATACTTTTTAACACAATGTCAATTACTCTCTCTCAAGAATGCAATGGGAGATCATATTTCTTTAAATACTCAAATACAGAGTCCAGGAGGCTCTTTAAACAGAAAAAAGAGGAACTGAATAATTTCAATATAGATACTAGCAGAAAATGAAATATGCTAACACACTGAGGAACCACTGCTAGATAAGTATCCACCACAAGATAAGTATCTGCTGCACTACAGAAATATTGCTGAAATCTAACCACAATCAAAAGGGGTGTTCATCATAAGAGACCTACTGTACAATTTTAGCTGATACTTCTGTACCAACGGATAAGTAGATGGCATACGTATGAATGGCAATAAAATTGCAGTGGAGACTTACTACTCCCTTCAGGGACAAGGTATTTTCTCCTCAAAGATTCCAGTAGAAGAATATGTAGGCCTTTGTTATCAAACGATATAAAAGCTTGCTCAGGCAGGATGCAAGAAACTCGATAGATGAAAGTAATGATTTCTGTACATGTATAATACTAATAAAAATTTGTGAAATAGTAGCTGTATACAAGTATGTATAAAGAAGTAAAAGAATAACATTAAAATACAGCTCTACCACCTTAATTTTCATAACTCTCAAGCCATGACATACTGCGTAGATGTAGAGCACTGCTTGCTGTGCAATATTGAATTCTGCTGTTTATCTTAAACTAGGAATAAGCGAAACACTGAATTTCATTAAAGTTAACAAGGGGATCCTCTTAGTTGTTCCCAAGAGGTAATTTTGAGCAGAAAACAAAACTGAGTTTATATTCAGAGTTGCTAGGGAATGAAATGAGACTGTTGCTAAGGCAAAATAATATCTGAAAATTCATGACATACATTGTCCAAAGATTTCTATAGTCTGATCTTCCATTTTGACTCAGTGTTCCTGGTAGCCTGAATACACACGTACTGTTGCTAAGGGCTGATGCTGTTGCCAGGTGAAAATGACCCATATTAACCTGCCACGAATATCTAAATGTGTTGATAGAAGTGTGCTGGTAAGAGATAGGGGAAACATGTCTTGGAAAATTGGATGATCTATTATTTCTTATCCACCATATAACAGTGAAGTGACTTCACTTACTCTTTGTGCACATGAGCTCTAACCCATGAAAGTATCAATAAAGTACCTGACTTTATAATGTTGGTGCTATTATATGAACATTGTGTTCTATAGAATATAAATCATAATCAGCCATTCAATAGAACCTATCAAATTGTTACTGAGGGGATATAACTGAAGTCAGCTGATAGCCCTGTGTGTAGTTCAGACTACCAAAGACAGATGATCATTGCCCCTTTACCTTTAAAACGGACTCTTTCAGGCTGTTCTTTCTTCTTTAATGTTATAAATTTGAGTACCATTATCTCAAAAGCAACTAAGAATATGCTTCAAGTAAAATAATGAAATAGATACTTTGCATGCAAATGAATAAGCTCTTTAATTGCTGTGTGTCACATATGTAACCGACATTCTTTCTTAGGTGCTAGTTAAATTGCAGTCTAATGCCTTTCTGGCAATTTGCATAGTATTGCCAATAATATTTCATAGTATAATCTCGTTTATAAAATCTTGTCATTCTCAGTCATTTCAGGGCACAGCTCCCTGCTTATAAATCAAATAGAGAAAGGAGATCAGCAGAAGCCATTAGACAAAAGTATCCACACAGGAGGGCTTGAAAAACAGTTGCAGCAGACTGACTTGACTATTACAATACCCTATGAGCATATAATTCTTGTTTTCATTTGTCAATATTGAGTACAAAACATTGACCTACACTATGCTACAGAAAAACAGAGAGATGAATTTATAAATTTGAAGAAAAACAGTTTGCACAAGGGAATGGAACGGCCAAGTTACAGTGTTCAGCTGCAAAGTTTTTTGGCTCCTTAGCATCCTTCCTTGAAGCCATTCTACCATCTGTTACATCTTCCAAGGCACCTCTGTTCTTGATTTTGCCGGGCTTTAAGAGAGACTTGTAAAGAGTCATTTAAGAGTATGATCTCTAGAAAACATCTGTCTGCAGTTCTCCCCAAACTCAGAAGTAACTGTTGAAGTCACAAAAGCTAAGAAAGCACATGACTGCTCTTGTGTTGTGGAAGCTTATGTCTGTATGCTTAGTTTTGACTGACACATTATTTCTTCTCTGCACCCCAATCTATTTTCTGCCTCACTAAGCTTACAAAACTCTGCATAAATTTTCCTTCTCAGCTTGTTCTGTAATCCTATGAACGCACTGTCTTCCCATTCATTTCTTCACCCAGTAAGTGCCAGATGTTGGATCCTGGAAACAATTTTATTTACATGAAGAAAAAAAAAAAAGAGTAAAAAAAAGTGGTTGATCAGAAAGCTGTGAAAACAACAAAACCCCTGTGACTGCGATGAAATATTTGAGTCAGAGTGTTTGACTCAAGTAAAAGAAATTACTATGGTTTCCATCAATCAACGTACAAACCAACTTAGACTAGATAAGTTTTCCATGGGAAGATAAAGCTCTGAGTGTTTTCAATCTATAAACTAATTCACTTTTGATTGTTCTGTTATGCAAAAAACAGAGGTCATGCTGAGAAATGAAAAAAAAAAAAAACCTGGAACAAACATAAATTAATTATCTTAATATATTCTGCCATATTGTATCTGTCAAAAATGTCCTAATTTTTAATGGGAAACACTCAACACCCCATGCGTACCCCCTTCATATTTTCACAAGTTATAAAACATGTTTGCATTTTCAAAACCCAGAATGGAAGCATTTAAAATGTTTTAGCAGAAGTCCATTAATATGTGCATATATAATTAACAGTGAATAACTATGTGTATGAATGAGGATGGCTTCCAGGAGGCAGTGCCTCTACAGAGTGGCAGAGGAAGCTGGTATTTATGGAGATGCACTGGGAGGGAAGTTCACCTTCACATGGGTCTGCAGTCCCTGCTGCAGAACCTACAGGTGCATGACCACCTAAGTTATGGAAGGGAATGACACTACTGGGTAGCCATGGATTAATGTCCTGCCTTGCTCATGAGGCACAAACTCCTTACCCTTCCTGGCAGTAAGAAACACCAGCAAGTCTCACTGACATACACAACAGCAACGGTGCCTCCTGTCAAAATTCTCTGTGTTTGCAGACTTTGCATAGGTTAAGGAACTATCAGAAATAGCAGCTCTCCTAGAGAGTCTATCATGTTGTACCTGTTTGGGCAAGAAGCAATATTGCTGACAGTACTCCCTTGTACAAAAGGTGTCATCTTTCATGTCCAACACAGCCTATTATTCCCAAGTAACAACTCTGAAGTGGGTAAGTGTGGCCTACACCTCACCTTACTGTGTGTCGGCCAATCTCCGCTATCTGGTGACCGGAGCGAAGAAAACATGCTGGCCTTTTTTAGGCATAGGTGGTGAAACCTCAGAGTTCATGACTGTCAGTGTTTCCACTTGACCTGTCACTATTTATCAAGACCAGAGACATATAGCAGATTTGCTAGGTCTTAAAGAGTAACCTTATTCTTGAGAAGACAGATCCACTTTTTCCTCATTAGTTTTATTGGAAACAGCTGATGACTGAGCAAAGAACAGAAATGGTGCATGTAGCTACAGAGTCTGGAGAATCCAGAAGGACTTTTGAATTGCTAGGAGGATGCGTGTACTTCTTTTGGAGACTTATATAGTTACACATTGCCAAACAGAAAAGTCACTTTTACAGTGCCACATGACAACAGTTCCACAGTTCCAGGTAACATCTTGAAATTCTTGTAACATCTGGAGTCTTGAGGCATGTGATTGTTATTTTATTTTCCAATCCATAGTGTTCAATGGTAGCTGCCTACCTATTTGTCTTACTCTCAGAAATTATTTTTCCCCAAGGGAAAAACAGTTGGGAAGAGTAACACAGCCCTTCTGTGTTGGCTTGTAGAGATCAATGGGCTACTAATGGGTAAGGGAGAAGTGCTGTTTTAAACTCAAAATTGCTGTAGTTTACCATTAGAAAATAAGCAAACTTAAATGTAGCATTCCTGCTGTGTTCCTCTGTCTTTAACCTGTGGGCCATTATACATTATGCCTTTGCGATATGTAAAAAAATAAGAGGCCTAATTCAAATTAAATGTACTGCACTGACTAGTTGGTGTTTATTGCACTAACAGTTGCATTGTAATATAGGAGGTCTGAATAACAGTATCAGAATGAATTCAGAAGTCTGCTGAAGAAAAGTACCAGAGATCCCAAAAGATACAGTACTATGATAAAACTACTGGGATAATTTTATGTTATGAATAATTTTAGTATTTCATAGAATTATAGAATTGTAGAATCATAGATCAATCATTTCTGTGGGAAAAAAAAGAAGTATTTACTGTTGTGGCTATATATTAGTACTCATAAGTAATTATTAGTATAATTTTAGAATTTGCTGATCAGAGGCAGAAACAGCACTACTTTTTTAGTGAAAAACTTGGCAAGAGAGAGCCGCTAGTAGATCAAACACCTTTACATCTGTTTCATTTGCTTACTAGCAAAGCTTGGGTGATGGGATACAAAAAGGCAGTAAGGCCTACACATTCATTCAGTTTCTGGCCTCTGAGAAAGCCTAAGAGGATTCATGCAGGTAGTAAAAATCAATATGTACTGCCACAAGTACTAAGCTGGTTAGGAAAGCTCATGCTTTCTTATAAGAGTTAAACCAGATCTTCTAGACAGACCAGCTTGTTTTTCCATAGTTTCTGCAACTGTGAACCTTAGCCGTATCTCCGAGATGTATGTGGGAATATGGAAACTTCCTTTTATTTTGATACTTACTTCTCTACACAGTTGTTTTTCAAGCGTCTTGCTTTATTCTTTGGATATTCTTTGAAAGTGGTCATCAAAGCAAACCTTAAAGGGGTCTACTGATAAACTTATTAGATCAGTACTACACCAAATAATATACTGAAGTGTTAATATATTTTGAGATGAACTGGATCACACATATCACCCTATGAAAAAGGAGACAAATTGCTTGTTGTGTCTTTATCAGGTAAATCCTGAGCTCTTCACTTTCTATCTGAAAAAGAACCATATAGGGCTTTGGTGCTCACAATGAAGATGCACAGTAATTGCTCCATTCTTTCAAATCTTTTACCCAGAATATGAAAACAGGCTGGAGTCATGATGTTTACATGACAGATCTTAATGGAAAGATGTATCATCAGAGAAAATGGTCTTCCAGCTGTGACTTCCATCTTCAAAATACAAAATTTGAATCTTTTCCCTCCCTTTTAGCTATCCTTTCCACTTTCAAGATTGTGATGGAGGAGCTCTGATATGCTCTGGAAAGATAACAAGGGGATATCATGGAGAGAAGGCTGGAGAGGTTTTTTGTATTTTTTTTTCCTGAAAATACTATGATAGTACACATACGGGTCTCTTATTCTTCCAGCACAGAATAAACCATTCAGTTCTGACAAGACATATAGGTACGTTTCAAACATGCATATGTACAAACATACATTTCCATATATCATCAAATAAATCATCAGACATATGGAATTGTATATTTTCCTTAACAGGTGGCAGAAGAGTGTAGAGAGATCACATCATAATCAAAACAAAACAAAACCAAACCAACTTCTGCAGTCCCAAGGGAAAAATGAAAGCAAGCAAGCAATTCCAAACAGCATAAAATGAAGAATCTTCTGGTTTTTAGAAATAAATAATAATCATAATACAATAATAAAATACACAGATTTATAATACACAAACAGAAGAGGTACACAATCATACAGCATGTGTCAGATCCTGGGGCTTTTGAAGTCTTGGATATTTTTTTTATCTCAAAGGCCATGTCTCCAAGCAAACCTCTGTGTAGGCAGTATCTATGCATATAAAAAAAACCCCCAACAATGTATTTTACTTTAAATCACCTAACAGGTCCTTAATGAAACCAGACAAAAATGTGCTGTTTACAGCAGGATATTAATAAATTTGACATGGTCACAGTGATGACTTAACCAGCAACTATTGTTTTCTAATAATTTCCATAAAAGTAGCCAAAACAACCAGCACACTGCAAAGCCATAACAGAAGAATTCAAAAGGGCAGATTTCCCCCCTTCTGGCTTTCCAACCTCATGCCATCTAGAACTGTAGGGTCCTTGTGCTCAAATTTACGTAAATGTTTTTACATTGAATTGCCTGAGCACCATCCTCTTTTTCTCTTATTTCCTGTCCTACTATAGGATTTTACACTCAATTTATCAGGCAATTAAAACTCAAATCAACAGTCACATAGCAATTATGTTATAAGGGGAATATATTGCAAACAAAGGCTTGATTAACTCCTCAACGTGGCAGTAAAAACAGTAGCTGAGGTCTGTGTATCATCCCGGTAACAAAACTAACCATTTTTTCTTGAATTGATCTCTCTGGAGAACAGAGGAAAGGATAGCTGTTTGGGGTTTTTTTACCATAAAATCACTAGATGATCTTACTATACCTTCTTATGCACTTTCTTACATTAAAGATTCACAACTAACACTAGTGGACCTTTTTCTTCATAGTTTCAAGAGAAGAATTAAATGCAACATCAAGGAAGCTTTCACTTTCAGAGAGGATTACTGTCCAAACTCATTGCTTAGACAAAACATTTGTGCTCAACTTCTGGATCTACTGAAAATTTGATATCCAGGTTGGAAGTCTGGCTTTTCTTTTGATGGCCTCATCACTTTGAAAATCAACACTAACGTTCACAGTATTGCATAACAGATACCTCACCAAACGGAGTTTGGGACTCCATGAATTTCTCATATAACTTTTTTTGCATAATTCCTTTTAAGATGTTTTCCTGGCTACATGACATCTAGTTTTTGTGGATTTTGCCAACTGTAAAGCAGCTTTTCTAAGAAAAATGTGAGCAGAATTAATATAAGTGCTAGTTTTTGGCACAAGTTGTGCAAATGTGTCCCAAAGGAAAACTGAATATCAGGTGTTTAGACTGGATCCACAGCAAATTATTGTAATATCAGACTTGTCATACCTCAGGTGCTGTTTTCATGGCTTGAATGGAACTATAGACCTATTGAGACTGAAATAATAATGAAATCTCTTATTTGCATGTTCAAATATATGCAATTTACACTTATAAAACTTTAGTTCTACAAGACAACTCTATTCTAAGACCAGAAACAAACCATGAGCTGTCAAGAGAACTGTTGAACACAAGAAAGCACAGGAAGAATGGGAATGAAAGGCACAGGTCACATCATGATATGCCTGGCTGCTTAAATTCCAGACTGAATGCTTTCTGGTCTCCACTCTAACCAAATCATTGAGTCCTTCATAGGCAAGAATTTTCTGAGAGACATAAGGCCTTATCCAAACCTACAAGTGGAAATGAAGACCCTTGTTTGACTTCTTCATGGTTTTACACACATTTTCAGAGATTAAGGAATTCCAGAAAATAAATTTTGAATGAAGGAAGAGAACAGAGATTGCATGTGCATAAGGGGAGGGAGTCAGGAATAAGGGAGGGAGAGAATAGGAGTGAGAATGAAACTGAAGGCATGCAAAGAGAAGTAGTAAAAGGGGAAGAAGGAAAACAGGTTTAGAGAGAGGAACTGAATAAACAAGGGAGACACTGCAAAAGACAAAAGAAAAAGAGAATAGGAAAAAAGTGAAAGGAAGAAGGAAAGTAACTAGAGCAATGGAGGAAATGAAGAAAGAAAAAGTGATCAAACATTATTCATCTGAAATCTTTGCCTGAATTGGCTGGATTATCCCTTTGCTTCAGTTGATTAGTCAGATTTATACAAGAGTTGAAAAAGCAATTTTCGTAATTCAGAGATGCCAGCTTGTCAGAACTTAAATCAAGGTGTTTCTTTTAAAGCTCATCTTGCATCAGGAAGTCATCTGTGAATACGAGGATGGTATGCTGTTTATTTGTTCTCCACTTCTCCCGAGAGGTATTGTAATATTCAATTGTGATAAGTGGCAAAATGCCTTTCCTCTTTTGTTCTTCATGTTTTATTATTTTTCTGTATTTTCACGTTTTCTCTTCTTAAAAATAAATAATCTCTCAACTCTTACTGTGAGTCCAGGAGTTTTAAAGGTTTCAAATTAATTCCTGTGTTTATTTCATTAACACTGTATCCAAATTCAGAAGGACCAAGAAGGAAATTAGAAATAAAATCACGTTCCATCAAAAGAAAACTAAGCAACAGCAGAATTTATGTAGTGTATTACAGGTGTGTCTCTTTCTTTAAAGCTAAAGATTAAGAAATTATTCATCTGCAGTGTAAAATTTCATGATCTATGTTCTAAGTGAAACTTTTAAGAAGTTTGTAATTCTGAACCTAAAGTTGGATGGTTAGTTGATTGAAATAACGCCCCATTTTTCACATACATACAGAAATTATAGCCTAAAAACTTTCATCCTGTCATTAATTCCCGGAATCAACAATTGTGCCTGGAGAACTGAAACCCAGTTGCAAATGAATCCACTAGAAAATACCTAGCACCTAAAACTCCCAGTGCCTTCTGTGAGAGCATGATTTTACCTTCAAATTAATAGCTCTGTAGATATCCTTATTCATATTCAGTTACTGTGTTCATATTAAAAACACTAAAGAAATTTTCCAGAACACACTGAAATAAGTGTCTAAAATGAGTTCCATGAGTAGTCATCTACTACTGCTTAAATAGTCAGAGACTGACCATTTGCATGTATATTGCCACAGTTTTAGGAAGATCCATGAAAAAAATCTAAGTGAAGGCTTTCTCTTGACACTGAAACTCAGTCTAGTTATATGCTGCCAAAGAACAGAGAGTATTGGATCACTGAAAAGAACAGGTTAACTTCACTTTGTTTATTTTCCCAATATTGAGTCAGTGAAATATATCATGAAAGCAGAACAGATTTTCTAGAACTTCTTGGGGAATTAAGCACAATAGTTTTAGACCTTAAGAAGTACATATTCACCTCATTGTTTATCTTTAGTATTTGTTTCATATGACAGTAGTAAAAATTGAGTAGCTATGTTATTTACAGTATTGGATTACTGCACACAGTACTTTGTAAGTAATGACAGAATTCAGACTTAAGAAGTTTATGGTATAATTAAGGGTAAAAATGCAGGAGTACCCATGCTGGCTTTTTTCTGCTATCACTGACCGTGATGTTAAAATTCCTACTGACTTATTAAAAGTACAGCCTGAAAGTATGCTTTTCATGGACTCGCCATCACTTTTCATGGACTCACCTCTTAATTCTTGAGAAGATGACCAAAAGGTAAAGAAAAACTGCAGAAAAAATTATATTGCAATGTATACCTTCTGTTACCTTTGTGTTAATACTATCTGTAAGTTTGTGATGGAAGAAAGAGGGATGGAAGATCAGCCACAAAGATTTATGAAGAGAGAAAGGTTGTACCTATTATGAAATTCAGGAAAAAGGTCCACATTTAGATGCCAGACTGAGAAAAGTAAAGATGAGAATGAGGAGGTCTTAGGTAGCACAGTTTGGGGCACAAATTGTCAAGTTGCTAGAACCTAGAGAAAGTTTAAAACATACAGTTTTCAAAGAACACTTTCTACTAAAGATTAAAGAACTGTAGCAATTAGTGATAAATTAGTGGTAAGGCAAAGAATAGGACTTTTTCTCTCCTCATGTTTGTAATTGGCATGAGAGAGTTCCTGAGTATGAAATTGCAATCAAACATTCTTTCATCAAGTACGAAGCATCGTCTCAATACTTTCTTCGTTGTCTCTACAAATTCTGACCAACCATGATCTGAGATATGCTGAACTGCCATGTAAACTACTGTGTTCCTGACATTAACCTCTGGAAGGGTATACCAGTAATTTCACAAATCTTTGTGAAATTCAAAGCCTAAATGTTGGAAATACAGAAAGATATTTTGAGCTGAACCTTTCTGATGGGCTTAGCTAATGAGACCTTGTAAAATACAGTGAGGATTCACAGAATCACAGAATGATAGGGGTTGGAAGGGACCTCTGGGGATCACCTAGTCCAACCCCCCTGTCAGGGCAGGTTCACCTAAAGCAGGTTGCACAAGATGGTATCCAGCCAGCTTTTGAATGTCTCCAAAGATGGAGACTCCACCACCTCTCTGGGCAGCCTGTTCCAGTGCCCTGTCACCCTCAAAGTAAAGAAGTTCCTCCTCATGTTGAGATGGAACTCCCTATGTTCAAGTTTGTGTCTGTTACCTCTTGTCCTGTCACTGGGCACCACTGAAAAGAGCCTGGCCCCATCTTCCTGACACCCACCCTTTAAGTATTTATAAGCATTGATAAGATCCCCCCTCAGTCTTCTTTTTTCCAGACTAAAAAGACCCAAGTCCCTCAGCCTTTCCTCATAAGAGAGGTCTTCCAGTCCCCCCCCATCTTCCTAGCCCTTTGCTGCACCCTCTCCAGCAGTTCCCTGTCCTTCTTGAACTGCAGAGCCCAGAATTGGACACAGTACTCCAGATGCGGCCTCACCAAGGCAGAGTAGAGGGGGAGGATGACTTCCCTCGACCTGCTGGCCACACTCTTCTTGATGCACCCCAGGATGCCATTGGCCTTCTTGGCCACAAGGGCACATTGCTGGCTCATGGTCACCCTGTTGTCCACCAGGACTCCCAGGTCTCTTTCCACAGAGCTGCTCTCCAGCAGGTCAGCCCCCAACCTGTACTGGTGCAGGGGGTTATTCCTCCCCAGGTGCAGCACCCTACACTGGCACTTGTTGAATTTCATAAGGTTCCTCTCTGCCCAAATCTCCAGCCTGTCTAGGTCTCTCTGTACGGTGGCACAGTCTTCTGCAGTGTCAGCCACCCCTCCCAGCTTTGTGTCATCAGCAAACTTGCTGAGGGTGCACTCTATCCCCTCATCGAGGTCATTGATGAATATACTGAAGAGGACTGGACCTAGTACTGAGCCCTGAAGAACAGCACTCACCACTGACCTCCAACTAGACTCTGTGCCCCTAATCATGACCCTCTGAGCTCTGTCTTTCAACCAGTTTTCTATCCACCCCACTGTCTGTTCATCTAATCCACAATTCCAAATCTTCCCTATGAGGATGCTGTGTGAGACCGTGTTGAAAGTCTTGCTGAAGTCAAGGTAGACAACGTCCACTGCTCTCATCTATCCATCCAGTCATGGCATCATAGAAGGCTATCAGATTAGTCAGACATGATTTCCCTTTGGTGAATCCATGTTGACTACTTCTCATAGCTTTCTTTTCCTCCACATGACTTGAGATGATTCCCAGAACAAGCTGTTCCATCATCTTTCCAGGGATGGAGGTGAGGCTGACTGGCCTGCAGTTCCCTGTGTCCTCCTTCTTGCCCTTTTTAAAGACTGGAGTGACACTGGCTTTCCTCCAGTCCTCAGGCACCTCAGGCACCTCGCCTGTTCTCGACCTTTCAAAGATGATGGGGAGTGGCCCAGCAGTGACTTCCACCAGGTCCCTCAGCACTCGTGGGTGCATCCCATTGGGACCCATGGACTTGTGGATAGCCAGTTTACTTAATTGATCTCGCCCTTGATCCTCCTCATCCAAGGGGAAGTCTTCTTTCCTCCAGACTTGCCCTGTTACCTCCAAAGTCCGAGACTCCTGAGGGCTGGGCTGAGCAGTAAAGACCGAAGCAAAGGGAGCATTCAGTAACTCTGCTGTCTCTGCATCCTCTGTCAGCATGGCTCCTGTCTCATTCAACAATGGGCCCGCAATTCCTACAATATTGGAATTCTTCCCAAGTGTATGTGGAAATAACACCCTTATTCAGAAGTTTAGGTTGCATGAATCCTATTACTTTTTGCAAAGAGTATACAGCTATTACCTTGGTTTGAAAGTAAAAGGAGTCTTCGAACCTACTTCCCTAGCCTGAATTTTGCAGTATTTCAAGTTTATATTCTTATAGTAGCTTTCCATATCTCCCTCTGTATCATGCTTTTATTTCAAATGGTTGAGGTATGTCATGCTTGAAAAAACAGTCTTTTTCTGTAGAGTTACTCCATTCTCTTTCTTCCGTATTGCCACTTGTTCCTCCAGATCTTAGATGATCTAATGGGCAATGTTAAAAGACTGTACAAACCCCCTTTCTATTCAATCAAGTGACAGAGTGAAGAAAAAAGGAATTAAGAAGAGTGTGGTGGTTTTTTTTTTTGTTTGTTTGTTTGTTTTTGTTTTGTTTTGTTTTGTTTTGCTACAAGAACAGTACTAAGTTGCCACATCAGATCGGAGAAACAGAGAAATCCTGTTTGAATAATTTTGGATAAATTAGTTGGTTACTTGCTTGAAATGACCTGAGAAATTAATGATTTTAGAAACTTAAATTTAATAAATTAGCTTTTGGATTTATTGCTAAATCTAATCAGAGATGTTTCTGATTTATATAAACATACCTCTTACAAATGGCTATTTATAGGAATAACAAAATGCACATGAATAAATCTGAAAATTTTTCTTTACTGATCAACATTTACTGACATACGTTATTACAATATGCAAATTTCATCTCAGTTTTAAGAATAGAACTGACACTTTCATAATAAAGAAATGTGCACACTGCCTATGTATTCACATTTCAATACTACAGTGCTTTCTATTGCTGTAGTGCTTTATTTTGTAAGCATTAATAACCATCTCTCACGGCATTCCCAGAGGCAGGTAATATAAGTATTAATATCCCTAGTGTTCAAAGGAGAAATGGCATAGTCTTTTATCAAAACCTGTCTGATAAGGCAGCATTTGGTGAGGGGTGAAAGTAGAATTGAATATTTTATGGCAGCAATCATTTTAAATATTTTTCAGAAAAGCAAAGATCTACTGCAGTAATTCTCACTTTAAGATGTAGTTGCTTCATTCAAAAAACAGCCCAGAGAGTAAAAATGATTTCTTAGCTACCTGGAGGCACAACATTTTGTTGCAGAGTGAATATTTTTTTTTCTAATTGCAAAATAAATCCATTTGTAAATCCTTGTGCCCTTATTTTTATCTATTAATTGAAAAATAAATTCCTCCTTATCAATTGCACTTTAATATGAACCAACGTAATTTACAAAAATGCTGCAATTGAATGAGATCACCAACATTTGACATTTAGTCTTAACATTTTTTCTCTATAATTGCCTGTTTGTCTCACAAATACACCAAGATTTGCAACTGCAGTCTTTTTTTCCTTTTGAAAAAGCTGCACATGTTTTTCAGCATTTGTAGACATAGAAGGCCAGTTCTTTTTACTGTACACTGAAATTCTCACCTTCTTCTGAATGCAAAGGTATCTACTGCTCAGGGCAAAATTGCCCATAACAAGCTTTCTCATCTCTGAATCACTAGACTCAGACAGCATGCTGCTTGCTTCCAAGAAATGCTACTGTGTTTTAGGCAACTGGGAACCTCATGAACTAGCTTTTGCCATTCTACTAAATAAGTAGGACAGACTTTCAAGGTGTCTTGGTAATGAAAACTATTCAAAAGACAACAAATATATACATTAAAAAAATATCCCTTCTGGAAAGAAATAAAATAAAATAAACAAGCTGAAGCTTGAATTATCCTCTTGCTATTTGAACTGAAAGAGAAACTACCAACCAAACCAAACAGTGAATCCCTTATTTTCTGATAACAAACAACCTGCATTCCATTGTGGAGCCCCTCCTTGAGAAATCCAGTTAAATATGCAATACACGTGTGATACCTTGATCATGCTCTGTCCCACAGCCTTTGCATAAAAGAGCTTTGACTACAAGGAGAAACAAATTGAAATCCAGAAATAAAACTCTGATGCTGAAATATAAAATATTCTAGCTCCCACTGAATCACTATTTGCAAAAAAATGATGCAGGTTTTGATGCCTCAAGCCATAATTACCTATCCCTAATAATCCTACAACTGCAACTACTGGTGCTTCCAGGGCTGTACGTCCTTGGATAAAACTGCTGACACAGGGTTTCAGCTAGAACAGAGTTAACTTTCTTGCTAGCAGTTGGTGTAGATATGTTTTGGATTTGGGATGAGAAACAGTGATGACAGCACACAAATGTTTTTTGGTTGTTGCTAGGCAGTCAAGGTCTTTTCTGCTCCTCATACTGCCCTGCCAATGAGCAGGCTGGGAGGGCACAAGAGGCTGTAAGAGCACAAGATGCAGCTAGGAGACCTGACCCCAACTGACTAAAGGTCTATTCCAAACCATGCGATGCCATGCTCAGTATAAAAAGCTGGGGGAAGAAGAAGGAAGGGAGGGACATTTGGAGTTATGACGTTTGTCTTCTTGAGCAACCGTTATGTGTAATGGAGCCTGGCTTTCCTGGAGCTGCCTCCCAATGGGAATTCCTTGTTTTGCTTTGCTTGCAAAAGCGGCTTTTACTCTACCTATTAAACTGTCTTTATTTCAACCCATGAGTGTTTCCTCACTTTTACTCTTTTGATTCTTTTCCCCATCCCAACCGGTCAAGTGAGTGAGCAACATGGTCCTAGTTGCCAAATGGGGCTAAACCACAACACACAACAATTCCCAACTGTATGGAAATAGTTAAAGTCCCTTTAAACAGTTTAGAAACCCTCTATTCCAGAGGGCTACATTCAGATGTTGTAGGAAGTATATGTCACTAGACTACTTACGTTGCACGTAGCTGGTAAAGCTGAATGAGGCCTGAATTGGTTTCAGTGCCACTGTTTCACATTCAATCCTATGTACACAGCCAGACACTCAAGTAAGGTCTTGAAATCTGGAACTTGGTTTTCCGTTGTTCTTCCAAAGCACAACTGTTTTATCATGTGATGAATTCCATGTTCTCCTGCTTCACATATTGTGAAAAATGATGAGCATCAATGGGAAATTGGTAAAGGTTTTTCCACTAAATGATGACTCACTAGCTGTTAGAGTTCTTAACATGAAGATTTTTCAGCAAAACCTGATCTGAATCTTACTTGGATCTGCATATTCCTTTCTCAGCCCTTCTGTAGAATGCATAGAAGTGATTCCTATTTAGCTAATGGGGTAGCTTATAGTTGAATATGACACATCACACTTTAGCTCATGTAAGACTCAAATAACTTTGTGCTGTGTGGTGATAATACTGCTGATACTCCTAAATTACCAAAAGTTGCTAAGACCACACACACTTATTTGCATATAATATGCCTACTTTAGTAGGAATAATAGTCCTCCTTTAACCAATCTGACAATAATAATTACATATGTAAATATAGTTAAAGATAATTAAAAAACCACTGTTTCATATAGCTAGCCAACCAGAAGTGATTCAGACTGTTCTCTCATATGTGTCAAATGCTATGTCAGATAATGATAGAATATTGAATATTACTGGTGTTTTCTTTCATAAACAAAAATAAGTGATCAAACCCATGAAAATGTGAAAAAGAGGCAATTTTCCTTTCATTTTTCTCTGGAGCTTTGTAAACTTTGCTTTGGTAGGCAGCAATAAAAGAAAATCCAAAGTGTATGATTCGATATTGAAGAGTGTACTATACACTTTTCCACACAATTTTGTCATGTGTAGTGAGGGTGGGCTGAAAGTCAAAGTGAGCTCTTACATGTTAACAATGATTGTTGCTTCAGGAGAGCTGCACCTAGAATGTAACGTTCACAAGCACCTACTTGTTTCATAAACTAAAAATAATTTTCAGTGGTTTGTGTTATAAGGGTATCACTACATGTGATCTCTACATCAGACTGTCTTGTGCTAAGTAATCAGCCTTCTCACAAGTGCTTCCTGCAGGTGCTCCTTGCTGTCCTGCAAGGGGGTTATACTTACCTGACTTCTTAGGTTAATCATAATTTGTTGTCTAATTCCAATAATCACAGCTAATTAATAGTTTTTCCATGTATTGTGGATGAATGTCTAAACAGTAGCTGAAATCCACTTCCAACTGTGGCCTGATCTTACCTTAAGCTAACAGTCTTACATAAAGCTATTTTAAAAATAAAACATTTCAGTCCTAAGCTGTCTGAAATTACTCATACGCAGATTTGTTTGTAAAATCTTAAGAAAGTTTTGAATAGCTAAGTTCCTTCTGAACAGTGCAAAGGCTGATTAATTGATTCCACCATTTCCTCAAAGGTAGTATATTTTCAGGGAGCATTTACAGAGTGATATTTGCGTATCAAGACTCCTGTAGTACTGATTTATGTCTTCCAGAATAAGAGTGTCTAGTTTTGAAGAACAGCAGAAGAGCTACTAGAATTGCATATTTTCTCATGGAGCCAAAGTTTACTATTTTGTGGTGTGGAGTTTCTATGGATAGAATTAGGTAAACACCAACTATCATCTCATTGACTAGTCAAGTCACTGTCATCCACAAGTTGAGATCAAACACACTATTTTTCTGGTCTGAATTAACTAGATCTAGAGATGGTAACATTTGTGAGTCTGGAAAGCATTGCAAAAAATAATGAACCATGTTTTAGAAAATGAAATTTTATTTTGCCCTTATGTTACACAGAAATTGGGAATGCCCACTTGGATAAGTTCATCAGGAAATTGCCAATGGTAGTTTCCTCTTCCCTACCAGGAACCACCTTTAGAATTAATTGAGTCAGCTGGCCTACCAAGCAGATGTCCAATTATGTCATGGAACAGGGGTCACAGTGGGTCTTCTTAAGCAAAACTTGTGAAATATTCAAAATACAGCATGATGCTGATGTGAAGCTTACATATTTACACTTAGCATCTTTTTGTGAATACACTTTAAAAAGTAACTGTGAAAATGAGGCTATTAAACAGTATTATTTCTAGGGACACATACAACCCAGCAAACATTCAGCAAATGTTTTTAAATCTGGCAACTAGTCTGCTCAGAGGGGAATCTCTCTTTACTTCAGAGTGTATCCCTAGGTGGTGAGTAAAGGGAGATGCTTGGCTTGCTATAGTATCTCTAAACACATCAGATAACTATGCCCATCAGCCTACTTGGACACAGCAGTGGGTTTGACCATCTGCTCCCAAATATGACTACAACTCTGCAGCTCCTCAATTTTGGCACTAGAATTCATGAGAAAAAGCAAGGAGTACTAAGAAACACTGGGTTCAGACAGGTGCCTTGGAAATTTACCCTTGGTAACATGTGTTGTTGTAACAGTGATATGCATTCATTTCCACAGTGCTATGAAAGTGCACAATTTGTGTTGGCGTGGGGCAGCAGAAGGTTGTCACTTCTCATTAGTATTGCTTTCTGTAGAAACTACTGTTTTATACTGTGCACTCTAGACCCAAAGGTAACAGAAAAACTCTGCTTAACACAAAATAAGTACACCCCACTGCATGATGCAGTATATCATGGAAAGGACTGTGTAGGAGTAAAATTCTCTTTCCCTGCATATCCCTGCAGGACACAAGGGACATCTATGACCCCTCCTCCATTCATTTAGTTAAACAAGACCTTTTACAACAGATTTTGAAAAAAAGTGGATAGAAGCCACTATCTATGAAGCGGCCATACAAAAGTGATGTAATCGTCAACCATTGCTCCCTTTTCCTTCCTTCAAGAACAATCCTGAAGGACTCATTTGCTTTTCTTCTATTAGGCACTCTCCTACCCTCTGAAAATGGAGCAGAGTAGTATTCTTAAAGTTGACTTTGTAAGCCATTTCTCAAAATAAGAAAAATAATGCTTGTCATTATAAGGAAGCAACCAAGTCTGCTTTAGTAAAGGAGGAAAAGTAAAGATAGGCTAAGACAACTGATTTAAGCTGTTTCTTCTCTTCTGTTAGGTTTTGCCTCTTCTCAGATGGCAGAAAGCACTCTGGTCTGAGTGATCAGAAACATGTCATATAGCTTATTTGGGAAATTTTAATTTTCTTCCAATTTCTCATGAAATAAATTTAATTCTACTTTAGAGGTTAAGGTAAAACCCAAATTCGAAACATCTTGGGCCCAATTTCCTAAATGTGAATAAATTAAAAACTCCAGATACTTGCCTGGAGAGCTTAACTTCAGGAGTACATGTTTTAGAAACACTGAACCAGACAACTCTGTGTAAAGACATAACTGTAGTCAGTCCTAATTGTTTTTTTACTGATTGCTACCACCATCAGAGAACAAAAATATCTCCATTTTTCTCAGAGAAATTAAGGAAAAAAAAAAAAGGAAAAAAGTATTCCTTTGAGACAGTGGAAAACAAAGTAACCAAAGTGAAAGCTAATTCATTTTTCTGTTAGTCCAAATTCCTGTATTTAAGATAGCTGTATTTCATTGACAGAAGAGGCCAATAGCTTACTCTTAAATGACAAATAAGCCTGAGACCCAACATCTTCAGAGAAGCTCAGAAATATGTTGAAAGGGATTAAACAAATCAAAAGACCAGAAAACTAGTTAGCTGAATAGAAAAAAAAAAAAAAAAAACAACTAAACTGTGAGAGGAAAACTGTTTCCAGCTCATATGATTTTGTTACCACCTTCTATAACAAAAATGAGAAATAGAGAAAGGAAATTCAGTTACTAAATTTGGACTTCCCCAGAGATATAAAAGGTGAGGAAATGGAGAAAATGAATGAAATAGACAGAATGAAAGCAAGAAGGCTTGTTAACTCACTCCAAAGATTTGTCTGTAGCCTCTAATACTGCTATGTGTGAAACCACACGGAACATTGAATATCTCAATGACCTCAGCAAACTATGTCTTCAACCTCTCTACCCCAGCCCCATTTTATGTCTGTTTTATTTGTTTTGAAAGCTTCTTGAGTCTGCTTTCTAATATCCCTTTAAGTATCTCCTGTGACTAAGTCAACACATACATTTTTTAATTTTTGAATGAAAGTCTTTGAAACAAAGAATATTTTCGTTCAGTTAACACACATATATATACTGGATTTGAGCCAGAGGGCATGAGACAACTCCACCATCCAAATCCCGTACTGAAGATCATTTTCTTGCTTCGTCTTTTTATCCACCTGCCTCAAAATGAAGAATTAGTTCCTAGCAAAATGTACTGAAATAACAAAATCCAGAGCAAAATCTGTTTGAATAGGACCTCAATAATGATTGACAGGACCTTGGTGCTGTCCTGGGTACTTGACCTCCAAGCTGGGACTTGGACCTGCCTCATCACTGTGAATGTGCCTGGTGGTTGCTGGGCTCCTGGTGACCCTGTCCACTGTCAGGGACCTGCTGGGCAGGCACAGGGATCTCTGCTGCCTACCCCACCTTTCATCTCACCTTCCTTTGCAGTGTTGTACTTTCCCTTGCTGATCCCTGGAAATAATATGGAAAAGAAAACAACCTTCCAGGTACTACAATGTCTCAAGTGTTTCCCTTTGAAGAACTCTTAGGAAGAAATAACTAAAGGCAGTTGATATTGAAAGCAGAACGTTTTTGTAAGCAGCTATACAGAAACAGGCCTGGAAAAGTGTGATTAACTATGTTACTTTCCATGAAATCCAGGAAGGGGAATTGAAGTGAAGATTCTAGACATTCATGACACTATATGGAAAGAAAGAAGAAAGTTGCTAAGGAGGGCAGAAGATAACACCAGTGGCAGCAAAAGAGAACATTAGGATTGATGCTAGTAAAGAAACAGGGAGCTCAAGTGGAGAAAGCAGTTTTCCTTGTCACCAGCAGAACAGAAATTCAGTCTACACTCCAATCTTTTTTTGTGTGTACAGAAGGCAAATGCCTGGGAGGAGCTGGGAGCATGTAGTACTCTAAGTTCTGTAATACTATACCCTTTTCCCTTTTAGAAAAATACACCAATGAGAAAATGGCACATCACATTCAATTAGAAAATGGTTGATGATCTAGACTACTGTACAGTCTCATTTAATGCATTTCATTTCATGCTTTTTGTTTCATTTCATTACTTTTAAAAAATAATATTTATTCTTTAGCTTTTTAAGGACTGTGTATCTTTCTAGTTTAAAAACAAGTCATTCCAGGCTGGCTAGCTCATTTTGTTAGTTTTCACAGGCTATACATTGAATACGATGTTTCAAGGGATAAGAAACATTCCATTATTGTTCCCTAAAGGAATTGGATTAATTAAACTTCCTGGCTAAATTCCCCTGAAATAATGAGTGAGCCACTTATTACCATGTTGTATTTCAAATGAAACAGAGAACAGATTTTTGAAAAGGAGGTATTCTGCAAGGTCTATCTAAGAATTTCAGTGCAGATCTCTCCGCCAGCTCAGCAGGCTACCCTGGATGTTGAAATGCTGCCTAGATCTTTCAGGGGAGTGTGGTTTGTGGCCAGATCTCAGAATGTCCATATGCCATATTTTCTCAAGAAGGCCTTAGGAGGCAGTCCTAAACTTATTTCCTCTCTTTCATTTGCTGGGAGGTTATGAGAGCAACTATTAAAACCTCTCACAGAGGAGGAGACACGTGACATTCTTCCATAGATTTTCTGTTTTGGAATGGTGAATTCTTTTTCAGAGCTCATTTTCTCTCTTAGGCTGATAGGCATGATCTACTTGCTTTTTTTCAGTGTAATCACCATCCCTTGTGAGTCCTCTGCCGTTGAGATAGCTACCTATGGGAATAAAACATTTCTTTTCCTGTATGAATTTGTACTTAAAATCACCCACTGAATGAGTATCCTCAAGAAAATATGCAGTATCCTCTGTCTCACTTTCCACCAAAGCGTATTCTGAGACTCTAAAATTTGTGTCCAGCATGGAATCACATCTCTTGTAAATTTACCTGTTGTTCAAGATATGCATAAAGAAGATGAAGATCTCTCTCCTTATCAGTTCATGCCTTCAGTTAAATGATATATTGCATTAAAAGCACTGTTTACTCTTTTGTCTTTGTAGTGCTACTCAGGGGTGTTTTTGTCTTGAATGAGGGACAGACTACATTTTTACTTTTCTTGTATTTTTTTGTGTATTTTTGACCATGTAACAGTAACATCTAAAAGGCCAAAATTTATTTTTGTGCATGTTGCAGGAGAGTCTCCTTGCCAAAGTTTAAGCCAAGTCAGAACACATTCAAGCACTATGACTGTGAAGGACAGTATTCTACCTCTCCTACACAGGATGCCTGCAACTGTGCTATGTGCAAAGCAATGGAGAATCAAACTCCAGGATTTCCAGGCTTCTCAGAAGTTATAAAAGACAACTGTGATTTAATTATCGAAAATATGAGATTATCAGAATCTACAATCCTGACATGGATTGCATTTTGACAATGACTATAGAAACTATTTTTCTGTAGGTGCTCTGCACAAAGATGTGTTTTTTGAGTATTTATTCTCAAATAAGAATGAAAAGCAACTGAAGCATTACTGCTCTGAAACCTGTGTTCCAGGAGTATTAACCTTCTTATGCTATTGACTTTGCATATGATGAAAAAGTAATTTATTGAAGTTTTATTACTGTAAAACCAACGAAGTTACTAATATATAAAACTCTGTGGAAGAAAACATTTTCTTCTAATATTTTACAAGTTCCTTCTGGCTGGTTTCATGCTGCTTTACTCAGAAGAATCCTGTATGAGAACAACTTCTGCTAGCAAAGTGAAAACATTATCCTTTAATTTTCCTTTAGATTACAACAGACAAAATGTGACCGAAGTTGTTGTTCTTAATAATTTCTAGTGGTAAAGTAAAAGTACACTTATGTCAGATTTCATTCTTAGGTTATTGAGTTTCTCTTTCTGGTCAGTCTGTCAGTTATAGCTTTTGCGGCTCCCATGTCATAAAAGAATATCATTAGGCAAAACCAGAATTTCCCTTGACACAAAATAAGACTTTTTGCATAATGATAAGGGATAGAAGATTAAATATGTAGAAGGAAACATATACACAGAAAACATTCAGTGGACTACTAGTTTAACTTTTCAGGTCAGCTCAGAGAAGTGAAATTCATGCTGTCCAGAGCTAATATGTCCATACCAATTGTGGTCCCAATCATTGAGTTACACTTTTTCATCACCACTGATTCTTAAAGTTGATAAATTAATTATATGTAGGTGAGACATATTTCCAAGAGCTCTTTAGACCTAATTCATTGCTCCTTGCAGACAATACACTAGTTCTTCTGGTAAAAATTGTCTTGAAAACAGCAGTACTGACAATCTAGGATAAGCGTTTTGTCCCACCCTGGGACAAGAAAGTCCTAGCATGACTCTATTCTATCTTCTGGTACAGAGATATTACCACAATATTTCAGCATTTAAGCCAACTTCTTCTGCAAAAAAGGAGTTATACCAGACATGACTTGAATAAGGCAAGTATCAGTACAAATTTATCAAACCCGAGACCCTTCCTGGATTTAGTATTGAGCAGAGGCCCACCTATCTCATTGCACTGTGCAGAAGCCAGATTCATTTGCCTCAGCCTCCCTCCACATTAATGGAATCTTCTTGCTGTTATGGACAGAACTGATTTCCTTCCCAAAAGCAGAATGTTTAAAACAGTCAAGTCACAAATGAAAATCTGTCCTGGAGCCTTATGGCCTGTCTGCTTGGCATGTATTTCTGACAGCAAACTAACAATGGTGACAACCACAGACAAGCAAATAATGGCTGGTCTAGAAGCAACTGTGTTTTATTTCTTATAGTCATTTTATGCATAACACATTTTTTTTTTCACAAATTGTGCTGTTTTAAAATGAATTAGTGTGTTTTCAGAGTTTCCTTTTGTTTTCATTCAAACAGAAAGAATATTCACAATCACAGAATGGCAGGGGTTGCAAGGGACCTTTGGAGATCATCTAGTCCCACCCCTGTGCCAAAGTAGGTTCACCTAGAGCAGGTTGCACAAGATGGCGTCCAGGTCAGTTTTGAATGTCTCCAGAGACAGAGACTCCACCACCTCTCTGGGCAGCCTGTTCCTGTGCTCTGTCACCCTCAAAGTAAAGAATTTTTTCCTTGGGTTCAGATGGAATTTCCTGTGTTCCAGTTTGTGTCTCTTACTTCTTGTCCTGTTGCCAGGCACCACTGAAAAGAGGTTGGCCCATCCTCTTGACACCTGCCCTTTAGATATTTATAAGCATTGATAAGGTCCCCTCTCAGTCTTCTCCAGGCTAAACAGACCCAGGTCTCTCAGCCTTTCATCATAAGAGAGATGCTCCCATCCCTTGAGCACCTTCATAGCCTTCAGCTGGACTCTCTCCACTAGTTCCTTGTCTTTCTTGAGCTGGGGAGCCCAGAACTGGATACAGTACTCTAGATGGGAGTTTGGAACTATTTTAAAATTTCCTCCAAGTAAACAAATCCAGTAGAATATACTTTAATTTAGCTTCTTTTTTAACATTGTCACAATTCCATATGGTGTTGCATAGGAAGTTAGTATCAGTAATTTTGTCTAAATATACTTCTAAACGAGGGAACAAAGCATCTGGTTAAACAATAGGGGAGATGTGAATATAGCAAAATTATTTTTCTAGTTCTCTCTGGTCATCCAGTAAATGGAGAAGCTGGTATGCATTTAAAATAAATCCAAATACATCTAATACTAATTTAATCACATTTCCTCCCAGAACAAATGACTGATTAAACAGAGTATTAAGTATTCATTTTTCAGTTGTCTCCAGTCTCAAGCCTCTAACACCAAACATCTTTATTGTTGAGGGTTGTTTGTGAGGCTTTGCAAATACAAAGGTGAAAAACTCACACATGGACAAACCAGCTCAGTCAGGAGTACAGTTCTAACGTAAAAAATTACAGAGGTCCCCTGACTATGTTTTCTGAGGTATGAGGCTAGTGGAATATATACATTGAAATAAACATACTGTATGCCGTACAACTGTCTGCCAGGTTTGAGAAGAGTGGGTCAATGATGCCCAGATGGTCTTTTGCCTTTCCTAACTCCTCCAGTACATGAGATTTATTTGTAAAAGAGATAAAGAGCTACACATATGCAATCAGTACACTTACGTAAGGGAAGAGGCTTAGTAACGTTTACAAAATGTTCGATCCTGAGTGAGAACAAAGCCTTGGGAGAATGCTCTTTTTAATACTGAACTTTCCTATTTACCTCCAAACCCATACTTAACACAGTTAACAGTGTGTTTATGTTTAAACTACACTAAATGGACCCTAGCTGTTAATGTTCTTGTATGTGAATGTAAATATTTTGCTATAATTTTATGAACCAAGTTATATCATATATTAAATGTAAAACAATAAAAGTGCTATGTATACAAATATGAACATGCCAGATCTAGGTACTGCCATGCTTGGACTGTTCTGGTACTGACAAACAAGCAGATCATAGAGGTAATATTCTAATGCTTTTGCCAAGGGGTCTATGTCCTGCCGTTGCTGCTGAATTTTAACATTTAAAGTCATGATAAGATTGTAATCAGTGTTTTTTGTCTTATCTTTTCCATACTTCAATCTGTTTATTTTATTATAAATATCAGTAATTTTTTAATATCAGAAATGATTATGAGAAAGGAGGAGTGGAAAGTTCACATGCCTTTTTCTCCTTGCTTTTGAACAATACATATATTTGATACGATAAAACAAAACATATAAGAATATTATCCCCCCTTTAGTGGAATGAAATATGAATAAGGATGCATCCTTGAAACAGATAACAGTCTTGTAGCTTAAGTCCTGCATCTTGTTTTGCTCTGAATTCCCTCACGTCCCTCCGTCCCCATTTGTCCTGTTCTCTGTTTCCTCTTGCCCCCTAACTGCAGGTAAAATTCAGATTCCTCCTGACTACCTTCCTGCAAAGGTAACATTGGTATTAGTCACATGTTACATACTTGGCATGAGATACGGTTAATGTTGTACCTGCTGGAGAGCTGCTTACACTGATTTCTATGAGTTTCTTTCCTCCAGCTAACACCATCTTCCTGCACAACTTCTTCAGTTTAGTTGCAGATACTGTTTAGACTATACTTTCCCTGCCATTGTAGTATTAGGTGGCTATTCTTGGAAATTTGTCACTTTTTTTCCTTACTTTTCCTTGCATTACTGATTTTAAGTAGTCTGACTGGTATTACATGTGTTGCTGCTGTTACTTAACAAGACTTTCTGCAGCATGTTTTTACTATTCAAGACACAGGAAGTGAAAATAAAAATGAAAGGCTCAATTTTGCAAGCGTTTATTATTATGAGGAGACATGCTGAAATCAACAAAACTTGTTCACATTAGGAAGTGTTATGACTAATTGCAAAGATCTGCGGGGTAGTGCTGCAAGGTGTACAGAAAATCATCTTGCTTAAATTCCAGAGGCATAGAGTACAATGAATGTTTACAACAGGAAAAACCTCACAAAGTGTGGAATATTTCAGTCCACACTGAAATTCAGTGAAATTAAGTGCACTAGATAAGTTTGTGACACTGTAGATAAAAATGACAGAATATTAATATCTGTGATATTAATACATTTTTAAGTGATATGCCACAGCTAAATCATGTCACACATAATAATTTCAGGCAATACACTGGGAGATCAGTGGCAGAAAAGTTTGAGTGTTCACTTAGGGATGTTAGAAGATTTCTATGCAAAATCAAATCATATTGCACAGGTACTCTATATCTCTTAAACATAATGTATTGGGATTGTGTGGCAAGGTTTTGGTAGTGGCAGTGCTACAAGGGTGGCTTCTATGAGAAAATGCGAGAAGCATTCCCTATGTCTGATAGAGCCAACACCAGCTGGCTCCAAGACAGACCCACAGCTGGCCAAGACTGAGCCCATCAGAGACAGTGATAGAGCCTCTGTGATAACGTATTTAAGAAGGGGAAAAAAGCTGCTGTGCAACAGCAGCAGCAGCAGCGGGAGAGAGGAATGAGAACGTTAGAGAAACAACTTTGCAGACCCTGAGGGAGGAAGTGCCTCCAGGAGCTGGACCAGATTCCCCTTCTCCATGCAGAGAGAAGCCCACATTGGGGCAGGTTTACTGGCAGGACTTGTGACCCAGCTGGGGACCCACACTGGAGAAGTCTGTTCCTGAAGGACTGCACCCCATGGAAAAGACCCATACTGGAGAAGTTTGTGAAGATCTGCAGCCTGTGGGAAGGACTCGCATTGGAGAAGTTCATGGAGACCTGTCTCCTGTGGGAGGGAAACCATGCTGGAGCAGGGGGAGAGTGCGAGAAAGAAGGAGAGGTAGAGACAACATGTGAGGAACTGACCACAACCCCCCTGCTCAGGGGGAGGAGGCAGAGAAATTGGCAGCAAAGTTGAGCCCAGGAAGAAGGGAGGTGTGGAGGGAAGGTGTTTTAAGATTTAGTTTTTATTTCTCACTACCCTACTCTGATTTGAATTGTAATAAATTAAACTAATTTCCCCAAGTTAAGTCTGTTTTGCGCATGATGGTAACTGCTGAGTGATGTCCCTGTCCTTATCTCGACCTATGATATTTTCATTGTATTTTCTCTTCACTGTCCAGCTGAGGTGGGGAGCCAGGGTCAACCCACCACACATTAAAACACCCTTTCATCTGCAGGAATGATCACCTAACAGCTAACCATCTAGCCTTCTAACAAGTACTTTAAAAAGGGCCAAATAGAGTTTCATAGCCGTAACACACTTAATTTGTAAGTATGGTCTATCATACATGCTTTTCTTTTTTGCAGAAATGAACACAAAACTGTGAAATAAAAAATAAAATGGAAATGACGTGATAACTTTAGTTAGTACTGTTTTTCGATTATAGCTATGACAAGGTTAGTCTCTTTATGATGTATGGAGTTACAGACTTTTCCACTTGTCTGAGTTAAGCACTAGACCATGTCAACTAATGGGTAGAACTTACAGCTATCTCTTCTGGACTACTAAATTTTGCATATGCCAGTTATAGTTTTCTACTGTTTGCTACATGTTTGGGTTGTATTGGATACCTTTAAATTACCAGTATATTAAAGAATATGTCTGTACTTGGAGTCCTCAAAAGACAACCACTCATAACCTCAGGTCCCATAAAAACTACATTTTCACCTTCATTTCCTTCCATATCCTCATTCTAGCTCTTTTGTTCCCTGGGAAAGTTTTGATAACATCTACAAACAAGGTCTGCTCCTTGTTATGTTGATGTCCTATATTTTTGTAGATTAAAAACAGGAATTGTGATTTTTATTTTTTTTTGTAGCAAAATCAGAATTCCTCTATATCAGTAAACTATGAAAATATGAACCCTCTAACTTTGGAATTTTTAATGTTAAAAGGCAGCGTTGCATAAGATTTCATATAGACTATTAATCTAGTACTTATTTCTTGTAAGTGGAGTGAGTGCCCTGGGATATAAATATAGTGTATTTGTCAGTTTGACATCTCTTTTCTGCAGATACAAGAAGTGCAAAAGGTTCATGAACTGGAGTGTGCTCCTTAACCACTACACCTTGTTCACTTTAAATCTGAAATCAGTAACAATTTTCCTGACTCGAACTGCCGTGGAAACATATTCTAAATAGATGTATACAGAGCCATATCTCTAACATGCTTACTGTTGAGGGCTTTTAAGCAATGCCACGATGACATATTGCCCACAAGAAAGATAAAGACATTAACTGTTGCTCACTAGGTAAATAAATTTCTAAGGGTTGGGGTTCAGTTTTGTGTCTAGTAGGCAGTACTTCTTTCCACACTACCGCAGAAAAATCTTCCTATTAGCAGGAAAATAGACTAAGAAAGAGTTATCATTATTTGTTTAAAAACATAAATGTGCCTCAGCTGGAAATGTGAGTTAATAAGCCATTTAGGCTATTAAATCTTATGCAGACCCTATGTGAATGCATTTTGCAAAGTATGGTTAAATTATGTTGAATACCTGGTTCTGAAAAAATAATATGTAGCCCTAAGCCTCATAAAAGCCTGTGGAGAGTCAACATATGGAAGCATGTAGATTCTGTCTCACTATTACTAACAATATTAATAATAATAATCAGATTTAAAAATCTCCTGCCTTGCTTGGAACAAAGAACTTCTTCTTTTATTAGTTCAGTGATATATGTGAAAAATTACCCTGGACCTCTAAATAACAATATGCACAGAATAGGTGCACCTATGATCAAAACCCATTTTGAATCACTGAGACACATGGATATTCAAATATTTTATTTCCCTTCTATTATTTTTTTCTAGAGTACACTAGTATAGGTGTAACTGATATTTCCCATTGCTGAAAAGTTTATTTTTTAAAACAAATTAAAAATGGTCTTTGTGTCCCTGTCAACTTTGGAAATTAAAATTAAAAAAAAAAAAAGAGTCAAAATTAATATAAAAATGTTTGAGTTCTGACTTCTTTCTAGATCTTTACCTTCCTGGTGCATACTGCTTTACTAAAGTTGCATATGTCTATATGGTAGAATATGTGAATAAAAATATGGTTTTACAATGTTGACAAAAGTAAGACTGATTATACTGCTGATTTTCTGCAGCCTTATAATGCAGTATGCTTCTAAAACATGTAACTTGCATTTACCAGTTTTCATTTCATCTTCAGCAAGCTGAATCTGACTAATTGTTATAATTCTGAAATACTGTAGTATAAGAAGGTCTAAATTTCACATTTTCTGCTATGAATTTGCTGCTTATTGTACTGGAAAACAATGCCTGAAGGCACACTTCAAAATATCCCCAAGCAACCTTCTTGTATTCTACTGTGGCCATTTAACTGTAGACAGTTTAGGGTGTACTCAAATCAACAGAAAGATTTGTTCCAATTTCTGTGGGAGCAAAACTCTGAAATCTAAACTGAAAACTTTTGAGGATCGTGAGATGGGCTTCAAAATGTTGTGAAGTTGACCTAAAAAAAAATTCTCACAAGGCTTTTTGAAATGTACCATCTTAGTTTCTTTTCTCTTGCCTTGTTATGCAGTGTATGCATATATTCCACTATTACTACTTTTAGTAAATTCCATATTTAAGTAAATGCCATCATTAGTTTTTTTGTTGTTGTTTTTTAATATCTATGAAGGTTAGACATATCCTCTAGAGGGGGAAAAAAGAAAAAAGCCCTGTTTCCTCTATGATTCTAGTATATGGGGCTTTCAAAGGAGCTCATATGTGTTAGAATTTTTAACTTAACAGTACTGATAACACGCTAATGTTTTAGCTTTTGGTCTCACTCTGCTCCCACAGTGAATAGATTGGGGGTGTGCAATAGCTTGGTAAGGGACACAGCCAAGAAGATCACCCAAATTAACCAAAAAGACATTCAAAACTGTATAGTGTCACAGTCATCAATAAAAGGGAAAAGAAAGGCTTTTAGAAAGGTTAGCCATCTTTTGCTCAGGAACTGGCTAGGCATTAGTCTACCCATGGGAGGTGGTGAATGATTGCCTTTGCATCACTTGTCTAGTTTTGTTTTGTTCTGTTCTCTCTTCTTCCACTTATCCTCCACTCATTATTATTACTACTATTATTATTACTATTACTATTATCATTGTTTTTGTGGTTATTATTTATCTTGACCTCCAAGTTTTCTTGCTTTTATTCTTCCTTTCCTCTGCCCCTGTCCCATTGGGGATGGAGGTTGTGGGGAGTGAATGAGCAGCTGTGTGGTGTTCAGCTGCCCATTGGGATTAACCCACAACACCAGCTCATCCACACAGCCACCTCTCCCTTCCCCTTCTTGGTGCACTGATTCTGTCATTCTTCCCAGTCAATTTTATGTTCCACCACAAATATTATTCTAGTGAAAGAGAGAACTGTGGCCGATAAGGGTATTCATTAATGTCTGCAGAAGATCTTAAATACCCAGTGTGTGCCATAAAATATATCCACGTAAGTATAAAGACAGAGGCATTTTATATAAAATACATAACTATATAAATATAAACAGAGGCATACAAATATAAACACAAGAGGTAACGGGCACAAACTTGAGCATAGGAAGCTCCATTTAAACATGAGGAGGAACTTCTTTACTTTGAGGGTGGCAGAACACTGGAACAGGCTGCCCAGAGAGGTGGTGGAGTCTCCTTCTCTAGAGACATTCAAAACCCACCTG
The DNA here is from genome assembly GCA_008658365.1 of Alca torda. NCBI lineage: Eukaryota > Metazoa > Chordata > Aves > Charadriiformes > Alcidae > Alca > Alca torda. The sequence continues at coordinate 32,750,834 of CM018101.1, forward strand.
GACGCATTCCTCTGCAACCTGTTGTAGGTGACCCTGCTTTGGCAGGGGGGTTGGACTAGATGATCTCCGAAGCTCCCTTCCAATCCCTACCATTCTGTGATTCTGTGATTCTTTTCATTGTATAGTAAAATGCCCAAAGCAGGAAAAAAGAATTTGAATTACTGTGAGTCACTCTCTTAACAAAATTTTTACTGGAACACCATTTCCTGCCTTTGGTTTTTCACTGGCTGGAAGAGGGGAAGGCAAAGCTCTCCTAGTCCTAATTAATGACCTCAATGTGGTCACTTAATTCCTACTTAATGGAGAAAACAAATGCTGATTAGGATGGAAAAATCTTTGGTGATGAAAGACTACCTAACATGACCAATATGTGGACAATTTATGTCCGTTAGAAATACAGTACAGAATCCCAGAACTATTACTCTTATTATTTTGCTAAAACACATACATGCATTTAATTCCTATGCATGCTACAGCATGCTGTATTGGAAACTTATATGCTAAGAATTACCCTTCTTCAGTTTCCATTTGATGGTTTCTTACAGAGGTTGAAGAAGGAAGATGAAAAAGCACACAATTTCACACCTAATGCAAACTGAAATAATCTTCCGCTACCTTTTCGTTCTTTCTTAACCAGGTATTTGCATTTCAGCATAGAGGATTTAAGCAGGTATTTACCCATTATCATTGACTGGAATTAACCCTGTAAGAGATTCCCAAGTTTTTTATTATCTCTCATTCCATTTTTATTGTCAAGAGTCCTGAACTATGTAAAGAAGTTGTCTTGCTTTGTTAACATAAAGATTCCCTGCTGACTGAAGAGCTGAAGAGGAGTATTGGCAAGTGTTTCTTAGATAAAGACACAAAACTAATGAAATCCTTTACAAATCTGACACAGCATTTTTAGTATTTCAGGTCTTTTAATTGGCACTTTAGTTTAAAGAGATTTACCATTTTTTTCTGCAGCCAAAGCTTAATTAGCAAGCCTAGTGGGACTAGTCTTCTAGTGTGGTTAGCTCTCATGTAAATGGGAAAGGCATAGGAAGAATAAAACTTCATCAAGTCTGTAGTGGATAGTTTTGCTTGTGAAGTTCTTGTGCATCTTAGCTTAAGTGTTAAAGAGACAGGTATACAAAACATTGTTTGGAAATGCAAATCAAAGAAAAATGGTTTTTGTTCAAAATAAGTGCTATGTGTGTGTGTGCTTTAATAAATGAAAGTGGTATTCTTCAGATTTAACACATTTGTGTTAAATTAGTGTTTTACACAGTGTTAGACTAAGGATTCCTTGAAGAGTTGCCTTTAGAAGTCTAGGGGATGTATTATTAAATACATCCTTCTTTGTAGTATTAGTCTGTCACGGTTCATCTGTATTATTCCATGGTGGAAATACTCAAGTTCAAACACCCCAAATTAGCACAGAATGCCTAGGGCACCTAAGCAACAGTGAAATCTGTATCTAGCCATTAGCAGAATAAATATACAAGAACTTGGTCTCAAAAAACAGCCTCATGTAGAATCTGTATTTGCTCATATTTAATTTTGATTCTTTTAAATATTCTTTTTATGTAGATGAAATGCAAATGCAAAATCATCAGTTTCCTAGTATTGCCAGCAATTCATATGGGTTATAGCTCATATATGCCTGATCACCACGCCTCTCATAAATATGTTTAAATTTTTAACTTTCTTTTTCTTAGATATTTTTTTCCTCCTACAGTATCATTCTGTCTGGTTCCTGTCATTTCAAAACAGTAAATGTAAAACCAAAATTACAGAAAGTAAATGAAGCTGCCCAAAATTTGAACAAGGATACTTGTTCTATCTTTAACTGAGGAACAATGTGAAGATTCTTACCATGTATTTAAAAATCATTCTAAATGATGTTTCCTGGTTTGCTTATATTTGCTGATTTGTTGATTTTTCAGCTACACAGGGAACATAACTGTAATAAGGTTAACACAGTGCTTTGTCTTTTCTCCCAACATTCTTTATAGCACAAACAGATGGATAAAATGGTTTCATGTAACAAGTGTAATGAGTGAGATGAGAAAATGAGTGATTAAATTATTTTTATTAAATAGAAAAGGAGACAAATGTAGATCCACTTTTCAAAATTCCAAAATTTTGAAATTCAGAATTTTTGTGTAAACAAGACCTATCTGCTTCTTATAATAGATCTTGTAGGAGTGTATAGCCTAGATAAAAAACAGTATTAAGTCACATCTGTATTTTTTTTCCTACTGTGAAACTGTGCTATTTATTGATAGTATTAGCTGAACTTCAGCCTTATTCAGACAGCAGAACAATATGGAAATCTTACTTGTGTAGCATATCTGTGCTGCACTGCACGTATCATTCTAGGTTGGTTGTACAATATTACTTATAATTTGTCTTTTCTTTCACCATGCTGAGGAAACTGCAGTATAATTTTAACTTTCAAAATTAAGGAACGTTATGAGTTGTTGCCAGACATACTTTCTGTTATTGTGGGGTATTCAGTAAGAAGAAAAGAAAAAGAAAAGAAAAAAGAAAAAAGAGAGGAGCCTTCTTTTTTTACTAATCTTCCTAGTTGATATTCCTTACCTTGGGCATAAGAGAGCTTGATCATAAGTAAAGAGTAGTTTCTGTACAAGTAACAATATTTGTTATTTGCCCCTGTAAATTAAAACACAGGTTTCTTTCCTAAAAATGCTTAAAGTAACAAATTTTTGTTCAGTGATAATGCAATCACATATTTTCAGTTGAAGGCAGCCTTTATGAGAAGACTAATACTGATACTCTTGCTTATTTTTATTTTTTTTTTTTTAATCTGTATGTGCTGTTTATGCTACTGGGCCGTATCCTTCACAAAATTAATTCAATAAGAGAAACTTGAATGTTCATATATAGAGGTTCAATGGGATCCTGGCTTGAGGCAAATGATATTTGAAAACATTAATTTGTAAATTTAACAAAAATTGCTGAAGTGAGTATCCTGGAAGTGCCTTTAATTTATGCTTTGAATCTGTCTAGATTCAAGTTTCAATTATTTGATGCTATGTTTGTTCATGAGTTTGCACACTTGAAGGCACAGTCAACCACATCCAAAATAGATCATTATCTGGACCATTATCGGAGGTGCTACTTAAGAATATTAAAGTATCAAGTACATGAGCTTCTACGAATTGCCATGCAGCGCTTCTTAGCCCGCAAGTATGCAAGATGGTACATCTTTTCTCTATGAACAACAGTTCGTAATAATTGTTAAGATTTCACTTTAGTTGTGAAAATTTCAGGAGTCATAGTTTGATAAAGAGAATGGGAAAATGTATACACACAGGAAACAGGGAAGATTTCTTTGGTCTACAAATACACCATTCCAAAATGTGAAAGTACTAGATAGAAAAATCTAACATGGCTTATGTTAGATTAAAACTTTAAATGCTTCCTGACTTCTTAAAAAGTTTTGTGGGTTGCGATAATCCCTCTGAACTGATACTGCAGTATATTGCCATAGTTATTATTTTAAAAAAGAAAAACCTAGGAAAAACCATTGGCGATCATTTAAGGTCATTACAATTTCTATGCTAAAGCAGAAGATTCTTTCTGGTATCTCTCACCTAACCCAAACTATTATGAAGCACTGACTTACACATTTTATGCTGTTGTAGTGATTTTTTTTTTTTTTTCAGGTATTTAGGCTGAAGGAACAGCTATCTTAGGCTTATGCACCAAGGTATAAGTATTACAAAGAATTGAGGTATCTTTATCTACAAAAGATTTTAAAAATTCTGACTAAAAGAGCCTATTAATGAAGCACCAGAGCATTTCCAAAGAAACTTATAGTCCAATTTTCTTTCCCTTTGCCTGTGTGACTTATTGTAAGTCCCACCTCCAAAACCACTTAATGCTAACATTTCCTCTGTTAAGAAAATAGTGGTGGACATAGGCTTTTGCAGGTTACATCAACACTGCTTGTGTAATTAATCCATTTCATTATAAAGGTTCATGTCACGCAATGAGCCTCCTCTAGTAAGAGGCAGTGCAGTGCTCATGCACATACAAAAGTAATAGTCTATGCAAAACAATATTAAGCTATGGAAAACCGATAGCTGCAAACACAAGTAGTTGTTCATTACATTTATATAACATTGCATATGTCATTATCCATTCATAAGATTTACATGGACTATTGTTCATATGATCAGAAAATCAGCAACATTTTCGTGAGCTCAAAGATAAATCTGGTTACAACATTCTTCTCTGTAACAAGTTTAACATGAAATTTTGCACAACCAGTGTGATTTTGTGTAAAAAAAAAAAGTAGTATCCTGTCAATCATATTTTATTCAATGTATTAAGATATATATACACTCAAAATAATTGTGAGAGCTAGGTATAATTAGGCAAAAACTAGCTCAGATTGAGTGTTAAGTAGACTAAACTAAAGCAAATTGAGCAGAAGCCCTGTTTCTTTGAATGCTGTTGGTTAATTTATAGAAGGAAAGCTATTGAGAGAGGTACTTGCACTATGCAATCAATTTTTCCTTTGGAGATGCTGAAAATTTCAAGTACATTGTATAGATTAGTATTTTAAAAATTTCCTTGGTGAATAAATGTTGCATTTTGCTAAATTCTATTTACGTTTTAGGAAACATTAATGTGTAAAAATGTGCAGTAAAATAAATGTCTGTGTGGACATTTACATTGCACCATTGTGAGAGGTTCAAGATACCAAAGAGCTGCAGCTACAACTTTACAGAGTGAAACGCACTATGTGAAGTTTTAGTTATAACTAGGATATTTTGCTCTTCATCGCTTACATCACATGTCCTTTCTACCTCTATTTGAATTTAAATATTGTATAAGAATGTTCCAAGGATGTTTTTGAATGGAACACAGTACATAAATTATTAGACACTGACTGTGCTTGAATCCAAGTCTCCTTTCAGTAACTTTTTAAAGGGGGCACTCTAAAACTCCAGGAAAACTATTCAAAGCATTTTAACAGATTTCTCATCAAGAGTGCTGCTCTGAAAAAAATCGAAGAACACTAGATATTTTCTTATTTCTCCTTCTCTGTGCAAAAGTGATCCTTTTACACCATACAGATTTGCACTAATTTTTAAAATTCTTTTCAGTTGCCCCATGTCTCCTGCAGAGGATGACAATTTCATTAATCACCACATACTAATCACAATTTTAGTAGAAAATAAAAGATTACCTATTCCTGTGGTTGTGAACTTGTGTGATTTTTGCCCTTTCCATGGGAAGAAGAGACAATCAGGAATGTATCTCTGTTGACCTTGTGGGGCAAGAAGAGGTCCAGAATATTTAATCATGAAATTTCCAGAACTATCTTCCTTCGGTGAAGGTTCAGAGTGGCTACAGAATTACAAGCTGGGAATTTTAGCATGTGACATTAGACTAGGGAAAGCTTTGCTTGTGTCAGAAGACTAAAGAAAGGAAAAATGCTGCAATTCCTCAATTCCTGCTAGTGATGAATGGAGATGGTGAGAATACAGCTCTTGTTATGGGTCTGATGTAGTCACAGCAGATGCTCTATTTCTGGCTACTAATTTATTCTCGGTGTTTAAATGTGACCTTGCAATCACCCTTCTTAATTAGTCCTATTTTAACAAATGTGCTATATTCTGTAAGAGTTGATGTCACTGACCTTGCCTTGTCAAAGAGGTTTCTATGTGGCCCATGACTTGATTTGCCTGTGACCGAGCTTAGAACCTGATCTTAGATGGGAACCCACTAGCTTAGCAGGGTAGAAAAGAGAAAGACAAAGAAGGCTGCAAAAAGGTATTGCTCTATTTTGTAAAAAGTTTCTGCTTCTTAGCGTCTGCTCCTAGCAACATTTTTCATTAGATGGAGAATGGACCCATCAAGAACCTCGTGAACTCCAGGAACAAAGTAAAGTACTTAAGCTTTCACATACAGTCCTAAGATTTTGTGTTGATTCGTCTAAATACTGAAATGAAACATTTTCTTAATGCCGTGAAAACAAGTCTACATAAGGAAATCAAAGATAGAAAAGAGACAGTTAATCTAAGAAGAGCTGTACAACTAGGAAAACACCTGGGTATGGATGTGAACACACCCTCACAGAATGAAAACTACTGGCTATATTTTATGTGTGATCTGATAACTAGTACAAGTATTATTTGGCCTTCTCAGGATCCTGTCGTAAAATTTCAGTCTAATGATGAGGCAGATAATTCAGGTAATGGCCATCCAGGTGGAAGTGGTCTGGCAAAAAAAGTGTTCCCTGGGACAAATGGCAGAAAAGGAAATCGATGTAGCTGACATATATCAAATACCATCAGGCTAGAGAAAGTGCAGAGTACCCCCACAAAGCCCAGTTCCTTTTCTTTTATCAAAAAGTTCCAGAATATTTAATATAATATCAAAGCACAAAGCAAACATTGAAAATCAAATCAGAGTTACCATTATTCAGTCTGTTCACTTGTGAGTTCTTTCAGTCATGAAGAAAACCACGGGGCTGGAGCATCTTCATAAGAAGCCTTTCCTCCTTGACTTCACAGGACGATCTCTTTCAAAATAATCAGTGACTGATGACAGTGAACAGATTTAGGGCAGCAGTCAGAATACTAATGATTGTTCTTATTATGTGGAACATGGGCTAAAAGTTTCTGCATCCTGTTCTTCCATTTATGAGTTACATTGTTAGCCATTTGGCTTTTTTCCTGTTGGCATGCTTAATAACTCTCAAAAAAGTGTCTACATTAGGTTTCTTTTGCATGCATGCAAAGCAAGTCATTTTACTGTATTTTTCTCAATGATTCGTGCATCTGCTTTTGTACAGAAGTGAAAGAATTCAAGGCAACACAAAAAAATTTACTTTGGAAAGATTGCTAAAATATTTATCTGTCAAACAGTGTAACAGTAAGATGAAAAAAGACCTGAAAATCAGAAAACTACCATAACCTTTTATAAAATTAATATATTTAATCGACAGTGAATTTGGGGGGCTTCTAGAGTCTAGCATCTTTTAAAAAAATGCTCTGCATATTTAACAAAATACTTCCCATTTGTATGACTGGAAATTGTGTACATAGATCTTTGAAAATAAAGTGTTTAAGCTTTGAGGTATCATATATCTTTGCAGAATTTGTGGCAGGAATAAAGGATGACCTTTCTACTGAAAGTGTATGGCAAATGGCTGTGAAAATAGGAAAATAATTTTATAAAGAAATTTGGCCTTTTCAAACCTAACTGATTTAGATAATTTTGAAAATCCCAGCTTAGTTGAAGAATAAAGTTTTCCATTATATACTGTTAAAAATCTGTTTGAGGTTTTATTGTAAACTGACTGTAAGATATTTTTAAACCTTAAAAAAACTATTGATTTTTCATCAGTTTCTCATATAAAGTTAATCTTCATGATGTGTTAAATCCTCCCTGTATTAATAAAACCCAAACAATATCAGAAAGGAAACAGAAGCCTGATTCTCTAGTTTAATTACCGAAATGTTTGATTTTGAATGCCTCAGTGCTTTTTCTTTGTACTTAACCGAATGTAAGATTACCGCTTCTTGTACTGCAGAATTTAAATTCCACTTTGTTTTTTTTTTTCTCCCTGAGGGAGAAAGATGATACTTTAAAATCAGGATTGATGCCACCATCCCTAGATATTTATTTTCATCTTCACCTTAGCATACTATTAGAAAAAATATTCAACTAGCAAAGCGTTTGTTAGTTTTCTGACTGAAGGATCAATTTTACAGATGCCTACTAAATATTTTGTCCTTATGTGTTTGTAGGCTACAACAATAAACATGTTTATTTAAAAGTCTGCAAATATTTGTAGCTATTTTCAGAACTAAAGTCAGAGCTGTAGCGAACTAATTGCATTTAGAAAAGGAAGCTATTTCTCTCAACTACTTTTCTAGCTATAGTATTTTAAAAATAATTCAAGATCAAAACATGTGGAAAAGTTAATAAATTTTTATGGGACCACAAAAACAATGTGGTGTGCTCCCTCTTTTGACTTTTCTGAGCTGCAGTTGACAAATAAACAAAAGACATTTTTTGGTTCATGTAGTCCATTCTGTAACTATCTGTCAAGCTGTTGATCAGAGATGTTTTTGTATAATAAGGCTTTCTGTGCACCAGGAAATAGAAATGTGCATTGTTGTCAAATAAAACAGCAGTGTCAATTTTAAGACTATTCAAAAAGGCAAAGATCAATGCTTGCCAAATAGAAAAGTGCAAAACTGGCAGGCTTGGATGAGGTGGGGGATACTTTTCTTCAAGCTTTTGTAAGCGTAGCATAAGCAACAGTGAATAAAAAAGAATTTAAAAGTTCAGAAAATGCTTGACAGCATCCTTTTGAGGCAAAGAGGCCTTTGAAAGCCTCATGCTACAGAACTAGATCTGTCTGATAACTGAGATTACAGTAATTGTGTTTATTCCTTGTGAGTAATTCATATTATTTTGGTCTAACTGGTACCCAAAAAAATAAAATAAAAAATTAAGATTGACATCCTGTGTCTAACTTATTACTGTTTTCCAAAGAAAGGGAACATTACATTCTCATTGTCTGTTGGTGGTCTTTGGGCAGAATAAACCCACAAACCCACATACTATTAAAGGCAGAAAAGTATGATTAGCTATGCATTTTCTGGATCTAGTGGCTAAAATGAAAACTCAGAATTGTTGTAATATTGTATTAGAGACCATAATCTCACTGTCTATCAGAAAAAGCCATTGCTAGAGTAAAGAGCGTTAGCTAAAAAAAAAATACCAGGCAGTCAGCTTTCCAGTCCCTTCAGGAATAAGCTAGTGAAGAGTTTTTAGGCATGGGACAAAAGAGCTTTTCTGTGCTTTAACCTATTTAAAACTCCCTAAAACAAAACATTCATCTTATCTTGCTCACATTTCTTCTGTTACATGAGGGATTAAAAGGGATATATTGTGACTGATGACATTACAGTGTGTTTTACAAAGCCTGGGCAGGAAGAAAAAGGATACAGTACTACCCAAACAGAAAGAATACAGTGGTGGTGTGTGGGGGGGTTGTCCCCACAAAAATACCTGATAAGGCCCCTAGTATTTAACCTGACACCTGAGTTTGATGTGAGAATATTTTTTGGCATGAATGTGAATTGCTGTGGGTAATATTTTGAGGTCTGAAAAATTATTTTATTTTTCTTAATATATGCAAGGAAAATAGATTTCTTTCTCCCTCCTTCTCTGCTCCTCTGTGAAGTTGAGCAACATAACATTTCCTTTCTTGCATGTAAATGAAACATTAGTATTAATCCCCTGGTGTTTTGATGCCTGGAGGCATATTTTCAGCTTTCACTACTTCATCTAGCGTTGTATTGTAAGTAATTGACTGTGGCAAGAAGTCAATGCTCATGTTGCAGAAAGAGACAATGGCACCACTGTTGCAAGTGCTTTGCCTTTCAGATTCATTTTTAATATTTGATTAAAATAACATTGTAATGAGAAAAAATATGGAAAAGTAGCTTTTTTATTGCAATAGCTACAGTCAGAAAATTACATGTGAGATGCCAAAACATTTTCCATCCATTTATTATGTGAGCAGGAAATCAATACATGGTACTGTGCACTGTCCCAGTCTGAGCAACAGCCCTGTCTTAAGGCTGTGCAAGGGGAAGGTAAGGATGAATTCAACCTGAAGCTGGCTGACTCAAGTAACCCACAAGATGAAGGAGACTGGCCCCTTTTCTCTTCCTGGGGCACAAGGAAGAGCCTTCCCCCTTTCCCTAAAGTGTCCCTACATAAGATACGACACTGGGTTTGGAGAATATAGACCACATGAATAACCAACAAGACCCAGGAAAAGTGGACAATGCAAAGTTAATCCAACCACCATCTGCATTAGAATCAGTGCCACCAGACAAGCACAAAAAATGTTAGTAATTGGAGATTCCTTACTGAGAGGCACTGAAGCACCCATTTACCATCCAGACAGTTTCTCTAGAGAAATTTCTGCCTGCCAGGCACTTGCATTCGTGATGTCACTGACAGGCTATCAAGTCTGGTGAACCTTGCAGACTGTCATCTGCTCCTATTATTCAATATAGGGTATAATAGTACTGTCATGAAAAAACTTATAACTATGAAAAAAAGACTGTATGTCCCTTGGAGCAATGCTAAAAGGATCAGGAGCACAGGTGTGTTATCCTTTATCCCCGCAGTCCAGAGAACGAGTTTCAAGAAAGAGGAGACAAATTAAGTATGTGAATGCCTGGCTGCGTGGCTGGTGCCTTACTTAAGGTTTTGTCTTCTGTGATCATGGATTTACCTTTGAGAAGCTGAGTCTGTTGGGAGCTGGTGTGATTCACCTGACCAAGTGGAACAAGAGTGTCTTCACCAACAAGTTTTCTGGACTTATAAGGAGAGCTTTGAAGTAGATGTAGGGAGGGAATGGGGTGGAGTTTTCAGTAACAAAGAGGCAGAGGCTGCTAATATATTAGGAACCAACAGGGAAACACCTGTGAAATGCCTCAACGGATTTACGGGTTGCTCCCTAAGGTGACATTGTTGATAGAAGTGCCTCTACACCAATGCATGTAACATGGGTAACATGCAGGAGTTGGAAGCCACTGTGCAGCTAGAAAGCTATGATCAAAACACTGTCACTGAAACCTGGTGGAATGAATCACATGACTGGCGCACTGCAATCAATGGCTATAAACTGTTCAGAAAGGATGGGCAAGGAAAGAAAATTGAGGGGGGTTGCCCTCTATGAAAAAGAACGCATTTACTGCAGAAAGCTGTCTTTGAAAAACAGTAATGAACAAGTTGAGAGCTTATGGGTAAAAATTAAGGGCCAAGCCAACAAGAAACCTCATGGTCGGTGTTTACTACAGACTGCCTGATCAAGAGGAGCCTGTTCACTAAGTATTCTTAATTAAGCTACAGGAAGCATCATGCTTGCAGGCTCCAATCCTGCTGGAGGACTTCAACCACCCTGACATCTGAGGGAAAAGTGGCGTAGCAAACTGTAAGGAGTCCAGAAGATTCTTGGAGTGCATTGAAGATAATTTCTTAATCCGGGTGACAAATAGCCCAACTGGAGGAGAAGCTTACCAACATGGATAGAATAATCAGAATTGCAGACCAGCCTGCAGTGATCATGCCCTGGTGGAATTCACAATCTTGAAGGATATGGGGCAGATGAAGAGTGAAGACCTTGCACTTTAGGAGAGTGAACTCTCAATTGTTTAGGGAATTAGAGCATGGGACCCCCATGAAACTGCTCAGGGATAAAAGAGAAAAACAGAGCTGGCAGCTCTTTAAGGACATTTTTCTCAGGGTACAATTCCCACATGTAAGAATTCAGGCAAGGGAGGCAGGAGACCAGCATGGCTGAGTAAAGTCCTCCCGGTCAAACTGAAACATAAGAAAGAAATGCACAGACACTGGAACCGGGGACAGGTATAGGGATGCTACTCAGATGTGTTGGGATGGGAACAGGAAAGCTAAGGCACAGCTGGAGCTGAATTTTGCAAGGGATGTGAAGAATAATAGCAATGGTTTCAAGACGTTTGTTAATCAGAAAAGGAAGATTAAAGAAAATTTACCACCCCTACAAATAAGGTGGAACTACTGAGAGCAAACATGGACTAGGCTGAGGTGCTCGTCAGGGCTTTTTGCCTCAGTTTTCATTGTTAATCTCTCTTCCCACATTTCTCAAGCCCCTGAACCTCATGATAAGGACTAGGGAAATTAAGTCCCTCCCATCATAAGAGGTCAGGTTCAAGACCACCTGAGGAACCTGAACATACACCACTCCATGAGACCCAACAAGATGCATCCCATGGTCCTGAGGGAACTGGCAGACGTAGTTGCTAAACCACTGTCAAAAGTCAAGGCTGTTGGTTGAAGTCCCCAGTGACTGGTCAAAAATGAATATTGCACCCATTTCTAAAAAGGGTAAAAAGGAGGAACCTAGAAATTACCAACCAGCTAGCCTTACCTCAGGGCCTGGTAAGGTCATGGAACAGATCCTCCTGGAACCTATGTCAAGGCGTATGAAAGACAGGAAGGTGATTAGAGACAGCCAACATGACTTTACCAAGGGCAAATCATGCCTGACTAGTCTAGTGGTCTTCTATGATGGAGTGAGTGCATCAATGAACAAGGGAAGAGCAGCTGATGTCATCTACTTTGAGTTCTGCAAGGCCTTTGATTTGGTCCCCCACAACATTCTTGCTGTTAATTTGGAGAGATACGGGTTTGATGGATGGATTGTTAGATGGATAAGGAACTGGTTGGATGGTCACATCCAAACAGTTGCAGTCAACAGCTGCAAGGATATGAGTTAAGGTTTATGAGGAAACATTGTAGAATCAGGACTCAAGAGTGGACATTAACTATTGGTGAGGCTATGTTCAGACTCCCAAATCAACACAACTTCCTCTGGATTTGCCAATGCTGAGGGATAAGCAGAAAAAAAACATTCATCAAAACACTGGTAATTCTCTGAGACTGAAGCATGTCTGCCCAGAAGCATGTGTGCACTTTGGATGTTGGAGTTTTGTCAACTCAATTCATTTGCATACTCAATTCAGATAAGGCACACAGAAATTTTATTATCAAATGTCTTTAGTTCTATAAAACAAGTGGAAAATGAAGATTTTCAGAAGCTGGAGGAGGTCAGCAAAACAGAAGTAGAAAAATCAGTTATGAGTCCTTCATATCATCCTGACAAATATCAGATTTCTACTTCAAACCTCAGAGGTGCCAACAATTCTCAAATTGTTGCATTTTTTAAACATTTTAAACACACTGAGAAATTCAACTTTTTCTCTTAGACTTGCCTTAAGAAGAGGTATAGTTCTGGTTTGTATGTTTGTTTAAAAGTACTTTGCTTTTAATTTGATGTGAGGCAGAAGACAATAATGAAATATTTAGGACAGTTAATATGTTAGAGTTAACAAAACAATGAAGACTAAGATCTTAAAATAGGAGGTATTGTCAGTTGTGCCTAACTAATTCAACTTGGTTTAATCTATCATGACCTCTTAAAATTAATATGGCATAGGTAATAGTCTCAAGCCATAAGTCTTGATACCTTTTGGAATTTCCCATGCACTTTATGGACTCTAAAGAAAAAGTAGTCTATTAAAATGAATCAAAGGCGCAACAGAGATTTAACTTCACACACAATAATGTTCTGCAGGTTGTACAAACTTTTCTGAGCTAAGCGAGTATACCAGTGGGCAAAGACTACATTTCATTTTAAGTTTCTCAATGAATGGTATGTGCTTAGCCAAAATCCACAAAACTGGCAGCCCATATTAATAGGAATATTACCTATAGCACAAACTAGGTAAAACCTTGATAGTTCATGTCAAACAATTATCCTCCTCCTTAAATAAAAAATATAGGAAGTGTATTTCTGATAATTAGACCTACTATGCTTTCCACAGTATTTTTTTTACAATGTGCTCTGGGTTTTCTCTCAGCATTCATGATTTCCCAATATTTTCTATGCAGAATGGGAGTAACTTTAGACAATTCATTTTCGCAGGATGCAATTTCATTTTGTTGCTTTTTTGTCCACTTTGCTAATCTGTCACTTGTATCTGTTTTCTACCCTGACTCACATTCACAACTCATTCCAAACTAATACTATTTATGAATCTTAACAGTGTCTGTTTTTGTTCTGCACAAAAATAATTTAAGATTTTAAACAGAGCTAATCTTGAAACCAAATCTTCCCTTTCCGTTTCTTCCAATAATTGTTGAATTATTCTATTTCAGTCTATGGTCACTGTAATATTATTCTTCTTGCTCTTTGGCTGGCCTGTGGAATGAATGGAATACTTTGTGAATTCAGTTATGACTAAATAGGGAATCCTGGCAAAAAGCCCCACCTCCCACAGAACATCTACATAAGATACGTATCTCTGAGACAGGAGAAAAAGCTGACAAACTGGGACTGCTTTGAAGAAGTCAGATGAATTGGCTTTATAAAAGAGGGATGAAATTATTTATATATATATATTTTTTTTCAATCAAATGGCTAATAGCTGAGTGTACCTAACTCCAGAAAACCAAAAGGAATCTGCAGAAAAAATCACTACAAAGATAGCATGGACAAAATGACTGGAGAAGTGATTTCCAGAGACAACCGATACACTAATCATTGTAAGCAAAAAACATACATCGGATATGACTAATGGATTAAAGTAAGATGTATTTACATGGTCTATGCTGAAACCGATGTTTATTTAAACGAACCTGATATCACAGATTTTTCACTATTAACAACTTATTGAAATTAAATGCTTTCCTTACCGCACTTCCACTTGTCTACTTTTTAACCCAAATTTGATGGATCTTTTAATGCAAGGTCATTTGCCTCTGCCTTCCCTGCTCCCTCACAAGTATGCTACCACAAGATACGTAGAAGCAACTGTTAATCTGATGGCTGCCTTTCTCTGGTACTAGTTTTTCACAGTACAAATTATTTCTGTAGGAAAGAACATGATGAATCATGTGAGGAGCGGGAGCAAACATATTACTCTTCCTAAAGCCTAATGAAACACTTTTGATAGAAGTTGAATTCAAGACATATTACTCTTTTCCTAAGTCACAAATGTCAGAAAATGTTCCATTCATACAGGCTAGCAAGGTGTCTCTGATGACAGAACAACCTGTAAGGCCTCTATTCTCTCTAAGAGGCAAGAATGGCTCTCCTAGGCATAGAACAAATATGTTGAGCCTTTCTCCTTTTCTGTTCTCAGTATTATGTCTGATATATCTTGTCAAAAACACTGGCAGACATGACTTCCCTGCTTTTGCTAATAGAGAGCAGCAGAAGAGAAAACACAGTTGAAACAAAAGAGAAATTAAATTTAAGAAGCTAGGTGTCATGGCGGTTCAGTGCTCCAGCCTTTCCCCACTAGCAATTTCTGTTGACATTTGTCAACTAGCAATTTCTGTTGATGTCACACATGCAATGAGTTTGGTTCTTAATTTAATCTTCAGTAAACATTTGTTTATATCACAAAATCAGAATATATTTCTATATGACTGATAATCTGTGTTGATGAGAGTTTTAGGACTGGAAGCAAGGGTTCAAAGGTCAGAAATAAAATGCACTGTTAGAGATGTGCAAGAAAGCTTGTTGGTATAGTACCTGCCATTTCGGTTCTCTGGTTATTTTAGTATTGAATGTAGATTGCAGTATTGCCGTCCCCTCAGGGTTCTCTGTCCCGGAAGTGGTTATATGCATATGTTCATTTATTTGTATTGTCTATGTTCTAATATTACTTATCTGCTAATGTCTTTCAATATGAGTGTTTCTCTACCTGAAGAGATTCTTTGGAGCCTGGAAGAAGCAGTACTTGCATCCTGATATAGCCATAAAGATTTTTAAAAAAAAAAAAAAATTCATAGTTGGTTCTTTAGTAACATTGTCATCAGTGAAGTGACATGCATAAGATTCAGTCAGTTTTGACCTTTGAATCAGACTTTTAGTTCAAGAAAAGACAAACATGGATATTAAATTGTGGGTGGATGAAAAAATAAAAATAGACACAGAAAACAATTTTTTTAAAAGTGGGTATTATTACTGAATGTCATGTATCATAATTTGAGTGGTAATCCTAGGATTGTTATTTATTGTACTTTATTGTATTTTTATTCTTCAGGCATACTACAACCGATAAGATTGCACTTCATGATATTTTTATTGCATCTTTGCACTTAATCTTTGTATCTTTTGCATTGAATAGTGGCAAATCATACTCAGAATCCAGTGGAAAGCTGTTAAATGATATTATCTAGATTAAAATTTTTTCAAGGTGATAAAATTTCTCAGTCTGTATTGCATATGTTGTCCAGATGGAAAAAAATATAAATTACAGCAATTATTTATATTGCATTTCATGATTATAAATGCCTTTAAACAGGCTTTCACTAGCTACATAATTTAGAAAAGTATTTTCTACTTTTTGGCCATAGGCATCCTATGTCTGAAGACTGCCAACATTGTTCTGTAGGCAACAATAATGTGGTCAGTTCTTCCATGAGGACTCTGGTATCACATCATTCAATATAAATTTGCGACAAATTAATTTAGAAACTAACTCTACTCCTCATTACAGACTCATAATGTGTCAACACAAGAAACTGTTAAACAAAATGATGTAATGGAAAAGGGAATGTTTCACTAAGACAGATTTTTAATTCTGTTGCTTCTGTTATGTGACAAAAACACAAGTTGATATGCAATCTACAATGATTTACAAAGCATCTTATAATACTTTATAGTTGTAGAAATGGTGCTGGGGTGTCTCAGAATGATTTACTGCAATTTGTCACATTTTGAAACTATTCCAAAATAGGCTGGTGACATATACTAAAGAGCTTTCAATGAAATCTGAAATGGTTCATTTGTTATGTCAACTGGAAGGCATTAAGTGATATCTGAAAATCATTTTAAGATTTATTGAAGTGATTTAAAATATCCCTTAATGGTAATTTGGCACACTGCATAGGCAACATTGTCATTAAGCAAGATAAGAAAATCGTTTCATCACATCTTAAAATTATTCATATCATTCTGTGGTTGTAATAGCACTGCTAGTGAAATCTATCACTGGAAAAATACAATTGCAGCAGAGCAAAGGACTTCTGTCAACATCAAAATTGGTGAGCAATAAACTGAAAGGGACTGATATTACATATATATACATTAATAATGCAGAAAATGTACAGCTCAAGGCAAATTATATTTCAGAAATTGCAACTAATGATTTCTTTCTAAAAGCATTCGTAAAAAAAAGTGCAACTACTTTTAAAGCCAAATACCTTGCCTTTAAACAGTGGTGATGTTACCGATCCATTAGTAATTTACAGAATTATTTCTTGTTGCACCAAAAAACTAGTAGGTCTCATCAATATGCTATCTTAAAGCTAAACAATACACTCATTACAAAACCTGAGATGTACAGTTTGTAGTCGATTCATAGGCGTGTTCCCAGCTGATGAGGATATTTTCCATCCTCTAACCATTTTTATGAGCATATTTAGGTTATAGATTTTCCTTACATTGTAAGAACAGGAAGAACATATGTGTAAATGCTCATGCTCACACATACCTCTGCCCATACCAGTATTTATACTGCACATCCAACAGTATGGGAAAGCCTTGAGGACCTGGGTTGTTTACAAATGTAGTGCTACCTAGTGGAAAAGTTCCCCTGACCAACATGTTTCTAAAAGCACAAAAAAGGATGCTTTCAGCACATAGAACCACATACTCATACAAATTGAATAAACTTTGAAGTTGTCACTCCCAGACTCATTGCAATGCAAAGAAAAGGATTTAGCTGTTCAAGTTAGTTGATAAGCAATTCTAAGAATTTTATTATCAAATCAATATAATTCAATATATTTTTAAGCAAAATTTATTTATGTTAGTGCACTTTTGGATAAAATATGTATTAAAAATATCCCCCGCTCCCCCTGAAAATGCTGCACATACTAGTGGGCACAAATTATTTTTAGATATTTTTCAGTTCATAAAAAAATCACCAGTTTGATGGCTAGACTATATATGCAAGGACAAAGAAGTACTAAGCTGTCTTTTCAGTAGTGACAAGAAACAGAATCAGGCAGTTTTCATGGCACAAAAATGTTATCTAGGCACACATATAATATTTCCACATCTCCTCTAAGTAACAGCATCCTGCTGACCACATTAAAGGGCTCTTTTGTCAAAAATCCTCACATTTGTTAATTTCTGTATTGCCCAGAAACCGGTGACTTGATGCACATAAGTACAATGGCATATTTTATTGTTTTCACTAAAAAGTGATATTAGAAACCTCTTTTCAATGAAAGAGCCTGTTTTAGAGGGAACAGGATATTATAAATAAAATGGGATTCTTATTAAGAAAATACAACTTTTTTAAAGGTAATGAAATGAAGTGGCTCCTTTAAAACTGAGAACCATTCAGTATTCAGTATAGTATCTATGAGAATGGTTTGGAACCGTGGAAGATTTTGTCCCTACAGGAATAAATGCCTTGCAATGGACTTGAGCAAAGGTGGTTGTTGTTGTCATGCTTTGCACTTTTATCAAGACTTTTGTGAATAAAAATGTATCAGAATTCATCTAATCAGAGCCAGAGCTTAGATGACTAATTTTTGATAATGACAGGAAGCTGTTTTTTATTCTGGAGCATGGAGAGTCAAGGTTTCTCTCTTACCACTCCCCTCCAAAACTTACTTCTTTGTTTCTTTTTCTTTTAAGTATTTCCCCTAGTAATGTGACAGAATATTGCAAGCAAAATATCCTAAAATTCTTACATGATCAGTGCCCAACAAGTGTATCTAAGGGCTATAAAGGACTTCTGGTCTGTGCAATGACAAACTCTTTCCCATGGAGGAAGGAGGACTTCCCCATGCCATTTTCAGTGCCACTTTGCTCAGCTGTTGGCAGACTAAGCTTAGCCAGAAATACAGACCACCTCATCTTGCAAACAATGCCTTCAAACATTTCTTCAAATTTGACCGTGCTATCAGGTGAGCATCATGGTATTGAGTATTTATATTGACAAAAAATAGAGAGCATATTGCTGTGATCCATGACGTGTGAAAAATTTTTGATCTTCAAATTTATTTAAACTTTATGCTGCAACAAGGTTTAAGTTTTGGGCTTTTGCGACTTAAAAGCTGTATTTCCTCAGGTGCTGTTTAGATAAAAGCAGAGATGCAAAGCAGATTGTCCAAAACAGAAATTTTGAACCATGGATGAATACTACTAAATACAAAAGGTTTGTATGTACTAACTGATCTTTTAAGGGTCTCTGTGTGAGAGATGTTTCTCTTTTCTGGATGTGAAAAAGCCAGCTGTAGATTATGTCAGGTTTACTCCCTGTAAAATGCTTCCAATGTGTGTATTTTTAGGCTTTGTTAGGCCATGACACCATTAAACTACCACCATTTAAAATTTTTTATGCTTGGGTATCACAGAATGGATAGAGAATACTGATATTCTCTAGCACGCTTTATGTTTCCACCAGAAACACTCGCTATGTTTTAGAAAGCTTATGAAGGTTTTTTGGTTTTGTTTTTTGTTTGTTTTTTTTTCAATTTCTCAAAATTTTTGCAGAAGTTGATCCCATGGATTCTACAGTTTTTTTGTTACTTTAACATCTAAGGTCCAAATAGTGAGTCATCTTCAGACCTGTCACAGGTTAATGTCTCATATTTTGCCATTATTGCTCTTATTATGTGTGCTTCAAAGACATATTAGTAACTCTGGCAAAGTATTACTTGCTAGCTTGTGTTGGCTAAAAGTGAGAATTCAGATAATGAAGATGATTACTCAGCATGAATATTTTATAGAGAACCAAGCAAAACAAGCTTTGGAGTTAGTATGTTTGAGTTTTTGAGACGATATTTTTCAGGGATCTAGAAATACATTTTCATTATTCCCAGTAGGATTTTTGGAGATTAGCATGTATAAAATGTTATTAATTTCATAAGCAACACATCTTTTGGGGGAATATCCTATGTCTATATTCCTTTCAATACTGACCAATGCGTCTGCACGATGGTAAAAGTTTTTTCACTAAATGGAACTCTTTCAAAGAGGTGAAAACCTGATCATAGAATCACAGAATCACAGAATGTTAGGGGTTGGAAGGGAGCTTCGGAGTTCATCTAGTCCAACCCCCCTGACAGAGCGGGGTCATCTAGAGCAGGTTGCACAGGATGGCGTCCAGGCAGGTTTTGAATGTCTCCAGAGACACAGACTCCACCACCTCTCTGGGCAGCCTGTTCCAGTGCTCTGCCACCTTCAAAGTAAAGAAGTTCCTCCTTATGTTTAGGTGGAACTTCCTATGTTCAAGTTTGTGTCTGTTACCTCTTGTCCCGTCGCTGGGCACCACTGAAAAGAGCCTGGCCCCATCTTCCTGACACCCACCCTGTAAGTATTTATAAGCATTGATAAGACCCCCCCTCAGTCGTCTTTTTCCAGACTACAAAGACCCAAGTCCCTCAGCCTTTCTTCATAAGAGAGGTGTTCCAGTCCCATAATCATCTTGCCATTTGCTAAGTATCATTAAAAGGACAGATTTTTTTTGTAAAAATAAGGAAATTGAATATGGCTCCTTGAGTTCATCCTGTGATTTCAACTGGTATGATATTTTTTTATTTCCTTTGCAAAAATGTCTGACTGGTGTTAAAATGGTTGCTGTATTTGACCTGGAGATGATACTTTATATGTAATCACACTGTGATCCTCCAGGATAAAAAGAAAACACTATATAAGCAATATTTGTGATCTAAAACAATTACTAGAAGCCTGAGCTCAGCTTATGGAGTGCAAGACAAGGGCTGCCTCCTCAAAGTAAAATTTTATTGAGATGAACAGACTTCCTGGCACTTTTATGCTCCCTAATAATAAATGACACAGCCTTTGGACAGGCATGTGTTACAGTCTCATCTTCCATAATGGTGGTGTCATTATGTTGTTAGTTTAAAGAGAAGAGAGGAAGAACAAGGAAGAAGCCACAGGAGGGAGACTCATTTTGGAAAGGACACCACGAACCACGTTCAGTGTGTGCACTCTACTATTATATGCCCATTAAAATATCATAGAATTTTATTACTATATTTATTTAAAAGAAAAAGAATCTGAAAAAAGTGCACTGAACTACAGATAGGGTAGTTTAAGGTTCTTCATATTAAAACACTGAAGGCATCCATAGTAATTACAGTAAACTCAGTATGCCTTGGCTATTGGATAATCATTCACTGAAGTACATGCATGCTTGTATTATTTTATATCTACATAAATGTATAGAAATACACAGAAAAAAGATTTTTATATATAACTAAGACTTGAAAATTTCACTACACATTGACCAGAATTTAGCTGATTAGCAAAGATGAGCATTCAGCAGATTGGCAGTTTTGCAGCTTGAAAGTAGTGATTCATTATGCAACTATGGACAGGAAGAACTGCTTAGTATGTTTATGGTTTTGGTTTTTTTTTTTGTTTTTGTTTTTGTTTTTTTTTTTGTTTTTTTTTTTTTTTTTTTTTTAATTAGTTATATACTCCCCACGTAGCTGGTTGGTTCCAGGGGACACAAGGTTTTCATAAAAATAATCATTAGGGTGCACAGGAGATCCAACCATGCACAGTGTCAAAGGTCTTCAACAGTCAAGTGAAGGGTGGGAATAATGCAGCACTAGAGCTGCAAGGATTAAGAACTCGGCAGAGCTGAATCCTCTTTCAAGCAGAGCTTAGGAATTACACTGGCACAGAGCTTCAGGTTAGGCAGCCATAGGCATTTGCTTAACAGGATTTAACCTTCAGAACTTGTGAAAGTATCAAGGATTACTCTTTATTATCCTTTTCTATAATTCTGAAGAATTTATAGCAATATATTTGAAGTAGAAGTACTGTTGGGGTACACAAGCACGCTATTTGTAATAGATGCATAATTGTACATGTAAACATAAATCAACACTAGAATATTTACTGAAATAATGTTAGATTTGAAAAATCACGCAAATACTTTTTCAAGATTTCCTATGCTTCCAAGATTGGAAAAAAAGACTGGGGAAAAAAATCAACCATTTCATATATAGCATTTCACTATATTTTCCTCTGATTTTTGCCAAAATGAAAAAATATCCAAGTCCCTCCTCCTTCCCTCCTCCAAAACACTATCAAATTCCAATACAATTCTTTTAGTATTTTTCTTTCAATTCTGTGGAAAGAGGTCACTTGATGTAACATTGAATGTAATAGCATTGATGCAGTCATGTCTACCTAATGGACAAACGTTACTGAAAAAGGTTTCTGATTTGTACAGAAAACCCATCTGTCTGGCGAGACACTTTTGTGTATAAAAGAGAGGAAAAAAACACCTGCAGTTTTTTTGATTGAAGAAATGCAAGTGCAAAACAACAGGTTATGATTTCTCCCTTTCTTTTGTCACTTATTGTAGCTAAATATTTCTCTCTCTTCTGTTCTTTTGGCCAAGTTATCTGCCCTATATCCTCATTCTATTTAATCACCTTTATCTTTTAATGAGAAAAAATGCCAAAGAATTTTTTTTTCTAATGCCTGTTAAAACATCATTACTGACATCCTCAGAACATTCAGACTCATGCTCTAAGTACCAATCGAATCATAAAAGACATCCACCTCAAATGATCTGTTCTTTACTTTGATTTATACCTAGGATGCTGAGTCAGAAAATAGTCCAGAAAAAGAGCCATAGCTCTGAAACACAAATATGTTTCCAAAATGCTTGAAAAAATATAGTGTTATTACTGCAAAGCCAGGCACCTATGGTCCTTTCTCTAAAAATTAATTATTGACTCCCAAAACCTGGAATAGTATTAAGAAATCAATTTCAAAGAAGCATCTATATGTAAAATCGCTTTGTCATCTTTCTGCATCTTAATCTTTTTTGGTGATACTTCCTACCTATCTAGTAATATCTCAGTTTTTCCCACCAAGAGATTGCTTAAGATAGGAGATATGTTTTCTACATGGAAACCTCAATTTTTTTATCAACAGAAAAAGACAGTTTTAAATGCCCCATTCAATAACTATTTTAATAATTTTATTCCTAAGTCAGTGTTATTTTTATGAATGCCAGTGATAAAAAGAAAAAAAAATATAAATCCTGTATTAGGAAACTGAATTCCTGAAAGGTGTACTTTATTTGTAGCTTTGAGTATTTTGAAAATACTAATGAAAATTAAAATAAGAAGTAGAAAACCTTTGCTACTGTTAAATGTTTTCTTGGAAAAAAGTAATCATTTTACTTCATAGATGTAGCTTTAATCCACATTTTTTAATTTTCTTTACAGTAGAGAGAGGACAATTTGTTATATTTTTTGGTAGTTATTTCCTTTAGGATTTGGATTTCTTATTTTTTTCAATGTGCGGATGAGAGTGTGCGGTTTAGACTTTTCACTGCTAACAGAACAGAAGGGTTTTTTAAAAGCAAAGCCGCAGCAGAAAGACATGAAAATGCAAAATTAATCAAAAATGTACCTAGAAGATTCAGCTTCTAGTTCAGCAATGGAAACCATCTGTCTCATATTATTTTCCTTGTAGTATTGAGTGTGTCACAGGATGAATGTCTAAGGACATCTGTAGTAAGATCACCATTTTATGTTTCAAGTAGTGCCTGTATTTTTTGAAAACCCACTGCATAATAATGGGTTTGAAAGTGCTAATGTACTTTAATACCTTTAATAAGGTATTAAAACTAGTGAGAGAATGATTTATTACAAAATACCATCGAAAATATGTACTTGAAAATATAGGCACTTGAGATAAGCATATACAGCAGCTGTTGGGCCAGCTGCAACATAGCACTATTTTCTCCAAGCTTTTCACAGAAGCTTAACCATACAGTCATAATTTAAAAAAAAACAAACCAAACCAAAACAAAACAAAAAAAAAAACCCAAAACAACAAACAAAATCCATAATCAGAAATATGCATACAGTAAAATCCCTGATTTGATGGAACTAGTCCCAGGACTCAACAGGAGCTAAAGACTGTTAGTGTAATTTTAAAGCATATTGGCATACTGAACAGTCTCTTTGGTAACAGTAGCATCATATTTGACAGAACCGCATCCTTGGTTTTATATTCTGAGCTGGTCTTCTTTTTTAAAAAGTGTCTCTGATCAGCCCTGCTGATTAACACAGCATCAGCACAGTTAAAAGTGAGTGAGTTGGAGTCTATTCCTGCCAGTGTATTGCCAACAGAATTGTTTATTGAATTCCAATTATAATGTCAGTCAGTTCTGGTGTGTAATTCCTTCCTCTTTTCTCCCCCTAGGAGGAAATGAGAGGTGTCATCAGAGCTTAAGCTGAAGACAGAATTGTATCACTAATAGCACATATGTCCTGCAAATCCTTCCCTACACATTACTGCAATTCTAATGAATTAGTCCAAAATAAGTTTTGGATTTAGAAAAAAAGCCACCGAAAACAGTTAAATTCATTTTAATCATATACTGTACATATCTAATAAGTCATTAAGGCACAGTAAATGGAATCCTA
This sequence comes from Alca torda, assembly GCA_008658365.1. Taxonomy (NCBI): domain Eukaryota; kingdom Metazoa; phylum Chordata; class Aves; order Charadriiformes; family Alcidae; genus Alca; species Alca torda. The sequence continues at coordinate 32,774,888 of CM018101.1, forward strand.
CATTTTTCTGAGTCAATATAGGGGAATTGCACTGAGAGGAGATAATAGTTGGTGTGAAAGCTGAGCACACTTATTGTGGAATAGAGTGAGGTCTTCTGGATGCCTATTATTCAAGAATTAGAAGAAAATAAGAACTGAAGAGGAGTTCCTCTTTAAATAATAATAATAATAATAATAATAATGACAGTAACTATAATAAAGGTAGATAATTATAATAATATAATGGTTTAAAATTAGGTAGAATGCATGTTCCCATTCAGCCTATTCCTATACAACTATAATTGATGCTAACTTTATTATTGTATAAAGACCTTTTTCTCTGGAACACCTGTCTTTGTTCAACTTCTGTTCTTTTAAGTTACCCAAGCTTTCAGGTAATAGATGTATTTTCCTCTTCAGAGAGCCAACACATTTTGGAGGTAAAAGATTATGAGACAACAGGACAGATACGCTAAACTGGGCCATGGGGTTTCCCTACCCTGCTTTCTGAAGAAAGGAAAAACAGCCTGATTAAATTTGGTACCAGCAGAGCCAGCTCAGAAGTCTTTTTTTCTCCCTGTGTGTAGAGAGAAAAATGTTTCCACTTTGCTGGGATGACTGGCTCCACTGTCTTTGAAAAAATAAGTGAGGCAGACTATATATTAGGCCTTCTGAGTTACTCGAAGCAATCCATTTTCCAGTGAAAGCTTTAGTCAGGTGTACCTAACAGTATCCAGGGAACTGGTCAATGGTCATCACACAGAGCAGCAGCTTTTTCCACTCCAAAGTTTCTTTTTGCCATTAACAATAGGGTCTTCATACTGACTGCTTGCAGTACGATGATAAATTGAAGAGTTCTTATACCACTGTTCTACCAACTAACAGTCGTCAGAGCAGTAACAGCCATTTATTACACCACTTTCTCCCTGCCAAAGTGAATCATCAGCTGTATTAAAGCAGAAACTAAAACATAAACCTTTAACCATTTTTTAATCAAACTGTAAATCTCAACAAAAAATCTGTTCAGGATGTGTGGCAGTATACAGGATATGAATACGAAAAGTTTCTGTCTGAACGGTTTAGCCACTAGATCAGTAAGTTTTACTAAAATTAGCTACTGTTTTGCTTTGTAAATACACATTAGGTTATGCAAAGTCAAAACAACTCCCTTCAGTGGCCAAAAAGCTTATTCTAAGACTGAAGCTTAAGAAAATTTTTCTCTGATAGCTTTCTCATAACAATGCCTAAACAATCTGGTAGCTGATGCTTTCATGACACTTGAGTGTAACAGGGTCAATTTGTCTGAGTTTTGGCTTTGTGCATCTGTGTGTTTAATATATACTCTTAAAACACTTCTGGAACACATATATGCATAGGGACTAAAAGACAGTAGTAGCAAGTAGTTATTCTGTGTAGAATGAACTATCTATGACCCTACAATAAAAATGCAGCCTAGAGGAGTTCAGGCATGGTATGAGACCTTGGAAGGCCAGGAACAGCATGATACCAGAGGCTCTGGGCTATAAACAACTCAACAGTGGCCCATTGCTGACCATCAAAGGAGAGCAACCTTGGGAACAGGGTTGGTGTTTGGTATATAAAGAGGACAACGGGGGACCAATGAAGAAGCATAGCATGGGTCAGGATGACCAGAAATAAAATAACTGCTTTGGGTCAACTGCAACCTAAAGGATGGTGGTCCCCTAGACAGGGTTCCCCCAGCAGCTCCAAGGCAGTACTGGTGCTTACCAAGTAAAAGAATTGATAAATGAATCTGTGTTGGGGAAGTACTGATGCTGTTGCTGTATATATGAATCTGTGTTGGGGAATGTGTATATACATACTCAGTATTCTGCTGTTGCTCCGGGTCAGCTATCACAGATAGTAGGAAAGTATATAGGTACAGCACTAGCAATTAGTATGTGACTGTGATTCATGTGTATACAAGGGTACATATATACATACATATGTATATACTTATATATACATAGAGACAAAGAGAGAAAGGCAAGGGGACCATACAAGAGAACCGTGTGCTTCATCAGTTGATTGCTCGATATATCTATCAATCTATCTAAACTGTATCTGAACTAACTGTATATGGGTTAACTAGTAAGTCTTTGTTAGAATTTGTGGCTGGGTGACATTTCCCTTCTTTCCCCATCCCTCCTCCTGATTTGGGTTTTCATAACTCAAAACTGAGTTTGGATTCTGTTACTTCGATGCCAAAAATTGTTTAAGATAGAAATTTAATTAAAAAATGAATATCCAGAAGCCAAAGAAGCATGCAGTTCAGAGCATAGCCTTGCAAAATGAAAGATAAACTTTCTCCTTTGCAGCTGTCACTCCTATATTCAATTGAGTCGTAAGTCCCAAGATGTATGACCTATTTCTTCATGACCTAGCTCTTACAAACTAGTGATTGCTATAAAATTTGAGCTTTCAATAAAAAGAAAAAACCCTACTCATTGCAGTTAAAAAAAAATATCTTAAACATTGCTGACCAGCAGTTGGAGGTGTAAAGTTACTAAGAAAAAAAAAAAAAGCAAACCCAAAACACTTAATATTTTTTTCATTGCTTTTAAAATAAGATTTTCTTAAAGGGAATTGGGGAATGAACTAGAATTTTTTTGATTCTTAAAGCTGACAATACTTCACCCATGTGCTGCTCTATATAGATCTATATATGTTCAGAAGCCAGTGAATCAGGCGCTATACACAGGAATCAATGTGAACTAGGAGACAAGCTGTTGGTTTAACCTACAATATGTCCAATGTTTCAGGTAGAATTTAGCATCTATTTTAAAAAATGTTATTAGGCATCAAAGGATAGACAGAAGCCATATGATAACTTTAACAGGGAGATCACCAAGATAATTTTTTGAGTTTCTTCCACTCCTACAGGCTGCACAAAAGTTAAAAAAAGTTAATATTGGTTGTCCTATAACTAACTGCTTTTTAAAGGTTTGTTTTTGCTGACTTTCTAAAGACTCAGGTCTTTAGAAAGACTGATGTACTATTTCTTAAGCTAGACACTCTGATCATTTTGTTGCCCCATTGTGGTAGCATTCTGAAATTTATTATGTGTTCATAAAATGAAACTTTTTTGTAGACTACACCTGTGCTAGCATTGTTGCTGCATAGTGTTTTAAACAGGTACTATTCTTAAACTCATATATTTGGAAATTACACTTTAGTTTACCAGAACCTGCTGGTAAAAACTGCTTTTAACTGGGGCAGCGTTTTCCAGGCTTTTGTCCAGCTCTTCTGAGAAGTTGTCAACTCCTGCTTCTGAGCTTAGAGCCAAGACATAAACAGCTGCAAAAGCAGCGGCACTCACAGCACCATGAAAGATACTGACAAGGTAACCAATTTCTGTGTAATAGGAAAGCATGATAACCAGCCAGTGGGATGAAAACAACCACTTTTTTGTCAATTAGAGTTTATGTGGCCTTGATTACACTGACACTAAGGACTGAGATGGCTTTACTCCACTTTTACATGCAAAATACTACAGATCCTGTATTCTTTTTATCCTACAAGGAGACAATATTAAACCTGCAAAAATTCTCAAGACAAGATTGAGACCTTGATTATTTAAGTGTATTTTTTTACTTTTTCTTTGATAAAGAAGTATCTAAACCAAGAAGTCCCAAATAATTCTAGAAAACACTGCAAGTACAACGTACATGCGTAACATTGCAACACTTTTACTCTAAGTAAGCATTGAACTAGAGATCTATCATAGCATACATTTAGAGTGTACCCTTGAGCAGCTCAGCTCAAAAAATGCTGATGAAAAGGTCTGTAATATCAAAACTATTTAGTAACTATTCCTGAAGCTATATCTTGTGAACGCGTTGCTTACCTTGTCATCCCCATGAAGCTAGGCCAAGGATGGAAGCAAAAAAGACGCTTGGTAGTGGAATGATAGAATCTTGCAGGATTGAGACATGAGAGTTAAATTTTGATTCAGTCTTAGTTTTGCTTCACTTAGTTACAGTGTTGTCAGTGGGGCAGTATTTGGTCTACTGAGAAACTAACCAAAAACTATATATACTGTTTCAAAGGTTAACCTGAGAGACAGTTCTGTTTTTTAAAAAAATCTCTGTGTTAACAGCCCTATGATAAATCATATGCAATGTTTTTGGGAAGGTAGTCCTAAAACCAGGAGGTTTGACTTGGGCTTTCAAAAAAAAGCCAAACTAATGTGCAAGGAAAAAGGAAATGCCATATTTCTCTAGAATGCAGTTTCAGGTATTGTTGTTAGACATTGTGTAGTCTGGCACTGAATTATCTTACTCCAAACCAACAGGCAGATCCATGAAGGAGTTAGCTCCTAATCCATCAGTGATAAAGTAATTTGCACTTTTCAATACTCTGTATTTACATTAGTATTTCACACTGACATATCCAAGTTAAAAAATGACAAAATAGAGTGGGCAGCTTGATCTGAGAACAAAAAAGTCTTTAAATGAATCTTTAGTTTGTCTGCTCTTGCTACCTCATTAATCCTAAAAGGTGTCAGTCAGTAAGTCTAATAGCTGTGAGTGTTAGTGCTGTGGTCAGTTCCAAATTATAGTATTGATTAATTGATTGTCTTCTTCCAGTTGTGAATTATATTAGTGCTGGCTCAGACTGTTTGGCTGAAAGCCAAAGCTTAATCTCTTGTGAAAGACAACAAACGACTCCACAGTTTCACTGCAGTGGTTAAGTGTGTGATTGGGAAACAAAACTTTTTGAATGATTATCTGATAAAAAAAAGAATATATGAGATATAATTAATATGTAGTTGGTGATAGTCTAATTCCAGCTGCTGAAGCAAAAAAAAAAGTTCTTTTTTTATCCAGACTTCTACAACCTGGAAAGAATAATACATCTGCTGAATTTTGAATGTATAAAATGGGGGGACAGGATGGGGAAGAGAAATCAAATAGTCACTGAGTGAAATTTCTGTAAGGAATTAATACAATCAGTTTTATGGTTTCAAACTAAAATGAAAATTGGAAAAGGAAGTGCAGGTCATGACTCGAGTCTTACTATTGACACTGCTGCCTGGAGAAATTTGCACAACACCTGTCTATCCTGTGAATGCTTGATTTTCAAGAGCATTAGGCATTCTCAAAATTAACATAAAAGAGAAAGAAAACCTGATATGTTGTTCAGCTTTTTGATTTAATAAGAATGTAAGGCAATTGAGATAGTCACCATTTAATCTCCATACCTTTCTAATAATTTACAAGAAAAAGGATTTGAAGAAAGGTTTCTCTTTCCCCTAACAGGGAGACATTTGTCTGTTACTGGTAATTTATGTATCTATTTTTATTTGGTTTTATACATAGCTGGACATAATTTTTTTCCCAATTAAAAAAAAATCACAGGAGGAGTAAATAATAGTTATAACTTTTATCATTTTGTTTGCTCTTAATCCAGACCTAATAAAGGTCATGGGAACTGGTGTCTTTTCCTGCTTACTCCACAAACCAGTAATGTTGCTTTGTTGAGATTTAACTTCATAGAAAAGCCATGAAAAGTTCTTATTCAAAGGAAAACCCTCAAACCCACAAAAACTTAGTAGGGTAGGAGTGGAAGGTGTCCCTGCCTATGACATGGGCGTTGGAACTAGACGATCTTTATGGTTCCTTCAAACCCAAACCATTCTGTGATTCTATGATTCTAAGCAATATATAAGTGCAAAAAAGGAAATGTAGTAATATTATTGTCCAAAATACTAAACATTTACAACCTTGGACTTGTTCATTTACATAAATTTAGAGAAATTGAAGAACTCAACCCTGAAGCCAGCTATCTTGGACATAAATAACAACTAAATTCTAATTCTGTGCAGGCAAATTATCCAATTTTAGATTTAAATCACCACCATTGTTAACAGTTAGTATGAAGGTTTAGTAAACAGCAGTAGGCAAAATATCGACACTATTTTTAATAAATAAACGTTACTGGATACCATTCGTAACATCAATCTTACAGGTTAAGATCAAAATAAAGGTTTTGCTGCCTTCTTGGGCAATGCTTCTGCTTTGTCTCCTTCCTCCACTGTGCTAGGACATTGTATAGGGACATTTTTCTCCTATTTCTGGGGAAAGAGAAGTGATGGAGGCAGACTTGGATGTGGTCCAACACAGTGCCAACTGAGAATGACTTAATCATTTTAGAATTATGACATCTTGTATCTGCCTGCATTCACTGTCTCATGTGCTAGGAGAAGGGAGCTACAAGCACAGGATACTCAAAGCACTACAGCAACCAGTGCTGGGAGTCCCACAGATCATATAAGGCCACCAGGGCAATCAGGGTTTCTATATGACAGAAAAACAGATGGGCAGGAGTCATTTGCCTAAATATAGATGTCTGTTTGACTGTCTTACCTACCCTCCAGCTGACACTCAGAAGGGGGATGGTCCCCTGTAGTCATTGTATCATATCTGACAGTCATGCATGAATATTCACATATGTTAGTGCATTGGAAATGGCATTAGGTGCCTATGTTAGGAAACTGAACCCTGCCTAATATATACCTGCAGCTTGCTAGACAAACTGAGGAAACAAACAAAGTTTACACACGTAGAGCAGAAAGGAGGTTTAATAGCATAAGTTGTGCCATGCAGGTGTATCAACCTGGAAAGTACCTCGCTTATGGAGAAGGGAGGGACAGAGTATTCAGCCAGGACTATATGAAAATTTATTATTCAGGTCAGGGTGCAAAGATGCAACTAATGCATTGTATAATTCAGTTATTGTTGGCTAACAGAATTTAGAACACTTGCGAATACCTTTAATCTATGTGGTGATTTATTTTCTTGCTTTATTTCACTCATTAACAACAGTGGTGTTGTTCTAAAAGCACAAAAATAAAGGATGTAGTTGAGACTACTGCCCAGGGCTAATAAATTTCATAAAGTAGCAACTAAATTCAATCAGCCTTGAGATTTATAGGCATCTGCTGCTTCTCTAAAAAGTTTTAACTGTTTAGTTCTCACTGCTTTCAGTTTCCCTAAATCTGTGAGATGTCTGTTCAACTCTGTTTTATCTCTATTTTCAATTTCTCATCTGCAGTGAGAAAATACATGTTTACATCACAGAGAATACAATAAGTCCAAGTACTTTTACTTCCTATATGAAGAGTGAAGAGCATTTAAAAGAATAAAATGTCTGTCATTCAACAAATTGACACTGATTGGGTGGGTTGGAGAATACACAAGTCAGCCAATAAAAGATAGTGATGAGAAAGCTACATTTAAAATACCACCTCTTCCCTAGGCAAAGCACACACTAGAGTCATATGTCCAGAGTGAGAAAATTCCTCCTTAGCTGATGTGCTTACAATGTCTTCCTGTGCACATCTTTTGTCTCACTCGTCCCTTATGAAGCAGCTGATAATGCCCAGCTCTACGTAAGAGGGAAATAGCACAAGCACTTTGCCAAGAAATGGGTTTAACACAGTCCTCAGCTAAGGAGGATTAAATCTACATCTCTTAGGGCTTTTTTGAAACTTGACTGGCTGTCTATAATTTAGTTATACTGAAGAAGACCAATCCATCCAGTTGCTACAGTTATTTAAAAGAAATCTTTGCACAAATGTATTTTTGATGATCTTACAAAATGGAACATAAATCCTTAAAACCAGAGAGGAGGGAAGATAGATTCATGGAAATACTCATTGCCAAGGAGTCCCATGCCAATAAATGGCTCAGGCCACATGTGGGTAATGGAATGAAACAAGAGAGAAGAGCAGTCTGTGGAATAGAATATTGCAGTTCTTAATTTTCTGCCAAAAGTCAACACAGCAGTTGTGGTTTGAGAAAACTGAAATGCTACAGAGCATAGATATTTTTTTCCAGTGTATAATCGGCCAAAAGGAAAAGTTCATTTGTTCCTCGTACCATGTACAGTAATTAAGTAATTACATGCATACAGTAAGAAAAAGTCCATGAAATGTTAAAGTTTTGAGTTATTAGAAATCTAAACCACAAGATGTGTTATTTTTCTTGGGAGTAAGATGATGAAGACTGAATGAAAACCTGAGAAAGCTTAATTTGACATTTTTTGTCACTTATAACAAGCAAAAACATTTTTAATGATCAATCCTTTATCCAACACATTTTAGTTGCAGTATGTTAAAATTATTAAGTGCAGTAACTGCTGTGCTTCACAGAGAAAATACTCATAAAATATACAGCTTTTCTTTGTGACATACAAAAAATTGTCGTGTTAATATTTTAACCTGTGTGTTCAGATAATTTCGTCTTGATAATCTTTTTTCCCTATTCTTTTTGCAACTACTGCAACTGAAGACCATTTTCTCTGACCACTTCCTCTCTAATATTTCCATGGTACAAGACTGTTAGTGTCTTGTTCCTTTTTGTGAAGCTTTTTGTTAGGACAGGATTTTTTTTAAAATCTCTAGACCAGCAAACATTTCAGGAGATATTAAAATTAAAATGTATGAAATGATTGTAAGTAAAATTAAGTATTTGAGAATCTCCAATAACAAGTCATGTCTAGACAGGTGGGGTTTTTTTACATTGAAATTTGCATAGTTTAAACTCCACTTTTGCACCATTTTCTTAAGGCATTAGTAGGCTTTTCTTTAGCTACCACTCTAATTTGTTTAAATAGACTATGCAATGGCATCGTATTTCTTGGTTTTCTAAGCATACCAGTATTTGCTAACTGATGATAAATACACTAAAGACAGAAAACATTGTATAAACATGAAAATATAAGGAAGCTGATAGTACTGAACGTGTAATTATTTTAGAAAGTGTCACGGTTTTAGAAAATTGCACCAACAGCTTGAGTTAGACTTGCGCAGGCTACCTTATTCTTCATATACACCCTTTTTGAAATAGCTAAGGGCAAAAAGATGCTCACAATTACTAATTTGTTTTGAAAGTCCTTGCAATAGCTATTTTAGAAAGTCAAATTATAATAAGGCAATGCATAGTCTGTTGCAATAATAGGTTAACAATTAAATGACTTATTTAAGAAAATATTTATAAACTACTAAATATTTATCATGCATAATTTAAGACCAAAAATCTTAATTAGAGAACTGTGAATTTTTACAGATTCATAAGACCAAAGAGCTGAATTATTACATGTTTAATTGATATGATTCATCACACACTTCATTTCAGCCTGGTTACTATTATAACTAATGAGCAGTTAGTATGATGCACTGCAAAATACTGATTTTTTTTCTTTATTAGACTTAAGCATTTGAAATGATTATAAACAAACATATGACTTCATCAGTTTCTTAGCTTTGTATTAACAAGAATTCCCATGCTGATATGATCAAAATTTCATACTTACTACAGCAATTCAGCCTACTACATCATTTACCTGCTTCCTTCCCTCTAGTTCTGCACCCGTCACTGCTCAGACAGGCCAGAGAATCTAGTACAAATTACTACTTAACCATCTGGAAAGCACAGCTAGACATGTGTTTCTTTAACAGGGAAATCAGGGTTTCAGTAGGATTTTTCTATAGGAGCCAGGGCTGAAGACACATTCGTATCAGAGAATCTGTGTGTGCAATGCTTACAGTGAGTGGGATTAAAGGGCTGGAAACCTAACTCTGTAATTCTGCCTGCTTCACCCTTATGTTGCTGACACCGAAGAAGGAATGATCTCCTCAGTGTCTCTCTCCCACTTTGTGAAAATTTACTGTCACAGGGCTCTTCCATCTTAGCTCAATTGAAATATTTCTGTTTCCAGGACTCAAGACAGTTCAGGAATGTCCAAGCTATGGTTTCAGTTTTCCAAATAGCAATGCTAGGACTATTATTTATTTTCTTTTTTTTTTTTTTCTCAATGGAAAATTTCTCACACCTGTTTGTTTCTACACGAATAGCAGCCATGTAGCATTTTTTCCTACCTGTTGTCACATGGTTTTGTGACAGTATAGGTATAATTTACAAGTGAGTAATGGCTTTTTATAACCTTACAAGAACTGAACAAATATTTTTCTTTTGTGAGTCACCCACTTTTTTCACAGACTTGCTTCACAGATAAACTAGTACAAGCAGGATTTTGACAAGAACAATCATAAGCAACTGCATAGCAGGAACTTTAGAACACCAGCTTGAAGAGGTAAGTAACTCAGTAAAACAAGAAAGCAATATTTCATGTAATCAGTTCTCATGGCAGCAAATGATCTGATATCTAGTGCTACCTCCAGGAACAAAATTGTTTATAATACAGCTCTTGTCTTTTCTGGGTGGACAATGATATTTTAAGGAGCTGGCCAAGGCTTTACTATGCTTTATCAATTTTTGATCAAGGAAGATACCTTTTCTAGTATGTCTTATTATTCTAATTAAAAATGGGGGTACATTATAAACCACACTTTCCAATTCCTGCAAGATAAGTCACAGAAAAAAAGAACAATGGAAACCCAACATACATCAAAGACTAGAGCAGAGTAGTGAAAGATATAAGACTATGAAAACTGCAAGCAGATACATCTGAAGCAAGAAGGGGGAAAGATGATTTTTTTATAATAATTGAAAGCCTAACTGTGGGGCAATAGTTTACAGAACTCTTTATTTTTCCAGTTATAAATGTAGGGTATTTTTATTCCTAGAACATCAAGAAAATGTGCAGCTGGCTTCTAGTTTTGTAGTAGACTTCTTGAACATTCTGTATACAATTATGTGTCTTACAGCCAACCCTGTAAGATACATGTAAATCTCTAATGAATACTAAATTTTCTCTTGAATATGTAATTAATCATTTCTGGTTTTTACTGCAATGACTACAAAATCTCAGTCTTGTGGGCTTTGATAGAAATGACCAAGGGAAGACTGGTTGGGAGAGGAAGTGGAACCTCAGATACAAATTTTTATGAATCATATATGGAACCAGGGCTGTGCCACTCATTACAAATGCTTCTTGAAAACCAGTAATAAAATAATCTCCTTTAAGGAAATGTGAATGAAAAAGAAAGGCAGATGCAGTTTTCAGGGAAATAATTTATTTGTGGGATGGGAGAAGAGAAACAGGAAAGAACAGCATCTACAGGAAATCAACTGTTAATAAATATCAGAAACTGCAGTCAAGTGACAAGATAAGCTGTAGCATATGTTCCGCCAGCTACAAAATGGAAATCATTTTCTATAGAAGAGATGCTGATAAGCCTGCCTCCTCCCCAAAAGGCAATCATTTTACATTTTATATTATTTGAAAAGAGCTTGATTATTTTCCTTTGGATGAAAACAGATGATTCACATTTACCTGTCAACAGAATTTTCAATTCACATGTTTCGCCTGCATACTTAAAGGCGTACAACCCAACCATAGCATGCTAGGGAAAAAAACTTTAGTGAGGTGTAAATAAATAATAATTCATAGCCACAAATATTGCTTTACCTTTGTCCTACTTCAAATTACTGTAAATTAAAACCAAATAGTCTATCAAAAGTCCATTTTTTCCAGTAATGGATAACACATAAGTATTTTCATCAAGATCAGATGACATACCACTCCAAAATAACACCCACAATGGAAGGCAGCATATGAAAATGATAATGACATAATTTGAAGTCTAGATTTAAAAGGAAAATAAATATCCCAGGTATGTTTGAGGTTCTCGCAGCAGGGTTGGTGTGGTAATGCATGCATAGAGTCTGATAGGAGGCAGGGAAGAACAAGTATAAAGGATACACAATAAAGTATTAATTGGGCATCAAGTTTTTATTACCAATATTACCTATAGGTGAACATTCGAACTTCCCTTTTATTAAGTTGGAAAGCTTGGAACTGGAGTCTGATTAGGGGTTTAAAGATTTGTGAAATATTAATGTCTTGACAATATTTCGGTGGCTTTCCTTCAGGACTTGTGATGCCCTGATGCCCCTGCTTGTCATATTTTTAGGTAACTAGGACAAGACAGATACAGATAACAAATGCATAGGCGGGTTTGGATTTTTTCTTCTGAAAGGGTTTATAAATCAGTAACTGAAAAACAAAAGGATTCCCTACCTCCCAACACACAAGTCACAAACAGCAACATACTTTCGGTGGAAATCTGGAAATCCCAAAGAAGCAGTCTTACAAAAGACCAAACTCTTGATCCTTGTGGATAGGCTTTACATAAGAGTTTTCCAAAGAAGAAATCCTCTATCAGTACTGTAGTACTAAGGGTATTGTATCTGCAGTGCTGTCTTTCTCCAAGGAGCTCTGGGCAGAGAACTTCCATAGAGGATGACCCACTCCCTGCCCTGTCTGCCTCTCACTCACATCCCTTCACCTCTGTTTTCCACCGGTGTTGCCCGAGACAGCTGCAGGAGGACTCCTCTGCAGGCTCGTACCACCCAAACTCTGCCCTACTCCCACTGCATCTAGGATTTTCCTATCCTAATCAACATGGGCAACATTTGACTTTAGGGATCTGTCAGGACAAAGTACAATTTACACTTGACAGAAGCTGGGGGAAAAAAATATCTGTTGATTTCCTTTTGCTTGTGCCAAGAGACGACCACAACATACATAGAAAACCACATTGGGCAACAGGGATTAGAATAAGCTAGTAACTCATGAATCTGTATCACAATGAGTTATGAGGACACTTGTCTTTTTTTTCAAATATTACTCATTCCTACAATAAGAAATAATGAAACACAGAGCCTATATTGTTTTGCTTGCTGAAGCTAGACAGCTGGACTGACGAGACTTTCAAAAAAGTGACTTTTTAGTACACAAAAATTTGTCCTGACATGAGCAGTAATATTAGGGTAAATAATAACAATCTGATAGCAAAAGAGTAACATATTTATTAAGTACTTACACAACATCTACTTCTCCTCATAGATCCTGGCAAAGAAAGTTGCCTAAAATAAGAAATAACAACCTTTTTGTAGTCAGATTTGTGTTAGTTTTTACAGTTTTTCATTCACCGACACTGACTCAAGACTGCTGTAAGGACAGTCCACAGAAAATTTAGAAGTCCTTTCCTAAACCAAAAAGCTTTTCAGAGAGTGACAAGTACAAGAACTATTTACATTTTAGTGAATTTTAATAATACTTAACCACAATTACTTAAGTGTGGCATTTAATTTTTAAAAAGACTGTATGTAAGTATGAATGATGCTAAATACTTTTCAAAGTTAATGAATAACTGTTCAAAAGAGGACTGTGCCAATGAAAAGTGTTATACAGGGGCAGATGCTGAATTTCAAAAATTTCTAGTCAACATCTAGTTGTGAACACCAACGGTTGTGCACATTGTGAAACAGTCAGCAGAGCAACTGTAGAATCAGCTACTTGATGTTTTATTTAAATTCCATAAAACTCTGAAATACCACCAGTTCCTCCCTTATGTCCATCATTATTCGTTTGCAAGTTTGACTTCTTGAAACAAAATTCATAATTCTGCTAATGGGGATTTTCTTTCCTGGCACAGGGACTTTGAAGTGCTTTTAATAGTGGTTTTCTGATTGAATTTGCAACTCGTGCCATTTTGACTTCATGTTTTCACTCTGCGCTGTGTATGACAATTTCATCCCTATTGAGATGACCCACAATCAGTAATACAATACTTTAAAAGAGGTTAATTGAATAGGGAAGTCATTATGGTAATTATTCCAGAGGACACTAGCACTAAAGGGTTTTTTAAGTGAATTTAATCTCAGGAATACAAAGACATTGTATTATCACTCCATTCATAAAACATTAAGGCTTCCTACCCTCATGGTCAGAAGTGTTTTAATTCTGCCTTTGGGCACATTTATCAAACATACATATAGAGTATAACCAGCTGTAATATAGCAAAGGAAGCTAAATAAAGTGGTGCATATTCTCTCTGGAAGATACTGTACCGAGTTAGGTTTCAGGGTGAAAAAAACCCGACCACCAGACAGACAGATTTGGATCAAGACCTTCATTAGACAAGGATCATCCAGGATGACAGCACACCCAAGCGATAGTGGCAAGCACAGGAGACAGAAGTTCAGGTACTTTTTTCTGGTTTTACAGTTAAAGGTGTATTCAAAATGGAAGTTGAATACTTCCTTTTCAGCATCCTGAATACTTTCAGGTCTTGCTGGCTTCACACTGTGTTTGTGCTGTGTACAATTGCATCAATTATACACCAAGGAAGGTGGAGTAAAATCAGGGAAAGGAAGATATTCTGTGGATAGAAGGCTTTTTTTACCTAACTCAAAATCACTTTATAGGGGTGAATCCTGGCCTTGTGGTCTGTATTTAAACACAAAGAGAACAAAACAAATACTTTCCAACTTGGATTCTCCGAGTGCTCTGAGTAGTCCCGTGGTTGCTCTTTGGGAGCTTTTGCAGCTCTCTATCCAAGTTCTACTGCACTTGTCTCAAATAAAAACCCATTCATCTAGAACTCTCTTAACAAGTTCAGATGTGACCCAGGACAAAGATCTTTTCTTCCCTTTGCCCGCATGTCTACTTTCAGAAACACAATGGACAGGAAAAAAAAAATAAAATCACAGCTCCTTCATTCTGTGTGTTGGGCTTCAAAAGCTTCCCTGCATGAACAGGAAGAGATGAGATCTTTGCCCATTTTTGCTTCTGCTGTTTAAAAAGGAAGAAAATCAAATATTTCTGTTACACATGACTGTATAGCAATGTACAACTGACTCAACTAAGCTGAACACAATAGAATTACATCTATATTTTTCATTTTCATAAGGAAGTCCCTTAAAATTTTTCACACAGTAGTAACAGATACTCTGGATGCTCTGGTTCTCTTCTCAGCTGCCATGTACTTCAAGCCCCAGTACCTAGGAGCAATATGGTGGTTCAGCGTTACTTAAAAGTAACATCCAAAGAGTGCAGCAAACAGAGAGATGTTTGTGTCTCTGAGATCTGCTCCTGGTGTATCCTAGAAACTCCCATAGGCACCTTGGGCTGCTTATGGCTGCCTGGAAAGCGTGACCACAGGAGGCTTTTGCTCTAGGCAAGTTCTAGCTCTCATTTCTGAAAACTCCTGTCTGCTGTTCCCCAAAAAAGGGTTTTTGAGGTTTAGTCTGCAGCCAGCTCCTGCCAAGGAATGAACCCAATGGCTTTTGGCTGTTGCCAGGGAGGGACCTACACATTGGAAAAGTCTGGTGTCACAAGCAGAGTTGGGTTTGTGCTGCTGGGCATGAAGAAGGGGCTGCTGACCTCTGGACACAGCAGGCCCATGCTAAGCAGCTGTGGAGGTGAGCCCCAGGACATGACCATGGGACCCATTATGAGGATCAAATACTGCAGAGGGGACATGGGATCCACCTGCTGAAATGGGACGTGGGCACCTTTACAAAAAGACTGCCCAATGTGGTGATGAGAGATTTAAACTGATGAGACAAGGGAGGGACTTTATGACCAAAAGTCAAATGAGAAAACAGCAAATGGGTATGATGATGAAGAGTGCAGGATGGTGGGAACAAGGGATACCTCAGGAACAATGAAACAGGACAAAGTGACATCTGCCTTAACTGCACTTAAACAAATGCTCTCAGCCTGAGAAACAAAGCAGGAGGTACTAGAGCTGCATGTGCAGACAGAAAATAATGGCAAAGTTGCAATGGCAGATGTGGTCAGCTTGCACAATCAGAGTGAGCAATGGGTGAGTACAAGCTCTTCAGGAAAGACACGCAGTGAAGACAGGATGGGAGCTGCCCATGATGTGAAAGGGGCAGCTCAGATGTGTGCAGCTCATCCAGGGCACAGACAGCTGGAAAGTAGTCCACTAAACATGACACTGTGTCATGACAGTGTGCTACAGACCACTCATCAAGGTGGCAAAGTGGACAAAGCCTTCTTGAAACAACTATCTCACAAACTTGTTTTCATGGGGGCCTCTGCTCAGAAGGTAAATAACAGGACAGGAGAAGCCAAGATTTATGGAGGGTACTGGGCATAACCTTGTAAACAGTCACCGGATCCATCAACTAGGGGTTATGAGCAGTTGGATCTGCTATTCCCTCACAGGGAGGAACAGGGAGGAGATCTGATAATCAATGGTATCTTGGCTGTAGCAATCATGTTAGCGATCATGCCCACCCACCAGAGCTTTGGTGGATGGGCATCCATGGTAGACAGCACTGAAAGGCAATGTTGCTCAGGAAAGCTGGCAGACCTTTAAGGATTTAAGGACAGCATCTCCAAGTGCGAGAACAGTTCACCATGATGCCCAGGGAGACAAGGAGACATACTGGAAGCTAGCTTAGCTGAGCAGGGAACTCATGACACAGCTCCAGTGCAAAAGACAGCATACAGGAGCTGGAAGCAGGGACAGGTTAAAAAGGAGGAGTTTAGAAGCACTACTCTGGCATGCAGGATTGCGACTAGGAAAGCCAAAGTCCAACCATGTTCAGAAATGGCACCGGAACATCAAGGGCAAGAAGAGCTTCTACATTAGCAGTAAAGGACTGAAAAAGGAAATGCTGGGTGGGGCAGGTGATTTAGTGACAGGAGACACAGAAGAGGCTGAGGTACTCTGTGCCTTCCTCCCTTCCTTTGCTCCGTCATCACCAGTGAGGTCTCCCAAGCCTCTGTGCTTAGTTAGAAGTATTCAAGGAGGAGAATGGCTAGCAGTGGATGAGGTTGAGTTGGGAATTATTTGAGACAACTTGACAACTCTGTTCGATCTGCTGAGTTGCAACAGAGGTGGTAGTTTTGGCAAGGACATTCTGTGTCATCTTTGAAAAGTCGAGGAGACTGTGGAAGATCTCCAACCACTGCAAGAAGGCAAATGTTACATGAATTTTCTATGAGGTTCACATGGAACACATGCAGAAACTACATACTGGGATTGGCTTCACTTTGGTGGCAAGGAGAATCATGGAGTGAATTCTCTGGGAACATATTTCTGGACTCAGGAAGGAGAAGGTGATTGGAAACAGCCAAAATGGGTTTTTCTTTCTTTTCACTTGACTGCCCTGGTGATAAAAAGACTATGTCTGTGGACACAGATGACATTTACCTCTACTGTAGCAAAGGTCTTGTATCCAAATTAGAAGATCACAGTCTGGATGTGAGGACAACCAGTAAACAACCAGTTGGATGGTTGGGCTCAGAAGGCCATGGTTAACTTAGTTGTATTCTGCCTGGAGCCTGGCAAGAAGTGCTGTAGTGCAGGGTTTGTCCTGGGAGTTTTCCTATTTAACATCTCTATCAGTGACCTGGAGGAGGGGATGGAGAGCACGGCCATTAAGTTTGCTGATGACACCAAGGGGGAAGCAGTTGACATGCTTGGGGGCTAGGCTACCTTCTGGGGACCTGGATAGACAGTAGAAAGGGGCCACAAGGGACCTTGTGAAATTCAATTAAGACAGAGACCAAGCCCTAAAACCAGAGCCATGCAGCAATGGCAGTGTGGGACTGGTGGCACCAAGGAGGAGTTCTGTGGAGATGGCCCTGGGTCTTGCTGGACAGTGATCTGAGCAGGAGCCAGCTCTTCTGCAGCCAGCAGGAACAGCACCATCTGAGGCGGTGTGAGCTGGGGTATAGCATCAAGTGATCACCCTTTATTCAGCACTTGCTGTATCATCTAGATACAATGTCCAGTTTTGGGCATAGATATACATAAACTGGAATGAAGTCAGCAGAAATCACTGCGAAGGGGCTGAAGTCCTTGCCCTGTGAAGAGAGGCTGTGGTGCTGGGACTGGTTCAGCCAGGAAAAGGGACAGCTTTGGGGGCATCCAATAGTATCACCAGCACTGGGGGGAGGGGATGGAGGAGGTGCAGCTGGGCTCTTCACAGGGGTACATGGCAAGAGGGTGAGAGGCAGTGATACAAGCTGGAACACAAGAGGCCCAGGCTGGAGATAAGAAGAAGGGTTTTGCCCATGAGGACAAGCAACCAATGGGTCAGGGGACAAAGGAGATCGGGCTGTTTCTGGCTTTAGGGGTTTTCATGCCCTGAGGAACCTGGTCTGAGTCCAGAACTGGCTCTTCTCTGGGCAAGGGGCTGGACTCTTCTAGCCTGAATTATGCTAAAATCTGAAGAGATCAAGCTATGACAACTGGTCAAATTCCTTTAACGGAAGTTGAAACTTCAATATTTAAAATAGGACAATACTTTTACAGCCTCAAAGATGTGGTTTTTTTTCCAGGAGAACATGTCCAATAATCATCTAACTGAAAACAGCAATATTTGCTTATGAGCTTTCTAGTTGAGATTGTATTATCAATAGAAAAAGCCCGGAAATTTAATGCTGCAGGGATTTATTTTTTCTTTAGCCTAATGCTTGAGCATGGATATCTAGTGGATTTGCCCTGTTTCTATTATCTCCTTATCAATAGAACGTGACAGAATGCATACTTTCCTCAGACAGGCTGCATTGCACAGCCCAGATGTGTATAAAATCTGATTAAACATGCCCAATGACAGTATTCAGCCTTTTAAGGTACAACATGGTTGACTGTTTTTCCAAGGCTGTGAGGTCCCAACTGCTGGGTGACAAAGATAATGGCAACAGCTTTTCCCAAATGAGAGCCAGGAGCAGTGAGCAGTTACTGTACACGCATTTAATAACCTGACTCAAGGCTTTTAGCATTCCTGTAGGAATTCCTAGGATCGGTGTTAAGATATCCTCTCTTTCACATCATGTGGGACTAGTATTAGGAGACAGCCACAGCCTAACAGTTGTGCAGTTCCTGAGGTCATATTTACATAAGGTCTTTAGGTACCTAAACAAGCAGATAAATATATAATGTGATTTTCAACATGCTGCCATATTAGGCCCAGTCAAAGCACAGAAGTCAAGAACCTTAGCAGATAAAATGTTCAAATAGCTTAGGAGTTAAATCTGGGAGAGAATATAAATACTGCAACACTGCTGTTTCTGTTGGCAAATTTCAGATACCCCAACACAAAAATGAAAACCAGTATCTCTGGGTAGGTATAGTCTTCTCATGCAATCCAAATGGAGTTTAGTACCTCTCACTGACTTCACAGATTGCCAGTGCTCCAGCTGATTTAATGCTGACCTACAAGTCTTCTCTATAATGTTTCTCAGCCTTTTTTCTAATGTCTTTGCATTTCCCAACCTAATTCTTTCTGTCTGCTGTATTTTGTGGTAGCTGCATGTAATTAGCATACTCAGTGGCTAAGGAGAAAATCAGGAGAAAATCACCAATTTCATGGAAGTTGTTGCAATGTGAAAGATAAATACATACTCCGTGACAATATTGAACATGTTTTTTTAAGAAATAGAGTTAGACCTAAACGTTTAAATCCTGTTTTGTTCAGGCTTTAAATCAGTTTAAGTGTAAATTAATACATTCATATTTCTAAATATGTTTGCTAATTTTTGATTGTGTCTGCCAGGGCTAAAGAGAAAATTAATAATAATAATAATAAATAATATATTAATAGATACTTTAAATTTGGATTTATAGGGTACATATGAGTGTTCTTTGCTCCTTGTGGCTGGGTCAGAAAAAATATACTGAAAGCAGCATTTCCTGACACAACACTTATACCTCCAAGTTCATGGTCTGCTTCTGTGTTGTTGCCATTTCGTAAAGTACTGTGTGAAGTCTTTTATGGAATGGTAACACTCAGAATAGAGGAGGGGTCTTTTCACAGAGACCTTCCCACTCCATTCTCCACTGGGATGCAAATTGCTCCAGGCGGCCATGGGCATGTACTATACATGGGGAGAATCGAGATTTGTATATCTGCTCATCTTTCATTTTTAGTGCTTGTATCTCTGCAAGAGATAAATTGTTATGGTTTTGCAGACTGGAAGAAGTTCAACCCTTAATTTATCTCATTCATACACGGTAGCTAAACAGATTATACAGTGATTAAAAAGCGCTAGAGTTCAGTAGCACCCTATTTTTCAATATGGAGTGCCACGTATCCTAGTTTTTTTATACTGTATGCAAACTGATGTCAGATATCTGGAAAGTTAATAGTTTTAGAAATAGTAGTTCATTAAAGAAAGGGAGGGAAAACACCTAACGAACACATGATGATCTTATAATTGAAATAGTGTATCCTGTAAAGACCACTGACACCGTTAAAGGACCCTTGTTGTGAGGAAACGCCTTTCCATCATTCTGTCATGCATATAGCAGTAAACAAAAGATGAACGCTTTCTGTTTATTGCAGAAAACAGGCAAATGTGGCCAAGTGAGACAGGAAATAGGAATAAGTTCATAAAGAGCATGGTGGCTGTGTCTAAGACTGTTTTTATTTTGAAGTGCCTTAGACTGGACCCAGAAATAAAATCCATTTGATAACTAAGGGCTTCTTGATTATACCAAGACAAAAAGGCAGTATCAGCAATAGTACATGTCCATTAAGAATTATGTAAGGTGCAGCAAAAGTATGCCTTCTGAGTGTAGAAAGGGGAACACAGATGGGAGGGTGGCAGACTGACTTGTCATTTACAAAATCATATGGCAAGTTAAGAGAAGAATTGCCTTGGAGATATGTGTCCTTTACTACCTAAGCTACAAAAGGATCCTGATTCAGCAAAACATTTAAGTTAGTGTTTCTTAAGTCAGCAAGTGCAACCTGCAGAACATATTAATTATGACATACACATACATTTAGAAACATGAAAATGGAACAAACTATGTACTGAGGTTTAGTACACAGGTAAATAGAGCACAGAGACTAAGGGAGTGACTTGGAGGTAGCTTCATAACCCAGAAAAGGGGAGTCAAATCTTTTCAATAAATGGCAGTATTTGCTACAATAAACTTTTCAGGTCACTCAACTGACATTTAGAATAGGCAGCAACAAAAAAAAAAAAAAAAAAACAAACAAAAAAACCAAAAAAAACAGGCCTGTATTTTCTTCACAGTGTTAAGAATTTAGAAAAAGGCTTATAAAAATTTCTGGAAACAGCGCTTCCTTTCTAGGCAAGCTGCAATTGAGAAATAATGGGGACGTAATTAGGAAAATGTTCATGGAGGATGCTAGGCTGTCACCTGGCCCAGTAAGGTCTAGACAGATATGGGTGAAGTGTAACGGTTATTTCATGTTATACCTCAGCCAAAGAAACCTCAAAATGAATTGCATCTTATGCCTGCATGGAAAGGATTCTTAATGAAGCATTTTATTTTATTATTTTGTTCTGAAACAAAGATTCACGCAAAAGAATAGGGCACGTAATCTGACCTAAGAGTCTTGGTCTTAGTGTAAAGACCAAGTAAACTGCTGTAACAACAACCTTAAAATTACCAATGTTTTTAGAAATAGGTGAAATACATAGTTATTGAAAGACACAAATTAATTTGGAGTAGTTTTCTATATCTCTAAGGGTGGTAATTTAGTCTAATGGGAATTTAATAACTCATATTAAGCACATTACTAATCTGATGTTTTGCTTACAGTAAATTAGAACTACTGAGATTATAAATCACTTATTTAAAAGGAAAAGAAATCTCAAATTTCACTGAAAACCTCTCTTAGCTGACAAACAGCAGGTAGGAAGAAGTCTTGTTGTTTTCAAATGAGTTTCAATCAATTTTTGTTTTCATGTCTTGTACATAAGTAAACACAGTTAATTAAGGCATCTTGTCTCACTGTCTGTCATACGGCAGCTGTAAAAGCTAGATTACTGCATTTAGTCATAGCCCTGAGCTAGGGCCAGCACAGTGCAGCACTGCTTCAGGAGGCAATTTAGACAATTTTTGGGAGGCATCTGTACAAGACAGCATGCTGTATCTCTTGGAAGCGGGAAAAACAGTCTTCCCCTGGGCACTGTAAAGTCCTATATGCTTTTGATTCCCTCCCCTCCCCATTTTTTTTATGCTAAAAAAACCCTGTGGAAGAGCCTCAAATCAAGCTGCTGTCAGTGGATGGCAGCCCACTGAGAGACCAGGGGAACTTCTTCTGCCAACGTGGGTAATATGTTAGGAGAAGCCACAGACTGTCCTTATATGAGCCAAAGAGATTATTCTTAACATACATAGAGGTATACATGACACCTGCATAAATAAGAGCTGTCTGTATCGTAAAGAAATGATATTTAAATTTCACCTGCATGCATCATAATTTTTCCTTTGAATAACAACTGTGTAAGTTTATAAAAATTTGAAGTTCAGACAGCTTTGATTATACTTAGACCTTAATTCACTGCTCTGTGCAGCAAGTCAGCAGCCTGGATGATGTTCTCATGAACTTTCTCATTATCACTGTAATGCATAACCACATTAGACTAAGGTATTTGCAGAATAACAGCTTTTGATGCAAAATTTTTTTGCATTCCTTAGATTTTTCAATGCTAATGGTTTAACTGACGCTTCTTTAATGTCTCAATTGCAGGTGCAAATTTAGTAACTGAAGGAAGAGGTATATTCCATAATACATTGCTATTTTATTTTCTCTGGGTGAAACTTTAATCACAGCATTTCAGCATTTTGTTTTTTTTTGCAAAGATACAGTCACACAAAATATTCATAGGAGTATGTGGTTGTTGAGAAATTGGTATGACAGTTATAGTTTAAGATTATGTTTTTTTCTTTTGGGGCAACTTTTTTGAAAGAACTATGTACATCTTTACTCTGGGAGACTGCTAACAGGGAGTCTAAACCATGGAAAGCACAAGCACATGAAGTGCACAATGGAAGGCAATGTGTGAGATTTGTCTTTGCTACTCATGTTCATATAGAGATACACAGTCCAGTTTAAAACCTAATATAACAAATATAATATCTGTTTATTCCCAAGCAACACGTGGCCTGAAAGAATAAGACGGTGACTAACAAACTTGTAGCTTTTTGTCTATAAGGTCATGTTCTAAAGCTGTTTGAACTTCACAGTTTGGACTAGTTTTGTTGAAGCTACATTTGTAATGGTGTAATTTACCTCAGTAATGCTAATGCCTTAAGGAATGGGTTACAGATTATTTAGACCTGAGATATGTAAAAACTAGAGACAAAAGTAAAGCTAAGTAAGCTTTCAGCTTCTTTTATTTGACAAATCATATCTGCTTTAATAGAATAACAGGTTAACTAACCAACAAGCCACTTTCACATAAGAAATAAATGCTATGAAAGGCCATTAAAGTGAATTCTAATTACAGCTCAAAAGAGCCAAACAAGAAGTATAACAGTGACACTGATCAGAATCAGAACATCAAACACACACTACTCTTTTTTTTTTCTTCTTCATTTTGTCTCTCTGCAGGGGGCATCTAGTGAACAGTCCAAAATAAGATTCTATGATATGAGTAACTTTGTAGGATAAACAGTGCTGCGTTAATGTATTCTGGACACCAGAACATAAAATTCAGATGTATCGATCTCTGTAAATTGATAACAATGAAGATAAAATTCTTGGAGTCTAGATATCAGTATCAGCACAGGAAAAGAATGATCCAGAGAAGATTCAGGAAGAGGACATTTACCTTATTAACAGTTCCTTTTAGGTTTAAAAGTATGAACTGAAAAGGTATTTCCTGTATGGAATTTCTGTGTATAGTTGCAGTGTGAGCTTTTGCAGTGCATCTACATAGGAGGATTCTTAGGGCTCGAGCTTCTCTGAAACAGCTTATCCTCTTATAATTCTTACCTAAAGCTACTTTATGGATGATGAATGACAGCATGACAAACTAATACACAGATGTAAAAGGAAATGTTTATCATCTACTGGAAAAATAATGGTTGGAATTGGCAGTTGCTGAGAACTCTCATTTACAACATAACAGGATTTAGGGGCACCCTGCTAAGGAGAACAGTTTTAGATATCCCCGTTATTTGCTGATGGACGTCATGTTTCCTCCAGCTGTCAGGAACACAGCTGTTCTGCTTCCCTTTGAGTGATCAGTGCTGCTGATGCCCTCCAGCTAACATGTTCTTTGATAAGGTCCAATGGAGAGCTGTGAAAGAGCGGAACACTGGGCTTCTAACAGCAAAATGCAAAAACAGATTTCACAACAAATTGCATTTTCACTGCTGCCTGATGTCACCCAATTAGAATGGGCTGAATTTGTTCTAGTACAGTGACTTGGAAGGAATCACAATGGAACAGTTTTTTTCTTGTGATTGTTAAAGGAATTTCAGGGAAGGATTGCTGTCTGCTAAAGAAGATGGTGTCATGATATTCTGTATAACTTATTAAAGCTGCCTAAAATAGAAGAATTGGATCCAAAGGGCCACATTTTGTAATTTCATTTTGAAATGTATGTGTTCTGGATCTGATTGCATCACTAGAAAAGGAAATATTGATAAGAAGTCATCAAAACAATAGCTATATTTTCCTTCTTAGCTATGTGGAATCTTTTCTTTCTTTTCCTACTGCTTCGGAAATGCATGCTCAATTATTTAGTCACGTAGGTGTAGATAAGTGTATGATGCTCAGAACAATTTCTGAAGTTCTAATTGGATGCAAGTCATGAAGAAATCTTGATGTCAAGGAAAGTAGTTATCTAGGTGTGTAGGGGATATTTAAGAAACATGCTAACCATTAAACCAGTGGCAAAAACATAGAAGAAGCTACATATGTCATATCTGAAAACAGTATATGATGCTTACTGTGGAGATAAACACAGTTTGAGGAAGAAACCAAGGGTTCTCCTGACTCTTCAATCTGAATATATTCTATAAACATTAGGCTTAATGCTTCTTCAAATGCTTTTCCACCAATGCTTATGTTTTGTAGTGTTATGATTTCCATGGGCCAAAAAGTCATATTGCATGAACCAGTGACATTCCATTCATTTACAAGCAGTATATCTGTGTGACTACCTGGTTGAATATGTGATGCATGAAACTCTCTAGAAGTAGTTCTAATTCACATTTGTGTCAAGGAATTCAGAATCTTATTCTTTCAGAAATAAGAAACGTTTTCAATATTCATTATATATATTTTTCAGTAATAAAATTGATGAGTTCTACATTGAAATAATCCATTAGGCAGAAAGAAATTATTTTCTCATTCCTAAATATTCCAGGTTTTCTGCAGCAAAATTCTTTACCTTTAAATAAACTCTCTTACCAAGTTAAGTTACATCTTAGAGTAACCTTCCTTCTCTTTTTTGATCCCCTTTTTTTAAATATTCTAAAAAAAAATTATTGTTGGTTTACAAATCTGATTACTCCTATACTGATTGGATTTAATAATTTTTATTAAAAAATAAATAATATTGAAGACTTCTGTTGTTTCTGTCAGATCTGGAAACTGCTGTCCAAAGCTAAGGGTTGATGCGTAAATGGCGAAAGTTGGTACTTGCCAAAAGGCTGTGGAGCACTGTAGGTATCTGTTCAGGAATGAAGCTGAGGTTCATGAACCTTATATAATGACATATAATGTCATAGTCTCAAGAATTTTTTTTTTTTCAAAATTTTAATTTTTTTAAGACTACAATATCATTCCCGTAACACAATGGCAAAGTGCTATGAGGAGAAAGGACCAGGAAAAGGCAGCAGTGTAGAAGACAGTACAGGTGCAAAGCAAAGGGAAAAGTTTAGAAAACTGAGAATACTAAGATAGTGTTTTATGTCTTCTAGAAGGGTAAGATAGTGCTTTTTGACATTTTGTGAAGGTAGGTTTTAAGATGCCTCTGCCCTAGTATGCCAAGGCACATTGTCTCTGGACTTTTATGCAGTTTTCTCAAACTAGGTGCAATTGCACATGCCAGAATCATATGTGAATGAATACCATGGTGCTTGATATATCCTCCTCCCTGTCAATGCCTCCCCATTCTTGCTTCCCCTGCAGAAACAGCCATATAACATGCATGGTACTGGGTTAGCAGGACAGTAATGAAGAGTGAGTGGCGAGAGAAGCTGCTCTAAACCACCAGCAAGTCATCCAACAGTGCCAGAGGAAGCCTCTCTGGAAAGTCAGTCTTGCAGAGATCACAAGTGCCTCTGCACTGTTTTGCAATGTGACCTTTAGCAGTTATGAATCTATCTAGTAAGACAACACATGGAAGTAGGACAAGACATTGAGTGCTAAGTTATTACAGTGTGAAATATGATCAATAAAGTCTCTAGCAATATAGTATACTATTGAGCTAAAGTGACTTGGTGTGGGAGGCTAGGACCATAGCAGTGATAAATGTGGAAAGCACATAATTGCATTACCTTTCTCAGTACAGTTTCTTGCAATTCCATCTTATCCCACTAACTTTTCAATAATTTTTCATTCTCTTTTTTTGGCAATTTATAAGACATTTAGAAAGGGAAATTTGAGAACATTGAGTGTTTTTTCCATGTTCTCAAATCACTTTGTACTCATTATTATGGTTAGTATAAGAAATAGTATTTATTAGACCAGCTCTGTAATTTCTATAGGTTTAATATTTCTAACAAGGCAAACAAAGTAAACTTTTGAAGCTTTACATTGCATTATAGACAAGAAAGATGCAGATAACCTTCCAGGCCTGAATTTTTTAATATCTTATGGAAATTATAGAATTACAGAATAATACAATGAATGATACTGGAAGGGACCTCTGCTGAAGAATAGAATGTACAAGACCTGAGCAACGTGCTCAGGTTGTTTGTTAAGTCAAATATTCAATATCTATAGAAATAGAAATTTGACAAAATTGCTGGTCAACCTCTTCCAGTATTTGATTAATCTGTTCAAGTGTTTGAGAAGTGTTTGTTTTTAAAAAAAAATAGAATTAATCTTACTAAGGTTTCCTATACTACAACCTGTGTTTGCTTCCTCTTCTCTTCATTTTGTGTGCTTCTGAAAAAAGTTTATCTCCATCTTCTCTAAATCCCCTCATTAGGTAGTTAGACAGCAATAAAGTCTCCGCTGAATGAGCCTTCTCTTCTTAAAGGTGAACACGTTTCAGACAACTTGCTCCATGATCTTCCTATGGATTGAGGTGAGACTGACTTACAGTTCCCTGGATCTGCCCTCCTGTGTCTTTGAAAGGTGTATATTTTTCTGTGACCTACTTCAATGTGTTAAGGACACCATTTCAATTGGTAATTGCAGACACAGATTTTGAGATTCTGCAGAAACTATAATTTATTTGCAATCCATCCTCACAATATAGACTTGGTTCCCTTATTAAAGGTATGAACATGATTAAAGTTCTCCTTTTCTCTTCCTACCAGCTATGAAAAACACAAAACTGAATCAGATCTTGAAACATTCTTTGCAGATTATACATAGTTATCAAATGAAATTCTTGTAGTTTCTGCAAAGTCATAAAGTCTTTTATAATTTTCTGAATGATCTTTTACATTTAGTACAGTGTGAGAGTGCTGTAAAGCCTCTGTTCTATTTCAGAAGTAAAATAATTTATACCAGGGGTTCTTTTTTTTTTTTTTTTTTTTTTTTTGTGGAAGAAGGTTGGCTGAATGGGTACAACATACAACACAAGAAGGAAACTATTTAGGTAACTGTGACCCATAAATGCTCTCCCCCTCCTGCAATAAAATTGTGTCAACATCTTTAAAGCATGTAAAGAATGATTCATTGTAAACTGAAATACAGAGGCAGTTGTTTAAACTCTTGTGCTGGAAACTTAAGTAAATACACAGTGCTATCAGTATTGTTAAATAGGAAGCAGTTAATTTTTCCGTAATATCCATATTTTGCATAGACCTTCTGCTTTTTTGCTAATACTCAGCATTTTTTTTTTTTTTTTTTTAATATAATCAGTCTTTGTCTTCCTGGTGACATTTAAAGACTTCTGTTCTCTATTTCCTTAATATTCTATGTAAACATCACATTAAATATTTATGGAATTCACAATTTGTGGCTGTGCTGCCAAAGGCAAGTAGATAAGAGACCAAAACTCTTAATTTCTAACATAAACCATGATGAAATCATTAAAGTTAAAAAGAAAGAAAGAAAAAAACCCCTGTTCTCAAAGTATGAAAATTAAAAGAGCAGGTAGATATTTTTCCATCTACACAACTAGAAACATTTTTAGGATTTTATTTTTAGTCTGCATACACAATTCATTTCACAGAGCAGTATTCAGATTTATGTCTGCATCCTTCATGGATATTTCACTAGTAAAACTAGGCAGGTGAATAGCAGTATGGCCATCATCAATGTACAGAAAATAATATCAGATGCTAGAGGTCATGATATTAACAGACTATTAGCTATTCAACTGTATTTAACAAGCTAATGCAAGTGGTCTGCAACTTGCAACCCTGGAGTCTCACAGATCTCTTTAACCTGTTTGCAGAAGCACAGATGTTATTACAGAGTCACTGCATTCAGGCCACAGGACCAGAGTAAAGGTAATGCTTCATATCAGTAGCATTCAGCAAGGAACGGGTAACTTGAACCTGGTAGATCACTGCGGGCATGAAGGATCAGATCTGCGGTACACTAGGACACAGTATTGGCTGAGCATCCTGAGCACCTTAATGAGGCTGTCTCAGAGCACTGGGCTAACAGGGTGAGATCTGGGTTTATGAGGCACAGATTTCTCTGTAAAAATTATGATAGCTGTGATTCAGTTTCTCTACCTGTACTGAAATCTGCCTGCCCACCTATTTATCTTACTGCCTATCTACATACTTGTGTGCGCTGGGACATCTGCCTGATTTTTGCATACACTAGCAGAAGATGCATCTTGTCACAGATTATGAAATTTAATAAATGCATTGCTTATCTAACCCTAGACAAATGTATAGGCAGAATGTCCCAAGTAATAATTAAGCTATAAATTTGAATGGAAGATACTGGATATTGCCATACACTCATATCCTTAGGGAGCTGTGTAATATAAGACAAAATGTCTAGTATTTCAAAGTGCAAACACTTCATGATAAACATTCCCCACAGAGATACCTTATTGGTATTACAATGAGTCTTTATTATAGGAAGTTCTTTTGTACAAGGAGAAGATGAATTTGGCACTTTAGCATGTTAAACAGCAGTTTCATCAGAGCTGTATGGTTCACAAAAGATTAATCTATCCCCTCGGAATATTCATGAATCAATAAGAAAGTTCCCTGAGTCCAAACAATATTGCTGCTGTTGGCTAAACAGGGTGCTCTACATTCTGATGAACCAGAACTTACTCCTCAGAAATGACCATTTTTTGGAGGAAAGGGAGGAGTGAGGTCTCCATGTTTCATTCATACTATGCCGTATTAGATACGCTGTGTTGTGTTATTTTTCAAAGGATGCAACTCTTCTGAAACAAAGTTGGGTATAATATTTGTTTCTACCGGAAAGAAGAACAGAATAAAAACCAGGTGCCAACTTCCAGACAAGATCACTGCTAATGCTAATCATATGTACATTGTTTAATTATAGTGGTATATTGAAAAAAAGGGGGATTATAAACTCTGTCTCTCTGGTGTGAAGTTAGGCTGAGTAGTTCTGTAAATTACTTATTCATTGATTCCCTACTTCTGTTCTGTAGAAGTCCAGTTTCCTAAAAATTGGCTTTATGCCTGCACGACTGAAAGTAATGTATCATATTAACATTAGCATGTTAATACAATGAAAACTAATTAGAAATACAGCAAATACATGCTAATCCAGATAGTGGCATCTCATTAACAGGGCAAGATACTTCTGTTGTTTGTTGTCCCGCGTTCATTTCAGTTGACAATTTTTAATAAGTGTACTTCACTGAGCTTTCCCTTAAGAAATTTATTCTAGTCTGTGTGGAAACACTGTGATTTTTTCCACCTCTCCCTGACCAGATGAGGAATGAAAACAGGAGCAATGCATCAAAGGATCTCCTCTCCTTATTCTCAGGGTAAGTCATGATTGCTTCCCAATGTGATGAAAATTTCTACTGAACTTTGTTGTTACAGCAACATTTCTCTAGTTACACTGCTGTGGTCTTAGTCTGTAAAAGGAAAGACTTGTGAGGTCAGAAAAGATCATTATACTAAGGGAAAAGGGTCTTGATTACAGAGCCACTTAATGTTGAACATTGACTGGGGCTGTATTATTCCTTTCACATTGGCACTATGTGAAAGATGACAAAGGGCTAAAGCTATCCTGAAGTGTTACAGCAATTTAATTGTACCAGAGGTACTGTACTAGAAGTTTTAAGTGTTTGGCAGGGAACAAGGCAACTCAGTCACATGAATTGCTGAGAACCATGTGAAAAGGCAGGATGCAGTCAAGGGGAAAGGAGGCTTGCCTTCATTGCTACACCTTTGGCATTTGCAAAAGAGTGCAGAATATGTGGGAAAAGAGCTAGCAAATTATGGTAGGTGAGTTTTCTGGGTAGTCGCTTAGTTTCCATCTGAATTTCAAAATACTTTGCAACAGCAACGTAGAGTTCCGGGGAAGGGATTCCAGATAAATGAGAGCTAATTGGAGATGCCTTCTAGTAGGTATTCTACACAGTTAACCATGGGATTGCCAAGGGACAATATGAAAGGCAGCTGTTGTCTGATACCATCTGCAAAATTGCCCATCCTACCCAATCCATGTGCTGCTATTACAGAAGAGTTACAGATTTACAGAGAATAAAACAGTGAAAAACACTGAAATGGAAGTCTATCCTTTCTGAATCCTCCTTGAAGTGGTTACCCCCTGCTCATGTAAGTGGAGGGGACAATCTGGGTATAAGTGTCTTGATTTGCTATTACTGAACTGCTAAAAGGGAAAGGCAAGCTGAGCAGGAGGTGGAGCTGTTCTGGAGCCTTTCATCTGGTTTCCAGGGAAACCCATTTTTCAGTTATTTGCACGTTCAGCACATCTGGTTCATTTGGACTCTGGCTTTTTGAAAGTGATGAATGTGTCATGGGAAAAATGAATGGAAAAATAATTTAAGGAATTAATGGGATGGAAGGAACATAGAATTCTTTTAAAAATGCAGCTATGTTTTCCCTCTCCCTTCTCTCTTTTCTTTTTTAAGTATAAACTTATGGATAATATTTCTTCTGCATTTTGCAATGCCTCAGGACAGTTAAGGAAGTCCATCCCTTTAAATAAAACAATATATTTTAAAAGTGCTTATATCTGTATATTAGTATTACTAACACAAATCATGATCATTGACTCAAGTGGCTACTACAGGAAGAAATACAGGCTGAACAGAAATGGAAATCTGAACAACATAAGAATATGCTTGTTTATACGTTGACAGAGAACATCCTATTATTCTCAAAATAGAAACCATTTTATTTTCAGAACAGCTACACTAAAAGATTGCTGGTAATCTAGACATAAACGTGAGAAATACAAGATCATTATTTAGTCAAATGGTTTCATATATGGACTACACAGTTAAGGAAGGTTTGTATTACACAAATTTTGAAGTACCTAGTCTTTTTATTGTAAACACTAACTGACTTCACTTGACCCAATTCCCATTGAAGTCAATGGGAGTTTTCTATTCTACTACAAAAGCTTTTGACTCAGGTGTTTAATGACCTTGTTTCACAGCATAGTATTGAATGCTTTATGCAATTCTGTTGCTGTGTGTGCAGAGCACTGCACAAGGCAAGAGGTACAAAAGACACAGAATTTAAGACTCTTATTTTCCTGTTATGGAAAATGATAAAATAGTTTATGACAAAGGAGGGCTGCTAAAGCCTACTATTATTTGATAAAAAGAAAACCTTTGTAAAAAGCCTATGGCTATATAGACACCACAGAGGTTTCAGTAATTCACATACTTAGAACTTTTTTATGGATGCTGAGCCCTCAAATGCATGTTTAGTTCCTGTTTTTGAAAATCCTGACCTGCATGCAGGTGACTATTTCTGAACTCTGTTTCTGTAGCATAACATAGCAACACAGATCTGAAATATGCAGATAGAATGCTGTCATGTCTAAGAATACCCTTCTCTTTTAGAAATCAGAAATCTTTAACACTAAGTTTATACTTATTATTTGCTATTTATTCAAAACATGATGAGGAGCAAAGGAAAGACAAAAGTCCCTATTCTAAAGCATCTGCAGTCTGTAGCAGATTTTCCATCCACAAGGATAGAGGCCAGTGATAGATGTATGCCAAACCTGCATAAAACTATGCTGATAAACTCATGTTTGGATTCTTTTCTTTCCTTTTCTTTTCCTTCCTTTCTTTTCTTTTTTTTTTCTTTTTTTTTTTTTTTTCCCCTTTTCCTTTTCCTTTCTTTTCCTTTCCTTTTCTTTTTTTCAGTTGGGAAACAATCATCCTTTAAGCAATGATCATGTAAAATGAAGGATCTCCAAAAAAGTTACACACACTCATATCATGAACATAGTATTTTCATTACAGTTACAGATATTTAGCACCATGTAGGGTCACAGCAGTATAATTAGTGATGTTGATTGAAATGATGCAATAAAGCAAAAATGAACTGTGGGGTTTTTTTAAGATTATGTAATTCTAAATTACCCTTTTCTTTCTCCTTTTTTTTTTTTTTTGTTTAGATTTATTTTATAACCACGTTGTCTGTCGTTCCTTGTCACACCGTCTTTCCTGAATTTTGAGTTTTCTGATTTTGGTTAGTTGTTTTTCGTGTCTTACAGGGCCTTGAGGTGTGTAAACTATGCTGTAGGAAGAGCTTGAAAGGGGTTATTCAATACAGTGTTCTACATAAAATTCTGAAATGTTTGTGAATAAATAAAAAATCTTATAAGAATAGCATTTATTCAGGAAACGAAACCATGTCTTAGTATGTCAAAATAAAGATGTTAATTTAGTACTCCTTCCTAAAATTAATGCAATATTTGGCTGTGTGAAAGGTTTGTTATTCCTTATGTTTCACCTCTTTTCAGCTGAGTAGTATAACTATCCATCAATGTATATTGTTCTTTTAATTATAATATGGTAATTACTCAAGAGTCTTAGTACTTCACGGGTCTCACCCAAACATCAGTCAGTCTTTATATTGCCTTAAATGAGAGTTACTTTGGACTCCTCCAATACTCTCATTTTATTTAGAGCTTGTGCAGTTCAGTTGTTTGGTTTTTTTTTTTAATATTTTTTTTTTTTATTATTATTATTTTATTTCAGCAGGACCTAGGCTTCTTATATAGGAATGTGGTGGTAGATTTATGCTACTGACCCACAAACAGCATAATACTGTTAAATTATGCTTAAGGTGATAGCAAAAGGTTATTAAATACATTAAGGAAGGAGTCATGTAGGGAATCAGTAACACTACTTGATGAAAACTGTGTAAAAGGGGTACTCAAGAATGATACTAGAAGTTCAAGGAGTTCTTTCTACCAGTCTTTACTTTTGAAAACTTTGGAAAGATTTCTATATTTGCCCCACTCTTTGGGGGGAAAATTATGGATGGACTTGACCAGATAGAGGAGTTGGATGCTGCGATCAGATGTCATTCACTTAAGAAACCAGAAGGAAGTCAGATATGCAATTGCCACGTTCCTGCCCAAGGTATGCAACCTACATGTGGCAAAATCCAAATTATCAGAGGATGCTAGATTGTTGAAGTCACTTGCATCTGCCAGAGGAGCTCTAAAGAGCACCCTGGGAACCAGAGACAAATGACCCTGACTTCAGCCCTTCAGAGGGTCTACAGTAAATAAAAAGGTCACTGAGTGCATGGGTAAATGCATTCTGCTGCTAGAGTCAGCACAGTTTCTAAAAAGGGAAAGGCTGCCACACTGATTTATTGGAGTTCTGGAAAGTTGTTAACCAACACATGGACAAAGGCAACCCAGTGATCATAACACCCTTGGATTTTTAAAACCCTTGATTTTTTTCTCACCAGCCAAATGTTTTTAGAGAAATTGAATTGTTTCGAAATTGGAAGAATTCTTGCTTTTATAGACTGAAAGCAGTTAAGGGATAAGAGGCAAAGGGGAGGATTTAGTGGTCACTGCTCAGGATGGAGAAAGTCCCATGTGGTGTTCCCCAAGTGTTTGCAGTGGGAATAGTTTTCCTCAATGTCTTTCAGTGATCTGTAAGTTTTTGGAAGTCGTTAGAACTGAAGTCTCTTGGGTAGCCAAATGACGTATTGCTGGTAAGAAAGTCCTCAAGGAACTCATAATATTGAGTGAGAAATCAAAAAGGTGATAAACTTCAGTGTAGATACATGTGAAGTTTCTAGGGAAAAAAAAAATAATCACAGCTATACTTACAGGATGCTGAATTTTGAATGGTGGTTGTAACTCAATAGGGGTATCTTGGAATTATTGTTGACAGTTTCTGCAATCAATAGTTTACTGCACAGTGGCATTCACAAAAGCCAAGAAAATACTCATCACAATCAGAAGGCGTAGCAAGAGAAGTATAGAGGGCATCATTTTGGTGTTATATAAAATCTTGGTATGCTCTTATTGTGAATACTTTATGCAGCTATCTTTTCTGCATCTCCAAGAAGGTGAAGTGGAGTTAAAAAAGGCACAGAGCATTAAAATGAGAGAGAGAACAGAGCTTAATGAGGAGAGATTATAAAGGCTACAGCTCTTCTATTGAAGAGGCGAAGGCAGAGACTAGGTATGATTGAGCCAAGAGGGTGAAGCATAAGAGAAAGACAGCACTGTTGTTTACTAAATGCTAGAATTAGAGTACAAGAGGAGGAGAATATCAGTTTGAAAGAGGACAAGATCAGTTTTAAACAGATTATTTACTTTTTTATAAAACCACTAATGAACTTCAGGAATTTTTTGCCACAGAAGGTAATTGAGGTAAATAGCATTAACACGTTTGCAAAGGGATGAGACAAATTTAAGGCAAAATGGTAAATGGATACTAAGGACAATAAGCAGGGACATGTCCTTTAACATCCCTAATCCTGTGAGCATAGATGCTGGCTGTATGCGAGGAATGCAACCCAGGATAAGACGCATCCTAGTGTCCTGAGAGAACTAGCACGCAAAGTTGCCAAGCTGCTCTCCGTCATATTTGAAAAGTAATGGCAGTGAAGAGAAGTCCCCAGTGACTGGCAAAAAGGAAACATCACGTCCATTTTTAAAAAGGTTAAAAAAGACTGCCCTGGGAACTACTAACCAGTCCGCCTCGCCTCCATGCCCAGTGAGATCGTGGAGCAGATCCTCTTGGAAGACATGTTGAAACATATGGAAGGCAGGGAGGTGATTGGAGACAGCCATCGTGGCTTCACAAATGGCAAATCATGCCTGACTAAACTGGTGGCATTTTACAATGGAGTAACTGCATCAATGGACAAGGGAAGAGCAACTGTTGTCATCTACCTAAACTTCTGTAAGGCCTTTGACATGGTCCCACACTAGTTGCTGGCTGCTACATTGGAGAGATATGGGTTTGACAGTTTGACGGTAAGATGGATAAGGAACTGGTTGGAAGGATGCATCCAAAGAGATGCAGTCTCTCCTCTTGGACTTCAACGTCCAAGAGGAAACCAGAAATAAGTGCTGTCCCTTAAGGGTCCATACAGGGACCAGTGCTATTTAATATCTTCATAAATGACATAGACATTGGGATTGAGTGCAACCTCAGCAACTTTGTGGATGAAAACAAGCTACTGGTGCAGTTTATTTACTAGAGGGAATGGGTCCCATCCAGAGGGACCTTGACCAGCTTGATAAGTGAGAACTTTGTGAAGTTCAGTAGGCCAAGTGCAAAGTGTTGCACCTAGTACAGAGTGGGTCCAGAGGAGGGCCACAGAAATAATCAGAGGGCTGGAATACCTCTCCTATGAAGAAAGCCTATGAGAGCTGGGGGTGTTCAGCCTGGACAAGAGAAGGCTTTGGGGGGATCTTATTGTGGCCTTTCAATACTTAAAGGGGACTTCTAAGAAATATGGAAAAAAATATTTTTTACGAGGGTTTGTAGTGACAAGAGAAGGGGCAACAGTTTAAAACTGAAAAGTGGTAGGTTTAGATTGGACATAAGGTAGAAATTTTTTACAATGAGGGTGAAGAGACACTGGAAGAGGTTTCCCAGAGAAACTGTGAATGCCCTGTCTCTGGAGGTATTCAAGGCTGGATTGCACGGGGCTTTGAGCAACCTGACCTAGTGAAAGATGTCTCTGCCCAGGGCAGAGGGGGTGGACTAGATGATCTTCAGATCTTCCAACCCAAACCATTCTATGATTCTATGATTCTGTGGTTCTGTGATTCTATGAATGGACGGAAGCATCTTCTATTGTCATTACCAGAGAGAAAGTATTGTGCTGGACAGAGTATAGTTCTGCCTGTGTAGGGCATTTCTGATGTTCATATGTAAACTAAGTAGTAGTAACAGAGTGAGGTAAAAAGCACGTCCAATAACAGACTATTGCATGGTTTAGTAGACAAATCACACTGTAATGAAGAGAAAAACAATGTGGAGAAATGGTACAAGGAACAGAGAAGGAATCAGATCTGTTTGTTTCTAACACAAAATTTGATTCTTTTTTATTTTTGGCAAATACAAAAATATGAAGGAAACCTGAAATGTTTTAGCACACAGTAGAAAATATTTAATTTTATGTAACCATCATTAAAATTTTCTTTAACACATCTATTCTCTCAATCATCTCAACTACAAAAGAAAAATAAATTATATTTTGGCAACTGTTAATTTTCTTAATTTCCTTGCACCAAGGGTAGACTTAATATAAAAGCCCTGTTCATTTTGTAGTTATTTCACCATTTCCCATGGAAAACTTATGAATACTTTTGATATGAAGAACAACTTTTTTGGGATGCTCTTCTGCAGTAGCAAAGTTAGATATTTTTTCTCAGTGATTTAGAATACTTTCACAAAAGTTCTCTAGAAGCAAAAGCTGCCTTAAAAAAAAAAAAAACAAAAACAAAACCACACTGCTCTGAATAAAAATAGAATTAGTCTACTAATTTATATTATGAAAGCTATGAAATAAAGATAAAATAACATCCATAATAAATTTCTAAAGAGCTTTAGCTTCAGTCATCTTTTAGAATCATTACATTTATATAGTGCTATACATGTGATATTGAATAAAACATTAGGCTCAAATGAGACATTGACAGAATGCAATTTGATACTGAAATAGCCTAAAAAGAATGTGCAAAATTCTAGAATTTTCACTAAGATGAGGATAAATTAGCAATGCAAACACAAAACACACTGCTTCTGATTGGGCTTATACTTGCAAAGGCTGTTTTTTTGGTTAGTTTTTTTTTTTTTTTTTTTTAAATCCTTTTTATAAAGAAGTCACTTTGAATTTCAATTTCCAAATAATAACAAATTTGAGCACATACCCCAACACTCCAGCTAGGCAAAGTGTCTACTATGCAAAAGGAGGCATTTTAGGAATAAAAACCTGAAGGTAAAGTTAAGCCCACAGTTCTGTATATATATTAATGGTAGCTAAATATAACTTTGTTGAAAGCAAAAAGCTAAATAGCATTTCTGCATGTGCCACTGAAAAATGGAACTGTGAAGTAAACACCTATTTTAATCCTTAGTTTTTTACCTTTATCATCAACTATTTAACTATAATTTTGATGTGAAGATTTTAAGTATATACCAATATGTAGGAATGTATTATTGATACAGGATCAGGTTACAGTTTAGAGATCTTACCTTTAGTGAAAAACAGGTGAAAATTTCTCAGACAAAACCCACTGATTCAGTTTTGAGTTGGGGAATAATGTAGGGTTAAATAGAGCACATTTATTTTGTGGACTTCACATGTCAACCACGCAACTCAGAGAAACAGAAACCATAAGGGTCTGGAATTTAGACATAGTCCACATGATTCTCATTTCAGAGCAGAAGGTTGCAGCACATGGATGTGGGTTGCTGGTTTGTGCTGTCATTGTTACTCACTTTTTATTCCCTTAAAATTTGTGTTCTGAGATTAGATTTCAGAAAACGGAATTCAGACGAGTATTGAGAAAAGTACTGTACAGTTATAAGTGAAGTGGAAAAATATATGCCCGCCATGTAATGATATTTTTTTTTGTAAATTTATCTTTACAAGAGAAAAAGCTAACTGTAACTGAGCATTTCACAATAAGTAATCTGCCTTTCAATTAATTTCTCAAGTTCCAATATTTTCTTTGTTACGTATAACAGAAGCATCAGTGATTCATGACCTTTTTTTTTCAGACGGGAACTAAAAAAAATATTACCTCTGCACTGTGTGTGTTTTTTTTCTTTAAAAGCACTAATTTAAAAATGCTTTTCTAGGATGGAAAAAAAAAAAAAGAAAAAAGATTTGGAGATCTTTGCCTGATTCCAGCTAGCCTGACACTTTCTTGCTTTCCACTGCCATTTTATTTTTAGAAGAGCATATTCTCTGAGCATGAAACACGAAGTCATCGCATCTCCTACAATTCTGATAAAATGAATATCAAAGGACCTAATTGACATATAAAACCACATATAAAAAAAAACCTCTGCGATACGAGGAAGGTGAATCTACTACTTCTATCACTGCAGAACTTTTCTTTGCTTCATAATTTGTAAGTTTTTTCTTCCAAGTGAAGGGTCCAAGGGGACAAGTAGAGCAGAAAGATTTTGATGTAGCATTTGCCACCCATTTCCAATGTAGGAATGCTTTCTCTAACATGGCAAGTTTCACAGTCCTCTGTGTTTCGGGGACTGGTACTTTTCTCACTTAATTTCAGCCAGAGAACTCCAAACTGGAGTGTCTTCATGTTACTACAATATTAAGGTTAAATGCATTTCAAGAGCTGTAGAGAATCATTTGCCATATAGATAGTAGTTCCCGCTTTTCCCCTCCCTCACCAAGAGAGGAGTGCAGAAGCTATAATTACAATGCTCTGAGTCTTGACGCTGATGCCTTCACCTGCCCTAGTAGAGATCACTATTGTGTAGCTAAGTTACTTGTGCCAAGCATTTGACCATTGTGCTTTCCCAATTGGTGCCTATCACAGAGAATCTTACAGTTAAAATATTTTTTTAATCATAGAATCACAGAGTGGTTCAGGTTGGAAGGGACCTTAAAGATCATTTTGTTCCAACCCCCCTGCCATGGGCCAGGGACAACTCCCATTAGACCAGGCTGCTCAAAGCTTCATCCAGTCTGGCCTTGAACACTTCCAGAGATGGGGCAATCCTTATTGCTTTCTTCTCTAATGACTTTGTGTGTACATTAAATCTCATTTAAAAGTGGCTGTGCTCCCTTCTGTAGTTTCTCTGAAGACAATGGCAAAAACCTTCCAGGCTACTGTTTCCACACAGCTTTTCTATACCTTGAGTAAACACATGTAGGCTACTTCACAGAGAAGGAAGTGAAACCTAGGGTAAGACAGATTTGCGAATCTTTTCTTGGTAGGCTGATTACAATTTACAAATGACAGAAATGAAGGTGAGAGGAAAGTATTGGTTGTGGTTGGTTACAGTTTTGTTGGAGAAGCCTCAGTTAAGGTCATAAGAACTTTAGTTTTTGTACTACCTAAAGCTTCTTCTAGAAGAAAATAACCTAAAAAGCCTCATGACACTGGTCCCAAAACAAAGCACCAATCTCTCTCTTTGTTCAAGTATGTGACAAAAACCCAGCTGAATTCTTCCATTGCATGATTTCAAGTTCCTGTATAGACAATTTCAAAGACAAATTCAGCCAATTACAAAGATTTCTTATGGCTGGTTTTAGAATATTTTTCTGACATAAAGCACTTTTATTTCTGCTTTTAGATGACCATTAATCACGGAAACGTTACAGAACACTGACAGAAGTATGCCTTATCTCACACAGCCACTGAATGGCTGCTATAAAGATGGGAATTTGTGCCAGTAGATCACAACAACTACAACAAGCAAATAGATACAACCAGAATCAAAAATGTGGGCAATGGCTTTGCTACATGAACAAAGCTAACTGACAGCAGCAAACATTAACTCATTTCTGTAAATTTGAGTCACTGGAACATTCTTCTTTGCTTTTAAGTTTTCAAGATAAAGATAAAATTATTTTTAATTGTGTGTGGTTTACAATTGACACCAGTTAGTGTTGGCTTACTTTATATCTTCTCAAGCATACCTTGTTGTGAATCATCTCTTTATTAGCAATACTTGCTGTTAAAAGCTAATCTAATGTCTCCACCAATTTCCCCTATATGTATAAGCCTGCTTAGAATCAATTATGTTGTCAGAAGCATGGAACTGGCAAGCAGTGTAGATAGGCAAAAGATCCACCCACAGACAAAAGCAGAAAGAAGAATATACGATGTGCAAGAGTAAGATGTTTTTTAAATAACACACATTTGAAAGGAAAAACAATAAGCTCCCCGTAGCATTTTCATTGCCATGTATCACAGTACTTGTGGTATGTTGTCAAGAAATCACTGATATTAAAGTTCATCGCTAGATGCTAACACTCAATTACTATATTAGACTTTAATGATAGAAAATACAATCTACTACTTTAAAGATACCATGTATTATGTTTTATGCATGGTCAATTAGGCTATTTTCCTATGCAATTCAGCTGGAAATTTCAGATGATAACAGAAGTGTTGATGTACTTATCAGGGTCAAATTTTGTCTTTGGTAAAAGTTCTGTGGTAATACAGGATGTCTCCTCAATATTTGTCCTGGCACTTACCATAAAAGATGGTGTATAATATAAGCACCCAAAATAGCTATTTTTCTATAAGAGGAGATTTTTTTTTTGGGGGGGGGGGGGGCGCTTAAAGACTCACTAAAACCAAATGTGATAACAGGCAAGAAGTCATTCTCAAGTCATAGTGCTCTTCTCT
The DNA here is from genome assembly GCA_008658365.1 of Alca torda. Classification (NCBI taxonomy): domain Eukaryota; kingdom Metazoa; phylum Chordata; class Aves; order Charadriiformes; family Alcidae; genus Alca; species Alca torda. The sequence continues at coordinate 32,815,345 of CM018101.1, forward strand.
TTTTCAAGGACTGAATATTTATTGATATATTTCAAAGAGTCAGCCTATTATTCTGTTAATATTGCTGAAAAAGAGATGAGTGCAGAGATGAGATGAAGTAATACCAAATAAAGAAGGGATAAAATAATTATTTTTTTTTTAAAGTCTATAAAAGCTTAAGACTTCTAGCTATACAAAATCCCCATAAACATTAGAATTCATGGCAGCTGCAAGAACAAGAATCTACAATGGCAATAGCCAGTACTATACAACACTGAACCATGTAATTTACATCTTAGTGAAATTAAACGTAGTATAATGGCTTAGCTTCCAGGCAACAATACTATTAAATTTGCTGCAGCAGATTATGACATCATCTGAAACCCCAGGATACACTTTCAAGCCAGCTATTATGCTTGTAATATGTAGTGCTTTTCTGGTTAGTTTTTCATTTAATTCATTGCAAGGATTATATTTTTCAATGGCTGCAAATGCCATCCAGCAGAATGGCTCTAGTATATCTGTGAGCCAAAGTAATGTCACTTAGGGAGCAGACATGATGTTATTGTAGGGAGAAAGTACACAGAGGTCAGTAAATGACTTGATAACACTCAAACAGTATTTGTTATACTGGTAATAAGCCTTTTCCTAACTTTTCTTAGCCAAGAAATCTTTTATTGCACGTTGCATTTTGCCAACACATGCTTCTGAAATTTCTATGCTTTTAAATTCCTACTGGTATAAAATTTCTTGTTAATTACTACTGGAATCAGTAGGAAGGAGCTAAGAGATTAAGACGCAAGATAAATAAGGAGTTCTTGTGCACTAAGAATCTGGTGAGGACCCTGGATGGAAGTGAAAGCATGGGTTTTCCTTCTTGACAGCAGCACCACAGCTTCACCTAGGAGGCTTTTCTGTGATCAGGGCACCACAGGTGATTGCCTCAGCTGCTCTGGGCTCTGCTTCTCTGATGATCTGCTCAAAGCAGCTCCACAACATGCTGTAAACTATATAGTCTTGCAGTGACAAATGTAATGATTAACATTATGTGCCTGAAAACACTTATATACATGCTTAATTGTACTCATCCAAGGAGTCACTGGACCTACATAGAGAGTAATGTTGAGTAGAAATTTCAGACAGATTAACTTTTTATCTTCAGGGCAATATTCAGAAATGTCTAAAATCAGCAGCATCTAACTTACTGAATTTTGCAGCTCCATCCCCTGATTTGCTTGCCATAAACTGCAAAAATTGCATGCCAAAGAAAATTTATATGAAGTACCACAATGTTCTGAAGTTATATAACTCTAGCTCTACAAACAACTGTATGTATGTTATATGTTTATGTGATCATACATGTATGTCATACATGATCATACATGCAAACTTGCAATATTTATGTGAACCACATAAAATTGATTACAATTTCTCTTTATTTTTATGTTAAAAAGTTTAAATTAAACATTGAACTGATTTATGTTTTATGCGTTTATAAAAACTACTTGCTTCTGGAATACACCACTACACATTAAAACTTGTGTGCTGGGACTTTAAAGGTAGCAGAGTTTTATGCATATTCTAGTAGAGCAGAACAACATAAGGGGAGTATGTTGAGAGTTCTGATTCATTCTTTACAAAAATAAAAATTAAATAGTTTAATGAATTTCTATCAGAAAGAGTAATTAAGGTATTTCCTGAGTTCTTTACATTTTTTGGGGGGGGGAGATAGAAAAATTAATAAGGGAAATCTTACTTTCTTTGAAATATTACATTACGGTAAAACTTCTTAATTTGAATGGTTGTCCCCCATGTATCAAACCCAAGAATTAAAACAATAATTTCTCTTCTGTATCCCTAATTTTATGTGATAAAAGGAGACATTGCTTTAAAGAACATCAAGTTGCAAGCATGAGGTATGACTCAGCAGAAACAAAGCATCAGTTAGAAGCAAAGCTTTCCTGTTATGAAATAAAGGCTATACTTTTTACATTTAATCATTTTTGCCTGTTGATTTCAGCAGCACTTACACATACCAGCTGCCACAATACTTTTCCGAGACAATTGTTTAATATGTGAAATCTATTAGGGCTGCTGGATAGAAAAACTCTGGAAATATTTCTTTGCTGGCAGCTACGTTAGAGAGGATTGTGTTTCTTGATTTCTAGTGAAAACTAGGCATTTTAGCAAGACCTGTTCTTTAAAGTTTCACAAATCACTAAAAAACTGTCTAAGTATACAGTGCATGTCCTTTGTCATAATCATCACTAAATTATTGAAAATGTCAGGTGGGTATTTCACTTCTGTTAGACATGTGAATTCTGCTTATATATCATGGAGATCAAAGAAGGGCATGCAGCTCTGTTATCATTCAGTAGAGGCTGAGACTTTACCTTTCTTTTACTGAATGCAAAAGTCATTTGCCATTGGCTCTTTACAGATCTCAGTGGTGTGACTAAACAGATGCCAATCCAGGGACTAGACATAGATCAGCATTTTGAGAACATATAGACTTTGATTTTGCACTCACTTTAATAAAGTCTGTAACACTTATTTTGCCTCCTGAGTATTACCATGAATGACTGCTTGCTCCAACTGTCTAACTCGACTATTTGTGATCCAAGGTTTTTTTCTGTATAACAGCTCTTGGTTTGACCTAGGTATAGTGACTGAGAAAAAAACAAGCTTTCTGGATATGGCTTAAAGACAAGCTACCAGCTTTCCATGTAATTTCTGACTGGCTGAGCTTTTCCTTAGTAATAGATTAGTATTGATTTTGATGCCAGGAGTCTACAGACCTGGTCTTTATTGCCACTGAACAAGTTTTACAAAAGTTACTCCCTTGTCCTTCCATGTCCTTGGCCAATCCTAGTGCCTTAATTGGTTAATTAGGTAGCTAAATGTGGATATATTTTTCGTCCTCAGTGTCCACATTCATTTAAATGTGTCCTCTCTTTCTGCACTGAATCAAAGGTATTAGTCACTCTGTGAATAGCTTGCCTTTTGCACACATAGTATTGTGAAAGCAAAGAAACATACAAATTCAGTCACAGATTGACGGCAGTTCATAATCAAACTCATGAGTGTGTCTGTGTGCTCTTTTCAAAGTTTCCTGTGATGTAAGCAAAATTTTTTTCTAAGAAACAGTAGTAATTGAGACGTAAACTGATGTTTTCATATCTTTGCATGCCTGCAATTATATGCTATTAATCCATTGGCCTCTAATGAGAGTAATGAGTAAAAATAAGTTCTTATCTGCAGTTTTTTGGAGTTTTTTTTTTGATATCTCATAGTGAAGTTTTTGCATGTTGAACTCAGTAAAGTGGTGGAATTAGAATTCTTTCACTAGAAATAACCAGAAGATGTGCTCTAAGAATGAACCCAACGCAAGAACAGACTCGAGGTAGCCTGGTGTCAGTCCCCCTTCAGTGCCTACAGAGTCTTCAGTATCAGCTGTCTCCCTTTGCCAAACCAGTCCTATTGGCCTGCACCACTGGGTTAAAGACACAAGCTAAATTGGCCTACTAGATTCAGAAAGGTAATTTGGTCACGTCATTGAACTGCCTATTCCAAACTGCTCTTAGTGGTTCAAGCAATGCAAAGGGGCTGTATGTGTAGTCTCTGACCAAAGATCAATGCAGTGTATATTTCCCACAGCTCCTAGGAGTGGCAAGGTATCTTACAGCTCTTGCAGCTGCCACCATTATCTAAATAACCGCAGCTGATGCATCCGCTCTTGTTCTGTGACTTCTTTGACCAGTTAAGTACAGTTTCTGCATGGACAGAAATGTTTGTACACAGAAACTGTGCATGACTCAGAAGAGATGGGTCTGTTGCAACCACAACAGGAAAACTTGTCATGAGATTTTTATGTCTCATCTGAATAAAAACCAAAGTTAAACAGAAGTAATGAAGATATATCCAGGGATGAATCTAGAATTCACCACTGTTCCATCCTTGTCATTGGTTCTTCTATGTTTCTGTGATAGTACCAAAGTCCTAGTTCCTGAAGTTCCTAAAAATAAATAAATAAACACAAACACTGGCCCACCCCCAATAACAATAGAAAAATCTAAATCTCTACAAGAAGGAAAAAAATAGTTACGTTATCTCAGCATACTGTAGGACAGGTAATGCCTTTGTAGCCTATTGCATAAACACAGAACTAGTCAATGAAAAATGAATCAAACACCTCTATGAGAGACTGTTGGGTAGCTGATTCTTCTTGTTATTGTCCACAAAGTAGCTTTCAAGAAGGCTTATAAGAGAGACATTACAGAGATCCAAAAGCAGACAAGTATAAACAGCGAAACCAATGCCCATAAGCAAAAATCAAAACATGCGATCCTTTTACCCTAGACTGTTTCCTCATATACTTCCCTCACTGCAAGCGATACAACACATTGCTGAGTAATTTTGCTAATTAACTGATATTTTCTCTCTTATTCTATTTATTCTTTGATCGCCATTGGTATTGAAACTGATGTTTGCAAAAGCGAGTGAGTTGATTAATAGGTATTTTATACATCTGATATATCCTCATAAAAGACTGGTAAACTTATTTCAATTATCATACCACCAACAAGGATGCAATCTGTTCACAATGGCTGTTTACGAATGGCTGCTTTGGGTAATGACTGTTTTCTTAGCATGGGAAATGAAATATAATATTATTAAACAGAGATACGGAGAATGGTGTGTCAACTTATCCATCTTCCTGATGTTTATGGGCTTAATTTTTTATAATGTTTATTTTATTTTATGGGACCAAAGTATCACTTATTTGAAAAGATCTAATTTCTTTTATTTTTGTTTTAATGTCCTTGAATATTAACATCCACAAATTCAAGTGCAATCAGTGCAGAAAACCTGTGGTAGGTACTCTATTAATTCTATTTAGACAAACACGTTAAAATGAGAGTGATAATGAACCAAGGAGGGTTTTTTTCTTTAGGTGAGGTATGAGAGTTTTTACCCACAAGGCTAATATTGTCTTGTTTGGTGGTTCTGTTTTGTCAAACCACCTGTAAAATGTCTTAAAATAATGCTTCATAATCTCAAAACTACCATGAAAATTCAGTGTAGGTGGGAAAGCAGGAAGTGCATGTGTAAGATTGTATATGTGAAGGGTAAGACATGAATATTGTAAAGATTTTACATGTAAAAATAATTAAGGGCATGTTAGAGTAATATCTCAAACAGTGGCAGGAAACACTGCAGTACAAATTCAGCCTCTCAGAATTAATTAAAGAACAACTACTTAGTTTTGGACATGGGAACAATTTTCAAACCTACCCATCACACAATATCTTTTTTAAGTTTCAGTTAATAATACTTTAAATGCTAAATATATCAAAACACTTTCATGAACCATTTATATATTTTTCTGTTTCAGATATTCAGATTTTTAAGTCTTATCATATGCAGACTTGAATTTTTATTCAAGCTTCATTTGGGGGAAAATGAGAGAAAAGCAGACTTCAAATCATAAATGGGTACTGAAAATATAAAGTCTTATAAATTTTTTAAGAGTCTAAAAATTGAAGATTTTTAACAGATGATATCTCAGAAGGAAGACAGACATGGAGTTTCCAACAGATATCACATAGATGCTCCTGCGGAGTGAAAATTTCTTGCTGCCTGCCAATACAGATGCCAGTACTGCTAAGCAAGTTATTTAAGAGTGAATGTTTCCTTTATCTCTTTCCTTCATATCCAGAAGATATAGGTTGTGTTGTTCAGTGTCTACCACCATGTATTTTCACCAGCTTAGTATGTAAACCTTCCCTACTAGTACTGGTATCTCCTTAGATCAATTGGCAACTTTAACCTGCACTGTAAAGCAGCTACAGCTCTTTACGATAATTATGGCTGTGGCTCTATAGCTGTTTAGATACCATTTCCTTCCCCCTTTCATAGTTGTTCTTGAATTACTAGGTTCTTGTTAGGCTTCAGCTTCTCATCAGCTTAATGCAGAGCAATGGCTTGTAAGGGACTATGATTCTGGTTATCTAAGATCAGATAGTAAGACGTAAACATTTTTTCAAAAGCACTGAGATCACTACCTCTAAGATTAGGCCACTCTAAACATCCCACATCACTCTGAATTTTGCCTGTGAAAACCTTAGTTTAAGTTCCAATAGGGCAAACTGCTGCTTGTAGTCGTAATGTGACAGTTTTATGAAGCCCCGCTGACTTCACTAATTTTCACCTGAACTCCGACAACTTCAGCTACAAAGGCTACCTTTTTGTGTATTTTTGTGTATTGGATAAGGCTGGATCTTTTTGACTGTGTTTTCTCATATAAAAATTAATGAGACTTTTAGTCTGTACTACATAGCCAGAGATGCTGGAAGGGCAAAGAAGGGAGGTAAATAAGACCACTTAAAAACAAGTAACGAATTGAATTCATTAATCTTATTGGGTGAAACAATTTAATGAAGAAAAAAATACTAATTAAATTATTAAAATCTAGATTGCAAACTGTAATTAAAAAGACAGTTGCTATGCAACCAAAAGGATTTTTATGACGGAGTGCAAAAAATATATTTGTTAAGTATGCTGGTATTTTGCTTTGACCTTTTTCAGTCACACACCTGCCTAGACTGTCTGTAAATGTATTTTTGAGAATGATAACATTAAAGATACCTGCAGGATTAAGAAAAAAAATAGCTATTTGAATCATTTAATGAGTTTTATTATGTTTAAAAGCTTAAGGGTAAGGAAATCAAGAGGTAAAAATAAATACATATATATAATTATGTATATAATTCATATGATGGTGTTTCATCAGCTCTGATAGATTAGTTTCTATCCCAAATACAGGTCCTGATCCTATAAGACATGGGAACATTAATTTTCATAATGTAGTGTATGACCTAACCCTGCCCTGTTCTAATGGTCTTAAAAAACAAATAAATCCCTCACTTGTATCAGAACCTAAGCAGCTGTTCATAAAAACTAGGGGCAAATTTTAATTTTCCTGGAATACCTGGAGGGAATTTTTGCTTTTCCTAGAATACCTAGACTAAGACGCAGGTTGTTTTCTGCTAGAAATTCCATTATTACACGTGAATATCTCTGATGTGGTCATCTAATACTGATGCAAGGGAGAGAGGACATCAATAACAGTGTCACCAATAAACAGTGACACAAAAAGAATTTTGTTAGAATACATACATATTTCTACAAAGAGGCATAAATTGTGCCCCACACATTTGTATAGTGCTCCCACATACTCCCCACAGTCAGAGAACATCAAAATCCCTTGGTGCGCTTTGGACTGTGCTGTGCAAATGGAAGGGAGATCTGGTTTGTTGGACCTGAAGGTCTCTGCCCAGTAGTAAAGTCTTTTGTTTCTTGAAGTTGATTACGAGCCATATGACCAACCTGAAATCCATTTTTTTTTTTTTTTAATTCCCATTAGTCCTGAATTTAAATTGCAATGTTTTAAACGCTTTCTTTTGTCGGTAGAGTTTCTTTTCCACTAATATCATGCTTCAGAATTACTTGCAAGCTTAGAAACATAGTTGATTATTTTCCATGAAGATTTCATTCAACACACCAGACAGGAGGAATCCACAATAGTCCTCCATGTTGTGCAAAAGAGATTTTGTTCTGATTGTAATCTTTCACTGTAAACTACCATAGTGAATGACTTCTAGATATGAATTATAAGAAGAATCACATTATAAATCTTTAATACTCTTGGCTTTGAGTAAACTAGTTGAAATACCCAGTAATAAAATGAGTTTCCTACCTCAACTTTGTGAATTCCAACTCCTATTAGAAAAGAGAGAAAGAAAAGGATTTTCAGAGAAGGAAGTAGAGGAAGACATTTGACTTTGCTTAGCAAATATTTCACATAAGAAACATCAACAACTTTGATAAGAGGACAAATTACATCAACTAAACAGTTCCTCTTTTGTAAACAGAAAGTAAATAAATAATTTTTTTCTGTATGTAGCCTCCAGCTGTAAAAAGTCTATGCAACTTATTAAAATATTTTTGATGACACTTTACTACATAGAGTGAGTATTCCCACAAGTGGAATGAGAGCTAGGGGAATCTGTGATCCAATTTGCAGATGAATGAAGAAATTTTAAAAAATACATAAAAATTGCATTTCAAACGTACAACTGAAAAGTCAGTTGCCTGAAGTTTTATCCCTGTCTTTAAAACAACTAAACAATAAAAATAATCAACATTTTTCAGTCAATATGAAGTTTCTTTCACAGTCTTTTTGTCAGTCATTCTGATCTCCAGTTCTGAGTTGCTATGAGTACAGGTATTATTTTGTACCCTATTATTACTTTCCAAGCACTGTCAAAGTCTGGAAAAGTAGGGAGTAAAGGTCAGGAAAGGAAAGTTATAAAAGATAATTTATAATAAAATATGCATAGAGGTGACATTTCTTTATGATAAAGCACAAAAAATTTCAAGATATTTCCAAAAGGATTTAAATTTGGTTATCCCTTGTAAATTTCTTGAGCTATGTAGTGTACAAACCACAATCTTTACTTTATTCCATAAGAGACTTATTTTCTCATCTTTAGATACTTCCTTGGAAGAGGAATAAGAAAAACTTATTAGGCAAGGGCAAGTTCTGGAGAGAACAAAACAAGTGAATGGAAAGTAGGATTTAAACTCTTCTCCTCTTTTTGATGGTCTTAGACACTACCAATACCAGAATATTCATACCCAATTATCTTTAAAACCTTCTAAATTAGTTTGTCCACCAAACTACATTCCTCTGGTATGTTACAATTTTCTAAATATTAAGAGTTGATTTAACTGTTTTTATGTTTGTTTTCAAATGATACAACTGCAGGAACTGGAACACTTGATTTGACACATTTCAGGAGGTATTTAGAATACACAGAAAAAGGAATTGCCTAATAGATGGCTTCAGCTGTTAGTAAGTGACCAGATAAAATCTCGACAGGAGAAAAAAACATGTCATCTGAATTAGTTATTTTTAATGTTGTCATCAATCAACAGTTTATACTTAACAACTTCTTCAAATCTATATTTTGGACTGCAATCTGCAACAGATGATCATAATTCTGTTTTCTGTAAGAGAGTGCCTTGCAGAAATAGTCTTCAGAAGGTTCAGACTTCTGCAGAAAGCCACTTCATATTTACATTTGAATAAACCAGATTAGTATTGTCTTCTTTCCTATTAACACCTCTGCAGGAGACCAATAAAAAAACCAAACTCTTCCTTTGTATCCTTTCGCTGACTAAATCTAACCAGACATGCAATAATGTCAGCAAAATTCTCAAAATCTCAAGAAAAGAAGCAAGTCTGTGGAATTAAAATTTCATATTTTTGATGAAACCCAAACTAATCTTGTAATCTTTAAAATTTAATCTTTAATTCAAAATTGTTGTTTAGACTCAATATCGTGTGTGTGTGTCTGCCCAATAGTAGCTCTCCAGAGTATTTTACTGAGTCTTCAGGATTTTAATGCATTTACTTAACTTTTCTAGAAATGTACCTCATACTTTGAAAAACATTCCCTTCTTATGACCCTGAGAAGGTAGGCTTGATGTTTGAATAGCAGGGCAAATAAGTGATATAAAATACTGAAGAACACTTTACTAATTTCAGAATAACACTATTACAGGTTTCGTAGTTTTTTTTCTTTTTATGGCTAGTAAGATTTTTTTTTGTTACATTAGACTTTCAAATATGTCAGTTTATGTGTTTTTCTACATCTTAATATCCATAGCCAGTGGGAGTCAGTATTGCAAAATTAACTCCATGCAACATAGCAGGCACATGGTGAAGATTATCATTCAACGAGGACTCTGGATCATAATACGAGAGAGTTAGAAACAACCAAAGAAGGAAAGAGATCACCTTTTTTTATAGCATCCTATTTTCTGACCCCACTAACCCCTGTATAACAGAATAATGACTGGGTTCCAAAAACGTTCCTAATTAGGAGAAAAACCCCTACAAAATCCTCAAACTTAAGTCAATATTACACCACCTGGTAGGGTGACCTGTAAGGAAGAAATAACCAGCGGAGAGCTCTTGGCAATGACACTTAACAGGTGTCATAGTAGGTACTATAGGAAGGCAGGATCATAATCTATGTATCATTACACAGCAAGAATTGCAGTCACTGAAATATCAAGTAGAAAGTCAAGTACCACGTTCAAACATTTCTTCTGTTATGTAAACATATCAAGCTACCATGAGTAAGAGAAACTCTTCTCAACAGCTCAGTATTCTTTCCTCCCTCTCTTCTCTCTCCAGAACATATATTAGTCCTGACTCAGCTTGATCCTGACCAGGCCTTACATTTTTTTTCGTGTAGAACACGCTTATTCAGATCAGCCAGAAACCACAGATAGAAAAGCATAGAAGAAAGGCTTAATTTCAAATAAACGCTTGCTTCTTTGAATTTCTCTGATACATAGTGGCTTTCTCTTCTGCATTTTTGTGTTATTCTATCTATTCACAGAACTTTTGTTCTGGTTCATTAAGTTAGTGAAATAACTTCAAAAGACAATGTGCTTTTCCAAGCCTTTCCAGGCACAACTTTAATAATGTACTTGCTCTGTTATTGGAATATTGACTCTCAGAGCTTCATTGCCTACAAGATTGGATTAAGATTCTGGAAATTATTTTTTTTTAAAAGGTTGAAATCATATGGTGCTTTAAGTTTTCTAGATAATGAGGTCTTGGATGATCTCATCTTGCATATTGCCTGCCTTCAGTTCAATACTTGGATCACAAAACTAGCAATCTGCTCTGGTTAATGGAGTTTGGAGTTATGAAACCATGTAAATCCTGTGATTAGCTAAGGAGCTATAAAAATCTTTGGGCTACTGGTTCTGCACCATCATCCTGTATTCATATTTGACTCCAGGTCTATAGTCTCAGTTTACATTCCTGACTGAATGTCTTCATAGTATACATGTTCTTGTGACCCTTAATTATTACAATTCTTGTGAAACTTCAATAAGTGGATGGGTTTAGTCATGTTCATTCTACACAAGAAATAAACTCACTGGCATAATTACTTCATCATTATTTCTTTTCATGTAATGACAATCAGGTTCTACAAATAATTGCAGTTACTTTTTACTTTTGTTATGATTTCTTCTCAGCTGGTGCAACCCTTTCATTCCTAAAAGTCTTTTTCATTATTTTTTTGCCTTTTTCATACTTATTCAGACATACATTTCACTGAGTTGGGGACAGTTTGGATTGTAGATTTTAAGTTTTTATTCTGATTTTTTTTGAATAGTTTAACAATCAAGACATTTTTCTATTACCCAACGCATCGTCTCCATCTATGGAGACAAATCAATATGATAATGTAGTGAGTTTAAATCAAGTTTTATATTGTGGTTTTTCATCCAGATGGGAGTTATAGAAGTAGTGAAATACAAGACATGGACTACATTGGAAGTTTTTAGAATATAGTGTTAGAAAAATGTGTACATGTTCTATGTTGCATCTTGTATGTTACATGTTTTCAGTTGATCTTCCCTGCAATGGGCCCTTTCAGTCACACCTCCTAATGGACAGAATAAATACCACACAGTAGATATGAGTATAATGTCAACTTCATATTTACAGTAGTATGCCAGCTAAACTGTATTATTTCATTCAAATGGCTAATAGTCATGCTTGGTTCAGCCTATCACTTACAAATTCACTTGTCTTTCCAGAAAGCACTATTCTTGATCGCAATACCCATTGTCTTGTCTAGCCTTACTGACTTCGTGGGACTAGCATGGATATTTTCTGAGCTTGGGTGGCTGTTCATTGCATCACAGATGGCAATAATATTTCTTGCTATTAGAAATTATGAAGAAAATACTGCTTGCTTAGAATAAAATAGGTTTGGGTTTGTTTGTTTTTTAAACTTCACCCTGAAAAAAAATAATTGCTCTACATTTTCTATCTAATTTTTAACTCTTGTTTACAAATACACATGTGAACATTGTTAATATAAATAAATAAGGTTGAAAATAAGGCAATACAGCTGAGAACTTTAACACAAGGATCAAGTAATCACCATATGGCTAATTCATTTAAAATTAATAATTCTTGGGTTTTTTCTTTGTTTTTGTGTTTTCTATTCAACTGCAAGAATCTCTGGAAAAGTTCAATTGATCTAATATTTGGCTTACTAAAAAGGTTTCAGGTGTAGTCTGACCTTTTTATAATAAGGGAGACTTTTATAATCAGAGACTAAAAAAGGGGTACTAGAATCCGAATGGTTTTGGTAGTATCAACCTGCTGTTTTAATATTTAAAATATCAGATATAAATAACTTCTACATTTGGAGAACTGCCAGTATATGAATTAAAATATCTAGGTCATTGCCTGTTTAAAAGATTATTATCTTCTAACTAGTGTTAAAGCCTTAAACAGACCTCTTAGCTACCAGAGAAGATGTGCTGAGACATTTTTGGAATACCGTATGTAAATATATTTTGGCTGCAGAAAAACAAACAAGGGAAAAACCATAAAGATATACATCCCATAGAAAAGTATAATGTTTACCCATTTATAAGACATAAAACTTGAATTTATCCAGATATTTATGTTCCTTCACTAGATTTAGTAAAGCTGTTGATATTATCTGAGTTTTAGTTACACAGTTGCATTTAACAGGTTGTGTTTCTAAAAGCAGTATTTTAAATCTCAAGAAAAACGTGCAGGAGAGAAAAGGTTTGGGGTTAAAAATTCAGCCAGTTCACTTAGCATAAAAGAGGAAGACTCTCAGGAACCAAAATGCCAAAGTGAAATCAGGAATCAGAAAGATGCTTGGATTTCTTAAGAAAAGGAAGTAGCGCTCTAAGCAGACCCAGTTTTCTTTCTTGGTGTCTGCAGCAAAGTTCACTTCTACAAAATCCTAACTGATGCCTTCTACTTTGTCCATGCTATGGCAAAGTAGAAGAGAAAAAAAAAATAAAAAAGATATGATAAACATTCATTCACCATGTCTTACTATAATTCACACCTTTACCTCTCTACATATTGGATAACTGTGGTCACCTATATTAAAAAGATGCTAAAGCTATATAAAAGAAAGGTATGCACTGAAAAGAGGTATTAAGATGGAGCTCACAGCCTGCCTAAGAAGAAGATACACCCAGTTTGTTTAATCTAGAAAAGGAAAGTTACAAGGAAATACCATAGCTCCATATAGATTCATCAGGAGGGTAAACACTAGGGGAACAGAGAAATCATTGAAGATCATGGACTGATATGAAAGTATGGACAAAAACTAGCCAGTAATAAATTTATTCTGGCAAGTGTGACCCTCTGAGCATGGAATATCTAGAATAGCCAGAACAGATCTCTGGAATTTAGCTGGGACAAATCAGTAAGCACAGGGTGTTCTAAAATCACAGTCTTCTCATGGAGCTAAACTACCCATTTATTTTTCTATGCAAATACATAAATAGATAACTATACATTGCATTTAAATGAAAGTTAATATAATTTAAAGTAAATTAGTTAAATTAAAATTAAAATAAGCATTAGAAGACCTTTACTGCTTATGCTATTCACTGTCTTCAGCACCAAATGAACCTACAATAAAGGAGAGAGAGATGATATCTGAAGATTTTTTTTTAGAAAACAAGAGTCTTTCCAGAGACTCGGTATTAAAACTTTGCAAAAACCAGAACAAAGTTTCATTTTAAGATTTTTTTTTTATTATTATTTAAAACTGCTTGTCAAAACTCCAGATGTATTTAATATATTTTTTTTTAATAATACAGATTTATAACTGAGTTACAGATACTGCCATAAAGAAGATATGGTGTTGTCAGTTACATTTTTAAAAATCAGTCATCCAAAATCAGGCCTTAAAAAACACCTTAAAAAAGTTTACAATAAGAAAAAAACAGAAAAAGTACAGATGAAAAGATTACAGATTTATACTCCTTAAACAAAAAGAGTAAAATTATGCTGATGCTATATGATATGATCTAAGACTCTCAAAAAAACCCCAATCTTGCTAATCAGCTGGAATTAGTACTCTAATGATCAAGCTTCCTACTTTTATGTTCTATTTACATTTACCTAGGGTTTGAATAAATAATGGCAGGTGGTCAAGTTAGCCTGAAATGGTTGTTACTGAAAGCTATTGCCCCTATGTTACTGCAGTGCAATATTTTATTATAATTTCAGAATGTAGCTGCATACACCTTTGCAATAGTAAGCAGAACTTACCTTCAATGATGGTTTATTTCTCACAAAACAAACATGTAGTGCACATATGGCCAGGTACTGGACACAGCTGAAACAACAGCTGATGCACTGGAATATCTCAAAGAATGAAAAAGCAAAATATCAAAAAGAGAAAAATGGCCTTGTTATCATAATGTGACTAAGTCGAAAACATGCTTGCAAAGCTGAAAAGACATCTGAAATGTGCATCATTGGAGAAATAAAGTATTACTATTTTATCTTAATTTCCTTTGTTTTTTAAAAGTGTAATGTTGTTGGTATCCCTTAATGGGATTCATATGGCTAAGTAAATTTAATAAAAATGTAACTAAGAAAAATGCTTTGTGGTTTGTGAAAGTAATTATCACCTATTTTGTGTTCATGATGGAAAGGAAAGTTTAATACCAAGGTGTTGTTTAATAAGCAGTCTTACTTAAAAGGGTGAAATTTTAAGTTGGAAAAGTCATCGTTTTCCACAGAAAGACAGCAACCTAGTATCTAAATAAAATTTAGAATCTTCCTTATGCATCGCAGGTAAGTTCTGAGACCTGCTTCTTCTGAGACCAGTTTTAAGCATCCATTTAGGCCTGGCCTGAGGTGGAGCAGGGCTAACTTTCTTCTGAGTGAGAGAGGCTCTTTCTTATACTTGTTGCTGTGGCAACTGGGGTCAGCTGACTTAATTGTTTACCCTGGGGAGGGGTTACACCTGTGTGGAGGAGCAGACAGGTCAGGTGACCCAAACTGACCAATAAGGTATTCCATCCCATCTGCCATGCTCAGTATAAAAGCTGAGCAATCAAAGGGCTCAGGTTGCTTCTTCTTCAATGGATTGCTTCTTTAATGGCTCTCTGTCTTCAGTGACTGATGTCTGAGGAGGACTCTGTCAGCTTATCTGCCTTTTGATCCCGGTCAGTGTGTTCCAGTTGCTATTTGTCAGTCTGGAATTTTCTCAGTGCCTGACAGTGACATCTTCTTAGGAACTTGATCTGTTTTTGTATATATTTATACATTTTGTATCTATTTCATTATTTCCTTTTTATTTTACTATTAATATTTCATTAAAGTAAAGTAGTTTAGTTTTTTTCTGAACTCATAAATCTCTTTATCTCTCTTCCTCTTCTCCTTGGAGTGAGAGGTGGGGGAGAGCATCTCTCACCATGTCATTGGCCGACCTGGCCTAAACCGCAACATATTTATACCTTGCCCCGTTACAAACATAAGTATTAAACTGAAAATAGTGAAAGCTCATATATCACTTTTTAGTTGTATAGACTGTAAGATTGGCTCCTGTGCAGGAAGGCAAAAAAAGGTCAATGAATCAGTTCTAAAGACAGCTTGAAATAAATATGCATCATGCACACAACTCAAGAGAGAGTAGAATGAGCACATTCTCTGTTCTCAGTCCTTGTAAACATATATGTTGTCATTTAACACTTGCTGGCTATGTATAAATTCTTGAAGGGATTTTCGATGGGTGCTGCTGACAGCTGAAATTTTGAGTGAAGGTTTTGCTGAAAAATCTGAGTTATTCCCTGTCTTCCATGAGTGACTGAAGCGTAATATGTGAATGATCATTTTGCACATCTTTATGAGATTTTTTTTTTTTTTTATCTTTAGGAGATATCAAAAGGCTCACATGGGAAGCTTTTTGAACTACCTGTGAAGACAGTATCACAGAGTACTCAGATATACAAGTGACTGTATATAAGATGAACAACTCAGGATTGCATTCTTTGCTGGATGTTGCAGAGATTGATGACTACTTATGGAACAGGTCTCCTAAAAGCAACAGGATTTCTTCAATCTGTCCAGAGGAATGGCAGACAAAACTGCTTTCTGTGGAAAGAGAAGGACTTCTAGACTTTGCGTTTGCCAAGTTTCATTACCTTCAGTAGCATGATCTGGCCCTTTGCTTGCTATCTAATATTCAGAATTCTCACTGAAATATTCCTTTTGATTTTAAATATTAAAATAAAAAAATATTAATTTTAAAACTAAGTAGGAAAAAGTCTACCAAATATGGACATGGGACAGCCGAGTTGTCTTCTGGAACGGAAACACAACTGCATTAACTTTCTTTGGCAAGATACTAAAGAGAATGACTTTTAGTTTGTTCACAGAAAGAGAAGTTGCTTTATATCTTACATATGAAACAACACTGCTTTTGGTATTTTGGCTTCTTTTCATAAAAATGGCAAGTCTAATGAATTCTGAGTAATATAAACTTTTATTTACCTGAAAGTGAGGAAAATAATAATTTAATGACAGGTCTAAGTCTATATATAATATAATTATTAAGTATAAATGAATTTGAATTTAAGTATAATACATAGTGTAGAAGAAGTTGAATTCATTATCAGTTTACTTTACTTGAACTCAAAAGTTTTGTGGTTTATGAAGCAGACTGTAAATGTTATGGTTTGAGGAACCCACAACAATTTATTGTCATTCAGACAATTATTCAATCACCCAATGACCCTTCCCCACCAGGGAAGGGGAATCAGTAAAAAACAAGGAAACCTGAGGGCTTAAATATAAACAGATTTAATAGAATGAGACTAAATAATTAACATTAGTAATACTGAAGAACCAGTATTGATCCTGATACCAATATAAAATATACAGGATCATAATCAGCCAACTATATCAGTATATCAGTATGAAGCTGTGGTCCCAGTTTTGGGAGGAAGGGAAGGCCTCAGGGGTCTTGCACCAGGGTAAGAAGTTCTCTGGATCGCAGCCATCAAGGAAGAGAGAGAACTTCTCAGAAACCTTTCTAAGTTATACTGAACGTGACATTCATGGTATGAAATAATCCTCTTGGCCAGCTTGGGTCAAGTGCCCAGGTCTTGCAACTCCTCACCCCTGTGCCTGGCTAGCTCAAAAACATTGAGACCTTGAAACCCACATACCATCGCAGGCTATAAAGTAAATATTTTCACAAATTCAGACACTAGAGCCTTCTAAAAATGCAGTTTTCCCAAAGGTTAGAAGAGAAATTAGTCCTGTGTTGCTCAAACAAGGACAAGTAATTAGGGTTAACTAGGGAGCAGAAGAGTAATTTTGCTGTATTTAATATATTAATGTAATATGCTTTTTAAAAAAACATTTCTAGTGGAATTTGTGCACTACCAGGTTTTTAAGATAATTTTATATTTCTTTATTACATAAACATAGATGAAAAAGTACAGTTAATGTAATGCTAATGTTTAATAAAGACACAAACACTTTGCATAAAATGTAAAGATAACTGTAAAAGCACCACTTTAAAGTAATTAATAGATAAAAATTAAGTATGGTATGTCAGATCTCTACATATCTCTTTCTTCCTAAGATGTGCACATTTTTGAAAATACACTTCATCTTAATGCATCCAAAATTTCATAGCAAACTATGGTCCCACATTTTTTATTTGAGCACAAATGAATTTATATTCTGGCTAATTTTTTCTGGGCCCTTTATATGAAAAGTACCACTAAAACATAGATACAAAATTTTGCAAAAGAGTTAGAAAGCAGCATAGAATGTTTTTGCTTTGCCTCTCACGGTGTTATTCAGTTCCTCAAGTCCTGCTCAACAAAGGGGACTATAATTTTACATGTGTTTTCAGGGAGACCCAGATTTATCAGACTGAGTCATGATCCACTTGCATATCTCAGATGGAGAAGGACAACCTTCCAAAACTTGAACATTTAATTTTAGGATGTCTATCAGGTCTACATCCCCTCATTTTTTTGGTTGAATTGTGACTTACAATGCTTAGGCACATATTGATAATCCAAAAGGGGGCACAGCAAAGTAATTTCAGAATTTACCACTGGGCCAAAACACATCTAGATCTTTATTTGAACTCCTTTCATTGTTATTCATAATGTTCATGTTCCTGATTTTTTTTCTGAGAGAAATAAACTAAAATTGGAAAGGCAGAAGAATTTATTCAGTAAGACATGTTTCCATTTTATCTACGCAGTTTTTCTTGGTTACGTGAGTACACATGATTTTAGAAGTTGAAGTGAGCAATGAAGAAATTACTACATAGACAAACAGCAGCAGCAATGAGCCCAGGATGCAAAATCTTTAAGCTATTTAAGCATAGATTTCTCATGCTTAAGCCGGTTGTGCATATAGTTGAAAAACAGGCTAAAAGCCTATTGCATGACACAATGAATGGTATGCCTCCTCTTTTTGAGATGGCGTGTGTTTCATCCATAGTACTCAAAGTCGTTGTTGTCCTGAGAAGTACTGCTAAGGACAACAAGATGACTGTGCTACGACTAGATGCTGGTACTGCTATCTGTAGGTATTAAGTATTTACTTTTCTTCATACTTGTGTGAGAAATTACTTCATTTTAAGAAAAATAAATGCTTCTTGCATGATAACTGTTAACATGCAAAAATTATCTTAATCAGTGTCATAACTAATTCATAATGCAGGTGACACTCATGTGAGAAATATAAAAAAGATTTCTGTCATAGAACAACTTTCACTTTCTCTTATGATTTTCAAGAGCAAACCTTTCTCTGTTGTAATCTCTTGTGTCATTAAAATTCAGGTTAGAAATATCACAGATGCATTTCCTTCTGAAGAATAAACCTTGGTTCTGGTGTACATAACAAGAACCTATTATTTAACTATAAAGTTACTGAAAAACATAAACATTTACTTCAAAAGATGTGTAATCTATTCAGTTTACCATTTTGAAACATCTGGTTTATTAACAGCTTTAAGGAGTATGAAATTTTTTGGTTTGAGATCTTACAAAAAAGTTGCATATAAACAAAACACTAAATCACTAAAACACTAAACACAAATCACTAAAACAAAAATCCAGCATAATGTTTTAGTAAATAGAGCGTAAAGGACTCTCTTTAAGAACTTTGTGGGGATAGTTCGCAGTTTTGTACAATAAAAGAAATCTTTTTAAAGCTTTAACTATTTTAGAGATAGCAATACCATTTCATTGAGGTCTATGTATTAGAGTGTGATATTTCTTTCTTATAATCTTGTAAAAGAAGTGTAAAGAACACATATTTGAAAAAAAAAATAGTAAGAATTAAAATGCTGACTGATACTTAGTAATATTTTTTTCCTTCCTAAATTTGTATAACATTAGAACTCAATGTCCTCTACTCCGAAAGAGGTAGAATTAAGCAAAAGAGGAGAGAAAGCACAGAAGTGTAGTCAAAGAATATAGGAATATATTTGGGTGGGAATGAAATAAAATTTATTAAGAAAGAAAGAAATGGAGAAGAAATGTTTTTTAAATATTTGCCTATAGACTGGTGATGGCTATCAAGGACAGAAATAGTATGAGAAAAAATATCTAGTTTTGTATATTTTGACTACAAATGGGCTCCAAATGGATCACAGAAATGCATAACTGGAGAAAAATTGTTCACAACCTACACTCTGCAAGACTTGTCTCTCTTTGTAAATCCAGATAGGTTTTAGAAGTTCTTAAAGTCTAATCTGAAAGTGAAGAAAAATCATGTAGAAATATTTTCCAATCTTTACCTCATGTGTGCTCGTATGACATAATATCACACATGAATAATAAAAAATATTACCCAATGAAAAAGAGATTTTAACTAAGCACTTGATCCAAGGTCCATTAAAATAAACGGGAAGTTTTCTTCAATGAATTCAATGTCCATTTGATTAAATACATAAGCATTCACAAACTATTTGCATTTTATGATTTTTGAAATAAATGTAAATTTTGCCATTTCGTTTGCTGAGGTCATGTTTTCTCAACAACTCTATGTAGTATGATAATACTTTAGACTAAGAGTTACAATGTTAAGAAGGTGTCTCATACCATTAGTAATATCTTAGTGACATGATGTGTCTCTGAGATTATTGAGGTACTTTGCGTAATGCTGAAATCTTGGCGACAGGGAGATTACGGTGAAGTCTGGATATGCTTCTGGTTATAATTCTCTTCTCCCTTCCCCTCCCTCCCCCCCTCCTCCCCTTTTTTTTTTAATTTTGAAGTGAAAAAACACTTTGATCATTTAGATAATCTAATCAACTAGTTGAATTTCATAAAGGATACTATTATTATGTGTACTAATGAAAAAATAGTTTTATAAACTTTTTTTTTTCAGGGGGGCAATTTTTCTGCTGATATGCTTTAGCCCTCTTTCTGGTCATTATCCTTCCAGCAAAGTTAAGTACAGCACTTGAACCTCTGAGGATCTTGCATCAGAATTGACCATGCGATATTTTAAGAGTTAAAAAGTAAGATTTTTTCTTTTCTTTTTTTTGAGAAAACCTTACACAATGATTCCACATGTCTTAACTAAAGGCAGAAGATTAAAGGAACAATCATATGGCACAGCTGCAGCTTCGGAAGGACTGCTGAATAATCAACCTTTATTTTTCTTTTTTTCTTTGGCTAGTGATTCTGCCTGTTTACAAATAAGGATAGAAAACAGACCTTGGAATATACAGTGCTTTTTGTCCAGAAGGGTGAAAGTTTACAGTGTGTTTCAGTTTGACAACTGATACATACAAATGCTTATCTGTTCTCAAGGGGTGTTAGAATAATTCTTGCACACGTAAACTATTGCACTGGGTGGTCTGCAAACATAAGGAGTGAAAAGGCTGTCTCTGCCCCAGAGCCATGACAACAGCATAAGACAGAAGACAATATAGGCAGCCAGATGGAAGGTTCACAAGAATCAGACTGGCAATACTGATAAGCGCTGTCATACAGCAATGATAGGACAGTAACTTGTGTCCTGCTTCTTTTTGGGCAGAGCAACAACAGGAAGTTTTCTATCACTATATTAGTTTTCGTATTAGTAATATTGCATTTTACATTCTGTTAATTATTATTACTTTCGTATTGCAAACAATGATCACCAGGAACAATACATTCCCCATGGAAATGTAGGCAATACTGTGACAAATGGTGACAATAAAAAGATAGTTCATATTGTCATTAACACAAAATCTAGGACCAGGAATTAAAGACAATATTACCTTATCAAATACAGAAAGGTAATTTATCTAGGCTGTAATTATTTTAGCTAGAATTTGGCCGGATTATTGAAGTTAATTCTTCTGTTCTTTAAAACGTCTAGCAAAACTGATAGAGTGTATTAACTGTCACAAAACTTGCTTATCAAAAAAAAAAATATTACAAAGCAAAAAAATTCTTATAGCAGGGTTAGGACATGTTCTGGTAGCCCTGGACCTCATGGTTCAGAACCAGCTGGCATGCTGATTCATAAATATCCTTCACAGCAGCAACTTAAATGTTCCTTCAGCTTGTCCTAAGAAAACTGCCTTGCACTCACAATGACCTAGTTGTACTGATTTTCACATAACACAATACATTTTAGTCTCCCTGCCCCGCACCATCCCCTCTCCCCTCTCCGCTCCCCCCCCCCCCCCCCCCTTTTTTTTTTAATGAGAATTACATTTCAGTATGCAGGAAATGGAAACAGAAAATAACCAGACACCATTTTTGTTCATATTCATTTTTTCATATGCACCCCGTACAAAATTTGATGACATTTTCTTGAATTAATTATGGTGGGCTTTTTGGAATGAATAATTCAAGTTTGCTGTGTTAACATAATCCTACAGTGATATTGCTTATATATAAAGGGATTATCTTAGTATAATACACGTTAACAATACCCAAGTTTAGGGGTCTATTAGCACTGACTTGTAAGCAAGATTTTTCCTAATGATTTTTTTTTGTCTAATAAAAGGTAAGGTCTGTTTCCAGTTTTATCTGACAAAGATTGAAGCTGGGCATTTTATCTACCTGTGCATAAAGTATCACAAAGGACTGGGACAGAGAAGTCATCATAGAGTATATTTCTCTTATTTATGCACTTAGACACCTTAATGATGAGCATAGCAAATATAAAACGTCTATGCATTTGCATTTTTTTTTTTTTAATTTTGTGTCTGTAATAAAGTGTTTCAAACCAAAATGGAAATCAAACCTTCAAGAACTGTTGCAATTATAACTTCTAATCTGTGAAACCTACAATGGAAATGAACTGACATTTGATGTCTAAAAAGCTACAAAAAATGTAGCCAATCTTCTAAAAACACTCTTCAATAACGTTGATTTCCACTTCTAGAAGCACTACTTTGTTTTTTAACACAATATAACCTTGGATATTTTTATTTCTCTGACTCTATAATTACAAATTTAAATCATGGGGAATTTTCATCTAGTCTCCTATTGTTTTCGTCCTTTCTTGTGTACCATGTCCCCTCTGCCTCCTGTTAACTCCTTTTCTCCAGTTGAAGATTCTTGAGAAGCGTGAATTAACAAATCCCTAACGACAGAGACTGCTTCTAAGTTTCTTGTTTCTGGTGTTATCTAGATAGGGAGAGAAAAACCTCAGTATTTTTTTTTAGCTAGGATGTCATGTGATCTGTTTAATCTAGACTGCATATAGATTGCCAGATTTACTCTATGCTTCGTATAAACTGTTAGATTCATACATGCTTTATTCATGGCTCCCCCATTGTTCAGTTCATGGAACCTGCTGGAATACACACTGTTTATCACCCATGCTGAACACTCATGTTTTCTTATATTACTGTACAGAAACACGTGCCTCTCATTTGTATGTGCAGTGGAATGCCTTTCTACAGATCACCAGAACTCATAGATTAGGAAGTTTATAATCTATAAATTTGTATCTCTCAGTTTACACTTGGCTTTTGGCTTGAAATTTGTGCTTAAATTTTAAGGTCACAGCACTCCAAATAAAAAAAAAAAAAGGGGGGGGGGGGGCTTCCTCCACAATGTACAAGGTGACATAGAACGTAGAACTCTCTCTCTGAAGGCCTCTAAGGTAAATCTTGTTATGTTTTGGAGTGGGAAAAACGAAGGAAAAAAAGCTTCCATTAGGTTCTCATTAAAAATATAAAGGAAGAGTAGTATATAAAATCAACATTCTACTCATATCAAAGTAGCCTACAGTGTATGCTGTAGTCAATAACTCATGGGTAACTAAACCTAGTTTATTTACTAAATAGTAAAAGATACTGAAAAAAAAAAACAAACCAACAACTGAGCAACCTATGGAAGCAGTGAATTTCAGGCTAGATAACTTGCACCTATGAGAAGCAACATAGCTCTTCACTGGGCATTGCCAAAGGCCGCTGCCTTTGCTATCCTGTGTCTGTTCTGCCCTGCAATGTAGAAGCACCTTTGCCTTTATATAATTCTCAAGGAACAGAATGTGTGAAAAATTAAACGTGGCCAAGTTATTTTTATTAATAAGGAAGCTATGACCATAGCACATGGACAAAAAATGCAAAC
Source organism: Alca torda (assembly GCA_008658365.1). NCBI lineage: Eukaryota > Metazoa > Chordata > Aves > Charadriiformes > Alcidae > Alca > Alca torda. Next base: position 32,838,835 of record CM018101.1, read on the forward strand.
CTTTGGGAAACAGGAAGTCACTGTGTTGAAGTGCTGGAAGAGTTTGGTTTTCTTGTCTGTTCAAATAAAATCAACAATAAGAAAATAAGAAAAATTGCCTTCTACAAGACACTTGGAAAGCTGTTTATTAGTCCTACTCCCTGACTAATGTCAGGACTAGTCCCCCTTTCAATGCTACTTTTTTTTTGAAGTGTTGTAGAAATAGTGGTATGTGCATTATCAAAATAATCTAAATATGGTGATGTTCATTATATTTATAGGATTCTTTCCACTAAAACAAAAACAAGACCGCACAATTACAGTACATTTAAGTGTACATTTAAGACTATTAAATAGCGTGGTACTATTATTTTTATGGCATGGAATTTTCATTCTGGATTTAGTGTGTTCTTCAAATTTTGAATGAGTAAATTCAACCCTACATTTTCAGCAAATGGTGGCATAAAGGCAAAAAGCTGATATAAAGGAAATGTAGAGAAAACAATCAGCCTGAGAATCTGTAGCTAATTAGTGTTTTCATTTTATTTTAGCCATCTTGCAATGACATCATGCCAATGTGGAAAAAAGGCATTGTACTATAAAACATGTCAAATTTTGCAAGGACAACATATTGTATGATGAATGTCTCCACTATATGGTATGCATGATGGATTTTCTAGTTTATCTACTAATACACTCAATATGCTTGTGTGGGAGAATGACAGAGAGAACGTTTGTGGTTAGGGGTTTGGTTTTTTTCCCCGCTTCTTTGGTTCTTTTTTTTTTTTTTTTTTTCCTGAGTCAGATTTCTGGATTTTCTTTATTCTATGCTAATTGCTGTAAAATGCCAAAAATATGTTTATATTTATTATGTCTTTCCAAAGAATATTCAGTTACCAAAACATGTGCTTGCTCCAGGTTAGACAAAAAACTCTTGAAACATCTACAGCACAAAAATAAAGATGACAATTTGGTGCAAAAAATCTTCCTGTGTGTTTCAAAAATGGTACCAAATCAGGTACTAAAATTTCATTTAAAGAGCAGAAAAACACCTAATTTATCTCATCCACCTGGGATGAGATGAAGATGATCCTGAATACTACTGAATGCTCTTTGGCCCATGGCAGCAGACCACAGCTGTAGGGGTCAAAGCATTGACTGGAGAAAATAGAGGTACAGAATGTTTTAAATGCTAAAGAATACTACCCCATCATTAAGATGACTGGATTGCAATTTTTATTAGTAAACAAAAATAATGAAAATATGGAAAATCAGAATATTTGATTCATACTTGTAAAATTCTCCCATTTGGGAATTTCAGAAACATCCAAAGAAAGTCAAACTATACTAATGCTTGTCTGCAGTTTCCTAATCCTTAGGCTCACTATTGATCCGCCAGATTATGTGGTATAAGAGCAATCAGAGGACTGAACTTCCTTATGCCATGAGGAACTTCATTCCCTCTAGTGAATATTCAGCTGACAGCATTCTAGTGACTGTGTTTGTTCTGGACTGCCTCTGAAACAGTACATTGTGAGCAGATGACAGAGTTCGCTCTCATGTTTTCTCATGTGATACAGAAAAGAGATGGCTGTCCATTCCAGGAACTGCATTCAAAAGAGAACCTGCATGTGCTTCCTCCAGTTCTTCACAGATTTTTACAGCCAACTCTAATGGAGGATTTAGAGAGTCACAGCTCTAAATTATTTAGGAGAGTCCCAAATCCACATACTGCTTCTGGTAAAGTCTGTTATTATCCCACAGGCAGATGTGAAAAAACTTCCCTTACGTGGTAGTCTCAAATGGGCAGAGTCACTTTTGGAAAGTAAGAATGAGACCCAGAGACCAAATATTTATTCCACTGGATTTACTATAAGAAATGCCAGCAATATAGATAGCTAAAAGCTGTACTCTGAAAACATAGAGGAAATACACTCATCAGGGCCTTTCTCATCACTAAATAGAGTGATCATCTTATGAGGTCACTTCATTTCCTCTGAAACGTGGAACAATTACACTGACAACCCTCCTCCCCAACCTTACAAGAGGTATTGTTCATTTTGTGTCTATCAAAGAAATGCAAAAACGTTGGCAAAATCTGCCAAGTCAGGCAACAACCATGTCTCAAAGAAAATGTAAAGAAAATAATTACAGAGAATTATTGCAATAGGAAGGTGGTGGTATGCTGTTAATAACTACTTATGTAAGCTAAACATAAAAATATGGTTGCATTTCAATGTATAAAATGCAGTCAGACTACATAGCTCTTATTTGCTGTACAGAACAAGGCAATAAAGATGGAGGAAAAGAGAAGCAGACATCATTTTGAATTTTCTAACTGAGGAACTCTTGTCTTTGACTTTCAAACGTGATGAGCTTTGATAGACTCTGTTCACTTCATCCCACCTGCAGTTTCTTGGATTCACGCCTTGATTTGTGTCAACTGACTCACTGACTTTTTATCAAGGTGTTCAAATATACAGTGCTTTCATTAACTACTGAAGTTTTCCGTCTCATTATGTGAGACAGAAAAGCCTGCTAAGCTGTCATTGAACAGCAGTCATTACTTCTGAGCTGCTGTACTTGTGTGGATGAGGGCAAGGGTGGCAATTGATTTATCGCTATTTTAATAGATACTTGACCTGTGAGTCAATACAAATGTTTCACTCAGTGGTGGCAGAGGGCAAATGATCCAATTTTGTGAACACAATGGACTAATACAGGTGCTCCAGTTTTTCCCAATTTCCTGAGAGAGTTACAATTTTCCATTGCTTGATATTTACTGATTTTACTAGTTAAGAATTCCCTAGTATTTCAAGTTTAAGATAGTATCAATGAAGAAAACCTAAGAGCTTAATATCAGGCAGTTATTCCTTAAGTACTATCCAAATGAATTTATAACCAAATGAAAGAAAACAAAATAATACAGCCAACCTGTACATATAAATTTCCAGGGTTATTTATTTTTTAGCAAGAAGATTCAAGGGTCAGTTCAAGAGTATTGTTCACTTTTCAAATGCCTTCTATTCAAACCACTCAACATGATTTTAATTTTATAGTTTAAACCATACAGGTTAAATAAAAATTTAAAAATATATTGTACCATTTTTACAAAAAGTACGCAACTTTCTGAAAGAACAACATGAACTCTCATGGACCAAGGTGAAGCTGACTTGCATGTAGTTCCCCAGATATTTCTGCCTGCTGTCTTGGAGACAGGAGGGACCTTTGCTTTGTTCCAGTTCTCTGTCAGGTCATGCAATCCATCTGCCCTTGCTAGTTCCTTGATTATCTGTGTCAGGAAACTGTTGGTATTGGACTTCAGAAACCTCCTGGATTATTTGTACCTTGCTGTATTGTCCCTCCAGCATACATTGGGGTGGTTCAATTCTCCCAAGAAGACAGGGGCTTGCAAGTATGAGGCTTCTTCCAGTTGTCTGAAGAAGGCCTCATCTGCTTGTACTTTCTCATCAAGACAGTTTGTAGCAGACACCTATCACAATGTTTCCCACTTTGGTCTGCACACTAACTTGGCTGGCCCATCACCCAGTCAAAGAAAGAGCTCCATAAATCCTGCTGCTCTTCTACACAAAGGGCAACTCTCCCTTCTTACCTTCTTGGTCTATCCTTCCTAAAGAGCCTGCATCTATCCATAGCAGCACTCCAGCTGTTGATTATTAAGTCCTTAGTGTTTACATCAGCCCTCTCCTTGCCAACTTAGTCCATTGCTTCCACGTTGGGTTGCTGGCCATTCATTCCCTCCCTTGTTATTTGTAGTTTAATGCTCTCTTCTTGAGGTTACCCAGCCTGATTACAAAGACACTTTTGCCTGCTTGGTCAGTTGGATCCCTTCTCTTCCAAGCAATCCTCAAAGAGGCCACATGGTCATAAAAATTAAAATTGTACAACTGACTTCTGACCTCCAACATCCCTCCACTTCTTCCCAAGCCCTTCCCATTCACCAGCAAGATCAGGGAGAAACCACTAGGCACCAAGCCCTTCATTGTCATTCCCCAGAGATGTGTGGGCACTCTTTAAGAGTTTCTGCTCTCCTGGCCATATTGCTAGTGTCCACATGGAGAACAAATATGGAATAATAGCGTGTCCAACCAACAAGAAGGGCAAACCTTGTCAACCTATCCATAATGTTCCCTGCTAGTAGGCTGAGTCAGCAAGAGCAACCTCCATCCCTGCAGCAGGGAGTCTTCTACTACCATTTTTTGCCCTATCCTGCCAGTGCTGTCACAGGTCTTAGGAACAGGCAGCTTAGAGTCTTCATTGGGCAGAAGTCCCTGTGCTTGCCCATGCTGGGCTCCTGAACCTTGACTGTGGGTCACAGATGCAGGTGCAGCAGGAACAGTTGTCCTGGTGCCAGTTTGCAAGCTCCCAGTGATTACCAACCTGGTCATCTCCATTTCCCATCCTGACAAGCACAGGTGCTGCCTGTCCCTCCTTGGTGCAGCTGGAAATTCTGACTTTTGTAGTGCAGTGTCTTGAGGAACACTAGATCCATCTCCTTTTTGTTATCCCTGGTGCTGTGTAGTCCACTGACCTCCTCCCACAGCTTCATTACTCATGCTGCAGGCCCCCTACCAATGCACTCCTCCTGCAAGTGTTGAGAGCATTGCCTGTGCCCCCTGTGAGAGGTCCTAGAGGTCACTGCAGCCCCTGATCTGCAGAACTACAGCCTCCCATGGGAGGACATGCTGGGTAAAGGCTTCTGATTTGCCTGGGGGCTGCCAGGGGACCCTGCACCATGGTGCACGCTCACCATTGCTGAACACACAAACTCCATTCTCAGAAGAATTTCAGCCTCCACTTCTGCAAAAAATGTTGCCTTTGGGGGCCGCCTCTGTTAGCTGAACTACTAAAGAGTTTAAGTTACAGTAGCATTCACTGTTACGAAGCTACAGGATGTTAATTAAAAGCTCTCCACAGCTCTCAAAGTATAACCTTACAAATTCTGATGTTGTGAAAGATACTTGCATTCAGGGACAAATCCTTGTTGCTAGAAATCACAGGTCTTTATTTTTTTCCTTGATTCATAGAAGAATAGTCTTACAGAATATTGTTGTATTTATCTCTGCCTTCAAGTGTTGTGTTAGAAAATGCATTTTATTTGGCCTTCTGGAAACTGTGAAAATGTGTAGTGATAGAAAACACAAAATTAAATTAATGATAAATTAATGTAACTTAATGTTTCAATTTTAGAAGAACATAGGCAATAAAGGTATTAAACAGTCTCTTTGAATCTTTAGACTTGTGACTGAAGAAAGCAGAAACAAAGACTGGCTAGAGAATGTGGTTTTGAGGGAAATCAGAAGACAGAAATGAGGTCTTAGAGTAGTCACTGCAATGATTCATGTAGTCTGGACAATAAAAGTCTTACAATGAATGCAGAGTCAGTTCTTTCCCACAGGGGTCTGTTGCTGAAATGAAACTTTAGCCAATCAACAGATTAGTAAGGTTTTCTGAAGGTAAACATATATAACTAGGAATTGAATTAAATGCTGAGAGTGCTATAAATCCATAGATGGGAAAACATGCAAATGGTAAACTACTTTTGAAAAATAAATTCCCAGAAGGTCAAAAACTTTAAAGGAAGAAGCTATAATATTCATTATTAATGAATATAAACATATTTGCAACAAACAACAGATTCTCAGACAGTTATGTATATGTTGTCAGGTTCATTCACTAGCAGTGTGTGTCTAATCCTCTGTGCCCAACAGTAACCACCTATCATCAACACACCCTTGCTGTTTACGTATCATGTTTTTCTATAAAGATCTATGACTGTGTTGAAGAAATTCAGTCACAGATAAAAAACCTGCAACTTACATGAATCCAAAGTGAGTCAAGAAATTTTCATAATTTGGCTGGTAACATTTTGCCTATCCTGCTTCAGGAGAGGGACCATACAGTTTGTTGAATACTTGGGGAATTACTCAGTTCTTGGAAAATTATTCATTTGCAATGAATGGAAGAGCATAGATGCAAAGAACTCAACATGCAGCCTTACTTTATACTGATACTTCTTCAGAATAAAATCTGTTTTTTTTTTAATTATGTAGGAAAAATATGAAAGCAAACAAACCTCCAAAGGCAGAGGCCTTTTTGTCAGAAGTAATTTGACTCTGCCTTTTCTGGTTTGCACTTCCATTATTAAAAGAGAGAAGGGAGCTCACAACCTCCAAAGAATGAAAGACATGATAAAGTAAAAAAATTGGTTCTTTCGGAGTATTTTTATGAAAAAAAAAAAAAAAAAACCAAAAAAAAACAACTTTGCAGAACAATTAGCTGTAAATCAAAATGTGACCAGATTGTGCTAGAAGAACAGATGATGCAACTGGCTTTTCATTTCTGAGGTCTTAGACTTAGTACCCTAAATCATAAGTATAGATGAGTTATTTAGTCAGATGCTAGCATTCATCTGTTTTGCCCAGAGTTCATCTGCAGCTATTTAAACCTAAGCATTGAGATGAGGTATGAGAGTCTGACATTAATAATCACATGCAATTATTTATGTGACTCCAGCTAACCCTTGAAATCCTGGTCTAAGTTTGGGAATTAGTCAGTCTTCCAATTGTTTTAAAACTCTAGTCATGAGTATATAACTTCTATGTTTTGGGCACGGTTGTATTGACAGACTAAAGATACTACCCCTCCAGCCTACAAAACCTCCAGGGCTCTGCTGAAGATATGTTTAAAGATAAAATAGGATACATCTGATACCAATACACTGAGTTTTGTTTAAAGCCTAACATACTGACATAATATAGCCTTTTTGAGCTTCTATTATGTACTGTTTACCTTAATTTGCATTAGGCTTGCTCCATATTAAGTAGGAGAAAACTAAATGCTTTTAGTAAGATAAAAGCTAGAAGTGTATCATTACTGCCAAATAACACATTTTCAAACTCTTAAGCCAATGTTCATTGAATTAAGTTGTGATACTGAATGTTTTTACATATTTCCACTAAAGATTTATTGGCATATTTATGGCTTAGGGTATCTGGGACTTGTTTTCTCTGATCTTACTGTTAGAGACCCCTATTAAGGCCTCCCTATTAAGAAATTATTGTATCAGCTGAGATAAAATGTGAAGAAACTGTTTTGAAAACATTCTATGGCATTTGCAGATTCTGCATGTTGTTCTTTTCTGAGATTTGCAACTGAAAAACAGAGTTTATAATCTAGCTTGTAAACCACATTAACATTCAGGGAAAATATCTTCTTTTTCAGATCTAGAAAACAGCACTTTTGAACTGATTACTTAATTACTTCATACACCCACAAATGAAGATATTACTCTTCAGTACAGCTGGTCACAAATGCAATGCAAACCAGCCCTTCCCATGGAACTCCAGATAAGAGCTGTTTTCACTGAATGTCTCCCCAGCATACAAAAAAATAAATTTTTGTCCCGTGTGTACAATAAACATACTACAAGAAGCAAGAAATTTATACACACGACATTTTCTGTGAATACATTTTTTAAAATTCAATGGAAAATACTGCTCACAAACTGCAGTATTAGGAACATTTGCCTTTATCCTATTTAAACTTGAATTCTATAAGAAATAAACTTAAAAAAATAGACCTTTTCTATAGCAAAGTACCACTGTTTTAATGAGTGGTTGGGTCAAAGGGACTGGGCCTTATACAGAGGCAAAATACTACTAAGCAAACTGATTCAAAGAAGCAAAACACTCCTGATTTGCAAAGAAACAAAAACATGTCCTGGCTACTGCTGAGTCCCTTCTGAGAAAGCAATGCTTTTACCTCTGATCTGGCAAAACAAAATACTAGTTACTGCATTTCTTTTGCGAAGTTGTTGACCTCCATGTAGGCCACCTGGTTTTAATAACGGTGTAAATATGGCAGGATTAAGCTCCTCTGAAATTCAAAATCCCTTCTCACCCCCTGGAGACTCTGCGTAAATACCAGAACAACAAATACAGGCAAAGTGCTGCACCAAGCAGATAAATAAATACCAGCTGAAAACTAAGGTTAGTTAACCTAACAGGAAAAAAGTGTGTGGAATTTTAGTTAAAGATTTACTGTTATCAATCAGAGCAGACAGTCCCAATTATATATACCTCAGTAAAATGGCTGTTATTATTCCTTTGAGAGCACCTTCCTGTATATTAAATATACAAAGCAAATATAAAAATGAAAGATGAAATAATGAATAAATAATTTAAAGAAAGTTTTCCATGAAGTATAATTGTTCACACAGTCTATCACAACTCTCCCATTGGCTGCAAAGGGAAGATCTACTATAGCAAGTACCATGTTTTCTTACAGATTGCCTAACATGCTTTCGCTTACACAATCTTCAGGCTTTCTCTCTCAGCAATTGTTTGAAGGAGTATCATGCAGGCAGCCAATTAATTCTGGAAAATGGACAATATTGCTTATCTTCCTTTTTTTTTTCCATATGAATTAAAAATCACAAATAGTTGCAGTCTAAATGACTTGTATATAGAATAAAAAATAATTAGTTCCTACACCTGCTGGTAAGAACTTAGGCAATGTTTGCTTTTTGACTTGGATTTTGGAGCCTTCATACATTGCTATAAGAGGTATTTTAAACAGAGAAATAGGTTAGAACTCACAAGAGACTGGTGGTTACAGACTAAGGCTGAAATCTGGCATACATCTTACTTGAGTAGAGGAGAAAGAGGGGGGAAAGCCTCCAAAGCAAAAAAAACAAACCAACAAACAAAAAAACCCAAATCAAATCAAAAAGACATCTGAATTAAGAAACAATGTAAAACTGAACAGAGTACAAAAGACAGGTGTCTTCTCTGTGGTACTTCAGAGAAGAAGAAACTTTTCTGCAAAACATTTCCAAAAATGATGCTCTAAAGCAAATAAAATAAAAGGCTTTGCTTTCAGCTACTAACTTCAGTGGGACTCATGACTTTTGAATGGCAAGATATTCCTTTAGATACTGTAATTGGGTCAATTTTAACACCCATAAAAATAAATCTACTCTTAAGTCCTGAAATTGTAATCATTATTGTTATGGATCCAGTGGTCCATTCTGTGTGAATCTAGGGTTCTCAGAACTTAAAAAAGAATGAAAAAAACCTTCACCTCAAAACAAAGAAACAACACAATGCAGACATTGCATATCATCATTATTTCAGTCATTTATTCTAAACGACAAGAGTAGTATTAAAGATATGGAATTGACACCTGCTTGCCAAAATTCACTGTTTCTTAGGATGTTTTAGAATTGAATAAGTATGCAGCTAGTTGCACCATGTAATTTTCACAAATTATAAATTAAAAATCAACAATTCCTTGGAGAAAAGTCAAGAGAGACCAAAGATTATCTAGGATTACTGTTCAAAGGCAATCACCAATATTATGTTCTAGAGTCTTTATTCCGATCTAGATTCATGAAAGGTTACAGATACATAGTCAGTTAAATGCCTTCTTCTGTTGCACTAAAAATGGGAATTCTCAGTCAACCAGACGTTTTGCCAGTTCTTTGCTAATTTAATCATAAATGTATTATTCTTGTAAAGAATATGACATTAATTTAGTTTTACAAGTATTAAAAATATGTAAAATTATTAAAAATTGCCTGTAGAAATTCTGATGTAAGTACTAAAGTGTTACTTTACTATTGCAACTAGCACTACTTCTTTTACAGATGTATATTTTTTTGAACACCACGAAGCAGCAGGCAAGGGAATGCCACAAATCTGAGTATGCCAGACAATTCTTTGCTGAATAGCAAATGCTACACCTGTAGCTAACCATGGGAAAAGACTGCCTGCCATTCTGAAGTATGCGTTCAGGGCAATAGAGAGCCTCTCTCTGACACTGCCTCATAGAAATCCTAATTATGGAAAATGTCTCTTACCAACAGAACATTTATGATCATGTTTTGCTATGAGTCTTGCCATGTAGCAGACTAACAAATGTACCTAATCATGGTGCTGAATTATTTTGGCCAATAATATGCCTTAGTTTTTAGGAGATTATTGGTTAAAAGTGTATTTACTTTTGCAGAAAAAAACAAGTCATTAGGAAAACCAGTGTGGCCACAGCTGGCCAGCTCATGTGAACTGGTTTATTTGTTATAGAAGTGATAGAACCTTTCACTAATAAAGGAACTTGGCACTGTAATTCTTTGTGCTGAGGCAGTGCAGGTGCTATTTACTCATATTCTGAAAAGAAGAGAAAGAGAAGGAGAGGAAGAAAAAACAAAGGGAGGACAGAGCAGAGGCAGTCAGGAATTCAGGAAAGGAAGGAAAGAAGACTAGTGATCAGAAAACTTATTACAATGCACCTACATAAAGGGGATGAATTGATCTGAGACAGATTTAACTTTGTATTCCCAATACCTAATCAATATGACAGAAGAATATGCACTTTTAATATTAAAACTGGAAAGATAAAGGTATCCTCCAGAATAATCTGTTAGATTTTCAATCTGACCAGGCATCATTCTTTGTTTCTTTTCCTCCACCTTCTGCTTCTACTGGTTTTATTTCTCATGAGAAAACTGATATCTTTCTTATTTTTCAGCTTTTTCTCTACACCATCTTCACTCTCATCCAGGCTGTTGTTCTCTTCTTTTCCTTCTCTACCTGAATAAAGCTCATAGCTCTTTTCCTATTCCATACATGTACTGCATGTCTTTCAAAGGAACATCTCAGGTCACTGAATAACAGGGTCCTGCTATTACAGTCAACTGTGTTATACAAACCTCTCATAAAAATTTCACTGTCTGTTTTACAGTCCATTAGGTTATTACTTTTACAGAATGCTGTTCTTAAACCACTGATGTTTAGAAACTTTCACATTTTCCAGCTTATACATTCTCCATGGAAGACTCATGTCTATGTATTTGTACACTAGCAACTTTCACTTTTCCTCTAAACTCAATATTTCTGCAGAAATCATTGAGCCCCCCCAAAATTAAAGGAGTTAAGATCCTTCTCTTTAATATCTTTATCAATGATCTGGATGAGGGGACCGAATGCACCCTCAGTAAGTTTGCAGATGACACTAAACTAGGCAGGTGTGTAGATCTGCTTGAGGGTAGGTTGGCTCTGCAGAGGGTTCTGGACAGGCTGGACCGATGGGCTGAGGCCAATGGTATGAGGTTCAACAAGGCCAAGTGCCAGGTCCTGCACTTGGGTCACAACAACCCTATGCAGAGTTACAGGATTGGGGCGGAGTGACTTGAAAGCTGCCCGGCAGAAAAAGACCTGGGGGTGCTGGTGGACAGCCGGCTGAATATGAGCGAACAGTGTGCCCAGGTGTCCAAGAAGGCCAACAGCATCCTAGCCTGTATCAGGAACAGTGTGGTGAGCTGGACTAGGGAAGTGGTCATCCCCCTGTACTCGGCACTGGTGAGGCCCCACCTCAAGTACTGCGTTCAGTTTTAGGCCCCTCACTACAAGAAGGACATTGAGGTGTTGGAGCATGTCCAGAGAAGGGCTACAAAGCTGGTGAGGGGTCTGGAGGACAAACCTTATGAGGAACGACTGAGGGAGCTGGGGTTGTTTAGCCTGGAGAAGAGGAGGCTGAGGGGAGACCTTAACACCCTCTACAACTACGTGAAAGGAGGTTGTAGAGACATGGGGGCTGACCTCTTCTCCCTGGTGACAAGTGATAGGACAAGAGGAAATGGGTTCAAGTTATGTCAGGGGAGGTTTAGATTGGGTATTAGGAAACATTTTTTCACTGAAAGGGTTATTAAACATTGGAATAGGCTGCCCAGGGAGGTGGTGGATTCACCATCCCTGGAGGTGTTTAAAAAAAGGGTAGATGTGGTACTTAGGGACATGGTTTAGAAGTGTTTTTTGTCAGGGTAGGTTGATGGTTGGACTTGATGATCTTGAAGGTCCCTTCCAACCTCAGCAATTCTATGATTCCATGATTCTATGATTCAATATACAGTTTTCCTGCACATTTTAAATTAATCTCTCAACCGCTTTTTCTCTAAGACTACAACTCTACCCAGAGTTCTAGCTGAACCAGCACCAACAGAAATGTAATATTGGCTCACTCCTTCCATTGTAATTTGTACTTCCTGTTCTTTAGCTGCAACAATTATGTTGTGATGTTTAATTAATAAGGATGTCTTTTTCTCTTCTATCATTTCTAGTTGATGGGTCTCTATAAAGGAAATTCCTGCGCTTTTGTTGCCAACAGCTTGTCCCGCATATTATTTTTAGGCTGCCTTTTTTTGAATGAGATCATGAGTCCACTCTATACATGACCTAGAACACCAAATGACATCAATCAAGACTTCTGTGTGATTCATATCAGATTAACTGCTTAACCATGGCATAATGAACGCTGTTATGTCATGGCAACCTCTAGCATGGAGATGTTAGGGCTTCTCAAGAGAGTATTTAAATTATTACTGTTTTCTTAAAAAAACAAACCAGCATATTTTGCTCAAACCTCTGTGTTATAAATGTCTGCACCTGCCTTCTGTCTCAGCCTCCAGACACCAGGAGCAAAAACATCCCCCAGAAGAAAGCACACGTATACAGCCTGAGGCAGATGCATACAATGGGGAAAAAAAAAATCTATCTAAAGGTTAAAGTCTGGAAAACAGTTGAGTAGAAACACAGTACAGTAATGCAAGAATAATAACAGGCATCAAGATATTGTGGTATTACACAGAAGCAATCACTCACATATGGCTTTAGACCTCACAATTTCCTAAAACAAGTTCTCTTCAAGTTGCAAAGATTACTTGCAAGTTTGGTACTTAAATCTGTCTTAATAAGACAGAATGCACTGTTTACAGTTTATTAGTATCTGTTGTAATTTAAAACTGAACAAACAAATGAATGACCACATTTTGATGACTGTATGCTTGCTAAGCCAGTGTGAAGGACTTTATATTAGATTTTTCACAGAGTAATGAGGAAATTGTGATGAGGAATGGAAGCATGGATGACACTGTGGAAGTACAGGGGACACTACACCTCTCTGGGGTGTGGGGACCACATTGCTGTCTTAGAAGTGGTGTTGCTCCTAGGAGGCTTTTATCTGGAATAGGGTGAAGAAAGTGTTCTAGATCAGCAAGCCCTTGTGCTGTTAGCCCTTTCTGATCATCCACATGGGCACCAGTGATACTCTTGAGTTGACGCTTAGTGTGGCAATAATGACTATAGAGCTCTGAGGATGACATAATGGCTTAATCACGCACAGGCACAGGTGGTATCTCCTTGATTTTTTCCAGTGAAGAGAATCCACCTCAAGTGCACTTATGCAAATGTATGTGATGGGAGGCAGGAGGAATCAGAAGCCTGTGCACAGCTGTTAGATCTATGATTTCCCTTGGAGAGAATACAGAGCTCTCATCTGAGAGACAGCTCTCATTGTTGGAGTGTGGTGATGGATGGAAGAGATCTTTCTAGGAGGGACAGGCAAGAAAGGTGAAGATGACAGGTGGTGCACTAGCCTACAGAGAGAGATAAATGCTGAGAACATAGGATGGGTGGTATATCCATTGAACAGTTACGGGTAAGGATCAGAGGACAGATGACCGTGACAGACACCATAATGGGTGTCTGCTACAGGTCACCAGATCAAGAAGAGGACATAGATGAAATCTCTTCAGACAGCTGAAGGAAGGTGTGTAAACCACAGGCCTTTGAATCATAGGACACTTTTGCTACCCTAACATCTGTGTGAAGGGTAATCTGTCAGGCAGAAGTAACACAGATGATTCTGAGATGACTAGACAAGCCACTCTTCCAGATGTGTTGTCTACTGTCCCGTTGGTCCTAGAGCCCCTGTTAAGCTTAAACCTGGGCATACAGTTCCTGTCTGAGCTAATGCTGCAGGTATACCACTGCCAGCTCTTTCTCCATCTCTGTCTCCTGGACAGGCCTTGAACCCATCCTTTACAGGTGTTGTGTCTAGCCCTGACTCTCTTGCTTCTTCCTGGACTCCCTGGATGGGTCCTGGACCTGGTTCATCCCTTGCCTGAGGCTGTCAAGGGACTCATTGCCATCACCACCCTGCTCAGCTCACCCTGCTAGGGTCAATGTGGGGCTGCGGCTCAAAGGGAGGGCCTTGTTTGACCTGGAGCCACCTCCAACTTCTGGTTCATCCTTTGCTGAAGGCAGCCCTGCTCTTATGGTACACTGACAGCTGATGGCTCCTGTCATTCCTGAACAAAGTGGATGTGGCTAAAAAGATCAAGAGATTCTAGAGTTTAATATCCTGAGTGAGTTGCAAAATTTAACATACACACAAGAAAATGATTGGAAGGCCGAGTTTATTCAGCCTGGGGAAGAATTTAGGGGAGATCTTACTGCTATCCACAAGTACCTGTTGTGAAGGTGTAGAGAAGACAAAGTCAGTCTCTTCTCCAAGATGCACAAAGAAGGAACTAATGAGCAGAAGCTGCAATACAGGATGTTTTGGTAAGATATTGGGAAAAAAATTTTGCCATTAGAGTAGCTGAATACTGGAAAAAGTTGCATAGAGAGGTTTGTCCTGGTTTAGGGTGAAGCAGAGCCAACCTTCTGCTTAGACTTTTAACTAGGAACTGTATAGTTTAGTCTAGTTTTAATATTCTTGATCACAATGTTACTTTTCATACATTGAAGGCCGCAGGTGTATATTGTAGGATAAGATAATGGCTATTTCCTTTTAGAAGTAAATTACAACACCTTAGTATTTATACTAAAGATGATTTAGTACTGGTCACCGAAACGGAAGCATTTTTATTACAAAGTAGGATTATATTGTTATTGGAGTTAAAAGAGATACATTCAGGTCCTTAACGTCTTGTTTATTTAGTGTTGAGAAGCAGTTTTAGTGTATGTCAAGCAATGATTTTAGGAAATGCCATGGTGCTAACGTGAAAGTTACTACAAACACTATACTTGTATGGAAAGAAAAGTGAGTTTTCTTTAAATGGATCATGCTGTAAGCCATTGAATGAATCTTGCCTTTCTAACCCAGTCCTTAGAACTGACTGTTACATGACAACTGTCTGCAATAACTAGAAACAGTTAAGCAAGTGGATAAAGTAAAAACAAAAAGAAATTGCAATACTCATGTTCTGTGGAGAAGCCAGTGCTGAAGCAAAAAGCTAACTTTGAATTAGTTTCCACATGGGTTTTCTTGGCCTAAGAGTTACGTAGATGAGTGGTTAATATTGGGAATGTATATTTACATTGCAATGTCAACCTGTTCAAGATTAATCCATCATTAATAGAAATCCCAAGTCTAATCTTTTTGTGTTGTAATACACATAATTTCATTTGGACAGAACGATTCTATCATCCTACTATATATATCTCTTATACCAAACGTGTTAGTGTAATTACATATTTCTCAGTCTGGGATCTTGCAGTTTGCAGCACAGTACCCCAGCTCTGGAGCTAACGGAACTTACATGCCTGACTGTTATCCTGTGTGAACCATACACATAAGAAGAAGTGTTATGGCATGAGGTAGTTTTGGTAGGACACATATTTGGCCTCTTGGCAAAGAGCGGAAAATACCTTTCTCAGCAATGGAGGATGTTGAGTAACTTCATGTTCACACATCTAATTTAGATGTAATGAAATTAGTTTTGTAAATCTGCCTCATTGATAAGTGTTAACCAAACATGCTTACATTTAAAAAGTGAAAAATCAGAAATGCAAAGATTCAAGAATAAAATAAGGTAATTTGACCTAATACTTGGAGATTGGTATGTATTAAATTAAGATTTATATAGTATGTTACAACTTTATTTGCAGTTTCACAAACCAATGTTTCTAGCTTTTCAACTAGATGATGAAGTATAAACACCATACATAGTGAACAGGATAATTGTTCACATTCCTCAGCCTGGGAATACCAAAAACATTTGAGGCTTTAGATGTTCTTCCCTTATGAGAACAAAAGTACTGGTTCACTTCTAAACCACAAAATCTCATGACCTACTTCCCAGTTACAATTGCTTGCACACTCAAGGAGCCACAGCTTTGAAGGCACTGTCTCACTTTGGGATCTTTTATCTCACAAGAATGATCTCTGTATATCTCTCAGACAGAAGTTGTTCCTTAGGTACAAATAAGTTATGAAAATTTATGTATTTATTCCTCAATTACGACTTTGTTCTGCTGATGCTAAGAAGATACTTACCTTTAAGAACTCTATTTGTTCTGAGACATATTTGTTTTCACCAAAAAGGTCTCATTAATTTCTACTGATGAATGTAAGAGAATATATTCTATGCCACAACTTCAGACTCTTGTAATTTAGTTTACTAAGGAGAGGACTGGTAGTCACTGCTTGAGCCCCTGAAGTGTCCAAATCCAAAACTAATACAGACAGAAACTGTATCATTTCCCAGGCAGAGATTCTTTGCTTGGTGGCTGATCTACAAATAGTCCCTCAGTTTACCTTCCTTGTTGGCCTGACTGGGTCTACATCTGGATACCAGCTGACCATATTCTGCAGGGGACTTACATTCATAATTATACACAACAAAGCTCAAGAGAAGTGAGGAAATGAGTTACTGATTTCCCAATATGGTGACTAGTGAGATATCTTTACCATTGCTCTGAAGTTCTCTTTCCAAGAGAGCCCTTAACATTGTCTCTACTTTCTCCCCACTTATGAATGAGTTTCAGAGAATGACACAGAAATATTCTTTGCATTCAACAAGGTAGCAAAGTAGTAATTTTATTTAAATCTAGATTTATTTCAGCTGCCAATTTGCAAGGATTTCTTCCTTACATTGTCTTATTAGTTTGCATTCAGTTTAAAATAAAGGGTGAAAAAGACCTCAAGAATGGAAGTTCACAGAATGAATTAATTTTCCTTTGAAGGAAAGAAAAAAGAGCAATTATCTATTTACAGTCTCAGATGCTTAAAATTTAGAGATTGATTACCAAAAAAAAAGAGTAAATAAAGTCAGATACAAGACTTATAAATTAAGATGACAGCAGAATAGAAAGATCAATTTCATTTTTTTTAAACTAAAATTAATAACTATTCTTAGTATGTCTACAGGAAACTATTAAATGCCTATAAAGATGTAGAAAATCTAAAACATCTGGAACATAATATTCTGCTGTATGTGTTCCATTAGTCTTCCATAATTTATTCTGCACTTAAAAATGAGATCCCACACAACATGCGTGGCATGCCAGGAGGGTCATGTTATACAACCAGTGAAAATCAGGTTCTCAGACTTCATGCTCTGGTACAAAATCTACAGTCTATGACAAACTGTCAGTTGCTTACTTGCAAAGCATATTAACATCGATGACTTAACTTCCCTAGGTATAAATCTAATGATGGATTACAATTCTAATAGAAAAAAGTACATACTATGGGACCTCAACTGTGCAAAGGTAAAAAGAAGAAGCAAACAAATTTAACAAACATACAAAACATATAAATAAGAGGACTCTCTTCAGAGACCAGACAGCATGTTAATTTTGGTTTTTATTCATGAAAGATTCTATCAATCTCATGCAAAATGTGGGTTTTAGTATATCTTAAATTCTGTACAGATATAAATATTGATTTTGGACAAGCTATTGTTGTTAATTGAAAAATGAAGAAAGAAATATTACTAACAATATTGCAAGCTTTATATCATTTTGAAAGGAACATGTCATGACTGTGTGTAAATTTCTTATCATGAGGGGGTAACTGCTAGAAATTCTTGGCAATATGAAATCTCAGTATGAAAGCAGATAAATGGTACTGCAGGACTGAGAAATAAGTCCTAGCTAAGCCTGGAAAGGCTGTTAAGGAGTGCTTTTGCCAAAGGAAATGCAGAGAAAGAGATTCTACCCAACGGATTAAATTGAAACTGATAAGGCCTGCTATGTTCTTGGGAGAAGAAAAACAGGCAAAACTAATAACCATCATTTAACCTAGTAAAAGCTTCAAAATAAGGAAGCTATTACACTAAGAACAAAGTAACACAGTGAAGAAATGAGAAATCTGTAAAAGGGAAAAAAGAAATCCGAGACAGGGGGAAAAAGATGTATTCAACCTTTTACCAAACAGGTTACAGATGAATGTAAGAAGGAGTAGGGTTGAGGTAACACCTTACTAAGTCCATGGACAGGAAGGTACTAGTTGACTTCAGTGACATGTGAATTATTCTATTATTAGAGTGACGCCTTGACTAGGAATACAAATACGTCTGTATTTGTTTTAGAAAGCACTTAGTTGTATAGCTGTCACGTAACCTTATGCCAGTTTGTTATTACTTTTGAATTTGTCTGTGCAAACCTCTTGAAGTTCAAGGAGGCCAAGTACAAGGTCCTGCACCTGGGTCATGGCAATATCAGGCATGAATACAGGTTAGGCGAAGAATGGCTTGAGAGTAGCCCTGAGGAGAAGGACTTGGGGGTGCTGGTGGACAAGAAGCTCAACATGACCTGAAAATGCGCACTTGCAGCCCAGAAAGCCAACCACATCTTGGGCTGCATCAAAAGAAGCATGGCCAGCATATCAAGGGAGGTGATCCTGCCCCTCTGCTCTGCTCTTGTGAGACCCCACCTGGTGTACTACGTCCAGCTCTGGAGTCCTCAACACAAGAAGGACATGGACCTGTTGGAGCGGGTCCAGCGCAGGGCCATGAAGATGATCAGAGGGCTGGAGCACCTATGCTATGAGGACAGGCTGAGAGAGTTGGGGTTGTTCAGCCTAAAGAAGAGAAGGCTCCGAGAAGACCTTATAGCAGCCTTCCAGTACCTGAAGGGGGCCTACAGGAAGGTTGGGGAGGGATCCTTTATCAGGGATTGTTATGATAGGACATGGGGTAACGGCCTCAAGCTGAAAGAAGGTAGATTTAGATCGGATATCAGGAAGAAATTTTTTACGGTATGTGTGTTGAGGCACTGAAACAGGTTGTCCAGGGAAGTTGTGGATGCCCCATCCCTGGAAGTGTTTAAGGCCAGGCTGGATGAGGTTCTGAGCAGCCTGGTCTAGTGGTTGGTGTTCCTGCCCATGGCAGGGGGGTTGGAACTAGATGATCTTTAAGGTCCCTTCCAACCCGAAGCATTCTGTGATTCTGTGATATTAAAATTTGGTAATCCAGTTTCCTGGATTAAGATGTATATCAATTTGTCAGTTAAAAAAAGAGCTATCATAACGCTTTCATAGAGTGTTAGTATTGTCTGAATACCTCTTGAAACTCTTCTGTTATTCACATCATACTTTATTTTACGTTTTTTCATTTAACTATGTGCGGAGTTTCTCAAGGTAATTGCAATGATGGATAAATGTATTCAGATTGTGAAAACATCCCAATAAAAAAAAATCCAGTAAGTCCACTGCAAATACTACAGAAAAATAAGATAATAGGTCACCAGAGGGCAAAAAAAGAGAAAGAAAAAGAAAAAACCCAAACAAACCGGAAAAGATGAGGTAGGAAAGTCTGTGTACCTACATCACTCAAACACACCAGACCCATTGTTTTCTATAAAGTAGTTTCACATTTTTTCTTTAATTTTTCTCTTTCTCCCATAGCCAGCATGCAATTAACCTAAGTCTTTCCTTTATAGTGGCAGTTTTTCCAAGACATTGAAAGCTGTCTTCATTATAGTCTAATTGGATTCTTATTTCATTCTCAGTTAGCATATGTGTATTCTTTGCTATTTCCCTAAATTTCAGTGGTGGAAAAGTTGTTTAACTGAAATGGGCTAGCTTTATATCAGAGTTCTCCTCTAAATAAGGTAACGACTGATAAATATATCATCGATGAAAAGACAGTTAGGAGAAAGGAAATGTGGAATGCAGGAGTAGAGGGTCACTATCTGTCTCTTCTTTACAAACGCACATAAATTCAATAGTGAGAATGTCTTCTCATGAGGTGAGGTGCTTCCACCTCAAACATTTAAGTTAGGAAAACTATGGTGCCAAAAGGGGCAATAAATGCTATGTTTGGCATTTCTTTATTGATGAGTCCTACTAGATCATGGAAGAATTAGCTCTCTCTTTCTTGAGTTGGGCTTTGGAAGTTCAATAAATTTTCATTCTTTGTCTAGCACTCATTAAAAAAAAAAAATAATTGTAAAAGCGAACAAAAAATTTCCTTAAAGAATGCAGTGTAATCACAAGGGTTAGAGGTTCTCTAAACATTCTGTGTGTGCTTCTGGGGGATTGTTTGGAACTAGAAGTTTGAGAAGTTTCAAGCTAAAAAGAATATACCATTTTATGTTCTGGAGGATCAGAGACTACTTTACCCAGCAGTATATACTGCATAGAGAAAGTAAGCGTGAGCCCACACTGTAAATTTGAGACCACAATCCAAAATTTGGGAAATTTTTCATCATAACATATAATTCTAAAGCCTTTTCTCAATGTGAGAGGAGAATGCAAAAGACCTTTTCACATGTTCATTCTTCTTACGTTATTCTAAAACAAATGCAGGATGACAAAAAATTATTTCCACTGTGGAACCACTTTGGCTTAGAGTATCAAAAGTGGCACTGTACAATACTACCTAACTGTGCAATAGAGAAGAGAAATGAAGTAGTTAAAAAAGTAGACATGCATATATTATCAATTATTAAATTATTTTATAGAATTTCAAATTACACAGAAAACAATTAGAATCAAAATATACTGCTAGTATCTGTAATTTACTTCAAAAAGGACACTGGTACAAAATGAATTGGGACATGAAAACTTGAATTTGCAAGATAGTCAGAAACTGGATAATGTAATTTCCAGAAGAGCTCCAGTAGCATACAACTCTTCTAGCTCCATACTGAGCCTATAGTTCCATATTTCCTCAGAGGGAAAACAGTTCCTGCTAAACTACTAATACCACTCTTTGTGGCACTTTATGTTCCTTGGAGGTCACTGAATCAAGTAATCAGTTTGAAGCTGTTTAGCTTCTTAGGTTTAACGAGATCAGAACCTAAGGTAGGCTGACTGCAGGCCATTAGAGAAGCTAATATAACACACACTGGTAACTTGAGGTTAATTTTATACCTGTCATGAGATCCCAACAAAAATATTCTAAGCATTACTGCAAATTGCAGTACAACAGCTGATTGTTTCCAAGAAAGGAAATACAATTTTAGATGCTGTGATTCACTGCACAACCTCTGTTGCTGTGAAATAAAGCAGTATCACCATTGTATGTTTACAGAAGAGATATGAAAAGAAAGTAAAAACAATCCTTTCTTCCTGCATTGCTGGTCAAGCCTTCAGTAATCAGAAAATATAAACACAATTTTTGATGAATTAATGTATTTTAAACTTTTTAAACTGAAAGGGGCTATATTTGGGTTAGATTCTATATTAGGAAGAAATTCTTTACTGTTAGAGTGGTGAGACACTGGAACAGGTTGCCCAGAGAAGTTGTGGGTGCCCCATCCCTGGAAATGTTCAAGACAGGCTGGATGGGGCCTCAAGTAACCTGGGCCAGTGGAAGGTGTCCCTGCCCTGGAACTAGATGATCTTGAAGGTGCCTTCCAACCCAAACCATTCCATGATTCTATATGAGGCACCAAAACAGCAAAGGTATGTTGGCTATGTGGCACATTATCCTAGATTTTCTAATTAAATAAATATTCTCTAATTTATTGATAGACAGACTTCAGACAGGCATGGGATCAAAATGTGATATTCTTTTTTTTTTTTCATACAAAGACTTTATTTAATCATATTTTAGAAAAATTATGAACAACTGATGAGATATTGAATGACGGTGGCAGTGGACTTGAAGTTATGAACACACAAAAAAAAATTTTATTTCACTTATCTTCAAAATTTACAATGCAGTTATGTGTACATTAGTTATTTATTAATAAATTTCAAGTTACTTGTTCTTTTATATATTTATTTAACTTTCAATTAAATTAATTCAAATACATAACTAGCACCATGTTATTTTTCTGGCATTTCAAAGATTGTATGGAATTATATTTTCTTTGATCAGTTGGTAGAAAAAAATCTTTTTCCCTAAGCTCTGGAAAATTTCAACCCTCATAGAAGTTCAAAAATTATTTCATCTATCTATACAGGATTACAACTTCTTTTCTGTTCCTTGATATATGTTTTCTATTTCGTGTCAAGGTTCTTAAAAATACAATGGACTGTTATTATCATATGAAAAAGTAAGGGGCTGCAAAAATTTTTTTAGGAAGTCAAAATGCAGATGGACATAATAATCTCTCAGAAGACCTTGCTTTCCAAACACCTAGAAAAGAAGAGCTGAAAACCGCGTACAAGCCTTGAATAGAAGAAAAGGAATGATCTAGCAAAGCTGGCTGCCTCAATTAATTCCAAACCTTTGTTTTATACAATGCTTCTGTAGAGAAGAAAGAGGTTTGACTTCACAGCCAATATGTTAATGGAGAAAATTAATGAAGGAATGGCAAAGCTAGATTGGCCAAGCAGGACTTTACAAAGAACTATGAAAACAGATTAAAGATATTGAAAAATAAATTAAAAAAAAAAATAAAGACATTTAAAAGAGTGGTAAGAAGAAAAACATAGCAAAACTTTTTCTCGTATCAAGAATATTTAAAGGAAAGAAAGCAGTCAAATGTTAATAAAGGTATAGACTGAAGAAAAGGTAGACAATAGAGAAAATGAACAAGAGAGTTAACTGGTGAAGAGACTAAAGGTGGAGGTAATAAAATGAAAAGATGACAAGAAAAAAGGTAATTGTAAGAAAGACATTAATGAAAACTTGACAATACTGCTGTGGATTAATACAACATCAGGAAGAATTCAGAATGGCAAGGCTGAAGAGATGAAGTTAGAGGTTGGAATTGGAAGAAGATGGATGAAAAAGGAAGGAATTTTTAACCAAAACTGATAGGACAGAAGTTTATCATTTAAAGGCAGAATGGGAAACATACCCGTGTTTATACTATCTGATCATGTCCTCATTATATTCAACTTAGAACAAGTGATTATTGCCAGGCAGATGGCCCAGTATTGGACATGACCATGTGGAGAACTTAACATGATGACTCACTGACCCAGATCTTGCACACAATCATTTCACAGATGTAGGAAGTTTCTGGTTTGGGGGATTTTTTACTCCAATGTGCTGTCAGAAATGTTTCAGACATTCTTGAAATCACTCAGTAAAATAAATAAACATACATACACAATGCATACTAGCCACTGTGCACTGTGACAGTCTGTGGCTTACTGTACAAGAAGCTCTGTATTAAGCTGCAAACAGTGAGGTTATCCCTGGAAGTATTTTGTTAGTTGCATATTTCACCTTTTGCCTGTGTTTTACTCTGTATCTTAAAAGGAGATACAGTCATTCAAAGATCACTCTATTGCAGTGATTTGTCACAATATCTACTCCGATGCAAAAGCCAGTCATCAGCTAACTTCCTATTTAAGATATTTGTGCTAAATATATCTTTTAATGTACAGATACCAAGCTACAGTAATCTATCAATATAGATAACATCAGAATCCTATGAACTTGCATTACATTTTTTGACCAGGTAATTATGCTTTTGATTTTCTGTTTAAACATATTCTGTACTAAAACTGCTGAAAAATGTTTAAAATATGTAAGTTAGTTTTAATTTCAAGAACTTCTACAGAGGTTAATTTTCTCCTGTTGCTGATCTTCACATATATCAGCTGTCAGGTGTGATCAAATCTTGTAAATTTCATATTCAGGAAAAGAATCAGACAGACAGCAGAGGTATGTGCATTAAAAACAATGCTTACGAGTGCCTGTGAAAAGCTCCTTAGGTCCATACCTTAATATCTCAACAAATTTTTATTCAGTTAAAAGCTGTAGTAGATTAAGTAGGGATTAATAAATTCAGAAAGAAGATCTTATTTTTTATGAGCTATCCAAAAATAGATCCAGAGCATATTAGAAATTCTAGTCCATTACTAACAATAAGCTGGTCAAAAGGAACTTCATACAACTTCAAAACCCCCGATATATGTCAAAGAACAGTGTGACTGCTAAGTCTGGCTTCTGAAATGAACTGGCAATAAATACGATCCAGAGACAACTGCTAGCTCTCTTACCTAAGTGAAGATTATGCTGATAATCTTTGGAGACTATTAAAAACAGAAACATTTAGACAGGCTTATTTCATGTTTAAGTGCTGCATTCATGTCGGTCACCCAACAGACTCCACAAACCATTCACATTTTAAAGGTCTTTTTAGATTTTTTAATAGAATGCTTTCATGTAAGGAATCATTATCTTCTATGTAGCAGCATTGGTACCTGATTCCTAGTATTTATTCTTGAAAAGAAGTCATAATGTAGCCAAACAGTAAATAAATAATAATAAAAAAAAATATAAATAGCAAAACCAGATGAATCCAAAGTCTTGTAAGGAAAATCAGAAGAACTCAGAGTTTGGCTGATGTTCAGTAAGAATTTTTCTCCTGGGGTAACTAACATACAGTTTTTAAAAAACATAATAAAATTGGAAATATTATTTGTAATTCTTCTAGGCTTACAATTTAAAGGGATGATACTGTGTAAACTACAACCTGGTTTTGATTTTTACTCAGTATCTAGAACAAACAGAAAAATATATTAAAAAAAATTCTGGATGACTGTTTTGTTTTTTCTTTGACAAGCTGGTGAATAAGGAAGTTGCATAATATAACATGTTTTATTTAAGAGCAAGATGAATATCAGGATAGTAGGCTGTATAGGATCCCCTTACCAAACAATTTATTTTTTTGAGGAAATATGGATTCTGGATGTTCTGGAATATGAACGTCCACATATATAATTAAAAAAATATTGATGCAAACCATAACTCCAGTCACATGATGTATGCCAGGAAGGATCTTAACCCTGACATCAAAACAGAAGCACCCATGGTTGTATCATTTGCACACATGATGTGTCACTTACATTTTCGTTCCTAAATGAAATACAGAAAAGTGAGTCTTTCATTGTAATATTTGTTGTGATGATTGCCACATAAAAAATAAAAATTAAAGTTTCAACTCTGATAAATATTTAACAGCTATTTAGGGCAACTCCAACAGAAGGAACAGAATAAACCATAGCAGAATAGTATAGTGTGTGAAGTACTTTCCAGGAGTGCTAGAAACTAAGGCCACCATGGTTTGAAAGAACAAAAAGAGGTTGAAAATGCACTTAAACTAGTGGGGCACTGGCAACTCTGAAACAGACCTTTCCAATCTTTTAATGTTGAAGCTGTACTGCTTTCCTTTTTCTCTGATTTTGACTAAAATATCCCCTCTAAGATCATATGACTGTTCCAACATTCCTTATGAAATCACAAATAATTTTTGTGAAAGGTAAATCATGCTTTTCTTCCCTGTTAGGAATCTTCCATGCCTTGAGAAATCTCGATAGCAAGAACTACTACTGAAAGAAAAATTTTACCTTGAAAATTTGAGGGAAAGTTATTAGGAGAGTGTTGTAATCAGGAGAGGAAGAGTAAAAGCAACAAAAAGAAATTACCAGAGAGTTGAGGGAAGGGGAAAATGTTTAAATAGTTCCTACTTAACGATGTCAAAGGCCTGTATTCATCCCATCTAACTTTAGGTGCTTAAGACTGTAGACTTAAGCTACACAAGGTAAGTCTGGATCAGAATTAAGAGGAAAGCTCAGAGTTCCAAAACTAGCAGTACTGTGGACCTTGTAATGCATAGCAGATACCTGAAAAGACATGAAAATATGCAGGTGACAAACAATTAATTAGGTTCTGCAGTGTTCACTAAGATTTTGACAAAATCCAGTGATGCAGCTAGGCAACAATGTGACAAATTCAGATCTTGAAGATGATTTTGTTAACACATATTTTATTGTTATAAAACAGAACTCCTTTCCTAATTGGAAAGATGAACTGTGTCGTAGATAATCAGTTAAATACTGTATTTTTTATCCTTAAATGCTCTCCAGGAATTTAAATACATTTTTATCACCTTTTTTCCACCCTGAAAAAATTAAGTTATTAGTTAGAAGGATAAATTTAGGATAGCCCTAAAAGCTTGTGTATACACTGAGACTGTGCGTTGCAATAAAATAAGCATTATAGCACTCTTTAACATTATTTTTAAGTTGTGAGGAAGGTTAATTTGAACACATGAAATGTGCTGTTTTAAAAAACATGAGTACACTGCATGTGAAGAGAGTAGGACTTAATTGTCTTAAATGTAACAGCTTTTACAATGAAGGTGTTCAACATAATAAAAAGGTGAGCGGCTATCTAACAACTATATAGAAAGAGCCATTACAGATTTTTCTAGAATCTTAAACTAGCATGGATTGTATTGTTTTGTTTTTTTTCC
Source organism: Alca torda (assembly GCA_008658365.1). Lineage (NCBI taxonomy): Eukaryota > Metazoa > Chordata > Aves > Charadriiformes > Alcidae > Alca > Alca torda. The sequence continues at coordinate 32,865,069 of CM018101.1, forward strand.
TTCAGAGAGCGTATTATAAATGGCTTCACACACAATTAACAAAACACTGCTATATTTATTCTCCATTTGGAGAGTTACAATTCAGTCATTTGGTGAAGTATAAGACTACTGTTATGTCACATGATAAGACAAAGCTTGAGTCTTTATAATGTGACAGAGAATTTGAATTGGTAGGTTGGCAGTACAGGAGAAAAGGTCAATCTTTACTGTATTTTGATTGAAAAAGTGTCTTCTTATAACCAGTAATAAACTGGTGTGCTTACCAGATACGATCAATATTTTTTATCATTTCTACCAAAAATGTGTAATTTATTTTGAATTTCTGTAAGAAAGACATATCATTTCCCTACAGAGGTCAGATAAATAGCATAACTTTTTATGGAGCTGTTCTGTTATATAAAAATAATTAACTTTCTTCAAGATTTCTTCAGGATTTGGACTTAAATTGCCCTTTCTGTTTGGTTCTGGTATGACAACATTTGGTCATATTCTGGTATGTTAACATGGTCATCCCTTGACAGACAGGGATTTTAACAGAACATCCCTTACTTTCCTCCACATTACTTGTAGGACAAAAAAGAAACATAAGAAGGGGATAGAAAGCAAATTTACTGTAAGTTACAAATTCATAGGAAATATATTAAAGCTATTGCTTTAAGGTCCTAGTGTTGACTGCAAGCCTTCCTGCACAGTTTTTTGTGGGCCCATCTCCAGCATAGAACTCAGGGGCTTTAGACAACCAATTTAGGGCAGCTTTCCTGAGTATTTGCAGTGCATTACATCACCTGCTGAGTGCAGGGGAATGGTGATGCTTTTATGTTGCCCTAAACCTTTGATCCTTCATAATGTTCGAACCTGAGTGGCATTTCCTCCATCAAGGGTATACTGTTCCGAATAATGAACTGCAGAAATCATAATGCCTTTTAAGTTTCTCTTAATCTGAGGCATCATTCCTGGAAGCAGAGAATCAGCCTAAGTGGAACTGATAGGGTCTCAGAACCTCATGGTATACGTTATGGTATAATGGCTCCTCTGAGCAATTCCACAGTTGCCCAAATAGCACTTTAAAGACAATGGTGATTCTCGGGATTTGACCAGAAATAATGACTTGTTTTATATACTTTCTGTAATTCTTTCAGTGAAAGAAATCCCAAAAACATAAGGGGACATTTGTGGACATAGACAAAGATGAAATTCCAATCAGAAAAAAAAAAAAATTCATAATGACGTAAACTATGCAATAAAGTCAATAACTATATGCCTTAGTATAATAAACTTGGCAATTCAGAAAAAATAAATTATACTAAAGCAATCACTTACTAATTAATAGAAGAGAAGAGAATTGTATGAGTCATAGGCAGTTTATTACCATAATAATTACAAAAAAGCACTAATCTCATTAAACCAACCTGTAACATGATTATCAGCTCACATGAGTTAGTGATGTCTGCTTCTCATACAGTAGAGGAAACCTCATGTGAAAACATTAATTATAACCAATGCAATGGAAAAGGCATGGATATTATTATTGTTATTCACTGGTTTTAAGAGAATTTTCCTTTCTTTTAACAAGAGAGTAGGACGTCATCTTTGATTAGTATCTGCAAAGGTATCATCTTAATCAAATCTACTTGGATCTCCCTAATTTTTTTTTTTTTTTTTTTTTTATTGTTGCATTTCTTTTTTTCATTTAAATTGAATTTTTATTCAGTTTCCTAAAGCTGTGTTGCTGAAGCTGTTTCTCTAGGGAGCCTTTTTATTGACTGTGCTCGTTATGGCACTGTCCACACCACACCTGTCAGTACTTCTGGTGTCAAAATAACAAAGTAGAAGATACAAGAAGGAAACTCATTTATTAAGTGCTGCAACTAGAAACGAGGGAGGGAGTTGTAACCACATCTAGTTAGCTTCTGCGACTGTGTTTCCTAGTTATTTATCATATAGGACAACTCAGAGAGACAGATTAAATTTAACATTTGTTGCAACAAAGTGGAAGTCTGTGTCCATCGTGCTGGGAAGTGTCCTTATACTGTAAATGCAAGATCAAATATGTACAGGAAAATCTATATTAGCCCTGGGATATTTCAATACTTTTTGAACTACTAGCTACTTAGTGTCAAAACTCATAGGTCTGATTTTTCAGCAGAATGATTTTGGAAGGAACGTGATAAGTGCAAGAAGGGTTTCCTAACACTGCCTGCTTCTGTTAAAAAAAAAAAAAAAAAAAGAGAGAGAGAGAGAGAGAGAGAAAACCTGCTTAGTGTCTGATTTTATTTGTATTTTCTTAATATTGGGGAAAATTGATGATATTTTTTCTCCTTGCTTACAAAAAAAGGTTAAGATCTCTGCAAACAGAGCCAATGGCAATAATGGAAATATCTCTTTAAGATTCATCTTTTTATATATAGACAAAGTTAAACTATACAAAATATATATATATAAAAATGTATCAGATAAATAATATTCATACTTACTAACTTTATTGATTTTTGTATGTTTTTTATACCTCTCAAATTTTGCATGTCTATGAAACTGTTGTACAGTAAAAACGAGAATAAACTAGAAAATATTTAAAGAAAATATTCCATTGCTTTTTTACATTCTTGCTCATACCTGGAAATTCATTTTTTTTAACCATATTTTTAAGATACTGTGAAATGGTGTTTTTCTGTCGAGACTCTACTTCTGTCTCTCATCTGTTTCACTTTTTCAAAACTGTCTGGATGGACAGCAGTCCTGTAACCAGTGATGAATATTTTGACTGGAAAATGCTTTCCTGCTTTGAAATAGATGTCTCTGTTTCACGTGAACCTTTATTTTTCATAAATGTCTTGACATTCATCTTGCAGTGGGAGAGCATTATCCAGTGACAATGTTCAATTCCTTTGACATTATCTCCTAAGTAAAATAATGACTAAAAGGATAAAAGAGTAGCAGATTGCAAAAGTGCTCTCCTGTGTCATATAAATGAACATATACAAGAGCTGGAATTTATTTCCTCTGTTATCTTTTGTTGTGGAAAAATTATACAAAATCAGAGGAACCGAATAAAAATATCATGAATAAGATAAATCTTGTAATATGGCTTTGGGAAAAAAAATGTAAAACATCTCTAAGTGGATAAAAAGAAAAACAATGAAGTATTTAACTAGACATTGCTTTTTTGAGCTTACCTACTATAAGGTCTTGTGATCTTTTTTTAAACTGTATGCTTTTAGAATTATAAGTCTTTTATTGGAAATGTTCAGTGTTACTCAATGACATTAAGATAATTTTCTCCAAGTGACAAATCAGGTTCTCTATATTTGTTTGCTCTTTGCTTTATCAATATCACTAATACTTTCTGTCAGTTAGCTTGTGGAATAAAATTCTTAATTGCTTTAGAAGTGCACAAAAAACCTAGTTTTATTTCATGTTAATATTTTCTATTTCTTGTATAACCCATGAAAAAAAGAATGCAGTGAAAATGAACATCTCAAAATCTAATGGTTTATCACTATATACTTAGAGGGCATAACTTAAAAGTGGAAGTATTCTGTGCTTTCTCAGTGACAATTAAAATCCTAATGATGAAAAACAGCAACAGTAACAAAAACTCAACCAAGCAACGAAACAAAAACACAACCTCAGAAAAAGTAGCGCGACTTTTGTGTGTTCCAAGGCTGAACGAAGTAGATATGCCACAGGAGGTGCATGAAACCAACTGATAGTACAGGATGCTAGACATGAGGTCTTAAAAAGACTGTCAAGAAAGCTACTCCTGCCACATAGCTGTCAATCATAATGAAAATTATTGCTAATTGATCAAGAGGCCTGAGCTCCCTCTTCCTCATATCAACTCGGTAAACTTTAACAAATTATTTAAAGTCTCTGGAGGTTTGCTCTGGCGGCTCTTAGCATTCCAGACAAACAACTCCATTTACTTTACGTTTTTGTAGTCTTGGACAGGCCATCTGTCTCATATGCTAAGCAAATATAAATTCAGGTATGGTTGTGCTTTTGCTGACATTTCTTGACTTCTCATCAGGTTTTCTGCAGTTTTTAGTTAACAAAGGATTTTAAATTGTCTCTTGAAAGTCTAGGTTACTTGGTCTTTGTGCTCTTCATGACACAAGGTCTTCTCTTGCTTTCTGTTGCAGCAAAAAGAGTTCAAATAAGAGAGTTGGATAGAAAAGCATATGAAGGTGCTAGAAAATACTTGTATCTAGAAGGCATTTTTGATTCATTTGAAGCTAAGGAGTACCAAGGCAGTGCATGCAGGGAGAACTTCTGAAGAGAGAATTTCTTCAGCAGCTACTTACCCTACAACTGAACTTTGTGTATGTGGGTGACAGAGAAGTGTCCCATGGTTTAAAGAGGTTTCTGGGGACAGAGTAGAAACAGCTTATCTTGACTGCCTCAACCTGGAGAAAAGCTGCTGCCGCCTCCCATTCATCGTGCTCCTGAAGCATAGTTTCAATCTTACAGCATCACTCCTTTTCCAGTATGAAGTGTGCCAGCCTCTTACAACTCCCATGTGAATATCGATTCATTGGTTGAGAATTTCTAGATTAGCTTTTTGCTCATTTTTATTCCTACCTTCAAAGCTAACAGGTGGATCAAACTTTCAAACTCTTATTTTGCTTTCCATTGCCTAATGCAATTTTCAGAAGGTCTAGACAAATTAATCTCATGTTTATGGAAAATTCCTACTTTTTAGTCAGAAATGGACAGCTAAAATAATCTACATCAGAACCAAAATAGTTGCTTTCCCCATCCCACATTAACTAACAATGAGGATTAGACTGAAAAATTCTATTTTCCAAGGTACAGAACAGTACTGTGAAAATCTATGTGCATAAGTATATATTACATTATATTCTGTAATAATATAATATGTACAAATAAAAATAGCCTATTTTCATGTTAATCGAACAAATAAATTAACACTTTCTTACTGTACTAGGCTTTATATATACATCATCTCTATTCATTTCTTCTCTGCTTTGAATTTGAACGATTTTAAATCAGCTAAAATTTTATAATAAAGGTTGTGAGAATTAAAAGACTGAAAAATGCCCTGAATTGTCCTTCACTTATTACCTATGTTTGACTCAAATGTAAATCTTCAACACACAGCAAAAAAACCCAGTGATTTTACCACAGAGCTCTATGGGAAAGCATTTTATACCTTTATAAACTGTGCGAACACTCCAAAGATTATTTAGTGTTTTGAACTAACACGGTATCTCTGATGCAAACAAATTTTACTTTTTAGAATTTTACTACTACCAAAAAAGGGTAATATTATAAGCAGTAGTTGATTTTTTTAACCAGTGGAATAATAGCTCTTCTTTTATAATCTGAAAATTAAAATATAATCTGAAATATTGGATAATCCCAACTTGCGCCTCAGGTTTTTAGATTGTAGAATGACGTGGTGAGAGGGAAAAAAAAAAAGTTTACAAGATCAGAAGTCATAAGGGAAAATATATGTAAGTAAGTCTAAGACTAAATGCAAATAACAGTTCATATGTTTGTACTGAAGAAACAGTGAAGAACATACTAATATTACTAATGACGTAGACATCTTTTTCTTTCTTGTAATTTACTGGGTCTTGAGACTAATGATTCTATAGGCATTCTAGTACAGAAGATTCATGGCAAAAAAACTGCATCAACCCAGAAAAACCTACAATCAAACTTGACTGTGTCCAGGTTGCGCCTCTGTTAACCTACATGCTGTGTGGGGCTGGACATATGCAATATATATCAGAATGCTAAAAACAAAATTTCCCTCAGCTTTGATTATGCCTGCATTTATTATTGTGCGTTTTCAGGAAATTATGATTTTTTTTTTTTTTAATTAGCCCTACTAGAAGCAGCTATGATTTCAAATGTTGAATTATGCTGCCTAGTTTCTAAGTCAACAGATGTTGACCTTGTAGTGGCAAAATTTCCCTCAGTGATATATAACCTAATCAGCATTACACCTTTCACTTGCATGAGAAGAGTACTATCTAATTAGAGAATATGCTTTTTCAAAATGAAGGTTGAAGGTTAAGATTTCATTTAGGATGCATTAGCTTAAATATGCCTTTGGGCTATTCCTATTAGATAGGCTTTTCATGAATTCTCTTAAAAAGTTTTGGAAAGGACACTCCTAAAACTAAAAAGAAATTGATTCAATGGTATGCATGAATTTGTACTCAATTTTTGTAAAAGTGGTCCTTGATGATTTGGAGATGCAGACCGCATGTCCCTTTGAATGTTAGTATTCGGCTTCACAGAACTACTGTATGAACAGTGATACTAGTTTTGAAATAAACGCATTTATAAAAGGACATGAATTTCAGGCTTGATCTTGTACAGGAGAAACAGGCATACAAGACTAACGTGCTTGTATCTTTGCTCCAACTAACACCTGATGCTGTGCACCTGTATTTCTCAGAATCTTTGTGAAAACATCTTCCTCTGATACTCAGTGCCATTGGAATCGCTCTTTCTCAAAAGGAGTTCCAGATATTGTTACACATACCACTTTCTTCTTTTTTTTTTTTTTTTTTTTTTCCTTTTTGCTTTGTGTGAGGAGGAGTACTGCTGCAAGGAAAGACTGACAATTCTTATACCCACAACCAGCCAGAATTCGTCTATGATTAGCTCCAAAATCTCCATGGTATCAAGAAGAAAGTAGAACACGTACTTGTAAACTTACCACGTGAAGTAGGAAATCGGGGAGAAGGAGTCAATGTGATTATTTCAGGAAATAAGTGTCTGCATTTTATAGAGGGGAAAACCATGATTATTGGCTACTAGCTTGCATTTTGTAGATGGAAGTGGAAACACGAATGTGATTCCATATGAAACCCATTTTGAAGTGCTAGCCAATATTTTCTTTTCCTTGCTAGGAAATGGATTTAAAGTTTAGTGAAGCCACTCCAAAGATTCTAATAGTAGTTGAATATAGTAATTAAACATTCCTTAAAAAACCAAACAAAACCACAGCACATTGGGGGGGGGGGGAAAGGTAAACTGTTTTCATTAATTGAAGCAAGTCTATGTTAAAAGTTCCTTATAAGAACAGAATAAAAAGAAATCCACTGTGTTCCTCTACTGATAAATGCTTGCAATCTCTGCAGACAATTTGCTTTCTTTGGAACAGAACACCTTTAAAAAGAAAACTTATTTCAGCTTTTTTAATGGCCAATTTTCTACATGCAGTATTCAGAAAAATATAGAAAAAAAATCAAACTGTTTTTTAACTGCATCTCAATTCCTTTTGTCTCAAAACATCTTGGTAAGTTGTGGTAGAAGCACAGTATTGTGGAAATGAAAAAAAAAAGAATGAGAAGAAAAAAAAAAGGATGTCATGCTTGCATTTGTTTTCTTCAACAAAATTAAGAAGTTTGAGATTTATACCAGTTATACCACCAAGCTGATGTAAATCAGACAACTATCCAGTGCAGAAGCTGAGGCTAGCCTTCTTCCATTTGGTAATAACTGCAGAGAACAAAAGAGATGTTTTTATTCCTTTTTTTGTAAGGTTCCTCTGTATTGTTTTTGCCTCTTTAGGTAAGAGCTTTCCTTTACTCGCTATCACAGCATATGTTTCTGGAATGTCAGAATAATGATTCAATCTCTTTACAAATGGGCTGTGTCTCAAGGGGTTGAGTTATTACTATGACTAAAAGAATATGACTGCTTTCCTCATAAATTCTTAACAAACTCTATTTTGGAGTCATTAAACAGACATGATTAGTTTACCACTGAACTTTAGTTTATGTTTGTGAAGAACAGGAGGTCATCTTAACTGAGATGAATATACATCTGAAACAATTCATACAAGCCTCTTTGCACAATTTGTGACATTATTTTTGTTTGCTTGAGAACTCTGAGACAAGAATGTTCCCAGAAAGTAGTTAGAAATTTATTCCATGTCAGAAGTGTAACATATCTATAGAACAATTAAGCTATGAACACGAAAGAAACTTAGTTTGTTTTGGTTTTAAATGAGGTATTATTCGAAATGAATACTGTGATGTTTTCATCTACATACCTAACACTAACTTCTCTGAGGAGAATTTTGAAAAGATAGTTCGTATATATCTGGAGGTTTGTATGCTTCGTTGAATAAAAAGAAACTGAACTTTTGGCACTTAGGATTTAAATGATCTGCCAGCTCAGGACTTCTGAGGTGAATAAATAGGTCGATACAGTATGATGTACTGCTGTGCAGGCTATTTCAGGTAACTCTGATAAATCAACTATGTGTATGCATGCATGTATTTAAAGTTTGCACATTAATCATACTATGTTTATAAAATAGTTTGAGAAATGATTGCATAAAATTGTCATTGCAAGGTTCCAGGCAGGTTTTGCTGACAACATTCTAGATCAAGTTTGCCCAGAAGTGCAAACGTGAATTTTTAATAGGACTATTACCACTATCACAACTCTGCAGGTAGAATGCAGCCTCAAACTTAGAATGTTCATTGCATTCACTTGTGTTGCATAAATGTAAATTATAATACAATCAGGTATGGAACTCATTTAGGACATTATTCTGTTTTGGTTTATAGAAGCATACCTGCAGAAGAAGTACAGGTTCTACAGTGATGAGAAGCATTGAAAAAAAACAAACAACCCAACCCAGAAAAAACACCAACTATGAATAATGGCAGCAAACAGCCAAGCATGCATGATGAAGACAGGTCTCTTGAGGGAACATCCAGAACTGAATTCAGAAACAAAAAGCCTTTATCAATTCCATTTGTTTCTCTTTCAGAGAAGGAAAAAGCTATCTGCATACAGATCTGACACAGACACAAAGAAGTACCTGCTATGTACCTCTAAGAATATGGATGTATTCCAGAGTTCAGTCATGGCATTTGTACATGAAAGAAAATGGATCCTATGAGGCTATTCTGTGTCAACATTGTCAGACAACCATCAACTAACATGCTTTGATGAATTTCATATTTATAGGATGTATCTATTTCTAACGATATTTGTCTAACACTCTTTGTCCTTGAAACCATCTTGCCCAAGAGGGATCACACCTGGCATAACCTAACACATCAAAATACATTTGAACAAGCTTTCAGAAAGTTCTGCACTAAACAATGCTGAGGTGTTCTCACAGTTCTCATGAGTCTTCTAGTACAAGAAAAGTAGTTACTGACATAACTAGTTGTTGTCACTTAATCATTAATATTCAATGGTAAAAACAAAGAAAAATGCCCTCCCACCAAAAAACAAAACCGAAACCCACCCAAACCCAAAACAGAAAAAAACATGTCCTCGTCCAGATTTCTAATATCTTTTTATTTCATATCTGTTCAGAGATCAGGTAAAATCAATGCCAGGAATATGAGTTCCAAAATAGGATTTTATTCTTTCATATAATAATATTCACTGAAAGATATTGCATGATTTAAAAATTAATTCTAGAAAGTAAATGGATAAATTATCGAATTAATGTTATACACTGTCTTTAACATTATGATAATACAGTCCTAGGATGAAGAAACCACTGTGTTCCATAGCTCTTCATTAAGCCTAAATTTGTTTAATTCCATTAATGTTATAGGACTGAACCTCTGGCTCAAGGATTTTTAGGATTGGTAGCATATAGAAGATTTATTCAATTCTTCTTCTTGATAACGTTCTACAAATAAGACTTCAGTTCTGCAGTGGATTAGTTCCTTTTTATACTACTGTATTAATATATTTTCAATGAAATTACAGTTGGAAGAGACATCAAAAAGCACTACATTGCCTGCACGGACTGTCAGTAGAGGATGATCCTGATACTGATGTAGAACAATGTACTCTTTCAGCTAACTAGATCCACTTACTAGAGGATTGAGACAGAAATGTCTTAAGTAGAAAAAGTCTATGCAGTGGAGCATTTGTCAACAATGCATTTGTTTGACCAGTGAGGTATCTCATTGAATATTTGGTTAATATTAAGCATTTGTCAATTTAGAATCTACTTGGTAGGGATAGATGTTTTCTATATTATAGCATTTCATATACTGGAAAAAAGGACAAATAGAGTATGTGAGAAAAATTTACCCTATGACAGGTGCGTTTTATGTGTTTTACAAGAAGAATGACAAATTTTAGTTAATACTACTGCTGTAAAAATATTTCAGAATTGTAAAGTACCTTTTCACAAGTGTACATATTTGAAGCAATTTCTCATGTCAAAATTGCATATCAGAGTTTTTAAGTGGTAAATGGAAGCTGTCCTTGACAACATAGCCCAAGTTGAAAATGTAAAAGAATAAAACTATTCACAGTAAATATTAACAATTCTATCCAGTGCTACCAGCCATAGTAATAACAAAGCAACTTTGGAAAGAAAGAAGTCACAAGGTTGAAAAGCATGTAAAATGAAACAAACATTAATATTACTATAAAAATCTGGAAGAAATAATGTTGGCTCCCTGAACTACTTAATAGACTGCATACAGCACTGTCACCCAACCTGCCAAGGGCTTAGAAAGAATTGCCATAATGTCTCAGGTACACTGACTAAAAAAGAGAGATCACTGCCTATAATGCTAGCTAATTAATTTGCAAAGTGATAAGAAATGCTATGTTTTCACTTTTTCACAACAGTAGGAGAATGTGGGATAAAACAGTGGGTTATAGTAAGGCATCAAGTAGCATTCTTAAATTAGAAGAAAATGCCCACTGGTTGTGCAAATTGGGTAAGCTCCCCAGAGAGAGCAGTAGTTGACTTCCAACACTTTTCAGGAGCAAAAGACTTACAGCCCTATGTATCCCAAGGTACATAGGTGGATCATATTCTGTCATCTAAGAATGAATCATCTGTGTCTCAATCATTACATTGGAACTATAAGAAGAGAACAAATGTTCATGTTAGACAGAAAAAAAAGAAAACTTAGCTGTCAGACTCTACAAATAACCACTGAGTATGTACAAATTTATTTACCAGAACTTCAAAAATATTTCTGAAAGATTTCGCCAAACAATGACTAGAAACCAGCACGATCTTTCTGTCAGATTCCAAGACCCCATTTCCAAGTAATAGGTAGTTAGCCAGAGCAAGGTAAAAAAATTGTCCAAAGGTCAAAATTAATCTCTTAAAAATGTAGTTTCTGATGAAATGTATTTTTCAGAATATGCTGATTGAAAATCATAGTAGTATAAATCTGAAAGAGAATGGCCTAAAGTTTTGCAAGACAAAAAATAAATTTCTAGTTTTCAAAAGATATCAAAAAGCACAAAACTGATCGACACAGTGTTTTCAAAACAAATTGTAAGTCCAGTGCAACTGACACTTTTTCAAAATTTTTCAGGTTTCCTGGCAGATATAATTTTTTCTCACCTGCATCTTGTGCAGGTAAATTAAGCTGCATAAATTGGTATTTTTCACCTGGGGAAACTGAAAGACACCTCCCCCCCACCCCCCATATCCTTTATTGATTTTATTCTTTTGAATTTCCCTTTTGGAAACATGACATAACTTGGTACTGTGAGTTTACCATAGCAGTAAATAATCCTAAAATGGTTCTATCATATTTTGAAATCAGTATTAATTATTCTCAGTACGTTTCTTACATGGAGGCTCTTGGGAGGTTACTCTAGACACACATTTCAAAATGTTTTGACAAAAGATTTCCACTGTAAATTCTTGATGACATTTACAAGTCTCTGTACTCACCATAAACATCCAAATTTTGGATGTTTATTCTATTAAATATTAGAGTGAAAAGAGTATAAGAGAGTAATACTATTGTCTGTTGAGTATTTTCAATCTCTTACATATATTGATATTTGTATACCATTTCTTGTAGCAATGAAAGGCCAAATTCAGATCTTTTCCTTTATTACACAAGTAAATGAACAGTAAAAGCCGAACTAGCCATGTAATCAAAGGAGTTGAGAGGGGAAGAGAAGGGAAGGGAAGGGAAGGGAAGGGAAGGGAAGGGAAGGGAAGGGAAGGGAAGGGAAGGGAAGGGAAGGGAAGGGAAGGGAAGGGAAGGGAAGGGAAGGGAAGGGAAGGGAAGGGAAGGGAAGGGAAGGGAAGGGAAGGGAAGGGAAGGGAAGGGAAGGGAAGGGAAGGAAGGGAAGGGAAGGGAAGGGAAGGGAAGGGAAGGGAAGGGAAGGGAAGGGAAGGGAAGGGAAGGGAAGGGAAGGGAAGGGAAGGGAAGGGAAGGGAAGGGAAGGGAAGGGAAGGGAAGGGAAGGGAAGGGAAGGGAAGGGAAGGGAAGGGAAGGGAAGGGAAGGGAAGGGAAGGGAAGGGAAGGGAAGGGAAGGGAAGGGAAGGGAAGGGAAGGGAAGGGAAGGGAAGGGAAGGGAAGGGAAGGGAAGGGAAGGGAAGGGAAGGGAAGGGAAGGGAAGGGAAGGGAAGGGAAGGGAAGGGAAGGGAAGGGAAGGGAGGAGAGAACCAAAACCTTGTATTACTATTCATGGATATTGCATCCTTATTAGTGTTCTAGATACTGATTTTACACCAGAAATATGACTGCCTATGCTTTGGAAAAGTACTGAAATTCATCGACTTACTTGAAGGTGACAATCTCAGTTTGATGCACAGTAATATATCCTTCCAATCACGGAATTGATCAGAAATCCTGTTTTGTTTGGTGAATAAGATCATTTTCAAATAAAAGCAAGTTTGAAATGACTGTTTGGCACCTAATGAATTTCACAAAGAAGATGAAATGCCAGATGTCTTTGGTTACAGATACGGCTTATATTACTGCTGTGCACACAGCCACTTAAGTAACGTTGGTACAATGCTGCCAACAAAAAAAAGTTAATGTATACTAATTTGCATACCTCGTCTGGAGTCAAGATAAGGTTGGAGCTAACTTTGGAAGAGGCTAGTACACCTTCAGAGGTCAGTACCTTGCCATAGCTTAAACAAATGGGGAGACAGATGGCTCCTGTGGATGGCCTTAAAGAACACCATTCAACATTATGGTGCATTATTATGATTCTCTGCCCTTCTTGCAAAGATCAGGCTGTGTCTCAGAATAATAAATATACAACTGAGGGTGTTTGGAAAGCCATTTTCCCATCCAGGAGTAATTCACAGTTCTATGAATTCTAGGTAATTCTATGAATTTTTATGAACAAAACTGGAAATTAATGCACATCCTTGTTTTGCTTTATCTTCATTAATTTTCAGGGGATTTTTTTATTTTTTTTGTTAAGATTACCGATTTTTTTTTTTTTTTTTTTTTTTTTTTGGTAAATCAATCTTTTCTTGGCTTCTGGAATGTTTTTATGTTAAAACCAAGTTAATTCTAACATAATTAAAATATATGTACCACCTAATAATGAGATCTCAAATATATCAGTCAGATAAATACACACAAAAGTCCTATGAAAAATAGGACAAATTAGTTAGACATAAAATTCTGTCACCTAAAGACTGAATGAAGCTGTAAGCTAAACTGTCATGTATTTTATATATAAATACTGAAAAAAAATAATTTGTTGTAGATATTTCTATTTAACATGAAAGGATACCTTTCAGGTAAATTAATTATTTTAATGCTTTCTATGTCCAAAATCATAAGCTAAGGCCATTGGTCTTTACAATTTCATAGGCAATGCTAGTTTGAAGAGATAAGGTATTACGCTTTATTAAATGAGTGACCGCAACATAATATACATTTAATATCTGTATCACTCACCATGGCAGTCACAAAAATCTATGAAGATTGGGTTCCTGTTACTGTGCAGCCAAAGTGCTTTCAGTAGTTGTCATGTAGATTACATGCACTTGAAGTTACATCTTTATTCTGAATGAAAACAACTATTTCAGTATTAAGGGTATTAACACAGCACTATTTTTAGTTGCAGCATCGTGGTCTCACATACTATTTAAGAACTCAAAATAAATGTATTTTAAAGTACCAGTAAATCCCACAGTATTTTACAAAACACTTATGTTCTAAGTTGATGTATTTTCAGAACTCATTTCCCTGATGTTCATCACTCTTGGTGATACTCAAAATGACATTTTATTATACTGAAATAACTCATAGTGTAACATAACAGCAGAATATTTATAATTTTATTTAATGACAACATAATGAAATGGCTTTGAATCTTTCATTTTCACCTTTTAGTAAGAAATCTCTATGTACTTTAAGAGAAACAGAGGTGAATTGAGCCCATTATTTTGTAACTAAGATTACAATAAAATTGGAAATAGGAGGAAACCTATCTTCAATATAGTCATTTAAATATAGGGCCAGATTGTAACAGTAGATCAAGGGGTTTCAGGACAAAAGAGTGCTGTAACATTCTCTGAATGTAGTGAACCACAAGATTGATGTGAAACGGTCTATTTGTCAAGTGGAAGATGAAGCGGCTTGAGATCTCTTCTGTCCAATACCACCTGCCAACTGCCTCAAGGTTTGTTACAGTCAACAGGAATTGAAAGAGTACAACAAACCACAGACAAAGGATCTTCACCTGAGCATTTGTACTCCCAAGTATTATGACGGATATTACACAAGAGTCCTGATACAGGGTGGCAATATGCCATTTCACAGTCTTCCTATTCTGAACAGAAAACATCCGGAAGCAGTAGCATGTCGACTGCAACATTTATACCCAGCTTCTGAGGAAAAACACAAAGCTTGCTGCCCGCCTGGGCCTTTCAACAACCTGATGCACTGCTTACCTATAGGAGTAATCAACTAGATGCAAGTTACGGAGAAAAGATACATTATACGTTTGTGTAATATTTACATATGTGCAGTTACTAAGTTGAAAGTCCTCCCTTAAAAATTGTTTAAGAAGATCATGAGTTTGATTCTTCTTATGAAGGGAAAAAATGGTTAAACAAAAATGCGATATAGTACTGCTACATGCAGTTACCCACAATTCAGCAGAAAAGGTTTGCAGTAAATAAAACACTTTTCTTTTTCCTTAAGAATATAAGTTACAGTACATATTAAGTAAGAAACAAATTGATGAAAACAAGATACATATATGTACATATATGATTTGAAAATTTTAGTAGTTCATTAAGAATATATTACAGGTATGGCAGATAATAATCACTAATTGCCCATCACTCTACAGCTTCACATCAGTTGCTACATAAAACAAGTTGAGGAACTTGTTGCATGAATCAGTTTTGGTACCCAGTATTTTTTGCTATGGTGTTCATATTTATGCATGGGAAAATACGGGACAAGTTTGGAAACAGAGACCAAGAATGATAAGCAGTTTTTTGATGGTCCATTAGTGGACAGTGAAAAAATAGAAACCTTGAAAGCTTGGAAAAGACTGTTTTTTGCTCTAAGAAAGGAAGCAAGATCTAAGCAAGGCAGGAATACAGTGAAGCAAAAGATAAGGCGCCTGTTGTGGCTTGGGAGAATTGTATCCCTCCTGTATCACACAGGAGCAGGCCAGGACCAGGGTGGGGATTGTCTAGAAATGCAAGCATCTCATAAAATGATAAAGTTCAAAATTTGGCAGGTGGAAGATCCAAACTGACTTTCTTCAAGGGCTCTAAAGTGCTCATTACCCATTAACTTTTCCAAACCTGTGAGGTGGCTTTCCACAAGCTAAAGACAAGTTGCAGATGGAAATATTGCAGACTCTGGAAAAAGTAATACATCTGAAATTAATTGTTACAAAAGTATCTTAGTAAATGAAATTCTTTCTTCTCAAAGGGGAAAACATTTTCCTCGAAGAAGCATACCATACCTCAATAAATACAATTTTTGCTCTATGTTGGCCCAGCAGTGCAGGGTCTCTGGGCTGTGCTGGCTTTGGCTCTGGTCTCATTTTAGCTTGCCTTAACCAGCATCTAGTGGCCAAGTGACCATTGTTGAACATGTCAAAGCTGCAGCTCTCTGAATGCTGCATCTGAACAAGATCTGAGGTTCTCAGAGAGTCCTAGTGTGACCAACAAAAGACCCTTACATTCAGAGATGCTGGGGAAGGTAATCATACACCTTCCAGGCTTTAGCTGGGAAGAAAGAAGAAAGAAGCATACTGTGACATTGAAATGCATAAAAACAGATCTGCCCTGTCTGCTTTGAACTCCTCTCAGTGAAGACTTTGAGAGACTCAACAGCTGTCCAAAATAACACACCACCTCTCTGTTTTCAAGGAGTTTGAAGTCTCAGCCTTAGGAGACCTGGAGTGAAATCAAAGGAGTGAGTATAGTGGAGAAAAGGCGACAGGTACTAGGGAATTTTCTGAATAACAAGCTTCATTATATTATTTATGAGGCTTCACTATATTAATCTGGACTACAAAGTGTAAGCATTGCTGTAACTGGACTAATAAATACCTGTTTTATTTTGATTAGGCTGTTAGGGGCTTAATTGGCCTAGCAATTATTATCTAGTTCTATATATAGAATACTCTTCTTTTTTTTGCCATTTTGATACTTTTGATATAATAAATTTACACATTCTTTGTGTTCACTTGCACAAATTAATATGCATTTGGATTCAGAGGTAGAAGCTTCTTTTGGCAGGTGAATAAAAATATAAATTGTTTCAGTTTATGATATTTTTGGTAGAGTAATTAATCATAATGTTAATGAGATTCGACGTTGTTATACATTGGGCAGCCACTGCTATCTTTGTAATCTCTGTTGAAAATGAAACAGTCATAACAAAATAATCTCAGGGGAAGGTATATTTTCAACAGTGTTTTTCTGCACTACTTGCATGAACGTGGATTTTGTGATTTAAAGATTTCTAGAGAAGAAGACTAGAATTACAATGTATTACAGGTGATTAGTTTGAAATAAAAAAAAAAAAATAAAAATCAGGGACCAGCTTGTATGCTCTTTTCTATTAACTAGAATAATTATGCACCAACACATCATGGAAAAGAATAATCTGGAGAATATGTTTGAAGAAATATTATGAATGAGAATCCAATAGTCTAATTTGAATTTTAAGTACTAAAATTAAGACACAGCTTATCAGAAATATCATCATACCTGAAAAAAAATAACTATTTTTGTCGAGAGAAAATGTAAATCTAATAGTCTAATAGTGGACATTATTTCAGTAAAATAGATTTAACCTATTAAGTTTCAAAATAGTTTTTTCTTCTATGGCAGGACAAGTTATACATGTGGAAGTCTCAAAATATTTGCTTTTGCTTTTAAACCACTACTTTAAAATTCTGCTGGTCTCATAAGTTCCTGGCACAAGGATCAGTATACTGCTTCAGTATTCATGACAAATCGGGTAAATAGAAAAGGCAAATAGTTTTATTTTGCTCAATTTGTCCTCGTGGTAGATGCAACATGACATCAAATGACTCATCAATAACAGGAAAATTCTAAATTAAACAAAATTAAAATAGAACAACATCATGCCTATTATGCCTTAAAGCCTGGAGAAACGAGTTTGTTCAACAGTTGATTTCTTCCAGAAAGATTTTCAGTGCCTTCCTGCAAGCTAGCCTGGTAATAGAGATGCACCAGGGTCTTCTGTTTTAATTTATCACTTCATCCCTTACATCTTATCATGTGGAAAATGCTTGAAATAAAGCCAAACCTTCTGAAGAATTTATTGCTAAATTATAGTTTATACAAATACTATGATTGCACTTCCAAGCTTTTGGTTGCTTACTTGAACCTATATTGAACTTCAAGGAATTCTGTTGTTTCCTTTGCATCAATTTAAAATAGGAACATAGGACTGGCGGGGAAATTCCAGAAACAAATGAGTTTGATCACTTTCTATAGTTGAAACTGTTGTGTAACTATTTTCTTAACAAACTCCAATTTCTTAATTATTCTGCTTGAAGGCTACTGTTGAATGTTTTTCCTCTGGTGATCATAAACTTGTTTCCTAGCTGAACATGTTCTTGGCTAGTACACATACATTTGTACTTGGGCAGATGCTGCCTTTGCACTCCTTGTGTAGTATTTACTCCCCAGATGTATTTCTAGACAGCAGTAATTTCATTTCTCTGATTTTGTTTTATAAGAATAAATTATTTGGATCCTTTTAATTAAGATAAATTCTCTAATCTGAGGTTATTTAAATGTATTATTCAAAATTTATTTTGTATTTCTTAAAAAGAACTAAATTTCATGTGAGATTAAGTGGATACTTCTCAGTGTTTTGAACAGGTCATAAATATTTTTTTCTCTCTACTAAAAATAGCCCCATATCTGATTAATCCTTTTAGGTACTTTCTCTTGTTTTCTTCTCAATAATTTCTAGTTTACAAAACCTGAACAGACAACAATAGTAGCTACTAGCTCTGAAATGCGTGATCCTGCCCTTTGAACTATTAAATTTCACACCATTTCTGTTACTCTGATCCTTAGGAGAGTCAGGTTCTCCAAGGCAGTGTTCTGAACTACTTCTAGTAGTGTCTTTCAACTCTTAATCGGAAGGGTCTTACTTCTTTTGCAACGGGCACTAAGGAGGATATATAAAAAGATAATAAACAAATCTTTAAATATGTCTGTTGAATAGGCACTTGCAGCTCAGTGATTTGATATTTTTAAAACAACCTCGTATAATTTTCCCTAAGAAGTTCCTCAATTGCCTTATAATTCTTGGATTACTATCCATCTATTCCAATGTAGTTATTAAAAATAATTCAGTGAAACAAAAATTTCAGTTTAAATTATTTTCAGGAAAAAGTAGAAAATTAAATTTTGTGCTTTCCAAGAGTTAACAATCTGAATGTACACCCGGGTCCCCTCAATAAAAACTATCTTTACATGAGAAAAAGCATGGAATACAAGAAATTTAAAACTAAGGAAAAAACAAAACAAAGCAGAACAAAACAAAAAACCCAAACAACATATAAAATAAAATAAAATAAAATAAAATAAAATAAAATAAAATAAAATAAAATAAAATAATAAGCAATTGGAGAAATTGGACACAGTGCACAGAGATAACATTTTCTCTGTAAACAGCTTCAGAAATACTCATCATTCTTGTGCATTGTATTTAAATTCTGTCAAACTGAGTTCCAGCAAAAAATATTGGAAGGAAGGGTTTTTTTTACACAGGAAATTCCGAGAGTTTACTGAGCTTACTTTTATTATTTCTATTCTCTATTACATCTCTTAACAGTAAACATATATCTAAGGAAGGAATATTTTTCAACCACATAAATGGTTACAGCTGTAACAAAAAATTATATTGTACCTGTGGAAATGGATGGTACCATACACTTCGAGAATGTGTATAATATAGTCACAGAATCACAGAATGATAGGGGTTGGAAGGGACTTCTAGAGATCATCTAGTCCAACACCCCTGCCAAAGCAGGGTCACCTAGAGCAGGTTGCACAGGAATGCGTCCAGGTGGGTTTTGAATGTCTCCAGAGAAGGAGACTCCACCACCTCTCTGGGCAGCCTGATCCAGTGCTCTACAACCCTCAGAGTAAAGAAGTTCCTCATAATTTTGAGATGGAACTTCCTATGTTCAAGTTTGTGCCCGTTACCGCTTGTCCTGTCACTGGGCTTTTTCTCGCTCTTCAGGAAATGAGACACTTACTTATTCAAAAGTCTAATAAAAGTTTAAGTGAATGGATTTCTCAGTACATACACATATTCTTAGTTTTCCAGCTCTTTGGGACATGAGATACTCATTCAAAACTCTACTATGTGTGAAGGTAGCACTTGGCTTCTGCAAGTCTTTAGTTTTGGGGTTGGGGTTTTGTTTTGCTTGATTGTATGGTGTTCTTTTTTTTTTTTTTTCTAATTTAATCCAAACAAATCAGACTAATCTTTCATGTCTGGACATTGCTACAAGCACTTGATATACCTATGGAAGGTGATGAAGAAACTGGAAAGTTTCTTTTCTCTTAAAAAGGAATATTGACAAAACCTTTTTGAAGAATGCTTTAAACTCAGCTAGAGTTAATATTTTAAAGCAAATTTTAGAAGTGGTTAATTTTGCTTCTCTTAGTATATCAGTGCCAAAGTGATGAGGAAAGGATATATTTTCAACAGTTGTGTGACAATATGAGAGTGCAAACAGTCCTATAAAACCTTATGCACTAGTAGCCTGAAGCTAACAAAGTTTTTAAGTATGAAAGCTACTTGTTTTAAAATATAGTTGCCTAAATTTTGAAGGCATTATGAAAGAGGTTCAAGAAAGAAACAGAATTTCTGAGCCATATTTCTTTGTAAACTTGTGAATCCTGGACACCCAAGGCTAAAGAAAATCAGCATATACAAGCATACAGGCACACATAAGGAAAACTATAAACTGAAATTGAACATTTTGAATGGTAATATAACAATGTTTTACTGCTGCCTATAAGATAAATAGTTGAGCAGTTGCATAAATTTCTGTTTCAATGATTTATAAGAGAAAATATTGACCCACTTTTAAGCAAAATTGTGCAACATTTCAATACTTCCCAACAACTGATGATTAAGACTGCAGTTAGAAAAAAAACAAAAGGGCTATGACATGAAACGTATAGCTACTAATTCTTTTCTTTTGCTTTTTAGTTAATGTTGACCCTTAACAAAAGCATCACAAAAATTCTGTTTCTTAGATGGCCTTGTATCACCAGTAAACAATACTCTATCTACTAAGCAGTCTTTGAGAGATTTGTGATTTTTGATGCCCATTTCCTCTTTAAAAGCATTTCAGAAAAGGATTGCTCCAAAAGCAAATTTGGATCCTGCATCATGGAAGAAGACTTGGAAAGTTGTTGTCTTCCTCTGTTTCTAAATCAATTGTTAATTTGTACGTACTCCAAAATTTATCAATTTAGACAGTTTTCAACACATAGGCACAAGGGCTAATGTGGTCCAAGAGCACAGAAAATAAAGGGAGCAATATGAAAAAGTTTTGAAAAGACTTGAGAATGTTGTTAATCATTCAAACAATATGAAAGCTGTGCTGAATCAGAATGCTTATAACATCCAGAAAACTGAAGACCTCAGCTTTTATAACAGCATATGTGCATACCGCTCTATCAAGGTGAGTAAAAGAGTTCTTTCGTTTAATAGTGGTTTCTGCTGCTAGTACTGTATTTAGTTATCATTTAGGCAAACATTGTTGACATAGCTCTTTAAAACAAAAACCACGTTGTTTTATTGTTTTTATAAAAGAACATGAGGCAAAGTAGTTGTAAGGCTTATTATCATTTCCTGTGTAAGGGGAGAGACCTCTTTCCCACTGAGAGCACTGCCATATATTAGTGAATGATATATAATCTAATTGTATATGCTCTAATAAAACACAAAGATTTTTAACTATGTGGTTACAAAATGGAATGAAGAATGAGGAGGAAATCCAAGCAGCCCTTCTGACAAATACAACTATTGTACATTTTTCGTGGGAGAAGAAATCTCAATTTGAATGACCTTTTGTTTTGCAATAGCACAAAACTTGGGAAAACAGATTTTAAAAGTGTTTGTCTTGCCTGAAAATTCAAAACGGGGCAGGAACTTTATTTGTCTAGTATGAAAAAGAATGTGGTCCTAGCTTTGCACTTTTACTTTTTTTTTTTTTTTTTTTTTTTTTTTTTTTGTGTGTAGGCAAGGAGTAGGCACCCAAAAATTAAGTGTGGTTTTTGGTAATGGCAGATGCAAGCATCATATCAACAAACACTTCCACATGGTAATTTCTTATGTAGTTTTATGTTGTAAACTAATTATATCATCATTTTTGTGTTTTGTTTTGTTTTATTCTAAAATATGGTCTCTATTAATCACAACAATACTGACAATACTGCCACTAATTGACAAGTCTTTAAGAACATTGAACCCTCTCCTAGCCAAATGTTCACTATTGATAACAGATAACATAGCTAAGGTGAGAAAACCACAATGGTGTTCTTAAAGGAGTTTAGGATATTAGACCATATGTTCATGGACATGGGATGTGCCTTGTCATCTAGGTCATTTTGTTTCCAGAATACTGTCATAGCCCAAAGACAATATGAACCAGAAGAACCGTGACTGACTAATAAAAAGACACAGCAAAAAACAGAAACAAAAAACCTCCCAAAATCTTCAATAGCTGGTGCTCTGAAGGTATATCTAGGAACAGTAGGGATAAAATGAGAACTGAGTTCATTTCATTAGTGAAACCATCGTGTTTCTGTCTTACTTTTTTTTATTAGAGTTGTACCATATTTCTAGGAGAACAAGAATTGTAGTTATAGGAAGAATTTTGGCATGTGCTAACTAAAAAAGAAAGGGTTGTGGTGGTGGGGAAGAACAGAAACAGATCAATAATCCAGTGTGGATATTAAAAAAAAAAAAAAAAAAAAGGAATAAAAATAGTTTTAAAGGTGGTGTTGGACTGCTCTTTTCTGACAGAATTATCACAAACATTTCTGGGTATGTGCTTTGTTCTCCATGAGGACAAAATTATTCTGTGCATATTTATACATATACACATTTTACTGCTGCTCTGTTCTGAAAATTAAGCTAGAACTACCTGCAAAATGAGAATGCATAGTAACTATGCAATACTGAAAATATTCAAGAGTATCCAAATATAATCTACAGGAGATTCATCACACCTTTTAATGCACATTTATGAAGAGAAACTGTTCTGAGGGCATTCTGTACTTGCAGAACTATTGATAGTTCATTTTGTAGATGTCTATTTTTTTTTTATTTAACTGAATATGAGAATTTTATTTTTTTTTTCAGAGATACGTTAAATGTGATGGCTTGATACAGGTAAAGAATTTTTATAACTTCTGCAAGTTACAGTGCACAATAATAAAGACCATGAAAAGAAAAAATGTCATCTTATAAAAAGTAAATGCAATTTTAATCATTTACAACTGTTGTAGGGATGAAGAATATCTCAATTAGAACAATATTAGCAATCATTATAATAAATGAAAATCATATGAGCCACTACATATGATTTAAAAATGCATTTTTATTATCACTGAAACATACAGCTGCCTTATAAAAATCACTTGATTTTTGAGTATGCTCTTGTCTCTTCTAATAACTACATGTTTATCCTAGAAAATAGTACATCTGTATTTTTATTTGGACCTATGTGAGAATTAGCCAGATGAAAAGGCCACAGTGAAAAAAAAAAATCTAAGAAAGGAAAAGAATGTCTTTATTATTTAAAGCTTGATAAACCCTGCCTTTCATCAAATTTTCTGTCATAGTACATAGAAAAGAATCTCTGGGTATTTCTAATTCCTCAGAATTCCAGATAAAATGCTGTTTTAAAATATGAGAACAAGCATATCCATAACATTTTTTCAATATGGAATAAAACTTTCTGAAAACTGCTACAGCATGAGTAACCCTATGTATTTACAGATGAAGATAGGTTTCTACTCATTTGCACATTGCCATCTCAGATAAATGTATTCCCAATGCATACAGTCACAGTTCAGAATTCTGTTGTTTTTCTCTCAAACAGCCTCCTGAAGATTATCATTTTTATTGAAAGGAACAAGAGTTTATGCATAAATTAATGACAGAGTTGTGGGAAGTTTCGTCTACTTAGAGAACAAGAATGATGGACAGTATTTCTGACAGTAACTTGACGAGCGATAAATTCACAAGAGGGTTAGATGACTTTAGATGGTGATTTTTTGACTTCAAGGTCATTTTGTCTGTCATGATGGTTGAACAAGCTGTCTTACTACTTTGACCAATGACTTCTGAAGCTGCTGGTCAAAGTTTGAATTTCAGGGCTGGGATCAGGAACAGTTGCAGTTCCTCCTTCTCATACATCTGACCCTGCAAAGATACTTCTGTGAAGTGCAGAAGGTCTCCCCAGGAAGCTAGAGGTATTATTCATATTTAGCAAGAGATATTGTTAGATATTCGAGCTTCCAAACCATGATATCTAATACCTATGGGTAATGAAATAAGACCTTTAAGGCTGCAGGAGACACATGACTGTCTAAGCCCATACAGGGAGATTGTGTTAAACAGAGAATTCCTATATTGTCAATGAACAGATTAATTTAAAATTCGTAGTCATGGTAACACAATGCTTAATAAAACCAAACTTCGACAGTTGCTGGTTGTAAAATAAGTATGAGATCATTAATGTCCAATGGAAAGCTTTGTTTAGCTCTGTAAGCAAATCTCTTATGGAAGGAATTTAAGAAGGAAAGAAGTAACCTTCATTCTCTCTTACGGAAGATACATGCATGGTGGGTTCAGCCTTTTAGTCCAAGAAAAGCTTATGTTTTTTACAAGAAAAGTAAAATCTGATCTTCTAGATACAAATGATACTATAAAATAATCGTGAGTTCACTCCCCACTTAGCTCTGTTAAACTGTGTTCCAGTCCAGAGCATCAGGAGCTGACTAGTTAATGACACTTCTTCACTTAGATTTGGCTTGAAAAATAATGTCATGTATTCTAACATAGGTTTCTGGGTTCCACTGTCCTCTTGTTTGCTGGTTTATCACCATACGTATGAGTAATCCAGGTGGCCAAATTTTAGCTTCACCTTGAGATCTGAAATTAAAGACTAGGAAAGGGACCGATGTACGCACATTGTATTGTGGTACTTGCAACTCCCAGTTCATAGCAGTGGGTCTTGTTTTTCCAAGTCAACACTGAAAAGAGGCAAGGCCATTCATAGGCAACTCAAAGAACTAGAGAGCGCAACAAACAGAGTGTCAACATTGGTCAACAAAAATCTGGACTGGTAAACTGCCAGATTTAAAAAAAAAAATAAAAAATATCAAACAGCATTTCTGAACCCTTGGGGGGGAAGATTTCCCCAAGATATATGTGTGTTGTTTAAGCTATTTTGCCCTATACAGGTAATGAAAATCACTATAAGCACTCAAGCACACTAGCATTCTTTCCCATTCAATTTTAGAAGTCTGATACATCTACCAACAAAAGCAGATCAGCCATCTTCTGTGCACAGATTGAAGCAATTTTCTGAGAAAGCCAACACATCCTATCTTTTACAAAGTGGATGAGTTTGTGTATGGGTGTACAGTATAACCTGAAGGTGAACAGATTAAAACTATTGAAAAGAAGAGTGAATTATCAAGTCACGGAGAACTCTGCTAGCAAATCCTTCTCTTGTCCTGTCACATGCACCCGCTGGAACTGCATCAAAGACAGAGTAGCAGTTACTCATTTTGGTAAATCACAGTCCATGGTTTTACAAATAAAGACACTAAAATTTTCTGGACGACTTACAGAGATCCAGAAACTGGATCAAACTATGTCATTCCTATGAGATTTCAGGGTTTGGAAACAGATTGTTTTACTTGGTCTTAGGTGTTAGGGTCAAAGAAGATATTTTAATGAAATAATAAGTTTTTCTTAGAAAAATCTGTCACCACTTTTCAGCTCTTTGTAGTTATTATTACAAGTGGTGGTCATTATTTTTCTCCCCTTAACATTCTTCTCGCTTATGGTGAATGAACAGTAAATACTATAGTGATATTCAGACTTTCCAAAAGCTGTTATCTCATACATTGGTATGGCCATAGGAACAACATTTCAGGTCCTTCAAGAAAAAATTAATAATACTATGACATTTTATTTTATTTATTTTCTAGATAGAGGAAAGCAAACAACTCCTTAATGACAAGGGCTAAGGAGAATCCTTGTTCTTTATTGGATGCAGGGGGAAACATAGTGACAAAGGCTGAGGAAAAGCCTGAAGTACTTAACGCTTTCTTTGCCTCAGCCTTTAATAATAAGACCAGTTGTTCTTGGGGTACCCAGTTCCCTGAGCTGGAAGCCAGAAACAAGGAACAGAATGAAGCCCCCATAATCCAAGGGGAACTGGTTAGTTACCTGCTACACTACTTACATATAAACCAGCCTATGGGGCCACATGGGATCCACTCGAGGGTACTGAGAGAGATGGCGGAAGTGCTCAAGAAGCCGCTTTCCATCTTTTATCAGCGGTCCTGGCTAACTAAGGAGGTCTCAGTTGGCTGGAAGTTAGCATGTGATGGTCATGTACAAGAAGAGCTGGAAGGAGGATTTGGGGAACTACAGGCCTGTCAATCTCACCCCAGTACCAGGGAACGTTATGGTGCACATCCTCTTGAGTGCCATCACATGTTATATACAGGACAAGCAGGTGATCAGGCCCAGTCAGCCTGGGTTTATGAAAGGCAGGTCCTGCTTGATGAACCTGATCTCCTTCTGTGACAAAGTGACCCACTTGGTGGATGAGGGAAAGGCAGTGGATGTTGTTTATCTGCAATTTAGTAAAATCTTTGACACCATTTCACATAGCATTCTCCTGGAGAAACTGCCTGCTAATGGTTTGGATGGGTGTACCCTTTGCTGGGTGAAAAACTGGCTGGATGGCTGTGTGGCTGGGCTGAAAGAGTTGTGGCGAATGGAGTCAAATCTAATTGGTGCCTGGTCACAAGTGGTATTCCCCAGGGATCAGTACTGGGGCCAGTTCTGTTTAATATCTTTATCAATGATCTGGACAAGGGGACCGAATGTACCCTCAGTAAGTTTGCAGGTGACACCAAGTTGGGCATGAGTGTTGGTCTCTTTGAGAGTAGGAAGGCTCTACAGAGGGATCTGGCCAGGCAGGATAAATGGGCTGAGGCCAATGGTATGAGATTCAACAAGGCCAAGTACCAGGTCCTGCACTTGGGTCACAGCAGCCCCATGCAACACTACAGGCTTAGGGAAGAGTGGCTGGAAAGCTGCCTGGCGGAAAAGGACCTGGGTCAACCTGTCCCTGGGTTGACAGTTGGCTGAATACAATCCAGCAGTGTGCCCAGGTGTCCAAGAAGACCAATAGCATCCTGGCTTGTATCAGAAGCAGTGTGGCCAGCAGGACTAGGGAAGTGACTGTCCCTTTGTATTCGATATTGGGTGAGATTACACCTCAAGTACTGTGTTCTGTTTTGGGCCCCTCACTACAAGAAGGACATTGAGGTGCTGGAGTGCACCAAAAGAAGAGCAATGAATCTGGTGCAGGCTCTAGAGAATAAGTCTTATGAGGAGCAGCTGAGGGAACTGGGATTGTTTAGTCTGGAGAAAAGGAGGCTGAGGGGTGACCTTATTGCTCTCTACAACTACCTGAAAGGAGGTTGTAAAGAGGTGTTGGTCTCTTCTCCCAAGTAACAAGTGAGAGGACAAGAGGAAATGACCTCAGTTTGTGCCAGGGGAGGTTTAGATTGGAACAGGCTTCCCAGGGAAATGGTTAAGTCACCATCCCTGAAGGTATCTAAAAGACTTGGGAAGTAAAGGTTGGTGGCCGTCTAGGGCACAGTGACCATGAGATGATCAAATTTCTGATTCTTGGACAAACAAGGAGAGGGGTTAGTAAAACTGCCACCTTAGACTTCCGGAGGGCAAACTTTGACCTGTTCAGAAGACTGCTGGACAAAATCCCTTGGGAGGCTGCCCTGAAAGATATAGGAGCCCAGGAAGGCTGGACATACTTCAAGAGAGAAGTCTTAAAAGCACAAGAGGAGGCTGTCCCCGTGTGCTGAAAAACAAGTAGGCGGGGAAGGAGACTGGCCGGGCTAAATAGGGACCTTTGGCTGGACCGCAAGAACAAAAGGAGAGTCTATGACCTTTGGAAGAGGGGGCAGGTCTCTCGTGAAGACTGTAAGGGTATAGCGAAGCTATGCAGGGGGAAAATTAGGAGAGCCAAAGCTCAGCTAGAGCTCAACCTAGCTACAGCTGTTAAGGATAACAAAAAATGTTTCTATAAATTCATTAACAACAAAAGGAGGATTAGGGAAAATCTCCCTCCCTTATTGGATGCAGAAGGAAACATAGTCACAAAAGATGAGGAAGAAGCTGAGGTGCTCAACGCCTACTTTGCCTCAGTCTTTAGCAGTGGAACTAGCTGTTCCCTGGGCACCCAGCCTCATGAGCTAGGAGACAGGGAGGGGAAGCTGAATGAGGTCATCACAATTAAAGAGGAAGTGATCAGTGACCTGCTACACTGCTTGGATGCACACAAGTCTATGGGAACAGATGGGTTACATCCAAGAGTGCTGAAAGAGTTGGCAGACATGCTTGCCAAGCTACTTTCCATTATCTACTTGAAGTCATGGCTAACTGGGGAGGTCCCAATGGACTGGAGGGTAGCAAATGGAGCACCCATCTACAAAAAAGGTAGAAAGGAGGATCCGGGAAACTATAGACCTGTTAGTCTGACCTCAGTAGCAGGGAAGGTCATGGAGCAAATCATCTTGAGTGCCATTACAAGTCATATAATGGACAAGCAGGGGATCAGGCCTAGTCAGCATGGGTTTATGAAAGGCAGGTCTTGCCTGACGAACCTGATCTCCTTCTATGACAAGATGACCCGATTATTGGATGAGCGAAAGGCTGTGGACATTGACTACCTGGACTTTCGAAAAACATTTGACATTGTGCCCCATAAAATTCTCATGGGAAAACTGGTGGCTCATGGCCTGGATGA
Source organism: Alca torda (assembly GCA_008658365.1). Lineage (NCBI taxonomy): Eukaryota > Metazoa > Chordata > Aves > Charadriiformes > Alcidae > Alca > Alca torda. The sequence continues at coordinate 32,893,401 of CM018101.1, forward strand.
GCATATGATCTGCTGGATCAAGCACTGGCTGGATGGACGGTCCCAAAGAGGGGTGGTCAATGGAGTTAAATCCAGCTGGCGGTCGGTCACAAGCGGTGCTCCTCAGGGCTCAGTGTTGGGACCATTTCTGTTTAACGTCTTTATTGATGACCTTGATAAGGACATAGAGTGTATCATCAGCAAGTTTACAGATGACACGAAGCTAAGCGGGAGTGTTGATGTACATGAGGATAGGGAGGCTCTACAGAGAGACTTGGATAGATTAGACTGATGGGCCAATGCTAATGGAATGTGCTTCAACAAGGCCAAGTGCCGGGTCCTGCACTTGGGCCACAACAACCCCATGCATCACTACAGGCTTGGGGAAGTGTGGCTGGAGAGCTGCCTGATAGAAAAGGACCTGGGGGTTCTCATTGACAAGCGGCTGAATATGAGCCAGCAGTGTGCCCAGGTGGCCAAGAAAGCCAATGGCATCCTGGCTTGTATTAGAAATAGTGTGACCAGTAGAAGTAGGGAGATGATTGTCCCCCTGTACTCAGCACTGGTGAGGCCACACCTTGAGTATTGTGTCCAGTTCCGGGCACCTCAATATGAGAGAGATATTGAGGTGCTGGAGCGAGTGCAGAGGAGGGCAACAAAGCTGGTGAAGGGCCTGGAGAATAAATCTTATGAGGAGAGATTGAAGGAGCTGGGACTGTTTAGTTTGAGGAAGAGGAGACTGAGGGGAGACCTCATCCCTCTCTACAACTACTTGAAAGGACACTGTAGAGAGCTTGGTGCTGGTCTCTTCTCACAGGTAATTAGTGATAGAACAAGAGGGAATGGGTTAAAGCTGCAGCAGGGTAGGTTTAGGCTGGACATTAGGAAAAAATTCTTCCCAGAAAGAGTGGTTAGACACTGGAATAGGCTGCCCAGGGAGGTGGTGGAGTCACCATCCTTGAATGTATTTAAGACTCATTTAGATGTGGTGTTAAGGGATATGGTGTAAGGGAGAACTTTTTAGAGTGGGGTTGATGGTTGAACTCGATGATCCCAAGGGTCTTTTCCAACCAAAATGATTCTATGATCCTATGATTCTATGACTTGTAGATGTGGTGCTTAGGGACAAGGTTTAGTGGTGGACTTGGCAATGTTACGTTTACAGTTGGACAATGATCTTAAGGATCTTTTCCAACCTAAATAGTTCAATGATTTGATGATTTTATATCTCTGGGATGTATTTTGTACTCTTCCAAAGATGGTGAAGTTACTTCTTTTTATTAGTTAATTAAAATATTAATTATAATCTTATTTACAACATGAAAAAATATTTTGGAAAACAAATTCCATCTTTGTGTAGCATGTATGGCACGTATACAGCTTCAGAACATGCCATATTGATGTTTGTACTATGGAATTTCAATACAAACATATGAAGACAACATTTTAGCTTCCTTTTTACTGGGGAGCAGAGGGGGGTAAGTGACAAAATAGATGACAAAATATATTATTCTTTATAAAAACTGATATATACAGTAAAAATCTTTTTATATTAATATATTACACTAATACATATGACTTAATTTTTATATAATCTTTATTAAAATTATAATCTTTATACATTACATGGAGCCATGAGAAATACATTTCAGTGTTTCTGCATTGGTTCCTGTTGTTGTAACTCTTTTAAATTTTTCGAAAGCTATGAAAACACAAAATAATCCAACAAATATAAAATAAAAGCAAGAAATTAAAACGAATTTTTGAAGTTATCTATTCCAAGAGATAAAAAGTACATTCAGAACAATTAGAGCAGTAGTTCTGAAATCACAAAAAAAAAAAAAAAAAAAAAAAGAAAGAAAAGAAAAGGAAACCCCCATGGTTAAATTGAAGTATTAGATTCTCACACTTTTACAGTATCTGAACAGGTGCACTGAATAGCATGGTCCATTACATGATATCTAGGGTATCATAATTTCATTAATTAAAACTAAATTAGCCTCTGGCTTATAAATTTCAAGTGGAAAACAAAGTTCTATCTCATTGGTGTAGGTAAAATGTTATAGTTATATAAGAAAGATACTGGCATAATGTGGTGGATATATAAAAAGACTTAAGTTTTTCATGACCAACATTTCAAACTGCTTTCTTTTCATTAGCAAATGGCAAGGTAGCATGTTGTTTATACCTATTCTACATATTTAGACAACCTCTCCACACTGGGTAGGAAAAAGAGTGAAACGTGACTGACAGCCTATTATTGTAAGATTACTCAGATTTTGAAAAAAACAAGTGTCTTCAAAAGGCTTCACTGCCCTGAGAGCAATTCTCTGACAGCATACTCATTGAGGAATAAGCTTAATTTACAATTTGTCCAGCAGGAGTGCTATTAGGGAGGAGGGAAAACTTCACACCTTGTGGAGTCACACCAAAATAAAACAAGGCTTCTGTTAAACTACAAATATAGTTATATTTTCCCCTTCTTTACACTCTTCCCACCTACCTTGCATAGATACCTGTGCTATATTTTAACAGCTTGCTGTCAAATAACTTCATGAGATTAGGTAACACACTGGAAAAAATAACAAGGTTCAGTGATTTTCTTCACTCAAATTCAATAAAAAGTAGATATGTTGAAGAAACAGTCAGTTGCTCACATAAATGAGGAATTCTCCTACAGCAGAGGTTAGTGGCACAAATCAATATATTGAAATATGCATTCTGTCTGTATGTCAGTAATACAATATTTGTAATTCAGGGAGTATTTACCTTACAGACTGTAAGCCAAAAGTAAAGCTACAGAAAAAGGATAAGTTAAACACATGAGAATGTTGAACATGGGCTTTTCAGAAGTGGAAAAGTCATCTTTACCCTGAAAAGTGCTGAGGCCCCACTAATTTCAAAGAAAATGAGGGCATTTATTCAGATATTTAAGTAGTGACCTAAAGTTTAACATGGCAAAACCTTATCATTACTTTATCAAATTATCAGGATACAAATGGTTCTTAACGTCTTTATACTTTGCTTCTGATTTTCAAATTCTGAGGTGAAACTGAAAAAATACGCAAAAAAAATCTGCGCATCTGAGAATTTAATCTATACTAGTGACCAGGAAACCTTTTGTAGATATCACAGTAGTAGGTACATATACAGCTGAGTCATTTCTGTGAGCAAATTAAATATGCACATATACACGGTTAAAATGCATGTACACAATTGTATGTATCTCACTGACCCAGTGAGCAAATGAGCAAAACATGGGCTCATTTTAACTTGTAAGCAAAACTGGAGACTCTGAAAATAATAAAAAATAATTTTAGGCAGAAGAGGTTATTGCTCAAGTTCTATAAATGTCATCAATGGATTAATCAACAAACAGCTTTCTCTGTCATGCTTACTTTGGGAACTTCTGGAAAATTGTTATGATGCACTAGCAATAGTACAGCTCCACTAACAGCTGATTTACTTTATAAAAAATACATTTAAAAAGATTAAGAATTAAAAAACCCACCAACAATCAAACCCACAAAAACAGATCTTGTAATCAGTCCTGTTTCTGAAACAAAGTATTCCCAAAGATTAAGAAAATAAGATTAAACATTTGCACGAACAAAAAAAAAAATGAAAATCTACACTTATGTTTGATAGACAATAGTAGTGCCATCAGGCAGTCCTAGGTTTAGCACAGTTACATTACCTGTTTTGTTTTTTTTTTTTTTACTTCCACACTTTATTAATGTAATATTTTCCTTTAAATTTAAAGTGTTCTTTTCTTTCCTTGAATGTTATACTCTGTCCCCAAAGAATCTAGAATGTTATATATGAACAGCTATATATGTTCTTTAGACTTTGCTTTGATACGCAGGATAAACTAGACTCTACATAGACACTGGTATTAGAATTAAAAAGCAGCTTGTATAAAATGAAAGAACTAAACTCTTGTAGATAAAACACTGATCATGCAGAAAGAAAAAGATAACAAAAAGAGTTCATAAAAGAAAAACAAGAAAAAGAAAGATATAATTGTTTATAAGAAACTCTGAGTATTTTTAGAAAAATGTAAAGCTAAATTTTTGTTGACTGAAACAGTTTGCACTGGGTGTAGGTGTCAAGGTTTTGGTGTTGGGCAGTCAGAGGCATGGCTTATGTGGGGAGAGGTGTGCCTGTCCTGCACCAAACAAAAATAGTTCCAGTCCGTTCAAGCCAGATCCTCCAGTGGAGGACTCAAGCCAGCACATAGGAAAAAAATGAGAAGGAAGGAGCAACAGAGAGAAATTGCTAAGCCCTGGCCGCAGCCTCTCTTGCACTGCCCAACTAAGTGTAACCTGGTGGGGAATAGAGCTGCTTGGAGTGAACCTGGGACTGTGAGTGAAGTTGACCCTGAAGAGTAGGAAAGCTGTTTTCCCTAAGTGTGTAAATGTTTGTTTCTTTTTTGTTTGGTTGGTTTTGTTTCCCACTACCCAAATCAATAATTAAATATTCCCTCACAGCACCCTTCTGGACAAGTTGTCCAACACTGAGATGAGCAGGTACATGGTGTGCTTGGTGAAGAACTGGCTGAACAGCAGGGCTCAAAGGATTCTAGTGAATGGGTCTACATCTGCCTGACAGCCAGCCACCAGTGATGCTCCTCAGGGCCTGATTCTAGGGCCTATTCTGTTCAATATTTTTGTCAATGATGTGGATGCAGGAGTTGAATGCACCATTAGCAAATTTGTTGATACTAAACTGGGAGGTGCTGTTGACTCTCTGAGGGACAAAGAGGCCTTGCAGAGGGGTCTAGATAGAATGGAGCATTGGGCAGTCATCAGTGGTATGAAATTTAACAGGAACAAATGACAGATTCTGAACCTGTGATGGAGTAACACTGGACACAAGCATAAATTGGGAGAGGAGTGGCTGGAACCTACAGTTCATGGAGTTTCTTTCTAGAGGTGCAGATAACAGTTTTCTTCAGTTTCTAATTAGACACAGCCATTTCCATAGTGGCTAAGCAGATATGCACATATCCAGCAGCCCTGCAGAAAGGGATCTGGGGTTCTGGTTGGCAGCAGGCTCAATATGAGCCAGCAGTGTGTCCTGGCAGCCAAGAGGGCAAACTGCATCCTGGGGTGCATCAAACACAGCATCACTAGCCAGTCGAAAGAGATTATTATCCCACTGTTTTAGCATTGGTGTGGCCTTACCTTCAGTACTGTGTGCAGTTCTGGGCCCCACCATTTAAGAAGGATGTGAAGGTACTTGAATGCATCTAGAGGAGGGCAAAAAAGTTGGTAAAAGTGCTGGAAGGTGTGTCCTATGAGGTGTGGCTAAAGGACTCGGGGTTTTTCTAGTTTGGAGAAAAGGAGGCTGATGGATGAACTCATTGATCTCTACAGTTTCCTGAGGAAGAGAAGTGGAGAGGGAGATGCTGATCTCTTTTCCTGTGGTCTAGTGATAGGATACGTGGGAATGGTTCAAAACTGCTCCAGGTCAGGTTCAGATTTGACATCAGGAAACAATTCCTCACTAAGAGGTTGGTCAAACACTGGAACAGGCTTCCTGGAGAGGTGACCAATTCCCCAAGCCTGTCAGTGTTTAAGAGGCATTTGGAAAATGCTCCTAATACATGCTTTAACTTTTGGTCAGCCCTGACTTGGTCAGGCAGCTGGACTAGGTGATCGTTATAGGTCCCTTCCAGCTGTAACTATTCTATTCTATTCTATTCTATTCTATTCTATTCTATTCTATTCTATTCTATTCTATTCTATTCTATTCTATTCTGTTCCGTTCCGTTCCGTTCCGTTCTGTATTTATTTTAATTGGCAATGAATTAATTTTCCCAAGATGGGTCTGTTTTGCCCACCATTGTAGTTGGCAAGGAATATCCCTGTCTTTATATTGACCCACAAGCTTTCTCACTCCTGTTCTTCCTATTTCCTGCCCCATCCTGCTAGTGGGGGTGTTGGGGGTAACATGGGTGGCTGGGTGAGAGTTTGGCTGTTAGCCTGGACCAACCCACCACACCGACATTTTGGATGGTAAACTTATTTTTTTCCCCCACTATAACTAGTAGTTCCACACAGCACTAGTAAGAATCCACTTCTCACATGAAATGTGTGTTTTATCTGCTAAAGTCTGTGAACTCCCTACAGAGGAAAATGTAAACTTTTCCTTGTTTTGTTTTGTTTTCTCCAAAACAGGAAAGAAGAAAATGAAAAGCTTTTGTATATTCAAGAAAGCAACAACAACAACCCCCTTACTCAACAAACTGTATATAAATGTCATAATTTTCCTCCCCATGATTTTTTAATTCTGTTTGGTGAAAATATGAAATCATGCTCTTTGTAATTGTACTATAATATGCACACTCGCTACGCCCTAAACTATCAGGGTATTACAGAAACTGGGGGAACAAAATTGACCTGACTTCAGCAATTAACTTGTCTCTTTACTTTCACATCACCAATATACAGCAAGAGCAAACTAAAAATTCTGCTCACAAAGAAAGCAGTGATAATAAGCACCAGAAGGTAAACCTCCATTCGTAATTCTACTTATGAACTGTTGTTGTATTTTAAAATATTATAAAGTTACGACTGAAGTCAGCAAGGAGATTTTTTTTTAATAAAATTGGCAGACTTCACTGCAATAGAGGGACCTCAAACCCTAAACGTAATCTGATCATTTGTTCTGTTTCTTCCTGAGATTGATAGCAATTAATCTTGATTGTGACCCAAAATTATTACTGAAAGAAAAAACAAATCAAAGTAAAATTCAAGGTCAAAACATTTAAAAGTTCAGGGCAAAAGTCAATGAATGCAATATTACAGTTACATTCTAACCTGTAACCTCAAAATTATAATTGTACATTTGGTCCTGGTTTATGACAGTTTTAAAATACATGATGTTTACAACTATACATCATCTTTCATTTTAGATCTTGATTTTAAAAGCAAGCCCTCATACACTTCATGTATGAGCTGGAGCAAACATCTACTTTGGTTTTTTTTTGTCATAAATCATCATGGAGAAAATAAGTATGTTCCTTTTAACACTGTTAATAGGATCCCTAGGCTATTTAAAGCTGCCTGCATAAGTTTAGTGATGTATGGTCCTCTGTTTTCATTTATGACTTTCCTGAGCTCTTTAGAGAAAGTAATTCAGGAGCCTTTAAGGCTTTTTCATAGTTTGTTTCCTGTTTTCCACAAGCTCATTGTTTCACTTCTATCAATCCACCTTAATAAATTCCAAACCCATAATACACAATTTTGATGAGGGGAACTACATAAGAAGGAAAATTTCTGAAAATGAGCGTATCACATAGAAAAGAACTATACATGGAGCTAGAACTCTGTTTAAGGACTATGTCCTTTCAAAAGCAGCTAGGTACTCTATAGAAGGAAATACACTTGTCGGCATTTGGATATCATATATGTAAATCAACTTTCACTATAGTTGGGTCATGTCTATTAGCTCCATCATTGGCCAATTGCAAGCAAAACGCAGGATGAACTCTTGAAAATACTTACTGATAATTTTGAAAAAAATGAAAACAGACAATGGGTCAAGTGGTAAGGCAACTAGAACATGAGAAACCTGATTTGTAAATGCTTATGATTATAAATATCTTATTTTCAAGTGCAATCCTAATTTCAACAAGAACATGAAAAATTACAGATATTCTGTTTTTTGCATCATTGATATTTGACTACTGTGAACTGTAGTGAACCAATACACTTCACATACCCATAAATAAATTTTTCTTTAAAATATTTGTCAATTTTGACAACTTGGTGTGATATGAGAGCAAGAAAGGAATGATGAATAAATATTGATTCCAGTTCCGATAAAAGTTGCAATTTTGAATTTTTTGAATGGGGATGAAATTTAAATACTGGCAATTTTCAGAATAGTTACGGCTTTCTATTAATTTCTCCATCTAATATGTCTGAAAGAAACCACATATATTCCTGTCTTTAAGAATTTTTGATACGAGATATAAACACAGTCTTAATTGCTCAGTAAAATCATTGTTTTTAATCTTGAAGTCTGACTTTGTGAACTCGGATTAGTATTGATGTTTACTGAATCAATCCATAATTTTCCATTATGTAAAAATCAATCTCAATTTTCCAGGACAACAGCAAATTTGTATAAAAGCTAGAGACTTTCTTATAGTGATCAAAACTTTCATTTTATAGGCTAAAACAAACTACAATGAGAGGCAGAGGAAGAAATAAAGAGCTAAGCAACTATAGATTTCAAGTCTTAAAATCATCAAAAAAATCTTAATTTTTGGAGAAGAAAGAGTAATACAGGCAAGCTACATTTACAGAGAAATCAAGGCTTTTTCTCGTTATTAATCACATTCCAGATTCCTACAGTGTAAAAAAAAAAAAGGTTTTGATGGCAAGACGTACTCTTGAAAAAGCTTCAGTTTAACAGCGAAAACAGTGTATTTGGTTAAGTACAATTACACTTCATACTTTATTTGTTTTCTCTAAAAGTCGGTGTCTTTTAGTTTAAAGAAACAGAAGTGAGAAATTTGTGTACATTAATGAGAAATATCTGGACGCTGCATTGTTTATTCCTGTTTTTCTCCAGCTCTTACAGATATATGCAGGTATGGCAGTGCAGTTCGCAACCATCAGTTTGCAATGCCTAGGAAAATATTAGTAAAAATTTTTCTTTGTGTGCAGTTAGGAGGAGCTTGAAAGAGTACAGAAAGATGCCCTAGAGCTGAAAGCAAGGTTTCTTCATATCAGGGGCCATAGTTTTTGTTGTAGCATGAGAGTCCTACAATCCTAACAGTGTCACCGAGTAACATAATTCAGTTAAAAAAATGACACTTTTGGTGCATTTTCTAGTGATTTCTCTGAAAATAACTCATGACTTCTCTGATGGGTCGCTCATTTCTATGAGGATCTAAATGGTAGTTTGTCCTTAGCACTTCCTCCTTTCTGCCATGGTGGACCAAACAAGTTGGTTCAAAAAACTATGCATTATCAAGGCACTCATGCACAGGATGAAGTCTAGTTTTCAGCAGACATAGTTGAATTTGGAACCCTTACAGTACAACTACGTGAGCTGCGTGTCTGATTCTGACATGTCTGTGTTGGCATCAAAAGTATGACACCAGAGCACATGGCTATCTGGATGATTGTCTAAGAGAATTACTGTCAAGTGCTGCTATTGTGTTGTGTCAATCTCCTGTAATGGATTTTTTCTTCCCTCTCAGTTTTACTTACCATGAATATTTGGTAGTTCAGGTCTTTCTAAAAAGTAAGAATTTCAAGTCCTGATCAATGCAAAGGTGATGAGTTTTGGTAACGGATCCTGAGGTCATGTAATGGTTGGAAATCTGAAGTACTATAAAATAGTCCTGAATTTTATTATAAAATTTAGCGATCTTTCAGTACTCGGTCTTCTCTTCCCTCTTGAGAGTAGGCAACGTTATTGAACAGACAGAGGTCAAAAACTCTGTGTGGTGGGTACTTACTTACACCACATAGGGTAAAACCCTAGATTGTGATTTCTCATGAAAAGGATGTTTCTTTTGGCCCTAAATGGCTACTAGGCCATGCAGATGTCATCACTGGTTGCTTTTTTTGAAGGGAAAAGTACAGCAGACACAGGAAATTAAGACATAAATCCTAACTGTCTAAACTAAAACTTCAGCTGGAACTAGACCAGCTATGGGTAAGCCTGAATGTCATTGGACCAACCTAGAGGAGCGTGGAGATCGTTGTCAAGCAACTGACTTTCACTGGAAGAGGACTGGCATTTTATAGCCTCACACGTTCAGTGCAGCTACCTTTCCTTACAATGGAAATGAAGGTTGAATTAGGAACAGTGAGAGATACAGATCTGCCTCTTTTTCCCAGGGAATCCAGTCTGAGACAGGAAAAGCATTTTCTCAGTAGCATTTCATAAGGTCATGAGCTGCTGTTACATCTTGCATTCTGATGGTTACGATTGTAGGAGAGTTTATATTTACCCTGAAATGAATCTGAAAATGAAAATCTGAAAAATTGCTCATTCATCTTTCCCCGCAAGATCCTGTGGATCTTGTCTTCTACTGAATGACATTTAAAAAGTCATCAAAGTACAATCATATGGCTCAGTCTAATGGTTAAAAAAGTATTATGTGCATTACTGGATTTGCATCACTAAGTGTTTTACACAAATTTTCTTACTGTAGTAAATAGCAAAGGTACTTTAAACCTGGAAAAAACCAACTTCAAATCCATTTCAGAAGGTGAATTTAAGTTGATCTTTTATGTCTCCTGTGACCTCATAATAAAAGACTACAACCAAAATCACACAGACTAAATTTAATTTTCAATATTCATGCTGAAATCAAAGCCAAAGCCTTGCCTTCTCAGTCTCATAAACTGTATTCTTGTGTACCAAACCTGCAATATCCATATTTGACGGGAGTGACAGCTATCAGGAACAAAACATAAAAAATCTTTAAACATATTATTTTTATGGCTAATCTGTCCTTTGATATTCCTCTAAGAACCCCCATCTGAATCATTGCATGCAATTCACAATCATTTCATGCAATTCACAATTAAGCGGATATTTAATATTAGATTTGTTTATAAAAAAACCTTAAACTGAATGTGAAAGCCACTGCATAAAGAGAACTTAAAATCCAATTTATTACAGACAGTAGTTAAACATTAAGTAACTTTCTACAACAATATGTAGATCAATACAACTTAAGAACCTAAAAAATGCATACATCGGGTCAAGATCAGCCAAGTACCCAGACACCCTCTGTCCCCTTGGCACAAGAATGTTGTTTTTTAGATCCTTCTTAGATTTCAGTGCTAAAAGGCACGTGAAAAATGTAAGAGACATTTCCCACAGATGAAGCACTCTGTGGGTGCCACTGAATATTTCCTACTTTGCTCTACTCACTGAGGGAGGACTTTGCTTTGACTGTATAAAATGCATTTCTTATTTAACCAGTTGTAATCTCTCTGGAACTGCAGATGCAACTATCTCTCACACAGCACCTAACTCAGCCTCGGGGTGTTAGGAAACTTCCAGGACTATGTACGAATGCAGCCTCAGTGTGTGTTTTGTGGACTGGAGTATAAAAAGAACAGCGTTCATTTTCTGAAGGGAAGAAAACATACTCGGTGTCTTTCTGGCAGCCACTGAGGGACTTGGCTACTGAAGGGAACAAGCAGGAGGGACGAACTTTGACATGTTTGTGGGAGCCATGTAAATCTGACCGAACCTGCAGTATTCCTGAGAGCTGTGAAACTAAGGATTCTCAGTCTGTGAACTTCCTGAGTGGAATTTTTTACTAAATTACATTCATAAAAGATATGCTTTTAATTACCATAGCTTAAAAACATCCTTTGTTGTTGAATCAAACATGAATACATTGACAATTCAGAGATGCTAAATCTGCTAAACTGTCTTATTCATAAATCTGCATTCATCTTCCAACCATTTTTTAAACAATTCTGAAGTTTTAAGGAATATCTGATGAAAAGAGAAACCATCTGAAAATGCATTAATGAAAGATTTCAAAACATTTTCCAAGAAGGGAGGTGGTGATGTAAAATGTCAGCAGGGAACAGCAACATTTGCATCTCCATTTGTTTGTTCTTTCCCAAAGCTCACTTAATTTAGATGCAGCATCCATGCTTATGATGCTTTTTTCTCATTCACTTGTTCATTCACTACCAACAAGGGGCAGATTCTCCAAAACTGAATATGTGGGACAAGTGCTGAAATTTCTATTGCATGCATTCACTTGGCTGGAAATGTATGCATATGTGCAATATAAAATTTAATGATAGTGCTAAATATTTAAGTGTTAGCAAAATACACCAACACCTGCCTCCTCCCATACAGTACTTAATGGCTTGCATATTGCAATTCTTGCATTTCCTAAAGCACTTTTTATAAATACTTTTTAATCACAAAATAAAATTGAGCAATAATCACTTGAACATCTGAAATAGTTGGCCTTGTTTTGCTGTCATTGACTTTATGTAATCATTCCTGGTTTACTCTAACATGACACTAGTAGCAGACAAATTACATTTCATGGTTTTCTCTTTTCTTTTCAGAGTTACAAGTGTCTTACAATAAAGTAACTTGCTTTATATTAGATGAAACATATACACAATATGGAGCACTTCAAAAAAGAATCACTAAATGCATATGTTAATGTATGAGTGTAAATTGAAATCAGTACCATTATTGTGAATCCTGTGTTGTCCCAAATAAGTCCTTTTAAGAAAGATTGATTAAAATTTAGTGTTTTCTGTGCTACCATCTTCAATTTCTATTCAACACAACTAATGTGAAAAATATTTATTATAATACACACCACGTCACTTGCAACATTAATTTGCCATGACAAGCATTTGGCAAATGCCTGCCTAGGACCATCGAATAATAGAATAATAGAATAGGCTGGGTTGGAAGGGACCTTTGAAGATCATGTAGACCAGCCTCCCCTGCAAGGAACAGGGATATCTTCAACAAGATCAGGTTGCTTAAAGCCCTGTCCAACCTGACCTTGAATGTTTCTACTGATGGAACATCTACCACCTTTCTGGGCAACCTGTTCCAGTGTTTCACTACCCTCATTGTAAAAAATTTCTTCCTTGTATATAGTCTAAATCTACCCTCCTTCAGTTTAAAACCATTGCACCTTATCCTATCACAACAGGTCCTGCAAACAAGGTTTGTCACCATCTTTCCTATAAGCTGCCTTTAAGTATTGACAGGACGCAATAAGGTCTCCCTGAAGCCTTCTGTTCTCCAGGCTCAACAGCACCAACTCTCTCAGCCTTTCCTCATAGGAGAGGTATTTCAGCCCTCTAATCATTTTTGTGGCTCTCCTTTGGATGCACTCCAACACATCCATCTCTTTCCTGTATTGAGGACTCCAGAGCTGGATGCAGTACTCCAGGTGGGGTCTCACCAGAGCAGCGGAGAAGTCCAGAATCACCTCCCTTGACATGCTGACCATGCTGTTTTTGATTCAGCCCAGCTGAGTTTCTGGGCTGTCAGCACACATTGTCAGCTCATGTCCAGTTTTTCATCTACCAGTACGCCCAAGTACTTCTCAGCGGGCTGCTCTCAATCCCTTCATCCCCCAGCCTGCATTGATACCAGAGGTTGCCCCAACCCACATGCAAGGTCTTGCACTTGGCCTTGTTGAACCTCATGAAGTTCACACGAGCCCACTTTTCAAATTTTTACAGGTCACTCTAGATCACATCCCACCCCTGCACTGTGTGTCAACTGGATCACTCAGCTTGGTGGTGTTTACAGACTTGCAGACAGTGCACTTGATCCCACTGAATGTGTCATTGATGAAGGTCTTAAACAGTACTAGTCCCAATCCTGACCCCTGAGGGACACCATTTGTCACCAGTCTCCATCTGGACATTGAGCTGTTAACACTAGCCTCTGGATACAACCACCCAGACAGTTCCTTGTCCAAAGAACGCTCCATCCATCAAATCTGTATCTCTCCAGTTTAGAGCGAAGGATGTTATGGAGGACTGTGTCAAAGGCCTTACAGGACTCCAGATAGATGCCATCTGTAGCTCTTCCCTTGTCCACTGATGTAGTAAATCCACCATAGAAGGCCACTAGGCTGGTCAGGTAGGACTTTCCCTTGGTGAGGCCGTGCTGGCTGTCTCATGTCACCCTGTCTTCCATGTGCCTTAGCATAGTTTCTAGGAGGATCTGTTCCGTGATCTTCCTAGACACACAGGTGAGGCTGACAGGTCAGTAGTTCCCAGTGTTCTCCTTTCTACCCTTTAAAAAAAAAGAAAAATGGGTGCAATCTTTTCCTTTTTCCGGTCACTGGGGACTTCACCAGACTGCCATGACTTTCCAAATATGATGGAGAGTGGCTTGGCAACTACATCAGCCAATTTACTCAGGACTTTGGCATCCATATTGTCAGGTCCCATAGGCTTCTGTACGTTCAGGTTCCTCAGGTGGTCATGAACGTGATCTTCTCTTACAGTGGGAGGGGCTGTGCTCCCTCAGTCCCTGCCTTGTGGTCCATTTGCTTGAGAGGTGTGGGGAGACAGGCTGCCAACAAAGAATGAGGCAAAAATGTTTTTAATTACCTCAGTCTTCTCCTCGTCCATTGTTACCAGCTTGTCAGTCTTGCTCATCAGGGGGACAGCACCTTCTTCGACCTTCCTTTTCTGTCTGACATACCTGTAGAAGCCTTTCTTATTATTCTTTGCATCCCTTGCCAAGTTCAGCTCCAGCTGTGCCTTGGCCTTCCTGACCCCATCCCTACACAAGCAGGCAGAGCCCCTGTACTCTTCCCAGGATACCTGTCCCTGTTTCCACTGCCTGTGCATTTCCTTCTTGTCCTTTAGTTTGACCACCAGTCTTGAGTCAGTCTTGCTGGTCTCTTGCTTTCCTGTCCTGACTTCTTCTCCTGGGGACTGAGAGCTCTTGGCACTCTATGGAAAGCATCCTTATCAATCTGCCAGCTCTGTTCTGATCCATTGTCCCTCAGGAAAATTTCCCAGGGGGTCCTATTGAGTAACTCCTTGAACAGCTCGAATGTTTCAAGCCTTAACACTTTTAACATTTCTAATATAGGATATATCAGAAGGCTGTATGAATTGATATTAAATTTATTTCTATGTTAGTGAGCTTTCATTCCAGGCAGAAAGAATGATAGTAGTTTAAATAACAAGGAAATCTATTTGTCACAGTGACACTCCTGACCCGTCAAAGAGAAAAATGAGGTTTTGAAATCTTTACATTTAAACATTATACATAACTAATATACTGTTTATATATTTTCAATACAGAAAAGCAGTCACATGGAACAATACAAAAGACCCTGGGAAAATACTATCATCTTTGTATACCAACATGGTATGCTCATTATTCATTCTTGTTTTGTAAAAGGGGTGTGCATAGTGAGGGACAGAAAGCTTAAAGGAGGGTAGTCCTAGGCATTAATGGTATACAGCTTAGGTTTTACTAGTTTCTCTGGTGTTACCAGACGGGATTTCCTACTTCTTTAACTCCTTCTCCATTCTCTCTTCCATTCATTTCACAGTCCTTGTTTTTTGTCTGGAAAGGTATGCATTTCTACCACGTGCTCTTGGCAGAACTTCTGTCAGTTTCTACTTCTACCTCTCAGTCACTTGCACTATGCACACACATGATGCAAATTAACTGGTGGGCAAGGGCACAGTTATTTAGGAAGACGCCTCTTGAAGCTACTTACTGAAGGTGGAATTCTAACCCAAAAAGTTCAGCCCCCAAATATTTCTGTCTTGTGATTAATTAATTTTCTAGTGATAATCTGTGTATGAGTTGTCTATTCTGAAAAAAGATTGTACTCTCATATTCTCATGCACTTCCAGAGGCAAACAAATACTCAGGGGAGTTTATCTGATAGCCTTAGAATATGAAAAAATAATATGGGGAAACCGTTAATTGTTGAAAATGTATGCTATTAATATGGGTAGGGTTTAAATACTTAAATGCCACTATACAGTAAATCATTGTATATGTTCAGCATTAGAAAGTTATGGAACTTTTAAGATACAAAACCAATAGAGTAAAATTAATTAAAAAGAATAACCACAGTGAGGGATCCCACTTCAAAATTTTTTTTTCAATGTGCAATAAAAAAACCTAATGGCACCCTGTCATTTTTATCTTAGTTGTAATTTGGGGCAGCCATATGGATATTCAAGAAGTGAATTTGAGAATGCAAGGTCATATCCCTTTAGAACCATAGAATCATAGAACCGCCTAGGTTGGAAGGGACCTTTCAGATCATCTAGTCCAATCACCAACCTAACTCTGACAAAAAACATCACTAAACCATATTTCTAAGCAATATGTCCATCCGTTTTTTAAATATCTCCAGGGATGGTGATTCAACCACTTCCCTGGGCAGCCTGTTCCAACGCTTAATAACCCTTTCAGTGTAAATTTTTTTCCTAATATCCAGTCTAAACCTCTCCTGGTGCAACTTGAGACCGTTTCCTCTTGTCCTATCGGCCATTACCTGGGAGAAGAGACCAACACCCACCTCTCTACCACCTCCTTCCAGGTAGTTGTAGAGAGTGAGAAGGTCTCTCCTCAGTCTCCTTTTATCTAGGCTAAACAACCCCAGTTCCCTCAGTCGTTCCTCATAAGGTTTGTCCTCCAGACCCCTCACCAGTTTTGTTGCCCTTCTCTGAAAACGCTCCAGCACTTCAATATCTTTTTTGTGGTGAGGGCCAGTGGTGAGAGGACACAGTACTTGATGTGGGACCTCACCAGTGCTGAGTACTTCCCTTCCCTAGTCCTGCGTACCACACTGTTCCTGACACAGGCCAGGATGCTGTTGGCCTTCTTGGCCACCTGGGCACACTGCAAACTCATATTCAGCTGGCAGTCGACCAACATCCACAGGTTCTTTTCAGCCAGACAGCTCTCCAGCCACTCCTCCCCAAGCTTGTAACTCTGCATGGGGTTGTTGTGACCTAAGTGCAGGACCCGGCACTTGGCCTTGTTGAATCTCATACCATTGGCCTCAGCTCATCGATCCAGCCTGTCCAGATCCCTCTGTAACACCTTTCTACCCTCAAGCAGGTCGCCACTCCCACCCAACTTTGTGTCATCTGCAAACTTACTGAGGGTGCACTCAATCCCCTCATCCAGATCACTGATAAAGATACTAAACAGAACTGGCCCCAGTACCAAGCCCTGGGGAGCACCACTTGAGACCAGTTGCCAACTGGACTTAACTCCATTCACTACCACTCTCTGGGCCTGGCCCTCCACCCACTTTTTTACCCAGCAGAGAGCACTCCCATCAAAGCCGTGGGCAGCCAGTTTGTCCAGGGGGATGCTGTGGGAAACTGTATCAAAGGCCTTACTAAATCCCAGGTAAACAACATCCACAGCCTTTCCCTCATCCACCAAGTGGGTCACTTTGTCATAGAAGGATATCAGGTTTGTTAAGCAGGACCTGCCTTTCATGAACTCATGCTGACTGGGCCTGATCACCTGCTTGTCCTTCATGGGCTGCATAATGGCATTCAGGATGATCAATTCCATGACCTTCCCAGGCACCGAGGCCAGACTGACAGGCCTGTAGTTCCCCAGATCCTCCTTCCAGCTCTTCTTGTACGTGGGCATCACATTTGCTAACTTCCAGTCAACTGGGTCGTCCCCAGTTTCCCAGGACTGTTGGTAAATGATGGAAAGTGGCTCAGTGAGCACTTCTGCCATCTCTCTCAGTACCCTCAGGTGGATCCCATTTGGCCCCATAGACTTGAGTACATCCAGGTGCTGGAGCAGGTCCCTTATCATCTCCCTTTGGGTAAGGGAGGCTTCATTCTGCTCCCTGCCCCTACCTGCTAGCTCAGGGGTCTGGGTACTCAGGGAACAACCAACTTTACTACTAAAGACTGAGGCAAAGAAGGCATTTAGTACCTCAGCTTTCTACTCATCCTTTGTCACTATGTTACCACCCTCATCTGATAAAGGATGGAGATTCTCCCTAGTCCTCCTTTTGTTACTAATGTATTTATAGAAACTTTTCTTACTGTTCTTAACATCCAAAGCCAGGTTAAGTTCTAGTTGGGTTTTGGCCTTTCTAATTTTCTCCCTACATAGCCTCACAACATCCTTGCATCCTTCCTGATTGGCCTGCCCCTTTTTCCAGAGGCCATAAACTCTCATTTTTTCCCTGCATTTTATCCATATGTCTCTGTTCAGCCAGGCTGGTCTTTTCCCCCGATGGCTCATTTTACAGTACATGGGGACAGCCTGCTCCTGTGCTTTTAAAACTTCCTTCTTGAAAACTGTTCAAGAACTTTCTTCTTGAAAACTTCCTTCTTGATTTCACATCTTTATTTCACATGCAGAATATATTTTAAAAGAACTGGATACAGTACCAAAGATCACAGAATCAAAGAATGTGTTGGGTTGGAACGGACCTTTAAAGGTCATCTAGTCCAGCCCCCAAGATAAAATCTAAAAAGCCACATAAATGTTATTTTATCCTCAAGATAGGTAAAAGAAACTAGAACAGCGTTGATATCAGTGTTTAGGAACTGCATGAGTATTTACCTTGACCTTCCACACACCTGTAGCAATGCTGGGACATAATACAAAACTTTGTTTACGTTAATGAAGCTATTTCTGTACTCCACATCTGTCCTGTGCAATAAGGAAAATGAATGTTCTCTAACATGTTTAGAATTCTGCTGTGCTGCTGCTGGTGGCTCCTAATTTTACTAGAGGCACAGTTCCTGAATGCCTTAGCTCATTACAGAGACAAATATCAGTCAGTGACAGGTAACTTTTCATTTTACCGTGCTTATGCCACTGATGTCTGTGCTTCAGAGATATTCCATTTTGCACCTGAAATTAGTTTCTGTGTTACAGCTATGAAGTGTGATAAAAAAAAGATACTGTAATTTAGATAAACCCCACTAAATGGCTCAACTGAAACAAAGCTGAAAATGAAGGTATAAATGGCTGAAGTGATTAAGACTGTCAAGTTCTCCGAGGTCCTGTTAGAGAACGAATTGCTGATGGATTATTATTTATCCCTGAATGTGAGTTTTGGGGATTTAATTAAAGATGTTCTATTATATTTTTCAAAGCCTATTTGAGGCTGTAAATCAAAACCAGCAATAACAGAATGTGCTATTGTTAATGGAAAAATGGATAACTAGGCACTTCAGAGATGTCCATCTTTTAAACTCTTTAATTTTCCTGCTTGGATTTTTTCTTTTATAGAACTCAAAGAAATCAGTAAATTTAAGAATGTCAGACTTTTTGTGAAAAATAAATGTTCTCTAGCTATTATGAATATAGCTTTGCTCACTGACCACTATTCGAACCGTAAAAAAAGAAAGTATATAAATGTATCATAAAATAAAAAAAAAGAGATCCATGTTCGATGGTTGAAATTAGGATCACAAAACAGGTATTAGTAAAAAAGGAAATCTCCTGAAAAACTTAAAGTGCTCCCATTAGTGAAGTTCTTCCACATGTGTGGGAAATATAAATACAAGTGCAGCTGTGGAACAGCATTCCAAAAAGAGAATGGATCACACTTTCCAGTGGAGTAGAAATAGAAATTAAAGTTATGACTAAGGTTGCAGATCCCAAACAATATTTCTTACGGTGTTTATACATACAGTAATTGGAAAAAAATAAGGTGGGAGACAGTTGAAATCCAACGGCAGACTGTCCCTTTTTAGCTTAGCTAAAAAGACAAAGACAAACCAACCATAACTCAGTGCAAATCTTGATGACCTGATTAGAGTCCAGAGGAGGTCAATTTTTAAAACTGCTATATCAGACAGAAAGTTAAACCTCCAAGTGCAGCTCATTCAGTGATTCACGTGAGAGAAGTAAGTGGAGTTTTTCTTTTGTGAGAAAGGAGTAAACTAGAAATAAAAAACAGAAATAAAAACAACACTCTTACCTTTAGGGAAATACTGTGACACTGTTCTGTTATACCAAAGAGAGAGAACAGATTCACTGAGAAAAAATAAGAATTATATAAAAGCGTCCATGAGACCGCCTATGAGGGAGACTAGTTGAGCCAAGTAGATTTCTGGTGGAAACCAGATAGGTCTATGTCTCCTGCTACCAGTTTTAAGGACCTGAGCAAGTGTGGAATAATTACTAAAATGGCCAAAAATACAGCATTGTTCACACATTAAGGAAAGTTAGAAAATCAAAAGGCTTCTGAGGTAGAATACAGTCGCAGCTGGCATGCAAAGAACGTAGTATCTGCGATTCCCTGTACAATATTGCTTGCGAAACTACATGAGGGATGGGACAGAATGTAATCATTCCATGGCCTTGCCTTGTGACGAATAGCAGATATGGGAACAAGATGGTACTACGGAACCGATAAGCTGCCTACTCGCTACCCTGAGCCAACATTCAGTCAAATTTTGATGAAATGCTGTCCTTTGTGTGAAATTTACTCATTATAATGTACCAAAACACACCTCCATCCCGAAGGCTACCCACCTCCAAGGTGCTACCACTCTTCCTTGAGTACACCAATCACAAGTATTTATGACTAAAGTCACTAAAACTCCACTTTGAGTGGTACTAAAAAATAGTATAAAAATAACCAGGGAGAGGGGGGATATCAGGGAAGACACCATCATGAACAAGTCCAGGAGAACTCCATCACTGACTTCCGGGATCAGTCAATGGGCTGAGCCTTTCTTCCCCCCCGTAGGGATGCCTTTGGGTAAGACCTAGACTATACCGAGTGCTTCCTTGGGAAACTTAGAAATCTCTCTAGAGAATCTCTCTTCTACATTTATAGCCAGGCTGTATTGTTTATAGCTTTGTCGCGCGCTTTGTATATTGTAACAATACTTTTATTTACACGTGTTTTGCAGACAGTGTATTTATCACTGGCAATCATAAGAACCTATATATGTTGTTTAAATAAACTGCACTGTTTAAGTAGCTAGTCGTTTCAGTTTCTCATCGAACGCGACCAAAGACTTGAGAGTGGCCGTGCTAGTTCATGAGCACGACTAGACTGAAGGTGCAGTCCACTATTAGTGTATCCAAATCGTAACAGTTTAACATATATTAAACGCGACTGGACTGATAGTGGTGAATTGGGCATCACTCAGAATTTAAACCTAGCCACACCTAGCCTCCCACTTTGGTGAGGAGTGTTAGAACGCAAGGGAGTTTATCTTCTGCCAAAACCACTTTGCCCCTTTTACACAACAGCAAGGAAAGATAGCACAGCCTGAGGCCTATGAAATCTCCTCCATTGACTCACATGTTTTTTATTTATGCTAGGATAGTAGTCAGAAATCACTTTGCCTCATAGTACGAGTTTTGGTGAGGTGGTCATTGACCTGGGGCAACAAATGCCTGGAGTTTCTCATAGGACCCAGGGAGATGATAAAGAATTTTTCTCCACCTAGTACTTGCTTCTGTTGAACAATTCTTACACCTCCCAAGAGACGCAAAACTGCACAGAGTAATTGTGTAAAGACTAGACTACATTACAGACAAATTTAGTTAAATTGAAGAGGTGTCTAAAATATCTGCAAATCTTCCTTTCCTCTTGTCAAATTGAAGACTGGGTCAGATAAAATTCCACCTCAGAATCTGAGCTAAGAATTTGGTGTTAAGGAATCGTTGTTTATGTATTTATTTATATATTAAAAAGAAGCTATAAACTAATGACTGCAGCTTACACTGCTTTGGCAAAAATGAATTCTGGAAAGGATATATATGAAAATTCTTATGTTTGACTCAATCCAAGTATTCCCAGACACTATGGGCTGAGGAACATGGTCTTATATGATAGTGCTTATCAAAATGAAGTGTAGGATAACCCCCCAAAAAATTCTATATTGTATTTTGCACACCTTTTAAATCCTTATTTTTTGATATAAACAAGTTTTTTGTACTTTTGTTTTTGAATCTGTAAAAAACGTAAGTCAAGATTCAATTAGCTTTGCAATTTAAAAAGCATAGGAGAGAAACTTTGTATGTATCATAAGTTTTAAACAAACATAAACTATGTAGGAATAATTTATCTAAAACCACACAAAAAATAACAAAATATATTGCATTATACTGCTGTAGCCAATTTTCAAAAGAAAAAAATTACCTATGTTGACAAGGTAAGAAATAAGAAAAAGTGCAAAAAAACCCATAGGTCTGACTTTATCCACCAAAATATCTCTGTACGCAAGGAGTCGAGATTCAATCAGGAAATAATGGCATACTTCACGTTTAGACTTTTCTATGATAGGAACATAATTCATGTTATTTTGAAGACAAGTTGAGATATACTTGATATAAATCTAATACCATTTTTAAACAGAAATAAAATGTACTTTCTGATGATGATACCATCTGGCTTCTCATTGTAATTTTAGTTCTCACTATTTGATAGAAATTCTATTTGTTCATACAATAGAAAGCAGCACAAACAATAAAGAAGAGGTCTTCCAGTTTACCTAAAATATATAAAACTCTATTTAATGTGGCTAATATTACTAGTGCTTGCTGAAAAAAAGGCACTTATTAGAGAACTTTTTGTTTGGATATTAAACCAAATACGTGTGTTATTTTATACAAATGAAATATGCTCCTCAAATATTTTTACATAAATACCATATACCCCTTAGTATTACCTTGACTGCAGCAAGGAGCAAAATCTATAAGGAAGTTCAGGGGAAATAAAAAGTAAGCAGTACCTCAAGGTAACATTGTCAGGAGCTCTCAATCAAAGTTTTCATGTCAATTTAAATGAGGTTGATGAGCCTTATTTTTCTTGCACCATGAGGTAACATAAAAGACAAATAAAATATGAAGAGATTATAGTCCAATAAGTATTGTCCCAATGATGCAGGGCCCTAGGTGGTTGAGCTAGCTGTAGCCCTGGCTGGTTTACAGTGCTTTAGGAAGGATTCAGGGGCCAAGTGACCATTTCTGAAAGTGTTGGAGCTTCAGCTCCATGAGTACTGCATATGGACAAGTCCTGAGGAACATTGGAAACAAAATGGGAAGGCTGCTTATATAGCAACTTAAATTGTATTATTAATGAGACTTTTATATGCTAATTTAATATAAAGCAAAATTTGAATAACAAAATTTGAACGCTACCTTAATATTAAAATTGTATTAGTATTTGTAACTGGATGAATAAGTGAATTTTAATTACAGTGTTAAAATTTGTTGTCAGTTAGTGTTACTTCAACTCACAGTAAGTTTTTGTCTCATAATATGTGTTGAGTTCCCTTCTGCTGATGACAAGATTTTGAGTGTAACAAGAAGTAGACATAAGGAGCAGATGGAACTGGAAAGCATTGCCAACTGCTGTCCCAAAAAAAGGTGCTGATAAACACTAACTCAGCACCAGGGCCCTGGGTGCATTTTTTCTTGCACTGGGGGTTTGGATGATTTGGCTCAGGGCCAGCTTAAACAACAGTGCAGGTGTCTGGCCATGAAAAGAGCTCTTCCAAAAAAAAAAAAAAATCTCTTCTAAAAACTGTGCTGAGCCCTTTCCTCTTCCGGTCCTTTGCTTGGGAATTGCTTTCAAGGGGAGGCTCCTGTCATTGCTACCATGTAGAGGGAGGTCCTCTGCTGCAGGTGTGCCCGTGCCTGCCCTTGTCACTTGCCTTCTGTCACCCAGAACCTGATGCTGATCCAGGGGCTTGACGTCTGAGCTGGTTCTTGGACCTGTGTCTTCACTGTGGATGTGCCTCATGGTTATGGGACTGCCAGTGACCTCGACACTGTTGTGGACCAGCTCAGATGGCCTTGGCCAGATGTATGGGGGCCCTGCCCTGCCTCACATCTGCCTGTGGCTCTTGGTTGACCCTGCTTTGCAGAGTCATGCCTGTCCTTGCTGCTCCCTGGCACTCAGGTGAAAAAGCAAAACCAGCCAGCAGGAAATGGCAAGAAATAAAAGCCGCAGAGCTTGTCAGGCTTTCTGAAAAACTTAGTGTTTAGTTAAAGGTAAACATATATACGGATCTTTATTTTGTCTTTATACCATCTCTGGTTTCTAAGTAACTTTGGAATAAATTAATAAGCAATTCTTTAGGAAGTTGGGTTAACCCCTTTGGTAGCCTGGAAGGAAATATTTACAGATGCCAAACCCTTGTAATTTTTAAGGCCTGAATGAACTCTGCTACTCTGAAGTTTATTCTGCCAGATAAAAAAGATAAAAGCCATTAATTTTGCCATGAAAAGTGATACAGCTGTGTTGCAACAAAACACTCTGAAGTCCAATGGGTACTGTTTATTGAGAGTGATATTATTAGAATTGCTTCCAAAATGTATTATTAGGCCTTCAACAGGTTTTGCAAGCTCTGATTTAGATAGCAGGAGTGACAAAATAATCCTGGGTGCAGACTACAATATAATAAATAAATAAATAGATAAATAAGGATTTGGTAGTTGCTGTGCAGATCAAACCACTAAACTTTCCCATTCACATTCATGAACCTACTGGTATAACCTTGCAATAAATGTGAAGAGGAACAGAAAAAGACTCAGGATATTTTCAGTGAAATTTTATTCATCTTTCATGAGTCTATATTCTGAATACTGCTAAAATGCCCAATGAACTGAAACAAGGTTATTCAAAGACTAGGTAATATAATTATGAACAAATAGTTTGAATTCAAACTGAAGCAAGAACAGTTCCAGAGAATTTTACCCATTCTATTATGTATGGACCTGCCATGGAGTCATGGAAATGCACAGGAGGTCAATGGATAGAGCTGAAGCTTCTAACTTCTCGGAAGACTACCTTTATGGGAACACGGAACTATGTATTAGGGATTTACAATACATTAAAAAAAACAAAATAAACAAACAAAAGAACAGAAACACTACATGCTAGCAGAGAAGTAGACAGTATGTAGCTAGTATTTCACAACTTCTTACTCATTATCTAGCATAATATGAGTTATGTGTCAATGCAAAAAGTTAGTATGCATAAAATTACTGACTTCATATGCAATCCTGCCTTTTTATTTCTGTTTAACAACTGCCGTGAACTTAAAATGTTAAAAAAAAAATCTTACAGTCCAGAAAAACAGGACATTGATGACAAAAAGAAGCACACAACAATCAAAGACTGATGTCAGATCAGACAAAAATTCAAATTATTTATGTGTATAATATTATTTTGTAGATATATACCCTTGATCTTCTTTTGAATGTTTATCCTAGAAGACTGTATAATACATTCCTAGTCTAAAAAAAATTTATCTTTCTTGTTGTTGTTGTCATTGTTCTGGCCATTCTAAGGGTGTCGCTTTGGTAAAAGACTAAGTTATTTTGATTAGGAAGAAAAAACATAATTAAACAGTGGTAAACTTGCACAATGACTGATTTCTTGCTATCCCAGTTTATCCCTCTATTAATCATCAGTCCCTAGTGGCCATATTAGATCCA
The DNA here is from genome assembly GCA_008658365.1 of Alca torda. NCBI lineage: Eukaryota > Metazoa > Chordata > Aves > Charadriiformes > Alcidae > Alca > Alca torda. The sequence continues at coordinate 32,918,319 of CM018101.1, forward strand.
TACGATGTGTTCATAATGGAAGGTTTCACCAACATGAAAAAAAATTGTTATTTTTTATAATACTATTAAACAAATGTAATTTACATCACTCAAAACCAGCATAGCTATATCAGCAGCATTAAAATGGCAACTGTCTTCTCAACTACTTAAATGTGCACTACTCTCCTTCAGGTAGAACTCTAAGGACCACTTAGTACTAATTTAATGCTGCTTCACTGAGTATGAGGATGCCTCCATGGGAGCAGCATTAAGGTAGACATGCACTTTTGCAAAGTCTACCCTATAGCTTATTAGAAAATAGCTTGCTGAAGCATACAGCAAACCCAAAGCTCTATGTAATAGACAAATGGTTCAAAGACTTTTCAGCCCTAGGGAACTTTTCCAATCATCTGAACTTCTACATACCACCAAAGAATTCAATTCATTACTTCCTGTATCAAGCCACTGTCTTACAATTAAGGTACAGAAATTTCTTTTTCAGAAAGCCCCTTGGTCTTCGTTGAAAAGCTAGATCCTAATACAGTATGTCCTATTCCTTAATAAACTGTTCCAGGGTACAATTTCCCAACAGGTCTGTTGTTAAGTAAACAAATTTGGTGCAAGTCTTTCTCCACCAGCTAGGTTTTCTAGGCTACCAATTGTGGAACTCTTTTCTGAACACTTTCCTTATAAACTCCCTTTACTAAAGGTAATCCGCAAAACCACTTATAAACAATCGGATTAGTATTTTGTTTGTTTATTACACTCCTTTCATAATATGTAAACAAAGCCCTTTAGTATTGTTACTTCATGTCAGATAATACTGTTTTAAAAATCTTGGTGTTTTATGGTGTTATAAGATTTTATTCCACATAAAGCATGAACCAAAAGCCTTTATAAAAGGCTTTAATTGATAACTTTATAAAAGGCTTTGGTTATCAATTAAAAAAAGCTGCAAAATTAAATACTGCTGCATTTTATTTCACTGATGAGCAGAGACACGCCTGATGATGATAGCTAAGTCCTCACTTCTATTTAAAAACAAATAGCAAATATTATCTTTTTTTTTTTTTTCAGTCCTAGCATGCACACGTATACGAAGCATGACTTAATGGGGAATGAAATTTGTGCACAGATAGTAAAAAAAAAAAAAAAAAAAAAAAAATCAGTCATTCAAAAGTGACTTGTTCAAACTTCTTTTCTAAAAATGCCAAGATTTTCACAATGACAGCTGCATGAACTCCTGCAACGGTGGAAGAGAAATCTGGATACATCATTAGTCAGTAGAGAGGTGGACATGTCTTGTATAATAAGCTACTCTCTTTATATGAACATTTCATGCACATATTGCATGCAGAAACACATTACATAAAACAAGACAGCTGCAATGTCAGGGAATCAAAGTTAAGACTGACAGCATGTTTCTACTTCAAAATAAGTTTTGCATGAGAGAGAGTATCCTTTCTTAAACTAACTATATAATTGAAGAACAGCTAGAGATATACTTTCTACCCAGGTATTCAGAAGCTTGTTTATTTTTCTAAAAGCACATCAAACATGAAAAGAGCTCGCATGCTTTAAAAGATTTTCTGTTTATTTCCAACTGCTATCAGTTGAGCTCAAGGAAGTTAATATTCAGTACTTTCCAGTATTATTTACTGGCCTTTGTTACAGAATATTGTTCAAATTTTACTCTGAAGGGAGAATTATTAACTATCCTATGGAATTTTCTGTGGTATTTTTGTCACAAGATAACTTTACTAATATTAATTAACAGATCTTCAGAATAATCAAATGAGATGAGGCAACGCTACTGTCATTTTACATAGGGAAACTAAGACAGAGAGATTACAGAAAAAAATATATAAAGTATCAGCTGATTTTGTGTGATAAATTTTTGAAGCTCAGGGTGTTCATTTTTCATCATAATTAGAACTGTATAGCTCTTTATAGGCTTAGACCAGAGTGCTCACTAAACACAGTTGTAGTTGGCTCACACTTCTGCAAATTATACTATAAGTGTCTTGCATTGTCAGCCAAAAGATAAGGAACACAGAATCAGTCACCCTTTGTGAAAAGTGTGATTAAAAGACATGAGTGCTATTCAGGACAGGTGCATATACAAATGCTGTACCAATGTCAAATTCGGGCTTTACAGGAAACCTTAACTGACTTTTTTCAAGTTTTGGGGCTTGATTTTACATGAATGATATAAGTAATACATTTTAGAATGTATTAAGCATGTCTAGGTCTGTGAAAAAAACATCTCTGCCTGTCTTGCTTGCCTTTTAATCATGGATGTTTTTCCTCTCAAGGCTTTCTAACCCTCAAACACTTTCAGAAGTTTTAGACAGCTGTTACATGTTTAAATTCAATCTAGTGATAAAATCCACTTCCTCTTCTTCCAACACTGGAGTAATTTTCTCCAGATTTACTCTCAGTTAAGGTCAAGACTCAGCCTTAGGTTTTAATAGGTGCAGATGCTTTTATTTTGTTCTAGGAAATCTAGAAATGGAACTTTTCTCCCCTAAAGTCCCTGTTACATCATACTGTGTCTGCAAAAGTCATAAAATTTATATACATTTTAATTCATACAGAACTACATTAAATCATCATTGAAGCTCTTATGGTACGCTCAAATTCCTGTGTAATTGGACACACAGTAGTATACTCTTTCCCAAAGTTGGCAATAGTAGTTCCATCCTTGAATTCTTCAGGAAGCTAAGATTCCATGGTAACTAAAGCAAAAAAGAAATTTGCTTTATAGTTTTCAATTTTATTTGAAGACTATATATGATTTTTCTACGCAATAGATTAAACAAATACTTTGTACAGGAGATTAATAGTTTTGATGTGGTGTCAGGCCTTTTCATTGGACAATTTAACTTTCACAAATTTGGGTCGATGTATGGGTTTCATTTGCTGAATAACATTCATGAATAATACATGATTACTGTGTTTGTACCTTTAAAACTTCATAATGATTCTATTAATTTTCTAGGTATTTAAAAAACCTTAGATATTCCCAAGATAAAATATACTTTAGTTGGGTAAATAAGCATTTCCTAGTGTAAAACAAAAAAGAAAAAGGAAGTGATAAGCTATATATTTTTATTTGATTTCTGAACTTTCTGCCTAATTTAAGAGACACGTCTAATCTGTGGATTCTGAATGTATCCTCACACAGAAAAAGAGAGGGGATAAAACACAGAGTAGGGTTGTGCATGCAGCCACACTGTATTTTCAATGGGTGTGCCTTTTACAGGCTGTAGAATAAACTTAGATCCATGATTTCACTTCCTCAGCCTACCCTGTCTTCCACTACTTTAAAGTTTTTACTGTTTGTCCAACGCCACTTTATTTTCATAAAATTGGTACTAACAAAAAACTACATATATGTCTAGGAAATCTCTTCCTGTAGTACATTTGGTGCATAAATTTTATAGCCATAAAGGTATATATGCCAATTAAAAACAGGAGACACAAGAAAGGTAGGAGAGAAGCTGCAAAGTCAGGGTAATAAGAGGCAAGAATATATGCAGAAAACTTGATTTAAAACAAAAAAAAATATTTCTTGGAGATAGTTTTCTTTCCTGTGAATTACCTTATGTTCGAAAGCTCAAGGACACAAACTTAGAGAACCTTTGTTTATAGCTGAGCAAGTCTGTTTTCTAAGTCACTGAAATATAAGAAAATCTATCTGATTTGTCAAGGTTCTTATACATGACTGATAATGCTAGAAAAAATTAGTACCATCCACTTCTGTAAATAAGTGGCAGAAAATCTGGTACATTGAAATATATTAGGGGAGATACATTAAACACTTTTTTTTTCTATATGACACATTTCAACATAAATAAAATAACTAATGACAAACAGTTTTCTGAAATTAAATATATGCACATTAATAAACTGCAAAAGCATTTTTTAATATAGTTTACAAATAAATCATTTTTAAAATTTCTAATTTCAGGAATTTCTTTGCTTGAGATTTCTTTTCATTCTATGGCTACATTGTGGGAAACATTCTGCTCAAATTAAAGAAAAAAAGTCTAGGAATTTAACTGCTTAAAAGTGAAAAAAAAAATACATTTGCATAGCAGAGATTAACATTTTAGAAGATACATTGAACTTTCTACTTAGTCTCAAAAGGATGCCTGCTTTGTAAGTGTCCTATATATCTATAATGCTTTTCAGGTATAAGAAAATGGTATTTTAATATGATCACCAAGTGGAGCTGCCCCAGAGTCAGCCCAACCCACAGCAGACCAGCAGGTGTCAGTGCACAGGGGGTTTTCCTGAGACAGGGAAACTCCAGGGCGGTGGAGGGACCCACCAGGAGCTGGCAGCTCCCTCAGGAGATGCTAATGTGGCCTGGGTGTTGCCAGAGTAACCATGGCCACGCCCACACCTATCAAAAGCAGCCTGGGGAGCGCAAGCAACCAGGAATGCTGCAGAGTGGGTGAACAGGGCCTGGTGTGTCAGCCAGGGCTTGGTGCGGCAGCTTGCATGGCAGTTCATGTGGGAGGGCGTGCAGGGAGGGGTCCTCTTTGAAGGAGGGGCATTCCACTGGCTGAGTGGGAGATTCGAAGTACACACAACCCAGCAACCAGGCACCATTCCGTGACCATCTGCATGGGTCAAGGGCACTCATCCTACCTGACCCTCAAGGCAGAATGGTGGCCCCTCAATGGAGAGCAAAGGCTGCACCTCTGGCTAGGGACTCTGCATCATGTACCCGGGTCATGGCTGATGCCTCCACCCAGACAGAACTGCTGAAGGTGTGTCTAGGTGGAGGACTTCCTGCAGCAGGTGTCAGAGCTGCAGGAGGCAGTGAGGAGGCTGTGTAGCATCAGGGAAGACGAGGAGTTCCATGTGCAATCTGCAGTGGATTCACAGCCCACAGCCAAACAACTAAAAAAATCACAGAAGGGAGGGGGCCAGTATTGCAGATTAATGGAAGCCTGCAATAGCAAGGACCAGTAGGAGGAAGAGACTTCCCTTGAAGCCTGAGGTGCACTTGCAGAACCACTTCACCCCTCTGCAGACTGAAGAGGAAGACTAGTCACATCAGGAGAAACGCTGGAAATTAGTAATGCAACCCAAACTGCTACCCATATAACAACCAATGCAACTAAGAAAAAGTGATGGGTCATAATAGTAGGTGGTTCTCATCTGAAAACTACTGAGGCACCCAATTGCCGATCTGATGTGCTGTCTAAAGAGGTGTGCTGCTTACCATGCGCTCGTATCATGGATGTCACCAAGAGATTACCTTGTACAGTCCACTGACTATTATCTGCTGCTATTTTTTCATGTGGCCACCAGTGATACCACCAGGAGCAGTATGACAGGTATCAAGAAGGATTACAGAGCCCTGGAAGCTTGTAGTAAAGGACTGGAGCACCGGTAGTTTTTTCATCAGTCCTCCTGACCAAAGGGAAGGGGTTTGAAAAGACCAGTTGAATCTGGCCCCCGGTTGAGTCAACAAATGGTTAAAGGACTGATGCCACAGCCAGGGGGTTGGCTACTTAGACAGTGGGACTCACTTTGAGAAATGAGGTCTAATGTGGGCTGGTGGAGTCCATTTGTAAGAGCAGAAGAGTATCTTTGTCTTGCCAAGCTGGTGAAGAGGGCTTTAAACTAAAGTTGCTGGGGGAGGGGAACCTCAATCCATCCTGCTCCTACCAGTTTGATGCCAGTGCCAGCAATAGATGCCCAGAGCCTGGAGAAGCATCACAGGTTAGCAGGAGAGCACCTGGAGTGCAGCACAAAGGAATTCCAGCCACTCGAGCAAGTAAATCAGCTTCTTTGGGCACCCAACTTAAATGCCTCTATACAAATGCTCATTGCATGGGGAATAAACAAGAGGAGTTATAGAAGTGTGTGCGCATGCAGGGCTATGATCTCATTGGCATGGTGGGATGGGTCCTGTGACTGGAGTATTGCAATGGAAGGATACAGGGTCTTTAGGAAGGACAGGAAGGGGAGACAAGGAGGGGGTGTTGCCCACTATGTCAATGACCAGCTGGAGTGCATGGGGCTCTGCCTGGGGATGGATGAGAAGCCGACTAAGAGCTTACGGGTGAGGATCAAAAGGCGGGCAGGGACAGGTGATATTACAGTGGGCGACTGCTACAGGCCACCTGACAAGGAAGACCGAGTGGAGGAGGTCCTCTATAGACAGATAGGAGCAACCTCATGTTCACAAGCCCTGGTCCTCATGGAGGACTTCAGCCACCCATACATCTGTTGGAGGGACAATACAGCAGGGCATAAGCAGTTCTGGAGGTTCCTGGAAAGCATTGATGATAACTTCTTTCTCCAAGTGATAGAGGAGCCAATTAGGAGAAGTGCTATGCTGGACCTTCTTCTCACCAACAAGGAAGGACTGGTGGGGAATGTGAAGCTCAAGGGCAGCCTTGGCTTCAGTGACCATGAAATGGTGGAGTTCAAGATCAGTAGGGCACTGAGGAGAGCTCAGTAGCCTGGACTTCAGGAGGGCAGACTTTGGGTTCTTCAGGGATCTGCTTGGTAGAGTACCATGGGATAAAGCCCTGGAGGGAAGAGGAGGACAAGAAAGCTGGTTAATATTAAAGGATCAACTCCTCCAAGCCCAGGAGTGATGCATCCAACAAAGAGGAAGTCAGTCAAAAACGCCAGGAGCACTATATGGGTGAACAAGGAGCTCCTGGAAAAACTCAAACCAAAAATGGAAGCCTATAGAGGGTGGAAGCAAGAATGGGTAGCCTGGAAGGAATGCAGAGACATTGTCTGAGCAGCCAGGGATCAGGCTAGGAAAGCTTAAGCCCAGATAGAGTTAAATCTGGCCAGGCGTGTCAGGAGCAACAAGAAAAGCTTCTACAGGTACGTCAGTGATAAAAGGAAGAGTAGGGAAAATGTGGGCCCTCTCCAGAAGGAAACAGGAGACCTGGTTACCTGGGATATGGAGGAGGCTGATGTACTCAATGACTTTTTTGCCTCAGTCTTCATGGGTAAGTACTCCAGACACACTGCCCAAGTCGCAGAAGGCAAAGGAAGGGAATGAGAGAATGAAGAACAGCTCACTGTAGGAGAAGATCAGGTTTGAGACCATCTGAGGACCTGAAGGTGTACAAGTCTATGGGATCTGATGGGACATCTGAGGGCCCTGAGAGAACTGGCAGATGAAGTTGCTAAGCCACTATCCCTCATACTTGAGAAGCTGTGGCAGTCCAGTGAAGTTTCCGCTGACTGGAAAAGGGGAAACATAACCTCTATTTTTAAAAAGTGGAAAAAAAGAAGGCCTGAGAAACTATGTACCAGTCAGTCTCACCTCTGTGCCTGGCAAGATCATGGAGCAGATCCTCCTGGAAACTCTGATAAGGCAAATGGAAAATAAGGAGATCAGGAGCAGCCCACATGGTTTCACTAAAGGCAGATCACATCTGACAAGTTTCATGGCCTTCTACGACGGGGCTACAGCAATGGTGGGTAAGGGAAGAGCAACTGACATCATCTACCTGGACTTATGCAAAGCATTTCACACTGTCTAACATGACATCTGTGTTTCTAAATTGGAGACAATAGATTTGTCTGATAGACCACTCAATGGATAAGAAATTGGTTAGATGATTGCACTCAAAGAGTTTCAGTCAATGGCTTGATGTCCAACTGGAGACAAGTGACGAGTGGCATTCCTCAGGGATCGGTCTTGGGACAGGTGTTATTTAACATCTTTGTCAGTGACATGGAAAGTGGGATTGAGTGCACCCTCAGCAAGTTTTGCCAATGACACCAAGCTGTGTGGAGCAGTCAACACGCTGGAAGGAAAGGATGCCGTACAGAGTGACCTAGACAGGTTTGAGATGTGGGCCTGTGCAAACCTCATGAAGTTCAACAAGGCCAAGTGCAAGGTCCGGCACCTAAGTCACGGCAATCCCAAGCACAAATACAGGCTGGGTGGAGAAGGGATTGCAAGGACCCCTGAGGAGAAGGACTTGGGGGTGTTGGTGAATGGGAAACTCAACATGAGATGGCAATGTGCACCTGCAGTCTGGAAAGCAAATTGTATCCTGGGCTGCATCAAAAGAAGCGTGGCCAGCATATCGAGGGATGTGATTCTACCCCTCTACTCCACTATGGTGAGACCCCACCTGGAGTACTGCATCCAGCTCTGGGGCCCCCAACATAAGAAGGACATGGACCTGTTGGAGGGGCCCCAGAGGAGGACAATGAGGACAATCAGAGAGTTGGAGCACCTCTCCTATGAAGACAGGCTGAGAGAGATGGGTTTATTCAACCTGGACAAAAAAGTCCCTGGGGAGACCTTATAGGAGCCTTCCAGTACTTAAAGCGCACCTACAGGAAAGTTCTAAAGGGACCCTTTATGAGGGAGTGCAGCAATAGAAAATGGGGTAATGGTTTTAAACTGAAAGAGTGTAGATTTAGATTAGATATCAGGAAGAAATTCTTTACTGTGAGGGTAGTAAGACACTGGAACAGGTTTCCCAGGGAAGCATGCATGTGCCATCCCTGGATTTGTTCAAGACCAGGCTGGATGGGACTTTGAGCAACCTGGTCTAGTTGAAGGTGTTCCCAGCCATGGCAGTGAAGTTGGAACAAGATGGTCTTTAAGGTCCCTTCGAACCCAAACCATTCTATGATTCTATGATTCTATTTAGATATTGATGGATAAGTATTGACGTTTCATTAAAGCAAACAATTTTTTTTTATGCGTGACTGTTCTTTCTTACTCCGTTTGAGTGTAGAGTGAACATGACCTAACTTTCTACAATAGAAATGCAGTTTTTGAGTGTTTCTTAACTAGACATAATAGTGATCTGTTATAGCAGGTGTGTGTCTTCAATGTGGAAAATAATGTATTATGCTACAGCTCACCATCATGGGATATTCAAAAAAGTAAACTTTCTATATGATATGTCATACAGTGACCAAAGTACATACTTTATGATGTTTATTGAATAGATAGATTAGTGATTACAAGTGATTTTGCTGCTTGTTTGACTGAATCTTAAGAAATCAAATGAATACATTGCTGTGGATTGAAGTAAATGTGCACAGTATCATTAGAAGAATCGACCACAGAATAATTTTTGAGGTTGTTAATGAAGCAAGGACTCATTCTTCCAATATTAAGACTAGATGTCGACAAAGTATTTCTGCATTTAAACTTTTTTTTATTTTCCTGCCTACTTGAGACAAAACTGAAGTAGATGCTCCCTGTAGCGTGATGCTTCACAGTTTTGCTGTTGATCCTTTTCCACCTGCTGCTACATATATCTCACAGCTGCTGGACAGGAACACTTAATATCACAGAGAGCAAATTCAATTTCAAGAACATTGTTGCAGCAACAATGGTGAGCAGAACAGCAAATGAGAATAGGAAATGCAATTGTTAAACATCTTCTCTCCTGCAAAGGAAAATTTGCTCTTTCCTTTACTGAATTATCCACAGGTCTGCCCCATTATTCATAATATAAATACTATGGCTGTTATTTTTAACTTGGGTCTATGTATCATAGGAAAATTTTAAAGGACTGTTATATTTAATCTAGTGTCATAAATGAGCCCTAAGTATGAGCCAAAACACTAAGCTGCAGCTCCTGAAAGTTATGACCCAGAATAGAGATCAGCTGACTACTAAGGAACATCGATACAGAGCAAAAGAGAACAAGGATTCTATAGCTACAATGCTCCAAAGAAGTCAGAAGTTTTTTCTAAGAAAACAGGGCTGTGATTTGTCTTATTGCTGTCACTAATTGAAAGGGCACAATAAGCACAAGGAAAGATGGTCAACATCATGGAGACAGCAGAAAATTTGCGTACAACACCTAACAATGCAAACCCAAAAATGCACTTAATACTTCTTTAATGATTAGGCTGAGCCATGAGACTGTACTTTGATGACTCTTTTAATGTCATTTAGTAGAAGAAAAGACCTACAGAGGGATCTGTGCATGGCAGTGAGGGAGAAAATACTAGTGTAAATTTCTTATCTTAGGTTAATCATAAGGATTTGGAGGCAGGACAGGGAAAGGAAGTAGAGAGCATTCTTTAGTATTGAAGAGAAGAAACAGCTAAGAAAAGTGTCCGGATTTTGCATGAGGACAAAAAAAAATAAAAAGGAATATGTTTCATTTATTATGAACTCAGAAGTAGATTAGAAAGAAAAGCATGAGAAACAATGTTAAGCAGCCAGCTCATGACTTTTAGGAGATAAAGCAGAATGGTGAAAAGAATTAGAGAAAAAGGCAAAACAGCTTATCATGAGGCAGATCTTGTATATACCCCCAGGATGAAAGATAGGATGTCCTGGAAAAGACTACAAAGGGCTTCTGTAATGGAAGGCAAAGCAGGAAATAAGACATCAGAGGTGGAAATGATCAGCACAGAAATGATCACTCAAGATTCAGGGAAGTGGCACATAAGAGATAAGACCTGAACAGCAAGGAAGACCCCTACACCATTAACTGAAAAGAGATGAGAGGGGAAGTAGCATGTCCCAGAAGGAAAAGCTTATTGAATCTTCACTGCTGCAATAAGTACACACACAAATTGATAACTTTTGGGGGCCTAGAACAACTGCAGAGGAGAAGGAAAGAAGGAAGAAGACGTACAAACAGTCAGAAAACATAGACATAATCGCAGTCATTGAGATTGGTCAAAACTGAATAATTTCTAGAGAGATTCAGCATAACTTTCAGTGTGTTCAGTATCTTCCTAGAGGACTCTTTCATTTCTTCTATTCATGTAGAAGAACATTGAAGAATTAACCTGCTGTGTTAAATGTTTGTGCAAGTAACTTAATTACTCCATCTACTAACTGAACAAAGTGGAAAGTTTGATTGTGGAAGGTCAGAAACAGATCTGTGGAAAAACAAATTCAATTTTTATTTATTTGTACTTAATATGAAATAACAAAGAAACCCTTCCAACAGGAGGTTTACTTTCTCTAATATTAGCATGCCACAGGGTGAATTACTGTTGTTTGAAAAGTTAAGGATAACAAGGCTACGTTAATACCATAATACCATTAATACCTAATAATACTAAATCACAAAACTGCTAGAGATCCCCCAGGTCACTGAAACTAATTCACTGCTACTGTAGAGACTTATATTACATGTTAGCCCTTAATAAATCAGTACATATAATGTACTACAAAATCAAAATTACCATGTTGCTCACACAGTTTTTATGAATGCATCCCTTTTCTTACAAGTAATGTAAAATTATTAACAATTTCAATTGTGAGGATCCATGCTAGTACTTACACATAAGAAATTATTTCTGCTGTATTCTTCTACATAAATACATTTGTAGTCAAGTTGACTATAGAATTTATTTTATTTTTCAGAGAAATTATGATAGAAAGTCTACAAGTCAACCCCTTCACCCAAACAGCCAAGAGGGACAGGGACAGAAAATCATTTAGAGATATGGTTGTTACCTGTTTTGTTGACATTAAATCAGGAAGGTGGCCAAGCTGATGTTTCAAAACATGTTCTACTCATAAACTGTAAGTATAAGCTATTGGGAAGTGCTAAATCTTACCATTTAAATAATGCAAATGCAAATGCCATCTCTTTGTAATCTCGTCAACAAGTTTAGAACAAGCAGACAAAGGAATGGCAGGTTTTCATACTTGCTGGATGACCTCAACTGCAGTGAAGTTAGCAGAAGGACCTCAACTATGATGAAATTAGTAGAAAAAATAAGAGCAAGGTTTTAAAAAAAAATCCTTTTAGTTGAAGCAGATGGATCCTTTCTCAATCATTAGTCTAAAAGGTAAAACGTGCATTTTTACTATTCTAAACTGAACTAAGACCAGAAACTAGCACAAGTAAACCCTATGCTTTGAAAGGTTCTGAAATAATTTTAAAATAACAGCAGGTGAATTTTACTTGATCTTCTCCATCATTGAAGCCAAGCCAAATTGCATTCTAGACTAAGTGAAACAGTAAGCATGTGTGTATTCATTCAGAAAGCATCAGTAAATGGACCAAGCACTGTTGTTTAGGTGACATTAAGGTCAAGGACACTGCTCATATATTTGAAACTTTGAATATGTTTTTATTTTTTTGCTAGGTTAGGGACAACTATGGAAGAGATTTCAGTATGCATAAAAATATTTTAACCTTAGTTTATTAAACAGTGATAAAAAGTCATAGAAGTGCAGGAAATAGGAAACAATATTTGAATCAAATTTATTAAAATCTGGACAAATAAAAAATAAAAAATAAGCAGTAGCTAGCTTTTGATTTCAAAGGAGAACACTTTAAGAAATTAGAGAAATAACTTAAAAAAATTGAATGAGGCAGAACCTCAGATCCTTTGAATCAAAGTCCTAAATCTAAATTACATCAAATGTCAAACTTCGCTGTCTGAAAAAGATTGCCAGATTGATCACCAACCTGATTAAAGCAGATTATGTTTTCTCTTTTTTTTCTATAATGCATAAATTCTTAGAAAAAAGCATTTTCACTTATTTACATTAAACATCAAAAAAACCTTGCCATCATCACCTGCCTATTCTTTGTATCTTGACTTGAGTATACTCAGTGACTTGTTCCCTGTTGTGTCAGGTGAATCTGAGTCCTGATTTGTTTTATAGGCATTATCCGTTATTTTATTTTATCTTTCTCCTTACAAATCTGGATTCCTCCTTATGATCTTATTAGGTCTTAGCTTTTGCCCTTTATTGAGTTCCCCAAACATGCTCAAACAAAACTGAGCTTGGGAATTTATCTGATCTTGATCCTAGAGTTTGAGTGATGCACACGTTCGCATCAAAGATAAAGTTTAACATCTTCCTAAATAGTCCCATTAAAAGTTAATATAATTGTGTTGAGCTGTCATAATTTAATTATTATTTTGAAAAAATTTAATAATAGTAACTGGGATCTATGAGTTTTATAAAGTATTATTTACTCTCTGTGTTTTTTATAAGTACAGAAGACAAAGGGTTGGTCATCAATGGTGCATTTTCTTTGGTAACTGTGCAAGCTTTTGTTGCTTTTAGGTGGACTTCAACTTTCAGGAGTTCATGTCCTGTTAAGTCTCACTTATCATTATACTTTACAGTGTTAGGTATTAAATACTAATTTCAAATAAATTCCTTTTGACTAAGAGAAAGATTACTAATTAAATAAGGTTCTTTTATAGTAAGAGAGAGTTTACAATCTTATAAAACTGTGATATTTGGAGGCTATAACATTTTCTTATAGAGCTACTTGACATTTGTAAAAAGAAGAAGAAAGGTTAATGGAAAAAAAAAATTAAGGGAAGCCTAATGATAGTGAAACATATTTTGGCCAGGAATCCTTAAATCCTTATTATAAAATATTATCACTTGTACAGCTTTGTCTGTATTGAAAAAAAAAAAAAAAAACCAAAAAAAACCAAAGCAAAAAACTCTCCAAGCAAAGTATGAAAGTAATTAACGTCTTTGTCTTGTAAGAGGTGAATTGCCCTTAGACTAAAGAGCTTTGCAAGTTGAGTAGGTGGGCACAATGCCAAGAAGTGACCTGTTAAAATTCAGACTCTCATATGTGAATTTGACTCTTTTTCCTAAATTTTATAGCACAGCTACAGAGGCTACCCTAAAAGAAATGTGGATCTATTATATAAGAACCTCATTAAATATATCTCATTCAGTTGTACAAGATGACTATGGAGAAATTTTTTCTTTGCTTATCTTTTCAGCATCGAACACTGACAATTTTAACTGGTTTGAAGACTCAAGGGTAAGGAATAAAGTGTTGAATAAACTACAGAGAAGTATAATTTCATCAACATCTATTAAAAAATAAAGTATATATCATAAAGTATTAGATATTTTAAATATTCAGTCTTCTTACTAACTTCTGAAAAACATTCTGAAGAAGAATATTTAAATTGCATGGTCCTTAAAAATATCTTAGCTATACAGAATTGAGGTTTAGGAATGAATGTGTTATATTAGATAAACATTTCATATTATCCCTTTCCTGTATCAATTAATCTACTAAGTCTTTTCAAAGAAACTTTGAATATACTGACATCTACAACATTCAATCAACGGCCTTGTGACAGAGCTATAAATACCTGTGTAGGAAGAGGGGGAAGAGAGAGACTATTTGCAGAAACCAACGATTATGGCACATCTGCAATCACCTACAACGTCAGCATTCATACAGAAAAACAGATGATGATAAAAAACATACACCTGAGGGGAATACATTATCTGAAGCTAGCATAAGCGGCGTAAATGCTTCATTACCATGGAAATGGTGCACAGTACATGACAGCAGAGAAAGTCAGATGAGACAGGTCATTTTAATTTTTATTGATAATATGATCACAGGTGTGCTTTTAATCATTTCACCACTCAGGTTTCTCATCAACTGTCACTAATAATTCCATATGACAAGCACAGTGCCCCTGTGACATTACAAATACAACCTGGAGTTACTTTCAATGCCTATTGACTGGCAAGCCAAGCTTTCTTTATTGTCAGGGCACAACTCCAGAAAGGCTATCTGCTTAGTAAACTAGAGGTCACTCAACCTCTCCATTATGCCCTGTGGCATTTGTGTTTTATGCAAAGTGTGGCTGATGCAACCAATGTAGGCAAAAGCTTTGACAGTGTTCTCCCAAAGAAACAGTGCCTTCTGAGGGAAGATGAGATGGCAAACCAGCAGGCAGGATTCAGAAGAACCATGAAAGATATAGGATCAAAAAGCTCAGATCATTTAGGGACATATCATTAAACTGAAAACCAGGACCAGCACAGTTCTAATCCATAAGGCTTCCCGTCTCCCAGACTCTGTGCTTTAAATTTCAGAAAATCTTAATTGAATCTGCTGTATTGCATGCCCCAGTTTAGCTCTAGCAACACTGCAGAGGTCTAGCCAAGAATATATGATTCAGGAAGAAGTATTCACAACAGTAAACAAAAACTGTGTTGTGAGAACACAAGCAAAAATTATGGGAACTGCAAAAGCAATGTATATTCAGTTTCACATACTATTTAGATAATCAATCATACATATGTATGCATAATGCTTTTAATCAGAAACTTCACATCTCCCTTCTTTGCCCTGTATACTTAAGGTAAGTCCTGGAATGAGGTATTCTACAAAACACAAGAAGTGTGAAAAAGTGTTTTAATGTTGTCATTTATTTTTTTTTCTAAAATTCATGCTACCATTAAGATACACATGGAGTTTTTGAAAACAAACACTATGGGCAAAGTTAAAATGCAAATTTTATCTGAGTCTACTGATAAGATCTATCAAATTGGCTATTCCACCATAACATACATATTAAAATTCAGTTAAAATTATAGTGTTAAATTGCTCACTTTAGCGTATATTTCCTAAATTAAAATTTTGACCTTCACAACTAACTTAATCAGGACTGCATAAACACTAATACTATCATTAATAATAATATTTCAATATTATTTTTTTCATTAATATGAATATATTTTTTGCTTAAGAATAGAAGGATATTGTTTTAAAGCAATTTTGTAAAACAGAGGGGAAGGGAAGGGAAGGGAAGGGAAGGGAAGGGAAGGGAAGGGAAGGGAAGGGAAGGGAAGGGAAGGGAAGGGAAGGGAAGGGAAGGGAAGGGAAGGGAAGGGAAGGGAAGGGAAGGGAAGGGAAGGGAAGGGAAGGGAAGGGAAGGGAAGGGAAGGGAAGGGAAGGGAAGGGAAGGATAAGAAATAATTTGGGGAATTTAACCAACCTTATTCAGTCTATATAAACCAGTAATTCTTCATCAAATAGACCATATAGTAAAATAAAAATTATATTCCCTGATTTTACCTTGTTGCAAAGCTGTAAAGGTTAAGAACTTGGCTTAACATAGAGAAATGCATGTTAGTCTTACGAGAGATTGTCATACTAAACTTTGCTGATGACTTTGTAATACTGTTTTAGCATGTGAATTAGAAGGAAAATTGCAAAAGAGCTCTTAGAAGCCTCCAATGAATTTCAAATATGTAATGGAACTCTTCTATGGGAGTGTCAATTAGAATAAAATAACTAATATTCTATTATACAGTAATAAGTACAATGCTGGAGCCACCAAGAACGAGGAGTAAAATATAGCTGCTATTGGTAAAAAGTATTTTGATAAGTTATTAATAATATATGTGTTCACCTCAGCCTGCCTTCATTCCCTTTATTGTTTTGTTTAATTTATTTTGCAACTGCTTGTAAATGCATGTCATCTTCATACTAGCACAGTATGAATCTGATAGTTAAATATAACTGACATTGTAATAATTTAAAAAATCCAGGAGGAAAATGACCAGCTTTCTTAGCAGTTACAATTATTCTTCAGTAACATATGTAATGACATCAGAGATAACATGCTAGTATATTTTTTTCTTTCTTAAAGTATTTTACTTTAAGATGACAGTTACAAAAATGGGAGCAGCAGGATTTAAATAGTTCTATTTCAGAATATTCAAATATTTTCAATGTGCTGAAAATTATTTCCCATGAGAGAAGGATGAACAGAAGGAATCTATTCTCTTCTGTTTTCTTTTTGCTTAGCACAGGTGTCAACCAAAGTAACAACAAAGTGAACAGAAGGGATAAAATCTTGGCTTCACTGAAGTAAATGGCAAATCTCCCATTGACTTTAACGGGTCAGGGTTTTTCTAAAACTGTTTTTAAAATCACAGTTGCCAGAGTGTGAGACACCACTGAAAAGTCTACTTTCTCTGGTGTGCAATGGAGGCAGATTGGATGTATGTGGTAGTCAGAGCAGAACATTGAACACTGCCGCTTCATGGCAAAGTTAATATTCTGTAGAGTGCAGAGCTCCTCCAACCAAAAACAATGCATAATTCGCTTCTTTCATTTGACATTGTCTCATAAATAAAAGATAAGAGGATGATGAATTATAGTTTGTAAACACTAGAGCCAAATAATCACCCTTGATTGCTAATAAACTACAACAAAAACTGTTTCATACAAACCAGAAGTTGTACTGCAGCAATAAATATCTAGGAGGGCATTGTACGTTAATAACAATTATTATGCTGGTTCTTTGAATATTAATTTCTATTTGCATAGCTGTTAGCTAGAAAACAATGGGGAAATATTTCAACAGGTTGAAAGAAATCAGCCTGTCAACAACTCACTTTTATGCCATATTTCAAGTTCAAAACATTCCCATTTGCCATGATAAATCACCCTGCTTGACAAATGCAGAAGACTAAAAGATAAAATTAAATATATTGTTATAAAAAATTAAAAGCCTATTTTGATATTCATTTAAAATAGGTATTATGTAAGTACTGAGAAACTCTGCCTTTTTTCTTTACATTCTTTGCCTTCACAAAGCTATTTCTCTGTTTTAGCAAGGTCATTCTAGTGATACCGGTATTAGAAGTTCCATAGAATGGTATAGTTTCTGGCAGCTAAGAAGGGTGGACCCTCTATGGTAAATCCCATTGTCAAAGTTGTTGAAGCAAGATTTGCACACACATAATTACTACAGCTGATCCAAATTCTACAGTAATTACAGTATTAGAATAAATGGGAACATGGCAGCACATCATCTGAATGCTCTGGCAGTACAAAGATAAGTAGAATTGCTGTGCACAGCTTTGTCTAAGCCTTTTAAGACAGTCTCCAAAATTCCACTATGTAAGTAACAAAAGATCAGCTTTCAGAGTCATTTTTTAATTCCCAACACAATAGTTGCACATTTTGTGGCTGACTGGAGTTATTTGTGTTTGCTAATATTTTTGAGGCACTGACAGAGTTAAGGAGATAGGACACAACACAGGCATAAAAATTTTCCTCTTCCATACCTGAAGAAAAGAGATCCATCTGATGAAATTCAAAGCTAGAGGGTTGCTATCTTTCTATCACATTTTTTAAAGTTGCAAATCCCTGATTACCTTCCCTTTCTCAACTCCAGCGTTTCATCTCTTCCAGGACCTACCAGTCCAGTGCAGTTTACAGTGGGTGATCAAAAACCCCAGAGGAACATGTTTTCTTCTCCTTATATTTGGAACCTTCTGTGATCCCTTGTAGGATGCTTGGGATGAATGAGGTTAGATCACAGACTAGCAAGTATACATGTGATTCATCTTAAATGTTAGTAATTTTCCAGTTGTGCAGATTAGCCTAAAAAAATAATAGGACCCGTCGCAATCAAGCCTATTAGGACCACAAGCTTTTCCAAAATCTTGAATATTGCACTGCAATAAAACAAATAACTCTCCGCTTACCCCCCACCAAGAGCTCCCCAAAGGAATGGAGGTTCATTTAGCATTTATAATCAATGCAACTGTCATAGCAAAAAAAATACCTTGTATTGCCCAGCTTACTTGCAGACCAACAGAACCTGCAATGTAAGAAAACAAAATTCTGCGCAATTAGTCATTGAATACTTACATATATATACACACACACACACACACGCGCGTACAAAAGCAGAATATTCTTTTAAAACTAGTATGTGTGCTTTCTGATAGAGTAAACATAGGTATAAAAGTAACTGAGCAGTGAAGGATTTCCCTCTTCACGGCCTGAAAAACATTTACAAAGTATAGCAAGTAGCATGCCGACGTTAGACATATATTGTCAGATTCAGGTAATTACCCAGTCTTTTTAGGCTAGCAGTGAATGGCATCCCTTTCTGAAAGCCTGTGAATGCTTTAACAGCCAGACTCCTTTGGTTTTCATTTTGTAATGTGTTTGAAAATATCACCGTACAATGTAAATGCCTTGAGTTGCCAGTATCTTAAATGGAAAAAAAGAATGTCCTCCCTCCAAAAAGGGTAACAACAAAGCATCATGTCTATGAAGCTTATATGTTTCCTTGGCCTAGACAAGTCCTAACCACAGATTAAAACCACTCTGCACTGGGTCTTGGGGGAATACAGAAGGGAAAAAGAGGTGAAGGTCTTAAAAAACAATGAAAGCCTACTTTTCCTACCCCAAAGAGCTCATGTTCCCCTCATGTTCCTTATCTTTCATAAAGTGGGCTTATTTTAATGTTTCTTGATTTATTTTTTTTTCAGATTGACCCATGTGTGAGTTCAACCTATGTGTAAGAAATCAAACTTTCCAAATTTCAAGCAAATATGATGATCGTAAGAATTCTAAACATAACATTCAAAACTATGTTTTCATATCAGTCCCTTTAAGAGGTCTACAGTATTTAATTTCCACTTTCTAACTTTAACAGTCACAGCATTTGTATTAAAAAAGACAATAAAAAGAACTTTTCTGAACCTGAAATAGTAGCACCAGAAATAAAAGCCTCTCTTTACTGGTGTAAATTGAGTTGCCTACAGCAAGACTCATTATGACCTCAAATTAGTGATCACGTATTTCCTATACAGGAGACTGATTATAATCCTCTAAAACAACAAGATACTCAGTCCCTGATTTATTTCACATTACACAGCAATACAGAGAGTGGCTAAAGGCTTTTCAAGGTATACAGTGCAATATAAAATTCAGCAAGGAACTAAAACTGCTATAAAACAAAGTATTTGGCATCTACTGATAAAAAATATAAGGGCCAAAGTTTGTCTTAGTACAGTAAATACAACATATGTGATCCAAAAATTTGTAATTCCACCTTCCTGTGCAAGACCAAGATAAATGTCTCCTAAAACATATTGTTGTTTGCAGAACATAATACAGATACCGCACACACACATATTTAAAAAAAAAAAAAAAAAAAAAAAAAAAGAAAGAGACACATCCCTGAGTTAGACCACGGAAAAGAGAAGTATTATCTAGAACTTTCACTGCAAAATACAGAACAGTAACTTCAAAGTTATCTATATTAATAATTAACCATAACATTACACCGGGGGGGGGGGGGGGGGGGGGGAGGGGGGGGGGGGGGGGGCGAGGATTTTAATCATTGTGCCATTGCCAGGCAATTTTAATTTAACAGTATAGTTAACATCTTTACCAGACTAGTCATTTTTAAGCAGGAAGATCTAAGAGCAAAGAGAGAATGTAAGGACCTTAATGGTGTCACAGTGCCAGGATTCTAGATAAAAACAGGGTTTGCAGAGTAAAATATGACTTTTCCATAGATGATGTCCATTGTGTTATTTAAACCTCTTATTCTTCACCTAGCCAATAAAAAGACACCTGGTATATGAGGCAGGTCAAAAGAGTTCCAGCAACACAGACACAAAGAACTGCAAAGGTCTATAGTCCTCAGCCTTTGTCCATGCATAATGTTGGGTTGTTTTGACTCTCAGTTATAGTGCTCTTTAGAGATCAGGACAGAAAACAAAGTGTTGACTCTACAATAAGAAAGGAAAACCTGCGTACAGATGATCTTTAGAGGTTTACATAGATGATGCTTGTTTTCGGTGTTCCTTTGTAGCATGATTTTAGGAATACTCATACCTTAGTCCTATAAATTTTTAGCTGATTCACATTATTTTCATGTACACACATACACACACACGCAGCATCTAAGGCAACTGTGATTTACTGCTCAGAGTCGGTATTTGAATGCATGTAAAAACAGAGCCATAAAGATTTTCAAAGAGATTAGTAACACAGTACAGTATATATCCATAGGGAGAGAATGAACCATAAACCTCATGTGTACTTGTGTTAGTTACAAAAGTAATTTTCTCATGCAGTCCTGATCAGAAACATACAAGCAAAGAAAATGAAAGCTACTGGAAAGAAAAAGCCTCATGTAAGTGACACTTCATTGAACAGTCGGTGGGAAATCACAACTCCACAACATCTGCTTCAACTTTACAAATAAAATTAATTTAAATTAAGTACATAAATAACTTGCTATGCACATATCAACGTAATCAATAAGCAACAGACTCCTAATCATGACTGCCATTAAGATTTGTAGTGAAAGATAAGAATAAAGAGATAATTGCAATCAGAAAACATGCTGAGTAGAAATAAATTACAGTGGATTTTAAACACTATTAAAGAAAAGTAATGTTCAGCATAAGTTTACTGTAGCAGATGAAAAGCCCCCAAAGCATGAAGCTAAACTACATCTTCCTCTCCTTATCCCTCATCGCTGCTTTTCTAAAGTGTGAGACTCAATTCGTTTTCCCTTGCTGACTTTGTTTATAGCTTGAAACAAATGCAGACCTAAACCTACCATCAGCTTCATATAAAGTCGCTAAAAGAAATAAACAAATTCTTAAGACTCATAAGACTTTTTTTTTATTCCATCCTACCATACCATCACTTGTAGTTCTGTCCTAAAGTATGTGTTTTCTTGCAACTTTTCAAACTCATTTTTCTTGCACACAACTTCCCTATTCATTCTTTTGTTCTATTTTTGCTTTTGAAAGAGTTTTCTGCACTGCATAAGAATGTCCCTGTTCCTTGTTTCTTTTCGTCTTCTTTGCACTCAGAGTCCCCAGTATCAATCCCCTTTAGGTTTTAATATCCCTTTTTCTTCCACTTCTGTGATGGAAGGTGGACTTGTGGTATTCTTAAAGAGTATTCTGTAGCAGAAATCCATTGTGTGAAAAAAAGGAAAATGGAACAAGATCTTAAAATCTCAGGAGGTGCAATACTATTCCTAACTGATTGGCAGTTTTTGCTTGTCTTCCTGATTTTACACTGATTTCATCTCTGGTGAGTAAAGCAATTGCTTCTTTTCTTTTACTTCTGTCAGTCTATCATCTTACTGCTGGTTTTCCTCTCTCTGTGCCGCCTATCTCCTTCCTGGCCTAGACAATGCTATGTTTCTTCTGTGTTAGGCCTTATTTTCCCCTATTTCGCCAAATTATAATCAACATCTTCAGTTTCCTATATCTCAGGAATGACAAGGTTGTCCCTGGTGTTATATAATTCACTTTTTTTCTTAATATTCATGACTGCTTTTTTTTTCTTTTTTTAATACCTTTTCTACCCTGTCCTTCACTAGGATAACAATGGAGAGTAACAGAGGAAAGGCAATGATGGAAATAAATCTTTGCCAGTAGTCATCCTTTATGAACAACAGGGAAACTGAGCAGCCTTCCACTTCCTCCCCAACCCAACCCAAATTCAGGTTTACTCAGTTTCCTGTTCTTGTGTAAAAGCAATACAGAAAGGGAATATCAAGTATACGGTTTATGCAGAATTGCATGTATCCCAACACCAAGATGATGTTACACACAGATAGTTCTTTGCCCTGTTGAGTATCTTTCCCAAAATTATAGGGCCCATGGAACTAGTAAATCTTCATTTCAACAAAGTAGTTCTGCTGTCCAGAAGTTACCTCAAATGTTAATAGCGTGTTCTTTATCAACCCTAAATTCTTAAGGCAGCTCAAAGAATTCTGATTCCAAGAGAAAACAGGACAGGTTCTTTTAATGATTTCTTCTTGAAAAGAGTGTGACTTGTGACATAAAAAATCAGGGTGAAATTCTTCAATTGATGACTTATTGCTCAGGGACACTAATGACTTCAGTGGAAAACATGGCTGAGCATCCTAGGGTACAATTTCCTTCCTACTGTTCCTGTGTTTACTGAGACTGAAGATTACTCTAGGGAAGACACTGGATGTGCAACAGAGAAACTAATTATGTCTGAAAAAGATGTGGATGGATCAAGAATAAATAAGTAAAAAATTGCATGCATATTCAAATAAAGAGCTTAAGCTGGCTTAAATATATACATACATAGTTCAATAGTGTAAAAACTGTAGTATGTACGCTAAAATCAACCCATATGCTATCATCACTAACATGACAACTGCTAGAAACTTTAATGGTCCTAGCAGCTTGCAATATGTTTGTAGTTCTTGAACATCAAATTTCAGGCTCAGGAAAGAGACAAGCTGTGACATGGAGTCAAGAAGTGTGAGACAGAAGTAATGAAGAGAAGGAAACGCTTTTAGAGGACTGTTTACATCACCATAGTCTTGAGGTGAGGGTATGGCCCTTAAACATCACTAGGTACAAATGAAAAACTTTCATTATACGACATCATTGGCATAAAAATTACCAACATGTTTTGATTTTCCTCAGAGGAAAAATTATGTATCATAAATTAGTTAAAAATTCTTCATTCATAAAAAATTGGCCAAGAAGGCAAATAACATCCTAGCTTGTATCAGAAATAGTGTGGCCAGCAGGAGTAGGGAAGTGACTGTACCCCTGTACTCGGCACTAGTGTGGCCACACATTGAATACTGTGTTCAGTTTTGGGCCTCTCACTACAAGAAAGACATTGAGGTGCCGGAACTCATCCAAAGAAGAGCAACAAAGCTGGTGAAGGATCTAGAGCACAAGTCTTATGAGGAGTGGCTGAGGGAACTGGGGTTGTTTAGCCTGGAGAAAAGGAGGCTGAGGGGAGACCTTATTGCTCTCTAGAACCACCTGAAAGGAGGTTGTAGTGAGGTGGCATCGTCTCTTGTCCCAGGGAGCAAGTGAGAAGACAAGAGGAAATGGCCTCAAGTTGCAATCAGAAATTAGATTGGGTATTTTGGAAAATTTCTTCACTGAAAGGGTTATCAAGCACTGGGGCAGGCTTCCCAGGGAAGTGGTTTATTGGTGGACTGTTCTGATTCCCTACAACTATGTATATGTTAAAAAAACACACAGGTGACCTCACTATCAAAAAGAACAAGAGAAGAGAGAGGGAGACAGAGAAATGGAACAAAATGTAAAATGTTAATGCCACAATTATTTATGTCATTACATCATCCGAGACAAATACAGACTCTTACTCAGCATACTTTATGAAAGTAGATGTCATTTCCTTGAAGTTTTGTATTATCCTAAGAAGTCAAGAAATGTAATGGTAAATTCTTATTTCTGTGGGTCAAAAATTAAAGATATACCACAAATTTTGTGTTCAGACTTTGCTGGTTAGCTTTGAATACCTTGATTTACAGAATCACAGAATCACAGAATGGTTCGGGTTGGAAGGGACCTTAAAGATCATCTAGTTCCAACCCCCCTGCCATGGGCAGGAACACCAACCACTAGACCAGGCTGCTCAAAACCTCATCCAGCCTGGCCTTAAACACTTCCAGGGATGGGGCATCCACAACTTCCCTGGACAACCAGTTTCAGTGCCTCAACACCCTTACCGTAAAAAATTTCTTCCTGATATCCGATCTAAATCTACCTTCTTTCAGCTTGAGGCCGTTACCCCGTGTCCTATCATAACAATCCCTGATAAAGGATCCCTCCCCAACCTTCCTGTAGGCCCCCTTCAGGTACTGGAAGGCTGCTATAAGGTCTTCTCGGAGCCTTCTCTTCTTCAGGCTGAACAACCCCAACTCTCTCAGCCTGTCCTCATAGCAGAGGTGCTCCAGCCCTCTGATCATCTTCATGGCCCTGCGCTGGACCCGCTCCAACAGGTCCATGTCCTTCTTGTGTTGAGGACTCCAGAGCTGGACGTAGTACACCAGGTGGGGTCTCACAAGAGCAGAGCAGAGGGGCAGGATCACCTGCCTCGATATGCTGGCCACGCTTCTTTTGATGCAGCCCAAGATGTGGTTGGCTTTCTGGGCTGCAAGTGCACATTTTCAGGTCATGTTGAGCTTCTTGTCCACCAGCACCCCCAAGTCCTTCTCCTCAGGGCTACTCTCAAGCCATTCTCCGCCTAATCTGTATTCATGCCTGATATTGTCATGACCCAGGTGCAGGACCTTGTACTTGGCCTCCTTGAACTTCAAGAGGTTTGCACAGGCCCCCCTCTCCAGCCTGTCAAGGTCCCTCTGGATGGCATCCCTTCCCTCCAGGGTGTCGACCATGCCACACAGCTTGGTGACATTGGCAAACTTGCTGAGGGTGCACTCGATCCCACTGTCCGTGTCTCTGAAAAAGATGTTAAACAGCACTGGTCCCAGTACTAACCCCTGAGGAATGTCAGTCATCACCGGTTTCCATGTGGACATTGAGCCATTGACTGCAACCCTCTGAGTGCAGCCATCTAGCCAGTTCCTTATCCACCAAGTGGTCCATCCATCAAATCCATGCTTTTCCAATTTAGAGACCAGAATGTCATGTGGGACAGTGTCAAACACTTTGCATAAGTCCAGGTAGATGATGTCGGTTGCTCTCCCCTTATCTACCAGTGCTGTGGCAACATCATAGGAGGCCACCGAATCTGTCAGGCATGATTTGCCTTTGGTGAAGTCATGTTGGCTGTCACCAATCACCTCCTTATTTCCCATGTGCCTTAGCAGAGTTTCCAGGAGGATCTGCTCCATGATCTTGCCAGGCACAGAGGTGAGACTGACCGGCCTGTAGTTCCCTGGGTCACACTTTTTTCCCTTTTTGAAAATGGGGGTCATGTTTCCCCTTTTCCAGTCAGTGGGAACTTCAAGAGACCCCCATGACTTTTCAAATATAATGGAAAGCAGCTTGGCAACTTCATCTGCCAGCTCCCTCAGGACCCGTGGATGAATTTCATCTGGTCCCATGGACTTATGCGCGTTTAGGTTCCTCAGATGATCCTGAACCGGATCTTCTCCTGCAGTGGGTGGTTCTTCATTCTCATAGACCCTGCCTTTGCATCCTGCAACCTGGGTGGTGAGGTTGGAGCCCTTGCTGGTGGACACCAAAGCAAAAAAGTCATTCAGCACCTCAGCCTTCTCCATATCCTGGGTGACCAGGTCTCCTGTCTCCTTCCTGAGAGGGCCCACATCTTCCCTATTCTTGCCTTTACCCCTGACGTACTTACAGAAGTTTTTCTTGTTATCCTTGATGCCCCTAGCCAGATTTAATTCTACCTGGGCTTTAAGTTCCCTAATCTGCTTCCTGGTCACTCAGACAGTTTCTCTGTGTTCATCCAGTCAACCCATCCTTGCTTCCACCCTCTGTAGGCCTCTTTTTTGCTTTTGAGCTTGTCCAGGAGCTCTTTGTTAATCCACACAGACCTCCTGGCATTTTTGCCTGACTTCTTCATTCTTGGGGTGCACTGCTCCTGAGCTTGGAAGAGATGATCCTTGAATACTAACCAGCTCTCTTGGGCCCCTCTTCCCTCCAGTACTTTTTCCCATGTTACCCTGCCAAGCAGGTCCCTCAAGAGGCCAAAGTCTGCTCTCTTGAAGTTCAGGGTAGTGAGCTTGCTGCCTGCTCTCCTCGCTGCCTGAAGGATCTTGAATTCAACCATTTCATGATCACTGCAGCTGAGGCTACCCTTGAGCTTGACACTTGCCACCAGCCCCTCCTGGTTGGTAAGGACAAGGTCCAGCATAGTTCCTCTCCTTGTTGGCTCCTCTACCATTTGAAGAAGAAAGTTGTCATTGACACATTCCAAGAACTTCCTGGATTTCTTGTGCCCCGCTGTGCTGTCCTTCCAACAGATATCAGGGTGGTTGAAGTCCCCCTTGATGACCAGGGTCTGTGAATGCAATGCCGCTCCTATCTGTATATGGAGGGCCTCATCCGCTCTGTCGTCCTGGTAATGTCCCCTGTCCCTGCGTTCCCTTTAATCTTGATCCATAAGGTCTCTGTTGGGTCTTCATCAATGCCCAGGTGGAGTTCCATGTACTCCAGCTGTTCATTGACATAGAGGGCAACACCCCTTCCTTGTCTTCCCAGCCTGTTCTTCCTGAAGAGTTGGTATCTGTCCATTCCAACGTTCCAATCATAAGAGCCATCCCACCACATCTCTGTGATGCCAGTAAGAGTGTAGCCCTGGAGGCTCGCGCACAGCTCCAACTCTTCCTTCTTATTTCCTTATTGCTTATAAGCTTTTGCTTATTTATCAAATTAGAATTTTTTTTAATAATGATACAAGGTAATATGCACAAATATATTGCACAAAGATATATTATACATACATAATGTGCCCCAAATATACATAATACATACATTATATGGACAAGTATATAACACAACCTCATGAGGGGTTTTAGCTTTGTTTTAGTTTTGTTTTACCTTAGTTGACCTTAAATGAGTGGAAAATGATAACAAATCATGACTTTTGCTCACTTGATGCAGAATTTTGATTCCAAACTCTGTCAAGCATCATCTCTCAAATAAGTTGTTAAAGAAATTCTTTGCAATCAGTCATTCATAAAGTAAGAATTTCCAATGTTGTATAATGAAAGAGACTTTTTCTCCAGAGGTCCCAAAGAGATGCAGTGTTAGCAGCAGCATCAGAAGAGAGATTTTGCTGTGTGCAATTGGGAGATCACACATTAAGGAAGTAGAGTGCGAGGCAAATACATAATAGGTAACTATGGGGATTCAAAATTGTCATGAGGTAATATATAATTATGAGATAAATATGATACTACACTTATGCCCCTTTTTTTCAATCAGGAAAATCTGGCCTGTCAGTGGAACTCTCTTTAGGAACTCTACATAATCTCTTTATGCTAGTGTTATTTTGTGCTAGACACATGCCCTAAAAAATCATTCTTAGAATGTATATGGGTTGTTATTACTGTGAGAAGGAGAGCCTTTTCAGACAAGTGAGTCAGTGTAATCCTGCTCTACCAGGCTGCTGTGCACAGTGTATGGCTTTCTGTTTTGGCACTGCAGTAGTGTTATAAATATCCTTCTGCTGCTGATAACTCTCTAGTAATGAAAATTCAAATCACCAAAGAATCAAGTTTTTTATATCAGTTTTCCTACCCTGCCTGTCAATAAACACAAAACCTTAGTACATTTTGTTGGGTGCAGGTATATAGGTACTGGCAGAGATTCACCTGCAGCTGGCAGACAGGAGCCCACACATGGACAGGTTTTCTGATGTGTGAGGGACCGATCCTGGAGCAAGGGAAAAGTGTGAGGAGGAAGGAATGGCAGAGACAAACGGTTATGAACTGACTGCAGTATCCATTCCTCATCCCCCTGTGCTGCGCAGGGAGGGAGAAGGTAGAGGAGTCAGGAATTAAGCTGAATCTGTGAAGGAGGGAGTGAGGGGGAAGGTGTTTTTAGCTTTGTCTTTGTTTCTCACCATCCCACTCTTTTTTTTTAATTGACTATAAATTAAATTAATTTTCCCCAAGTTTAGTCTGTTCCACGCTTGAATGTAATTGGTAAGTGACCTCTCTGTCTTTGTCCAGAACCATGAGCTTTCCCACCATTGGAAGGCAGACTGAGACAGCTGTCCAAGGTCAACCCACCTCATAGGTGTTCAAGGCATGTGGGTGTATTATATGTATTTCATTAATACATCTTCCATAAGAAACAGCATATCTCAGGACTGGGAGAGCTTGTAAGTGTGAGTTGCCCACCAAATCTTAAGTATTTTTTGGTAAAATCTCCTAAAAGGGCATATTTCATGCTTAAAATTTCTCTGTCAGAAAGTGAAGAGAAATGACACGAGGATTAGTAGCAGTTCTGTCGAAAAAGACCTGGGAGTCCTGGTGGACAACAGGATGACCATGAGCCAGCAATGTGCCCTTGTGGCCAAGAAGGCCAATGGCATCCTGGGGTGCATCAAGAAGAGTGTGGCAAGCAGATCAAGGGATGTTATTCTCCCCCTCTACTCTGCCTTGGTGAGGCCATACCTGGAGTACTGTGTCCAGTTCTGGGCTCCCCGGTTCAAGAAGGACAGGGAACTGCTGGAGAGGGTACAGCAAAGGGCTACCAAGATGAGTGGAACTTCTCTCTTATGAAGAAAGGCTGAGGGACTTGGGTCTTTGCAGTCTGGAAAAAAAGAAGACTGAGAGGGGATCTTATCAATGCTTATAAATACTTAAAGGGTGGGTGTCAGGAGGATGGGGCCAGGCTCTTTTCAGTGGTGCCCAGTGACAGGACAAGAGGTAATGAACACAAACTTGAGTATAGGAAGTTCCACCTAAATATGAGAAGGAACTTCCTTACTTGGAGAGTGGCAGAGCATTGGAACAGGCTGCCCAGAGAGGTGGTGGAGTCTCCATCTCTGCAGACATTCAAAACCTGCCTGGACGCGTTCCTGTGCAACCTTCTCTGGGTGACCCTGCTCTGGCAGGGGGGTTGGACTAGATGATCTCCAAAGGTCCCTTCCAATCCTACCATTCTGTGATTCTGTGTGTTGAAGGACACAATGCTGGAGCATTTCTAAGGTGACCACTTTTGCTTAAGTCATGAAATGCTGCCTTGAAAAATACGTATATGCTTTAAAAACAAATAAATAATAAAAAACCCAACCAAACAAACAATCGCTGAAAGACAAAAACTAATACGAACTATCTATTATATGTATGGAATAAAATTAACAAATAAAACTAAGCCAGAAATATCATAAAATACTGTAGAACAGCAGCAATAATAAAAAAAAAGACCGAACCCCAAATATGTACTTGAAAAGAAGGGAAAGAGGCAAGTTCAATATGTGTAAGTACTAGTATAAATACTGATTACTAAGTTGGTGGGCAATAGCTGTCAAGCTCAGAATCTTCTCATCAAATAATAGCACAGTATATTGAGAGAAATATATTGAAGAAAAGTGAAACCATGGATTTGGTGTTGCTTTACAGGAGAAGGAGAAAAACAAAAGGCTAACTGAAAATGAGCCTTCATTACTAATTAAAAATCTTCAGTCGTGTCCATTTTTCTCTCCATCAGACCAACTCCGACTGTCAAATATTTTATATTTATTTTTATAAAATCACTGAAACATCCTGAAATCAGCAGCACCAATACAGCACAAAAGTATCTGGATTTTCAAAGTGATTAAGGGAATTTGTTGATTCACAAATGGCATTTTTATTCTTGTGATCCTTGGATTCCTGGTGAACTTCAGACTAGTCTTCACGTAAGCGATACATTGTACTGGGTGTGGAGCAATGCCTATAAATCTGTCTCTTAATTTCACCTGCTAGAGAAAAAAGAGGATGCATCTTCATGCTCAATTATTTCAAAAGAGTTTTAAATATATTTCATTGTTAAACAAAAGGTTATCTGATTAGGGAAAATATGGATATGTTATTCAGAAAACTTACAATGGATAAAAGTAATTGTTCATAACTTGGCAGCAAGGTAAAATTAACTAACTTCATTAACCATAGAGACATTTGCAATAATTTTGGTATATCATTTGTCTGGCAGCAAATCTTTACTGCCAGAAGATTTCTAAAACTTAAGGTTGGTTGGGGTCTTTTGCTTTGGTTTTATTTTTGTTGGAAAGCCTGCAGAAAAATTAAGAACATAACAGACATATAATGTGGTTTTATGTTCCTTTTTAATAAAAAATAGTCATTATTTTAATTTTCCTATAAACATATCTACTTTACTTTCTTCATGTTTTCAACAGTCTGTTACTGAAATGTATGTGAACACCCTGTGTAACTACAATGAATAATCAAGTCCCCAGCTATTTATGGGCTTTCTACTTAGGTAATAAAAAAAAATTGAAAAAAAAATTGAAAGAATTCTATAGACCAAAGTACTGTTTACTAATGAAATCTATATTGCAAAACAAAAACATAAAAAAAGAAAACTAAGGAAAAACTAACACTAAATCATCCTTTATTTGTGCTTCATTTTTCATAACATGCTAACACTAATATCAAACCTTTTTATGGCAGGAATGCTTTAATCCTCTAACAAAGCTGCTTACACATGCAAGGAGTTTTACAGGTTTACTGTACTAGATACAGTTTCTAATACATTTTCTTTTAGGCGACTTAACAAATCAGTACTGGTTTCTGGCTAAAGCATAGATAACCTGTGTTTTTAGCATAAAAAATATAGGTCTTACTGGTTGTTTCTCTTTCCTAGTGATCTTAATCATTAACTCAGAAAATAATTATTTGTTACATGGGTGATATGGAAGTATATGGGAAATATAAGGGGAAATTTAAAGTTAAATTTAAAGCAATGAATGTTTTCTAATGTAAATTTATTGGAGGAAATAAGAAAAAAAAAACATCCAGTCACACTAAAGCAGAAATCAAAATAAATAAGGAATAATGAATTAATACCTACCTTATACCCATATTAGATTACATCCCTGTCAATTTCAGTAAAAACAAAACCTCTACAATTACTCCTCTAGAAAATTATTTTGCTAAAAAAGACAATTATTTTGCATAAAAGTATTGCTCAAGAAATTTGACTGTTCAAGATACTACTTTAACTGTATTAAATTTTTGTGAAAGAGAGTAAAGTACATATTTTAGGTTTACCTGCCTAAAAATTCAGATGAGTGCATTCTGAGGACAATTTGTTTCAAAGCATAGTGAGTTTTAGAACAAAAACTGGCCTTTGGAGAAACAGATAGCACAATATAATGATGTATAAATGTTTGAATATATGACTATTACCTTAGTAATGTTATACTTTTTTAGAGTAATTCTACTAAGTACTTCATGCTGTACTGCTCTTAGAAATGTGGGCTTTTGAGGTTGTTGACGTAGTCTAGGGCATATGAAATGATAAATTACTATAGATCTGATTGTATTCTCCTTATATTACTTCTTTTAAAAATGGAAATCTAATGATCAGTTCTCTCTATTGTGAAATCTTACAGCATGAAATTACAACTCATTTCTTCCAGAGAGGGTTGGATGTGCATTCATATTAAATACAACAGTATAATTTGGCAGATTTTACTCAGTTTCTTATTCAGTCTACAATAATGTAAATTGTAAATCATTATGCCTTAGGATCCTGTAGCAAATAATATTGAATATATGTGCATAAAATGAGAAATATATTCTAGGATCTATTTAAGTTATGAAGATTCTTTTAAACAAAGTTAAGTTCTGAGACAAATAGCCAAACTTTCAGTGCATGCCAAATATCTCCAATAATGTTCATTTGAGTGTGATCATGCATGCCACAGTTGGGACCCAAAATTTTTAATAAAAGATACCCATCATATTAATTTTACCATAGTCATAGCTTAATAATGTTTTTAAATGTAAATAGCCCTTTGGACTTCCAGAAGGTCAAAATAACTGGGATGGGGCAGGAATATTAACTCCCTAGGGGAACTGGTTTGACACTGTTTTTCCTTGCTACTCCAGTTATTTGCTTGGTTACTAGCACTATGAACAGGGAAAGTAAAACCCCAGAAACTTATTCCTGTATGCGAGGTAACATACGTTTACCGTGCACATCATGTAGTACCAGAAGAATACAGAAGTGGAATGGATGAGGTACAAGATTAAAACAACAGCTTCCATACGAGAGAAGTGGAAAATTCATTTAGGGAAAATGCAGGTTCAAAAGAAGCTTATTGAAAATACCCCAGTCACACCTTGGAAGTGTGTTTTCCAGTGCTAGTGATGATATCTCCACTGTAATTCTGGATTCACTAAAGCTCTTTTAGCAAGTAATATGAAAAATTTGTTACATATAACATTAAGGACTTTTAACGTATGCTGATTATGCAAATTCTAGGTGTCCTGGTGGACAGTAAGCTGAATATGAATCCACAGCACACAGAATCACACAGAATCACAGAATCTTCAGAGTTGAAAGGGACCTCTAGAGATCATCTAGTCCAACTCTCCTGCTAAAGCACGATTGCCTAGAGCACATTATTCAGGGCTGCACCCAGGCGGGTCTTGAAAGTCTCCAGAGAAGGCGACTCCACAACCTCCCTGGGCAGCCTGTTCCAGTGCTCTGTCACCTTAACCGTAAAGAAGTTTTTCCGTGTATTTGAATGGAACTTCCTATGTTCCAACTTGTGCCCATTGCCCCTCGTCCTGTCATTGGGAACCATTGAGAAGAGTCTGGCTCCATCCTCCTTCAACCCACCCTTTAGATACTTATATGCCATAATAAGCTCTCCCCTCAGCCTTCTCTTCTCCAGGCTAAAGAGTCCCAGCTCTCGCAGCCTTTCCTCATAAGGGAGATGCCCCAATCCTTCAATCATCTTAGCTGCCCTTCGCTGGACTTGCTCCAGCAGTTCCCTGTCCCTCTTGAACTGGGGAGCCCAAAACTGGACACAGTATTCCATTTGTGACCTCACCAGTGCTGAGTAGAGGGGGAGAATGACCTCCCTCGACATACTGGCCACACTCTTTCTTATGCAGCCCAGGATTCCATTGGCCTTTTTGGCGACAAGGGCACATTGCTGGCTCATGGATAATTTACTGTCTACCAAGACCCCCAGATCCTTCTCCTCAGAACTACTTCCCAGCAGGTCCACCCCTAACCTATACTGGTGCCTGACATTCTTCCTCCCCAGGTGCAGAACCTTGCACTTGCTTTTGTTGAACCTCATTAGGTTCCTCCCTGCCCAGCTCTCCAGCCTGTCCAGATCACACTGGATGGCAGTGTGGCCCTCTGGAGTGTCAGCCACCCCTCCCAGTTTGGTATCATCAGTGAACTTGTTGAGGATACACTCTGTCCCCTCATCCAGGTCATTAATGAATATATTGAACAAAATTGGACCGAGTATTGACCCCTGGGGGACACCACTGGTTACAGGCCTCCAACTAGACTCTGTGCCACTGATCACAACCCTCTGAGTTCTGTCACACAACCAAGTCTCAATCCACCTCACTGTCACCTCATCTAGCCCACACTTCCTCAGCTTCCTAATGAGGATGTTATGGGAGACAGTGTCAAAAGCCTTGCTAAAGTCAAGGTAGATGACATCTACGGCTCTCCCCTCATCGAGCCAACCAGTTACAACATCATAGAAGGCCATCAAATTGGTCAAGCATGATTTACCCTTGGTAAACCCGTGTTGACCACTTCCAATAACTTCCTGTTCCTCAGTGTGTTTGGAGATGATATCCAGAATGAGTCTCTCCATTACCTTTCCAGGGACAGAGGTTAGACTAACTGGTCTGTAGTTCCCTGGGTCCTCCTTCCTGCTTTTTTTGAAGATTGGAGTGATGTCGGCCTTCCTCCAGTCCTCAGGCACCTCTCCTGTTCCCCATGACCTTTCAAAGACGATGGAGAGTGGTCTAGCAATAACATCTGCCAGCTCTCTCAGCACTCGTGGGCGCATCCTGTCAGGGTCCATGGACTTATGAATGTCCAGCTTGGCCAAGTGGTCTCTGACCCAGTCCTCCTCAACCGATGGAAAACCTTCTTCTCTCCAGACCCTCCCCCTTGCCTCCAGGGTATAGGATTCGTGAGGGACAGCTTTAGCAGTGAAGACAGAATAAAAGACGTCATTCAGTAACTCTGCCTTCTCTGTGTCTTCCACCACCAGGGCACCCATCTCATTCATCAGTGGGCCTACATTTTCCCTAGTCTTCCTTTTTCTATTGATATACTGAAAGAATCTCTTCTTATTGTCTTTAACTGCAGTGGCCAAGCTGAGTTCTGATTGAGCTTTGGCCCTTGGGCTGTGGTGGGATACTCTGTCCTGGGTTGCATCAGCAAGATTACAGACAGCAGATTAAGGGATATAATAATTCTGCTTTATTAAGCACTTGACAGAACTGCAGAGTGGCTGAGGCTGGTTGGTACCTCTGGAGATCGTCTACCGCAACTCCCTGCTCAGAACCGGGCTAGATAAAACAAGTTGCTAAGGATGTGTTCCAGGCAGGTGTTAATATCTCTAGGGATGGAGACTCCACAGACTCCCTGGGAAACCTCTGACAGTTTTTGAATACCTTCACAGGAAAAAATATTTTCCTTCTGTTCAGATGGAATTTCAAATCTTTCAGATTTTGCCCATTACCTCTTGTCCTTTTCACTGGGTACCGCTGAAAAGAGTCTGGCTTCATTTTATTTATACACTCCCACTCAGATATTTATGCACATGGATAAAATCTCCCCTGAGATTTCTTTTGTCCAGACTGAACAGTCCCAGCTCTCTTAGCCTCTCTTGGTATGACAGATGCTCCCATCCCTTGTTGACTTACTAGTCCACAGGCGGAATATTCTGCTCAGTTTTGGTCCTACAGTTTAAGAGAGACTTTGAAATATCTAAAAGAGTCCAGCAGCTAATAAGGTGCTTCAGGGATTGGAGAACATGACATCTGAAGACACAGGGTTTGTTCAACCTGGAGAAGCAGCAGCTCTGATGGGAATCTAACTATGGTCATCCAGTATCTAGAAGGTAGTAGGAGAAATGAAGGTACTTTCTTCGCATAGATAGATGGTGGCAATGGTTAACAGATACAAGAAAAAAACAATCTTAATTGGGAGAGCAATTAAGGATGAGAATAGGTTGCACAGAAAAGTGGTGGAATCTCCCTTCACTGGAAATTTTCACAAATTGGTTTGACAAGACTCTTGATAACCTAACCTAAGGCTCTAATTGCAACTTGAGGTTTGATTAAATAGCGTCCAGATGTCTCTTCCAATCTAGACTTTTCTGTGATTCTATAATTTCATTATAAATTTCTTCTTATGGTTATTCAAATGATAGATATGAACTTAATGAGTTGGATTTGCCACCTATGCTTACAGAGAACAGTTTCCTTCTCTACAGCTATCCCAAATGATATGAAATATCTTTCATTATCTGTTCTGGTACTAACAGTGCTAATTATTTTTATGGTTATAAAGCATTTCTCATTACAAACTGTAGAAATAATTGGCTATAATAAAAAAAAAAAAAAAAGAAGAAATTAGACTAAACATTGTTTTTATTTCATGCATTTGCCCAGGATCTTTGAGGGGAGAATAATTCTAATGAATACAATTCAATAGTTCTAGAAAACAGAATAAGCAGAGTATTTTTTTATTTATATTAAATCATTCAGATAATCTGAATCTGAAACTGTGCTCAAGCAAACCACGCTGAAGGACATTAAAGCCATTCTGTAGGACAGGAATGTGACATTTCTTGGTCTTGTCTAACTATCCAAATTTGGATACTTACTAATTTTTGAACAAAAAGTTCCATCATAATCAAAGATTGCTTCAATTTTAACAAAAAAATTGTTTGGCAAAATTATTCCTCACTTAATCTTATATTTCATTTTTGTCATGCTCTTAAACTGGTCAGAACTATTTAAAAAAAAGTTTATTTAGCTTTGTTATTGAGAACTTTACCTTGTGACTTGCATAGTTTTCAAAATATAATTATTGCTCCAGTTATTGTATTAGGCATTTTTCTACACAAAATGATGTGAATATTTGCAACCTCAAGTAGTTAGCTGTTGTTAAAAATAAACTTCAGAAAAGAGAGTAGGAAGAGATTGGCCACGTCTCTGGTCTGGAACACCAACAAAGTGAGGGTATCTATTGCTTTACATAGATTTTCTTGGTTTTATTCATTATTGTATGATGGATATAGGGACATATGTTCTTTGTGCAATCAAGTCAGCAAGCAATTGTTTTACATTTTTCAGCACCATTCAGAAATACCAACTTGGGTCTTGAAATCAGTAAGATGGCATCTAAATGGTGTCATGTGAGTTAGTAAGTCCTTCTTTATTGTCCATCTTTTGTAAAGTTTGCACAATAAGTCAAAATGTGTAGAACTGGTGTGGTAAAAGTTGTTATACACAGCACATTTGGAGAAAACGATGGTTCTATAAGATGGGCTTTGGTGCCATTAATTTTTGGTAGGAGGAAGGTTTTTCTGAGAAACTGAATTCTTCAGGTAAGTTCAAGTATCTTTTGTTTTGAAAAAAACAGGGCAGGGCAGGGCAGGGCAGGGCAGGGCAGAGCAGGGCAGTGCAGGGCAGGGCAGGATAGAATGGAATGGAATGGAACGGAATGGAATGGAATGGAATGGAATGGAATATTTCAGTTAGAAGCTACAGGTATCATCTATCCCAGCTGCCTGACCAATTCAAGGATGATCAAAAGTTGAAACATCTTATTATAGGCATTGTCTAAATGCTCTTAAATACTGACAGGCATTGGACATTCTTGAAGTTTGTAGGCGATAACTTCTTGTCACAAGTACTCAATGATCCAATTAGGAAAGATGTCCTCCTAGAGTTGCTATTCTTAATGAAATAAACATATTAATTCATTTACAGTGTTTACAGACAGATTTGCACTTCTGAAAATTTACCCTTCTGCTGAAGCTCAGTAAACCTAATGAAGTGTCAAGATGTGACAAAACTAATACAATTGCAGAAAATTCTCAGATTCCAAACTGGGCAGAGATTTAAAGGAGAATCCAATTACAGGAGCCTGTAAATGGATGTTCCATTTCTAATGTTATTATTCATTAGGAAAAGAAATTCATAAACCAAATTAAGAATTCTAAAAAATAGATTCAAATTTAAATTCAGCTTTTCAGGAATAGGCAGAATAAAAGGTTTGCGAACAAATCTGCCCTAACTATTTGACTTTTCTGATTCAGGTTTTTTTTTAGTCTGTCTTTCCAGGTTATTGGTTTTCAGTGCCTTGCTGGACTGAACAAATACCAAAAAATCTGTTTTGTGTCTGTAGGAAACTCTATTTATCATCAGGTCAACAGCAGGACTGTCCACTCACTGTTCCTCTCAGAGGACACGGCTGTTATGGATTCACCCTTTACTGGTTCTTAATAAATTTTCCATGCCCTATGCCTTTTTCCAGGACCTTTCTTTCTTCCTTCCCACAAAATTCACATCACTTTATTGAAGGCACAATCTTCCATAGATGCCCATGGAGCTCCTGAGAAAACTCAGACTAGAAAATGCAACATACCGGTAGAAGAAGGGACTAGCGACCCAGGAAGAACACAGAGACACTGTCTAAGCATGCAGGGTTGTGGTTAGTAAAGCCAAAGTCTATCTAGACTGGCATCTGGTAAGGGATCTGAAGCGAGAAATGGTTTCTACAGGTACACCAGAAGCAGAAGGAAGACAAAGCAAAATGCGGGCCCACTGCTGAAAAAGAAAAGGCACTTGATGACAAGGGCACTGAAAAGACTGAAACTCTTAATGCCTTCTTTGTCTTGGTCTCTAAGGGTAAGATTTGGGTACCTAAGACCAGCAGGAAAGTCTGGAGGAAGAAAGACCTACACTTGGTGGAATAAAAAGGACCAGGTTAGGGATTATTTAAATGAACCAGATACACCCAAGTTTATGGGTTCTGATGACTTGCATCCCCCAGTGCCGAGGAGTTGGCTCATGTCATTACCAGACCACTCTGAATTTATCTTGAGGGTTTTTATTGGCTGGGAGAGGTCTCTGAAGACTAGAAGAATGTAAAGATCACTCTATTCAAGAGCAGAAAGGAGGAGGATTTGTGGAAGTACAGGCCAGTCAGCCTTGCTTTGATCCCCGGGAAGGCGATAGAGGAAATCCTTCTGGAAATTATTTCCAAACATGAGGGACATGAAGGGATTTTGGAGTACTCAGCATGGATATATGAAGGGGAAATCATGCTTAACCAACTTCATAGCCTTCTGTGATGAGGTGACTGGAAAGGTGAACAAGTACAGAGCAATGAATGTTGCTTATTCTGAATTTAACGAAGCTTTCGTCACTGTCTCCCCTAACATTCTCATAGTAAAACAGGTGAAGCATGAATTCGATAAATGGACAATGAGGTAGATGATTGAAAACTCCTTGAACTACCAGGCTACAAGGACTGTGAACAGCTCTATGAATCTCAACTGCAGGCCACTTACCCGTGCTTTATCCCAGGGGTCAACACTGTCTAACATTGTTGAACATGTTGATTAATGACCTGGACAATTGACAGAGTGCACCTTCAGCAAGTTTACAGAGGATAAC
Source organism: Alca torda (assembly GCA_008658365.1). NCBI lineage: Eukaryota > Metazoa > Chordata > Aves > Charadriiformes > Alcidae > Alca > Alca torda. The sequence continues at coordinate 32,956,755 of CM018101.1, forward strand.
AAAGTGGAACAATAGGTTGATACACTACATAGCTGTGCTGCCACTTAGGGGAACCTGGACAGAATGGAGCAATGACCAACAGGAATATCTTGGTGTTCAACAACGGGAAATGCCAAACCCTGCCCTTAGGGAAGAATAATTGCATGCAGCAGCAGCCAGCTGAAGGCCAGCTGTCTGGAAACAAGCTCAATAGAAAAGGTCCTGGTGGACAGTAAGTTGACCATGACCCAGTAATGCAGCTTAGTAGCAAAGAAGCCCAACAGTTTCCCGGGCTGCACTAGGAAGAACATTGTCAGCAGGTCAAAGGAGGTGATCCTTCCTCTCTGCTCAGTACAGGTGAGACGCATCTGGGTGCTGTGTCCTGTGCTGGACTTCCCAGTACAAGAGAAATGATAGAGCAAATTCAGTAAAGGGCCACAAAGATGATGAATGAACTGGAGCATTTGTCATACAAGGAAAGGCTGAGAGAGCTGGGAGTAAAATAAATAAATGTACTCTGAATTACAGGTTATATTTACTAAAAGTAGATGGATAACTCAGAAATTCTGCAAGATAGATATTTAATATATTACATGCTGTTTGTGTAAAAGCTGGAAAGTACTTCAACTGCAATTCCACTTTTAAATGTTGCAAAATTGATTGTATACAAATGTTAAGCATAGAGAAAAAGCATTAAAAATGTAAAGGAAATTGCAAAAAAAAAACCCACCCAAAGCCTCTATCACCAATTAAAACAAGTTATTTTTTTTCTTCATATATTCCGTCTTCCACCAGCTCCAAGCAAGCAAATATATTTCAGTTATAGTCTCTGGATTCTTTCATAGTCTCCTTTGCAATTAGTAAGAATGCAAACAAACAAGGATTCAAATTGCTTCTGTTTGGCTGCAGATGTATGTTGCCTGATACTCGTCTCACAGTCCTCTATTCTGTTTTACAGTGTATTGTAGAATTGCAGCATTACCTCCTCCCCTTTGATCTAATAGTTACTTTGAGTGTTTTGAGTGACTGACAGTGCGTGCAGTGACCTTCAGACAGAAAAAATACCTTTTTTAAACAAGATTTAATTCAATGCAATTTGTCACGCCTGACTCAATTTCACCTGGTTCATATATACTTGCAAATCCTTTGCAGTGTTAATGACATCTGCATTCATTGACAATAGCAGCTGTTGTATGCTTTGTGGATCTGCTTTGAGAGAGTCCAGGTGGGATGAATGAAATATATTTAGCAGAAAGTGAGAAAAGGAGAAAGAAAATATATGTGTGTATCTTATAGATATCTTCTCTGAAAGAAAAGTACTGAAAGCAGTCACTTTAGTGAAGACCCTAAATTAAATCATGACACGCAGTATTCTCAATCTCTCAGTTTTAACTAGGTTAAGGTATTAAAAACAAAAATTAAGAAAATTTAACAACTTGTATTTTAGTTGTGACGTTTTTTGCATGAACTAGACAAAAGTAAAAATGAAATTATAAACAGCCTTTATGTATGCAACTAACTGTAACCATAAAGTTCAATTTCACATGGTTTAACTTGGAGAAATTGTAGTCAAAAATTAATTTTATATATCTGCAAACTGTGCAAATAAAGAGTTTGCAAATGAAATAAACAAAAAATATCTTATCATTTCTTCACAGATTCAACACAGCTATTTGATTCTTTTTGATATCTTTGCTAAAAGAGTTTTCCAAGAAATAAGAAACCAAAGCCATTCAGGATGCAAAAAGGGCACGTGTGCCCACAAGGGCACGTTGCTGGCTCATGGTCATGCTGTTGTCCACCAGGACTCCCAGGTCTCTTTCCACTGAGCTGCTCTCCAGCAGGTCAGCCCCCAACCTGTACTGGTGCAGGGGATTATTCCTCCCCAGGTCCAGCACCCTACACTTGCCCTTGTTGAATTTCATAAGGTTCCTCTCCGCCCAACTCTTCAGCCTGTCTAGGTCTCTCTGTATGGCTGCACAGCCTTCCGGTGTGTCACCCACCCCTCCCAGCTTTGTGTCATCAGTAAACTTGCTGAGAGTGCACTCTATCCCTTCATCCAGGTCATTGATGAATATATTGATCAGGACTGGACCCAGTACTGACCCCTAGGGAGCACTACTTGTCACTGACCTCCAACTAGACTCTGTGTGTCAAATCATGACTCTCTGAGCTCTGTCTTTCAACCAGTTTTTGGTTGGAACGGACAATCCACTGTCCGTTCACCTAACCCACACTTCCAAAGCTTCCTTATGAGGATGATGTGGGAGACGGTGTCAAAAGCCTTGCTGAAGTCAAGGTAGACAACATCCACTGCCCTTCCCTCATCTATCCATCCAGCCACGGCATCATAGAAGGCTATCAGATTAGTCAGACATGATTTCCCCTTGGTGACTACTTCTCATAGCTTTCTTTTCCTCCACATGCTTTGAGATGACTCCCAGAATGAGCTGTTCCATCATCTTTCCAGGGATGGAGGTGAGGCTGACTGGTGTGTAGTTCCCTGTGTCCTCCTCCTTGCCCTTTTTGGAGACTGGAGTGACATTGGCTTTCCTCCAGTCCTCAGGCACCTCACCTGTTTTCCAGGACCTTTCAAAGATGATGGGGAGCAGCTCAGCAGTGACATCTGCCAGCTCCCTCAGCACTCGTGGGTGCATCCCATCGGGACCCATGGACTTGTGGATATCCAGTTTACTTAACTGATCTCTCCCTTGATCCTCCTCAACCAAGGGGAAGTCCTCCTTCCTCCAGACTTTCCCTGTTACCTTGAAAGTCTTGGATTCCTGAGGGCTGGGATGAGCAGTAAAGGTCGAAGCAAAGAAGGCATGCAGTAACTCGCCTTCTCCATATCCTCTGTCATCATGGCTCCTGTCTCATTCAACAGCAGACACACATCTTCTCTAGTTTTCCTTTTGCCTCCAATATACTTGAAGAAATCCTTCCTGTTGACCTTAATATCCCTTGCCAGTTTTAATTCCAAGGAGGCCTTGGCTTTCCTCGTTTCAGCCCTGCAGACACTGATGGCATTCTTGTAATCTTCCCAAGTGGTCAGTCTTTTCTTCCATGTATTGTAAACTTCCTTCTTCCACTTGAGTTTTTCAGAAGCTCCCTGCTCAACCATGCAGGTCTCCTGCTTCCCTTGCCTGAGTTCTTGCTCTTAGGGATGCACCGATCCTAAGCTTGGAGGAAGTGGTATTTGAATATCAACCAGCTCTCTTGAGCCCCACTACCTTCCAGAGTCCTAGCCCATGGGATTTCTCCAAGCAGTCTCTTGAAGAGGTCAAAGTTATTCTCCCTGAAGTTCAAGCTTGCAAGCCTACTTGTTTTCACATGCACACCACAGATGATCCTGAACTCTATATTTTCATGATCACTACAGCCAAGGCTGCCTGCAACCTTAATGTCCTCCACTAGTCCCTCTTTGTTTGTCAATACTAGGTCCAGTAGTACACCTCTCCTTGTTGGCTCCTCCACCACCTGTGTCAAAAAGTTATCATCGATACACTGGAGGAACCTCCTGGACTGTGCATGCCTGGCTGTGTAGCCTTCTCAGCAGATATCACGGTGACCCATGAGAACCAAGTGCCCCATGAGAACCAAGGCCTGTGATTGTGAGGCTACTTTCAGTTATCTGTAGGCCTCATCAGCTTCCCCATCCTGAGCATCCAGCCTGTAATAAACACCCAGAACAGTGTCTTTCATATTAGCCTGCCCCTTAATTCTTACCCACAAGCTCAAGTCTCTCTTCGTCCATTCCCAGGGAGAGCCTGATACATTCCAGTCAATCCATACTAGGAAATACTTCCCACCTATTGTTGGTTTTGCAACAGCAAAGATTTCATCAAGGAATGAGAAATCAACTGCAATGCCATGTGAAGAAACACAAACGATACAAATGCTTATTATTGGTATAAGTCCTGTGGTTGTTACATATTATTAATAATTGTATGTATGCTGTCTAGGATAAATTCATTCATATTCCACATCTTTTATCCCAGATTTGCTGGATTAGTTGCCTTTTCAATTAGCACTACGTTGTAGAAGTACAGCTTATGAGACAAGCCAAATAGCTTAAATAAAAATTTTAATCACTTAAACCTTATTTTATGTTTTTGCTTGATTTTAAAAATGTCTACAAATCCAAACCAGAAAAACGGAAAAAAAATCAGGTCCTCTCTGCTTCCTCTGTTCCAAATACGCACATATTTGAAACCCATGAGAACAGAATTAAAAATATATTTTATGCAAAAAGAGGCAGCTAAGCAAAAAACCGTGCAAGAAGAACCCATGCCTGCCAAAAAATTGCTGTATATCTATAAAATACACTACTTCCAATATGGCCCAGTTTTGGCTCACAAGAAAGTTGGAAAATGACAGGCTAAGTGTCTTCCCTCTATCATGCTGAGTAGAGAACACATAAGATGTTTTTTGTTGCAGGAATTAAGTTAGGTGTCTGAGAAGATTAGACAGTAAAAAGCATCAAATGAGTGATATTTAGGTTGCTATGGCAGGCCCAAGAAGACAGTCATAGTAGGGAACAACAAAAGAAAAAATGTAATCAAATCAATTTTCTATCAGAGCAGTACAGGCTGGAAATAAATAGTGACTTCAAATATTAAAAGAGTTACACTAATTCTTAATCATAGAAGCTGAGAATAACATTCATATACCCCTTTTGCGTCTAAAACCTCAATATAAGATATGAATATCCCTCAAATCTTTTAACTTCTGCCACACAGAACTCTCAACAATAACTAATCCCACAAAGCTTTTTCCTACCAAAAGGGATGATAAGCAAACATACAAGGAACCATTTATTAATGAGAAATGTTACTGTAGTCTCGGAATCCCTTTATACTCCTTGAGCTGAACTAGGATGAACATTTTTGCCATCAGTTCTTTTTTTTTTTTTTTTTTTTTTGTTGAATGTCAGGAAACCAGGCCCTGGGAGATAATCAGACTGTTTGTCTGAGCAGAGCTGTGTGTCAGCACTGCCCCTCCAGATCTTCCTGCATGGGAGGATGCAACAGGTGTGTGGTGCCTTCATCACTGTGGCAGCCTATTTTAGTCTGCCTCTATTTCAGGAAGCTGCCTGCGCTCAGTGCTGATAACAAAGCACTATCACTTTTCAAAGTGACAGGGCACAGTGACATATCAACACTGGAACTTAAACGAAAAGCCCCTTCTAATTTAACTACTAATCTGCTGAAACAGTGTTCAAAGCTGGCACTCTTGTTTTCAATTAAAACTTTCTTGTAGCTAGAAAAAAGTTTTGTGTATGCCTTTGCCTTTTTGGGTAGCAGTCAAGTCAGGAAGGAGTTGAAAGTCTAGGAAACGGAGTGGAGTATTTTTCACATGGCTAAATGTCAGATATTTGTCAGATAGAAATTGCCAGGATACACCTTCTGGAAGCTGTTTCATAGGAGACTGATGGAAGGTTTGCTATCAATACTGGACTCCCAGTATCAATACAGGCTGGGGCATGGAAGGATTGAGAGCAGCCCTGAGGAGAAGGACTTGAGGATACTGGTGAATGAAAAGTTGAACATGAGCTGGCAATGTGCATTTGCAGCCCAGAAAGCCAACCACATCTGGGGCTGCATCAAAAGAACCGTGGCCAGCAGGTTGAGGGAGGTGATTCTGCCCCTCTGTTTTCCTCTGGTGACATCCCACCTGGAGTACTGCATCCAGCTCTGGAGTCCTCAGCACACGAACGGTATGGACCTATTGGAGTGTGTCCAGAGGAGGTCCACAAAAATGATCAGAGGGATGGAACACGTCTCCTATGATGACAGGCTGAGAGAGCTGGCTCTGTTCAGCCTGCAGAAGAGAAGGTTATGGGGAGACCTTATTGAGGTCTTTCAGGACTTGAAGGGGGCCTGCAGGAAAGATGGGGATAAATATTTTAGCAGGCATATTGTGATAGGGCAAGGAGCAATGACTTTAAACTAAAAGAGGGTATATTTAGAGTAGATATAAAGAATAAATTTCGTACAATGAGCATGGTGAAACACTGGAACAGTTTGCCCAGAGAGGTGGTTGGTGTCCCATCCCTGGAAACACTCAACGTCAGGTTGGATGGGGCTCTGAACAACCTGATCTAGTGAAAGTTGTCCCTGGTCCTTTCAGGTGGGGTGGGACTAGATGACGTCTAAATGTCCCTTACAACCCAAACTGTTCTTTGATTCTATGCTTAACATGCTTTTATTGGCAAAAAGTCCATTATTCAGTGTTAATTTAAAACTTGTGTACTCAATTATTAACAGCGGGATGGAAAAGGGTTAGTACAAATCCTAGTGCATTTGATGCTTTGAGTAACAAAATTAACTGTTTCAGTATATTTTTAAGGCCATACTGACATGTAATCAGTGTCTGATTCTAAGTATTTTCTTTCACTTCCACTTAGTCTGGATAAACTAACCTACAGCATTAGGTTTTTAGACTGTTATTTGCAGAAGAAGAGCGTACTGTACTTCAGAGGATAAAAACCTGGTATCACCATTTTAGAGAACATTTGAAGCAATACCCACATGAAGCTGTTAAAAATTTTGGAAGTGACACTTCCCTTTGGGCAGACATCAAGTTTTCTGCCAATTTGTCTCTTGGACAACTATTAACCACAAAGAGTGATTATTTTTTTCTTCATCTTTTCAAAGCGGCTTCTACTTTCCTTGGTTCCCTTCAACACATTTTTCTCTGGAAAGCTGTTTCAGTGGATTGGCTACATATCAAAATACTGTCTTCTATGTAATCGCATGAGTCAGCCTGCCATTACTTGATTGATCAAGATTGGACCTATGAAAAATAAAACATATGGTCTATATCCCAACAAAACAATGTGGATAAATACAAACTTAGAATAAATAAAGTCTAGGATCAGAAACTTGGGTTTATTTGTTTGTTTGTTTTTAATTTATGTGACTGTAATGAGGATAAAAATGAAAATATTTTGAAGTTTATAGTTATGCATTGTTATGTAGCATCTATGTTTCCTAATGAACAACGTAATTCCTACAATGTTTACAAACTAAAGGCAAATAAAAATAAACTAGTTAAAGATATATATTTATGCTTAATAACTAACCTAATGCAAAAACCACTCTGAGCTCTTAAAGCAGCTGAGCAGCTATAATAGCATGTACAGGACACTGTATGATTTTTTTCCTCTGAAAACATTCTTACTTACATCTAATTTTAAAATACAGAAATAAAATTTCTGCAGTTAGTAACTGATGAATTATTTAGAACTCCATTTCTAATATTCTATGCTAATCCCAATATTATACTTTCCTTTCCTTAATATTCTGTTTGAATATGTAAATTCATCAGTCTTAGCAACAAGATAGAATAAAGTTTCATTAATGAATTACTTTGCCTCAACTTTTCAGACAGAAGTTGTATAGAATTGAGTAGAGACTGCCACTTCCTGAAGAATATTTTCATTGTGTATCTATGGTGTTGAGGCAAGTTTTATCAAGCAAGTGTCAAATTCTGTTCTCAGCACAATAAGCTGTTCCATATTTGTTAAATCATTTTTAATCTGTTCTCTGGAAGGAAATTTATCTTAGCTATTGTCCTATATACATGACATACTATAATGTTCTTTGCTTAGGATTATGTCAGAGGGGAAACTGTGGACACATGTAAAAACCTTCATAGATGTTAGTTTATACCATTCTTGCTCCTGGATTCACCTAAGTGTTTCTCTTTCCTTTTATCCCCAGCTGTGATTTAATATTCTTCTATTTTCTTAGAAAATTAATACCAATTTATTTAGCAGTGTTTGGAAGTGGATGAGGTATTTACTATCTATTTATTAACTACAAATATTATCTTTATGGGTATAAACACATATGCAAGCATACATAACATACTAAGTTAAGGAAATTTATTTTGAAATCGTTGGGCTAACTTTATATATGTCAGTTATGTCTATGTGATATTTTTATAGGGGATGACAAGGGACATAAGGAAATATCTTAAACTGTATGGTATGCTGGGGGAAGAAGAGGATGTATAAATGACATTTGAAATTAGAGAAGATTCCCCAGATCCTGTGTGTTCTCAGAAGAGGAAACATTTTGTAATACGTAAGAAAAATTCTTGAGTATTCTGACACAAAATGAGTTTATTCATCTGGTAGCTCAGTGAAACATCAGCTCATTCGTGGCCTCACCACATGTATCCCACCCACAATATTTTTTTAAATCTATGTTGCACAGTGATGAGGAACACAACTGCTGTAAGAGTACCTGTAACAACTCTGTGCCAATGGAAAACTGTCCTTAAGCTTTTTTTCATGAGCCGGTTAAACTGCCAACGTGGCTATATCACACTGAATTGTAGAACAGGAAGAAGCCATGCTGACAAGTCTTAGCTCTGCATAATCTTTTGTCCTTTCTGTGTGATATTAATCTGAATGTTCTTAGAGAGACAGAAGGCCATCTCACTTCGATGTAGCCATAAAAAGTCCAGTCTGTGGACTGAATCTCAGAAGCTGCATAGATTTTGTATTCCATTATAGCTTCTCTAGCCCAGGAGGTGCAAAATTCTATGAAAAATCCTAATGACCAGCTGGAGGATTGGCTTCCTATAAGGGAGTCTGATTTTCGCTCTTGGCTTTCAGTGTTAAAAGGCAATATGCCAGATGACCTAAAATTGAATCTTGTTCTGAATTTGAATTATTCATAGGTTTTAATAATATTTTTCAATGCCCAAGTCAGCATGGCTAGGAATTATTCTATAAATGGAATGTTTAGGGTGTTTGTTTTGTTTGGTTGGTTTTTGTTGGTTTTTTTTTTTTTTTAAAGCAAAAAGGTAACCATTATTTTCAAACACATAACAGGATAGGTTTAAACGTATAAATGTGTGATGGGAAATCCATCAGAATTTTATGAAAACAAAATCTCAGTCTTCTTTTCCCATTATTTCTTTTTTCCTTTATTCCATCCACTTGTCTTTGCACTTCCGTTCTTAATTAATATCTGTCAGTAATACCATTTGCAACTAATGAGCATTATAAAGGGAGAAATTAGATTCTAATAACAGCTGAAGACAAAGACTTAAGGGAGGATGTCATGTGGTGAGTATTTTACAATTAACAGTTTTCTTTATGTTATTTGCTGTGATATTTTACCTAGATTTATAATCTGCTTATTAAGGATTTACTATTTACATTTACTATTGTTACAAGCTTTTCATCACAATAAATAATCATACTGTATTCATGGGGAAAATAAAAGGCCACCAAAATTCTACTGCTTGTAACATTCCAAACCATGATGGGGCTTACTGGAGAATGTCATGTCACATGTGAACAAATACCAGCCAGGGTTACACACAATAGCTGAAGTCTGCATTGTCAGTGCAATTTATCAGTCTTTTTGTGGCGATCTTTGACAGAGAGCATCCTCAAGTTAGCAGTGTCATAATAAGAGTCATTGCCTGAAAATTAGCAGCTAACACACAGAATCATAAAATGTTTTACCTAAGCATTAGAACAGGTGCGAAAAGAGACTGTGGTGTCTCAAGGGAAAAGTCAGTAAACTCTGCAAATCAGGTGCTCAGATATTTCATCAGGAGTAATGCCAGCTAGTCCTTTTTCAGTGTACATTTCTGTTCACATACAAGCACACATAATTTCACACACATAATTCAAAATCTCTGTAGTAAGTTATTAGAAAGCATGGACAGGAAAACACAAGTGAAATTATGAACACCTAAACAAAAGAGGCCTAGAAAAGAGCTAAGGCCATTTGAGCTCTCATGACAACTTTCAGTTACAATATAATGTTTTAGAAACAGGATCTCAAATGCAAGTGTATTCCATAGACTTTAAAACGATTTCATAAAATTAAAAAAAAAAAAAAAGTTCCAAAAAGAAGTGGACCTCACACTGCAAAAATGTTTTTTATTTTAGGAGATAAAAGCATCAAGTGGCTGGTGGATTGTGCAATCTTACATAACTGAGAAATGCAGCTTAAAACCATAAAGCCTCCGGCAAAGTGGTACAGCAGATAAAAGCCTAATCATTCATTTGGGAGGATACAGTACAAATCTTATAACTTGTGATCCTATATAAAATATGCTATACCTCATCTCCTTCTCAGAATCTTAAGTAACAAAAAATTATGTTACATGACTTAGAGACCAAATTCTCTATAGAGGGTATCAGATTACAACCTTGCACTGAAAGCTATAGTTTATATGAGACAGAGTGAACAAATAGCTAGAAAGTCAATGCTTTAGTTTTTGAATGCATCTTGGCATATATAAATGTATCTCCCTTTGGAAAGTTTGTATAATGACTGATTCCAAATCCATCCTAGTTTGAATGATAATGACCCATGGATTTCTCTTGTTTCCAGAACTACTTGTGGTAAAGTGAAAAAATGTTTTTTTGAAAGCAGTAAGACCCATACCTCTTTCTCAGTTACACACTCTACAGGTACAGTCTCAAGAGCCCACTGGTGACCTGCACAGTTCTTATTAGCTTACATTGTTCTACTGAACAATATTCTGAAGATACCTACAGAAACATGGAAACAAACTTTTTGAAGTAAAATTTTTAGTATGTGACTTCTCAGACTCAAGGTTATTTCCCTGTAAACTTCCTTAAACCTGTTGATTTACACACTGTGAATTTGGAATATGAGATAAGGTTCAATATGAGATGAAAGCTTTGTTCTGGCAATTTACTACACTTCCTAATAAAACTGAAAAATAATTTGCTGACAGAAAACTGGTGGCAGGTGTGCTTTAGTGTCGACAGCTGCATTTCTGACATGGATCACAGAGAAACTGTAGTGTTCATTCTGGAACATCTGGAACATTTGATCAGATTTCAAGATCTAATTCAGATGAGTTGCCTATTATCATTTCACAAAATAAAGGAAAAATTGTTTTATGCTGCAGTGTTCATACTAGCAAAAGAAAATTCATTAAAACATTCTCCAAAAAAATCTTGTACAAGTCTAAGTAAAAAAAATAAAAATAAAAATCAGTAAAAGCTACTCAGTGTAGTACCACTAGGTAAATCTATTTATTTACACTTGTGTACTGACCAGAAGTACTTTCCAAGACTGACATTAAAAAAATGTAGAACAATGAAAAAACTTTAAAAAATTGCATGTGGTATATGGTATATAATTAGAATGTATACCATATAGTAGGTAGTTTTCTGAACTGCAGTTTTTTATGAAGGCTGGAAACGTGTCTCATCAGAATAGTTACTAAAGTGATAGGACCTGAATTCCTTGGGGCATCTCTTGTTTTATTTCTCAAGAAGTAAATTGAATACCAGATTACACTTAAAGAAATAAATATAAAAAGCAAAACAAAATGGTAATATTTGTTACATGACATGTATTTCACCGTACTTTTTTAAACAAGTCCAGGCTTCCTCAGGTGCAAAACTACTATCTACATACATATGGATGTACGCACATATGAGTAGTTTTTGCAAAATACATTAGAATGAAACTGGTCATGCAGAAATGCTGCAACAGACAGTACTTGGGCAAGGATGAAATCTTTGGCTGACTACCTGAACTGGCACAAAATTATCTATCCAGTCTGGCACTGTCAAGTTTTGAGAGAGTTTTCCTGATTCACCTCAGGAGTCTACAGAAGCTTTTGCTTTGTTTGCTTGTATTTCACAAATCAATCGGAGGCACAAGTGTGGCCCTCCCCTGCCACACAAAGTTGCCATTAAGAGTTCAAATTGCAGCAAGAGTTTCTAAGCACCACAGTGTGCTTGCTTTTTTCTCCCTCCTCCTCCAGAAACAGTCTCTCTTGAGCTGTTCACCCTTCTGCTATGGAGTTACAATGGCACCACACTCAACAGTAGCAGCAGTTGTCAGGGTTTCAGCATATTTGCCTTCATTATGCACCTTTCTCTTGTCTCACCCTTGCTCCAGCTCTGCCAAGCAAAGTTTGGTAGTGGGGATCTCATCTGTTTACAGGAGTTAGTCTCAGATTCCAGCCAGTTTTGGCACTCTTCTACAGCCATCACAGTGGTCTGGACTCCAGAGCACTAGCTTATCTCCACCTGACCTACCCACCTGCTCTTTTGCAATTGAAAAACTGGAGCAATCTTGAATGTAGACTAACAATCACCTAATTGAGGAGAATAAAGATTAAGAAAAGACACTAAATGAACCTGTAGCCTTAGGTAAACTACTGCAAGAGCATGAATCATTAGGAAAAAAAGTAAATACAGTTTTCCTTAAAAGATTTGTATAAATAATGTCTACTTAATGTCTATTTATGAAGTACATACAGTATTTTAAGATGTGATTTTAAAGTAATTTATATAAAAGCTATTAAATCTGCAACATTGCACATATATCTGATAATAACAGCGCTCACCAAGTGAAGGATCAATCATCAAATAAAATAGATTGACTGATTGCTTAGAATATTCTTTGGTCATTTTTACTGGTAAAATGGGGCAGAAGAGGAATCTTTAAATGTTTTAGATCTGGTTTGTGTTCAACTTACTTTGTTGTAAATGCTTGCAGTAGATGCAAGTGCAAAGAAAACTAGGTCATGTGTAAACACAGAAGCAAGAAAATCATAAGCAATAATGGATTAATAAGATTAAACTGCAAGTAAATCATTCATTCTTGCAATATAACTGAAAATTGTAATGACAGTGCAAAAGACTAGGCTGCTGTAACCTTGATGTATGTGTGCCATTTTAAAAGCCTTGAAGACCAAATTAAATTTTACGCTAAACATTTGTTATAACTATCTTCTAAGATCTCTGCTTCCTAGTTTATTGAATAATAATTAGAATATTAATGTTTTTTACTTTATATTGAAGAAAATATGGTGAGCTGCTGGTATATATTAGTATACCGAGGTTGAGCTGAGCTGCATAGGATTCCTTTCAACTCTGACTAGAACTGCAAGCTCTCCAGATGAAGCAACTTAATTAAGAGTGAATGATGGTTTCCTGACAAGCCATTTATTTATTCTATGAAATCAATCTGTTTTTGAAGTCCTTCTTCCCAATATCATCCTTTTCCAGGTTGTTCTGTAAAGAAGCCACAAACACAATCTTGTTTGGAAAGAAAATGCATCTTGATTAGAGGTCAAAGAAACAGTTTAAAGGGTTAAATCTCCTGGTCTAACCAAATTTTTTCTTAATAATGTATATCACTGTGTATCTGCCAGATACTGTCTATGAGAAAACAGATAATCAATCTGAAAAAAATGGCTGCTAAGAAGAAATTATTCATTAAACGATGCCTACAGAAAGTATCTCTAACATTCAACAGCACTATGTAGAAGGCAAGAGAAAAAACACTCAAAAACATAAGGCAGGAGGGAAGATGAAAGAACATTGACATAAAAATAATGCTGCCCGTCTGTATTGTGAATTTTCTCTTTAATGGGGCCCCTTTGAACTGTCCAGGTGTATTGTAGTACGTATGTGGCACCATGAGTCAGCAGGGAACTCGTGCACTGAACTTAAAACACATGAAAAGCTGAGGCATATAGTTCTTTTTAAAATTGATTTATTTAGTACATATTCAAAATAAATGAAACATGAATACAGGGAATTAGAACTCTACCTGAGAAATGTTTAGGTTCAGGACTGTGTATCTAGAAACAATAGATTACTGAATGACCTGGGATTACTGAGAGGGTTATGCAAGCGAAGCACCAGCCTGCTGATTCATGGCAATTTCAGTATTATCCTCACTGCAATTTAGTCAGAGATATATAAAATTTTGTAAGTCTTCTGTGTTTAGAAAAGAGGCAGAACACTTCAGCATCTTCTTTTTGTCTGCATGGTGCATGGCATTCTTTCTAAGTCATACATCAGTTCTTGACAGATATTCCTAAAACTTACAAGCAAAAAACCACCAAAGCACATAAAAGTCAGAAAATGAGAATAGAAGAATCTGTTAGATCAGAGTCTTCCCTCTCTCCTTGACAGAACTAACTTGTACTTAAAGTTAAAATTTAAATGTACAAAGATTTTTTGGCATTTCCTGTACCCAATAATGTTTCAGATCTATAGATATAGCCAAGAGCTTCCTAACTACTGATTCCCCATTCATGGCTAAATACTGTTGTTCAGTTAATTTTCAACTGTTTCCAAACAACATTCCTTTCTAGTTTATTATGTCAGTGATGACAGTATTTTTAAGAAAGAGAGAGGCATTTTACACACATAAGCAGGAGACACTGAAAGAAACACGCTGCTGCATTTACTACAGTTTTGCTATATATGTTTAAAGAACTGAGGAAAGGTGACAGAGTGAAAAAGGATTAGCATTGTTCCTTGAAAGTGGGTGGTAAAAATGACCACATGTCCTCATGAAGAAAGACATGTATTTTTATGTAGGCATGACAAATATTCTATTGTGGTTCACACATCTCAGCCGAGTCCTTATGGTCTGTAACAAGGGAAAAGCCATGTGACAGCTGTTACTGAGCTGAAGGGGCTGTTTTATCGTCTTTCACCCCATGCATGGTACCCAACATGCTTTGTGCACAGGGCACCATGCCAGATCCTGTGCTATTGTTCTTCCCTGATCAGTAACTGCAGCCTTATGGCACTTCAGTTATGACAGAATAAGATACTAATACTCAAGACCTGTACTTAATAAGACTCAGACTACTGAGTTGCCTCACCAGTGAATTGCCTCCCAAATCCACACTTAGTACAGCAATTAGCACTGCCCAATAAAGCTGAATTGTCACTCCTGCATCCATATATTGTATTGTGGGCATTCATTTTCTGTTCAAATTGGCTTGCTAGGCTGAAAGAAACTGAGGGAGTAGTTTCTACTAGCTAGGTACTTCTTGAGGCCTGTCACTACAGCACCAATGTGTCAGTCCTTTCTTAAGGAAAGAAAGCTGCCTGAGAGCAATAATAATCGATCATAACAGACTGAGTCACTGAAGCAAGAACACAGCTCAGAGCTGTTCATTATCAGTGTCTGTTCTATTTCCTTTGCAAATGAATAGATTGCTCTGGTTGGAAAGGAACATGGAGAAGACATGACATAACAGCATCACAGTTTGATATAATTTTACATAAGGAATTTTTACACAAAGCATTTTGCAGGCTTTGCTTTTGTTTTGAGAGGATTTGCAAATGGAATACTGGCTCACCTATCCCAAAGGAGGAGAAAAGCAAGTTGCCATAACAGAAACAAGGAGAAAAATGTATGCTTAGGGATAGAATGTGGAGGAGAGTGGTCTTCTGTCTTATGGTGGGGGAGACATCTGTTGTAAAGAAATACCAGGTATTACATTTGTCATAAACTCTATTTACATTTTGTTAGTTTTTTTCAACACTAATTGGTTCAGAAATAGCCAGGAAAATAAGACTTTTGCCTAATTAAATCTACTAAAGATTACAAATTAGATCTACTAAGAGACAAACTTGGGCTGATACTCATCCTGCTGGAGGTGAAGAAACTCATTAAGAAGAAGCCTTTGTTACAGGCCTGCACTCTCATGTAGATTCAGTTTCATGGTTTTGGTGGATGGAGAAAGAAGATTCAGGCTGAAAGCTCTAATAGCCTTCCAGAACCATCTTCTTGTCCGGGAACATGTCATGCCAGTGTATGTTTCCTTTGATTTAAACTCTTTTGTGTTCAGGCAGCATAAAGGAGAGAAACTGTGACACAATATTTTTCCACTTTGTCCCATATTCTTTCATTTTTAATTTTTCTTTTTCATGTTACATGTCCTTCCCAGATGACGCAAGTTATTGAGGCTAGCTAAAATCTGACTTAAATCTTAAAATGGGTCCTCTAGGGTCTATGGTCCTCTACACACATTATGAATTATGTACTTAAATATGTGTTCTGCATCTAGTAGTATTTGGACACTTTTATCTCACTGTTTCCCTACCCACAATAAAAACTACAAGATAATTCCACAAAAACAGAAGCACATATTTTGCTCTTCTGAGTTTTACATATCAAATCATGAAGAAAAGAGAACAAATTACTTAAACCAGCAATGTTTCCTCCCATGATTTCTGTAAATTTACGAGAAAATTTAATTCAACTGGATGAATACAATTATAATTATTCTTTTTATATGTAGATGAAAAAGTGTGTCCAACTGTATCTGCAGAAGGTAGTGTTTGTATTCCAAAGGGTGAAAATCTGCCAGTAGTACAGAATTCTGCATGCCATATTAAAGAAACCAGAGGAAAAATGGAGATATAAAATACAGTTATGTTAGTGCATAGCTCTTTAAGATACTAAAGGTAGATTCCGTGTTCAAGGTATCTAAAAGTGGATAAATATAAATGGGACTGCAGTTTGACAGTCAAAAAATATTATTAAAAAAAAACCACAAAATGTTTCATATTTTTCAATCAGCTTTTCTCTAGAAATTAGGCATGCTTTCAGATGTATGGGAAAGGAGAATATAAACTCAATATTGATGCCTATGGAAAACTACGAAGAAATGTAATTTGGAGGAATGACATAAAGGGAACCTGACAGAAACTAGGAAGGTGTGACAAAAAATCCTCTAAAGAACTTAGAAGATCAAATACTGAATGAGATTGGACATAAGGAAGAAATTCTTTACTCTGAGGGTGGTGAGACTCTGGAATAGGTTACTTGGAGAAGTTGTGGATGCCTCATCCCTGGAAATGTTCAATGTCAGGTTGGATGAGGCTTTGAGCAATTTGCTCTAGTGAAAGATGTCCCTGCCCATGGCTGGGGAGTTGGACTTGATGATCTTTGAATGTCCCTTTCAACACAAACCATCCTATGACTTTATAGTTCTATGATTTTTTTTTTCCAAAAGATTTAAAAATATCTGGCAGAATTCAACAAAGAATTGTATATCAGTACCAAATCTAACCTTTTGAACTCAGTCATCAAATTCTGTAGGTGTTCCCTGCAGATTATTGTGGATGGTTCCCATCACTGTATCTTTCAGTGTTGTGAACGAAGCAGTGCTATGCACTTTGGACTCTAATAACATTTGCAATCCAAAAACACAAGCACATGCTGTGCCCAGCATAGTAGTGAAGCAACCATTGGGAGTGGGAAAATGTCACAGTTCTGACAATTACTATAGGTCATTTATGCGTCAGCAGAGGCTGGTGCTGACAGCAGACAGATAAAGCCAAGGTATCAGGTGGGAATACTGCTGTAGTCCCAAATGCATTCCAGAAGCAGCCTCCAGTTAACAGCGGCTATGAGAGACTCAGAGATGTGAGAGTCTCACATTGCCTTGGAGCTCTGCCTATTTTCTCACTTCTAAACTTCTTTTAAAATGCAGCAGTACAACCATCAAACACCCTCCCTAAAAAATATCTGCCTCCAGTCAACTCCTACCAATTATATGGATTTCAATAAACTCCCAAATTGCTGCAATTTAAAAAAGAACTATAGATAGAGGCAGTTACTACAGCATATCTCCTTACATGGCAGCAGGGTTGATATGAACGGGTACTTTAAAAATAAAGATAAATGTATTTTTTTGCAGAAGTAATGGAAGTGCAAATGATACTCTGAGAACGTTCTAATCTTCCTCTACCACACCTTCCTAATTCTTATCTTCGTATCTTCCTAATCTACCGTATCACCCCGAGCCTGCAATTGAAAAAATAAAAATAAAATAAAATAAAATAAAAAAAACAAAAACAAAAACAAAAACAAAAAACAAGGCAAAGGATATGTTCATTTGTATCTATCATGTTGTCTTAGTTGATGAACTCATTAATAATAATAATTTATAGCTTGATTCATTTTCGAAGGAAGCTTTTGCTAGCTTCCTCCCAAGACATTGTCCCTCACAGAAGTTTCTCTTGAATATGTTAGCCACTGCATGTTTATCATACTATTTAACTCTAAATATTTTCAGATTTCAGGAGAGAAGAGATACATCCAACATAAGAAAATCCTCCCAAAGTGCATACACATATGACAAATTAGGCCTCAAAACCATAAAATCTTGTTCCTATTATGCAGTAGTTTCACTCTTTACTTCATAAAGGCCTACTCTGCACAGAGGGATTACCTGATATTTCAGAGTATACCACCTATCTCTAAAGTTAATGCAAATGTTAAGTGGTCTCTTTTACATTTTTTGCATCACTGGGACTGATCTGCAACGGGGTTCAGTGGTTTTGCAGGCAAGAAAAAAAAAGAGTTAAAGTGTGAAACAAAGTGTTTCTTATAAAAATATGCTTGTGCCTCTCTCTTAAGAGAAAGCTGATCTCTACTATCCGCTGGATTTTTTTCCATGACCTTTCACATATTTCCAGGTACAAAAATAGTCCTATCTACTCCAATCCTCATTTTCTGCACTACAATGTGAGTATAGCACACATTGATTTGTGTGCTACTATTTTGCTGGTGTCCAGAAATATGTTAGTTTCATAAACTGAATGCCATCAACTATATCGCACAACCACCATGTATATTTTCTGTCTAAAAAAGAGAATGGCTTGTACTGAAAGGAAAGAAGGGGATCAGAGAGCAAAGATACCAAGAAAAAATATCTAGTCTCAAATTCAGAAATAGCGGTCACTGACAATTGGCATCTACTGATGACAGTGGCAGCTTATTAATAATCTGTTTTATAAAGCTGACATATTGGGTGCTGAATTCCACTTAGCTACACAATGAAATCTCATCTATTTTATTACCTCTAGAATTACCTATGTTCTATTGAAAACCTTTTCCAGACATAAATATGCTTCAAAATCGTTTTCTCAATGCAGGTTACTTCTTTTTTTTTTCCCCCCTAATTCCTCATTATCGATAAGACGATCAAACAAAAGCCTAATCTTGATCTCCCAGTATACACATATTCCCAATAAATAACAAGTTTCAGCTCAGATCCAAACTTTGATCAAGACGGATAGGGTTATCAGCAGTCAAAAGGACATGTCATAGTACATAGAATCATAGAACTGTTAGGGTTGGAAGGGACCTTAAAGATCATCTAGTTCCAACCCCCCTGCCATGGGCAGGGACACCTCCCACTAGATCAGGTTGCTCAGAGCCCCATCCAGCCTGGCCTTAAAAACTTCCAGGGATGGGGCTTCCACCACCTCTCTGGGCAACCTGTTCCAGTGTCTCACCACCCTCATGGTGAAGAACTTCTTCCTAACATCCAATCTGAATCGTCCCATCTCTAGTTTTAATCCATTCCCTCTAGTCCTACCATTATCCAGCATCCTAAAAAGTCCCTCACCAGCTTTCTTGTAGGCCCCCTTAAGATACTGGTAGGCCACTATAAGGTGTCCTCAGAGCCTTCTCTTCTCCAGACTGAACAACCCCAACTCTCTCAGTCTGTCCTCACAGGAGAGGTGCTCCAGCCCTCTGATCATCCTTGTGGCCCTTCTCTGGACATGTTCCAGCACGTCCATATCTTTCTTGTAGTAGGGGCTCCAGAACAGGATGCAGTACTCCAGGTGGGGTCTCATGAGAGTGGAGTAGAGGGGGAGAATCACCTCCCTCGACCTGCTGGCCATGCTTCTCCTGATGCAGCCCAGGATACGATTGGCTTTCTGGGCTGCTAGTGTGCACTGATGGCTCATGTTGAGACTCTCATCTGCCAGCACCCCCAAGTCCTTTTCTTCAGGGCTGCTCTCAAGCCAGTCACTGCCCAGTCTATATCGGTGCTTGGGATTGCCCCGACCCAGATGGAGGACCTTGCACTTGGTCTTGTTGAACTTCATGAGGTTGGCGTGGGCCCACCTCTCCAGCCTGTCAAGGTCCCTCTGCATGGCATCCCTTCCCTCCAGTGTGTCAGCCACCCCACACAGCTTGGTGTCGTCGGCAAACTTGCTGAGGGTGCACTCAATGCCACTGTCCATGTCGCTGACAAAGATGTTAAACAAGACTGGTCCCAGTACTGATAATAATTTATGTAAATCCATAAATTACTTACTCTTGATAAGACAAGGGGAAAAAAAAAGATAAAACGAAAATTATACCCTAGAAGTTGTGTACGCCCAGTCAGATTGGGCATTCAGATGTGTTGCAAGCAAAGCCCTGTGTAATTTATCAATACACAAACATGACTGAACTGGGAGGAGATGGAAGGAAGATCTTGTACTTGAAGAAATTGCTAAGAGTATGGAAATCATATAATTTTCATTTCACACATACACAGAAATATGTGTTCTAGCACACGACATGCACTTTCTTTTCTTCCTCTATAGTTTAGTTTAATTTTTAAATGAGATCATATTTTCTAAGGAATTTGATTCAGAACTGCAAAATTCTTTTTGAGTTCTCTAAAAGATTGGTTGAATTTGACACATAACCAAACACGAGAAACTTTACTCAGCCTACTCAATAATGAAGTCTAAAACTATAAAAATTTCACATGTTTTCAAATTTCTTCATTATCCTTTTTTCCCTTCATTATCCCACTTTTCCATTTCAGTGTAACATAGTGATCTGAATGGAACCAACAACCTGACTGATGGAAACTGGAGGCTATTTCAGAAGAAAAATTACCTAAACCTTTAAAGCCAGCCACCACTGGAAAAGCACGCTGAGCCAGCTGGATCTTTCACCTGACTCAGAGTCCCAGAGTTTATGATGCTTTTTTTTTAATGTGCTTATTACAATAACATTATTTTTAATTGACGTTTTGGATTAAAATCATTTAATAGTCCTTTGTTTGAGACTAACACTGCATTTAGTTGTATATTTGTTTACACAGTATACAAGCGATTTTCTCCTAAAAATTGTGAAGTACTCAACTGAGGTGAGATTTTACTGGATTAATTACCCAAGTGAATGTAGGTGAATGTATTCGCTACATCGTTAAAAATGAGGACCTAATTTTTTTTCCCTACCTCTGCCTATGCAGAAAATCATGTATTTGTGACACCCACCAACCCAAGTGGGATGGAAAAAAGATTGGGTTTCACTATGCAATTTTTATGTTTCTATTTTTACACATTTTCTTACTGAGCATAAAAATTCAAAAAAACTCTTCCATAGAACACACGCATACACACACACAAAAGAACACAACATTTCCCCGAAGGACAATGGGATTTTTATCCTGATATTGGACCAGAGTTATGAAGTATTGAGGAAAAAAACCTGTTGGTGACATATTTTCACATGACAACTAAATGACTAAAATAACTTTTGGAAGGCAACTTAACTGCATATGAAATTTAAAAAAAAAGTTTGCTTCTTATGCTATTTCAGCAAACAAATATTAATCAAATTTGAGATGGACTCTGCAGATTTGCACATGTTGACAATCCAGGTGATACTTTTCAACCAGAATATTCTTTGACAAAGTTTCTTTTCTTCAGGAGCAGAAGCGGGATGAAGATGAAAAGGTTTAATCCTTTGAATCATGTGTCCAATAACATAGCAACAGTCTAAATACCCAGTCTATTTTTACTTCTGTATTTTCAATGTGAATTTTAAATGATCAAATCTCTGATAACTTGTGCTTTTACAGCACTTTCACTCCTACAGTGAGTAATGTAACTTTTTTTTTTTTGCTTTCATGCTGAACATAAAATAATGAGAAAACAAAAGAGACAACAAAGAGTGATTCAGTTCTGGTTTCTCATGTCTTAAGCAATAAATCTGATACTGCATATGACATTTATAAAGTTCTTTAGAGTTCTATTGGGCAGATTCATTCTTCCCCACCATTTTTGCAGGGGAGTAGCATAAGGTAATGACTCAATCATTTTTTTTTTATGTTCTTTACAAGCCAAGTGAAAATAATTCATATGAAAGATATAGATATAAATACCTACATACCTAAGAAGGTATAGTTAAGCGGACCTGACTGATAAGAACTTCTGTGTAAGATCAAGGTCACTAGAAGTGCACGAAAAAGACTTCATTTACAGGCCACTGACATTGATAGCAGTCCTTTCATTAGGTTTTGGGAAAGATTCTAAAAGAATGATTCTCAGTTCTTTAAGACCTGAAAAGTAGTTTAAATAAGTCCTTAGTTTCTTCTTCTTCTTCTTCTTCTTCTTCTTCTTCTTCTTCTTCTTCTTCTTCTTCTTCTTCTTCTTCTTCTTCTTCTTCTTCTTCTGTTTCTTCATTTAAGAAAGGAAAGGAAATAGTTCCCTTTATAAAAAAGTTCTCAAATTTATCCCTGATGTAACTTTATCAGTTACTTCAATGAGGTTCTGAGTCACTAATTTTCTCTTGCAGCATTACAAAATGGTAGTACAATGTCTTTGGGTTTGGGGGGGAAAAACTCTTTCCTTCAGAGAGTTAAAAACACCTCTGCTAAAGCAAATGGAAAACTTTTTTGCTATGATGTACTTTAAATCATCTCTGTTTAAAATATTCAGTAGTAATGTTGGAGGCTGGATGAAAGAAACAATTTTACCTTTAACTTATAATTTACATTTCCAATTCCACATCCTTTGTAAATGGCAGTAACTCTAAACTTACCTAAGCAGATACTGACATGGCCTTTGAATATAAGGTAATAGATTCAAACTGTTTTTCCCCATTTCCTATAGCCTGACAGCAACCAATCATAATTTTGTTTAGTGGGATGACTGTGAATTGTCAAAGTTCAAAGATATGTCAGAAAATAAGTCTAAGAACAATTGTTAATAATCCATTGGCAATGGTAGCCACCAGCAAGTCCATTAGTAGTGATTTCTAGTGTGTCTGAAAAGGTAAGTCTGTCACCCATTGAGCTGTTCAAATAATGCAACTGGAGAAATTTATTCCAAAGTTGGTGCCTATTTATCAGTATTACACCATCTTTTCTTCCTTGACTGACATCATTTAGTTCCTAACAGATACTTACTTAATACTTATCTTCTAGAATTTGCACCTCTACATGATAGCCCTATCACTTGGTCCCCAAGCCCTGTCTCTTGGTCTGGAAGCAAGTTTCAACGTGCAATTATTGGTGGCTGAAATCTATTGAAGTTCCTTATAAAGAACAGCATATAACCACCACTGCAAAACCCTGAGGACTGTAATGAGGGTCTCTGGTTTATGTGAGAAGAGATTTATTCACGCTGTATGCTTAGCTCCAAGAACCTGAAAATGAGATTCAAGCTACCGTTTTCTTTTAAAGCTGATTTTAACTTCAGAAATAATCATAATCCCAAGAGATAGAATGACATTCTCAGAGGTATGAAAGACAGAATACCACCAAGATTGTATAGTGTCATTCTAATGGTAATTTGCCCTAGGCTGTGGCCATGGTAGGACTTTTTAATCAATACTTTCAGAGGATGCTTACAAAAAAATGAAAGCTGCCTTCAGTATAAAAATATTTTCTTTTCCATTTCATGTTTTATACAGGTTGGTTAACTTTTCATTGGCGCTATTCCTTAATAAAAATTAATTTGGTGGATATATTGTGTTTCAAATAAAATAAATCTTCTTTTTAGGTGGTACACTTTAATCTTCCAGAAGGGTAGAATAAGTTTCATCAAGAGTAACTTTTTGTGAACGTCACAAAAGTAAAAAAAGAAAAAAAAAAAAAAAAAAAAGAAAAGAAAAGAACCCCCCCCCCCGATCTCATTCCTAATTTGCATACAACCTTTTACTTATACAATGGCAGGGCCTGCAAAGTCTCTTGCCACGCCATTTTACACACTCATGAATCTACTACTAAGACTATTAAAAGACAATTTTGCTGTGTTGGCTTTTCCTGTATTATTACACTTAACACGCTTGAAATTTACATTAAAAGAACAAGTGGCTAAGCACTTTTGCAGTGCTTTTAAGAAAATATTACCTGTCATATTAGAAACATATAAATACACAGGTGCATGTATGTCTATCTATAAAGCACATATACACACTTAAGGACTGAACAGGATCAAATCTAGAACGCATTCAGGAAGATTAATATGCTTTTAAACAGATGTTCCTACATACGTTTGTGTTAATGTCCATCTATCCGTATGTAGACAAGTAATCAAAAGGAAAGCTTTCCAAATACAGTGCTAAATGAAACCCCAATTCCTAACAGCAAGGTTTTGCCAATGAACATCCAAGCATATCTGGGTATCAAACCTGATAATTTGTGGTACAGTATTTGGAAGGATTTAAGTAAAATGGCATTTCAAGTTTACTTTTGCAAATTCTGTGTTTAAAAGTACCCTTAATTATTTTAAAATGGAAATCAATTTGTCGTTTTTTTGTTGTTTCGTTGGGTTTTTAGATCAGATTATTTAATAATACAAAAAATCTTAAAATTATGATATTTCAAGGATGATGAATTCTGATGCCCCCCCCTACAGATTTATGGCCAAGAAAATTATTTTCGTGATTACCAGCTAGTAGAAAAGGGCACCACAAGCTTAACATAAAATAAAATTGAAGCCCACACTCCATGTCAAGTTCCTTACTTGGCACTGCTTTCACTGTCATAAAATTATCAAAAATGTGAGGAAGAAAACTATGGGCAGTTATCAGAATCCATTCAGTTGCTTAACATCCTAAGAGTAAAGACACATCCTTCAAAACTGCTGTGGTTGCCTATTGTCTTTTACAGACTCATCTCAGATCATCCCAAATTTACATATTTTGTTTTAATTTAAAAATTATCTCTAAAGGAATATATCACATGGTTGATTGGTTGATTGGCACTTTTTTGAGAACTATGGCCAAGGTCCTAAACTTTTATATTAATTCTTCAATCACATGAGGCAATAGATAAAGAATATGTGTAAAAGGAGTTTAAAAAAATTAAGATCTGAAAGAGGAGAGGACTAGGAAAAATACTAAGAAGGAATGGGTGAAAGAATAAGAAGGGGTTCTGTTTTGGCTAGTTTATTGTTTTTGTTGGGGTGTTTTGGTTTTGGTTGTGGTGGTTTGGGTTTTTTTTAGTTACTTTTTATTTTATAGAAAACCATAAATAATGGGTATTAGGGGATGGCATGGACATAACCTTGACGTAAGGTTAGGGAAGTTCCTGGTATCAGTTTTCCAATGAAAGATTTATTTTTGTTCGCTGGTTCAGTATTAGTTTGTACATCTTTTTTTTTTTTTTTTTTCTGATAAAAACTTCATAAGAAAGATCAAGTCACTCTTAAGTGAAGGAGAAAGTTGAAAGCATTAATTTATTAAGTAACATCTTTTAAATACACGCATAATTTAATGTCATCTTTATTAAAACAATAGTGAGATGCATAACATCAGTACTATTATTTTAACAGTGCCAATATTATTTAGATTTGTCTGATGCCCCCTTTTTAAAAATATTTATTACAAATGACTAAATCAGGCATGCCACAACCGTTTTTTTAAACTTTTATCTCAGCAAAACACTGTTTAAAGTATAGGACCAAATTTCATCCCCGATTTGAATTTTGCAAGGATTCTTTGTACTTCAGTAGCTGGCTGTATTGTGCTTCAGTCATATGCATCCCTTTCATGTAAACAAGTTGCAGGGCAATAAAACAATGAAAGTTCTCTGACAAATCAGCTATAGCTACAGTTTACAAACATAACTGGAGAGAATCACATGTCTATTTTACGTCATTCGAAGTTTGTCAGTTTATGCAAGGAATTAATTGGAATATTTATCTTTCTACTTTGAATATATTGGAAAAGTTGTACTACTACTAGCCCAATTCCAAAGTAAACCTCTATCAGCTGTATCTTCTAATTGCTCCAAGTATGCTAAACTAAAGTGCTCCAATTTAAACAAGTGCCTAGAGATTCTTTTTTTGCTGGATTTTCCCATGGAAGTTGTTGATTTCTGTTGTGTATCATTTGATTTATTTGTTTGTTTGTTTTTTAATTAAAAAAAAAACATCTTTACCATAATTTCATTGTATTTATGAATTATTTAATGCAGTTATCTCAGTTGCATCTTATATTCATAGGTGTAAAAAGTGCTTTAACATGTTGAAACCCCAATTCCTTAAACCAGGAGATATCATTTATTATACATGATACACAGACACACATACACATACACATATATGTTTGTGTGTATTTTATATAGCAACAGTTGTTCAAAACATAAGAAAAAAATTGATCACTAGGCATCTTATGTTAAGTAATATACCAGTATTATAATAAGAATTCTCTAACAGTCACTCCAGTGTATTGTTACTAAACACTTTCAATGTTTCCTCAAACACCAGATATGAACAAATTTAGTGAGGCAGATATCTGTACGGTTAAAAGTTTTGACAATAATAGATTGCTTACTACTACAGAATTTTTATGAGTACAGGACATTTACAGGAATCTGAATAAGCCTTGTGTTCCTCTACACACTGTGATATCTAGGGGGAAAAAACAAAATGAAAAAAAAAAAACAAACCAAAACAAACAAAAAAACCCCCAAACAACCAGATTTGAGCGATTTGGAATTCAAAAGCATTTTATAGACTTACACCTCTAAATCACCTGCTGCAGGGAAGATTCCACAACTGTGCTGTGCAACATGTGGGATAGCAATAATCAACTCCACTGCTAGAGGACTATGAGCAAAAAAGCAATAATGAATGTCGTGGAAATCCAAAAGAATTAGGATGGAAACAAAGCCCACCAGACCCGTCCAAATATTAATAAAAAAATATTTTATGTGAGTCTTTTAAATTTATACTACAAAATTCTAAATTTCAGGCTTTCACAAGAAGCTTCTGAAACAGAAATATGCCTTAAAGCTGAAAGGTTGTAAGCTATTACAAAAAAGTGACGTGGTAAAAGATATCATCATTTCTGCCATGGTGCTTTTTGAACTACCTTCACACTATGAGTGGAATCACAAAACAAAGCTGACAGATCTGTTCTCCTGGGCTTAGGTTTTCACTGTCTAGGAATGGTATTTGCTGCCCGAGTATGCAGAGTATGACAGCTATTTGTGTTATACAAATGAGATTTCCTCGTGAGTTTGATCTCAATTGCATGCTAATCATATTGTCCCTTGTTATAAAACAAGCACTCAACTTTATGATATTTAATATTATGACACAAGCTTAAAACACAGGAGAATACTTTGGTAATGTGTTTAAGCTTGTTTGTCTCAATAGCTTTATTACATTACATATTAAATTATTTCAGCAACATGCTAAACATGAACATACTTGCTTCAAATGACTTCCCATTAAACATAATATTTCCCCCAAAAAAATAGTATGTGGAAAAGAGAAAAAAATGAACTACAGCAACCACAAGCTTACAATAATTCCATTTTTCATTGTAACAGCTGTCTTATATTATGCTCCCCAAAATTGTCACATTATACTTCTGTTACTAGGAAATCATTTTGATAAAACCCATAACATGGTAGTTTTATTGTCTACTGCTGCTTGGCCCTTATTCATTCCTAAAACATGGTTTCTCACAAGGGATTTAATGTACAAAAATGCAGTTTGTGTCTCGAGAACCTCTGTCATTTTTACAGATCATTGCCTCTTTGGTTCATCTCCCTTTGAGATTATGTCAGGTCCTCTGTTTGATGACTATGTTAACATTAGTCCCAAAATGCAACATGGTTAAGTTGCACATGTAACATTGAAGTATAGTTATATCAAGGTCTCTTCAGTCAAACCATGCTAAAACAAACAAACGAACGAACGAACGAACAAACAAACAAAAAACATGAACCAATTCATTTTTTGATTACACAGTAAGGAAAACCCTTTTTCCTCACAATCTCTTGAAAAAAAAAAGAGATTAATTAATCACTGATATCACCAACTGACATTATCACAGACGGGGAAGGTTTATTTTTTTTTTCATGCTCCAGGAAACATAGTCATATGCTGGAATAAAGTTATTCACAAAACCACCCAAATTCAAGCTAAAGAAATAACAAAAATAATTACTCACCCTGAGCTTGCAGATTTGGAACTCAATCAAAAATTCTCTATCCTGAGATCTGAGAAATAGAACAAAATCTTTCTATCACCACTGACAATAAATAGTTAGAAATTAGATATAAAGCAAAATGAGTACATGATAATTCAATACTTCAAATAATTAACGTACATATATGTTACAGGAAAACCAATTGACTTAAACCTTGAATAATACACTTTGAAAAAAATAACATTTTCTGTCAGAAAAGCAGCCCAATAAAAGCCTAAGTTTTCAAGTGTGTTCAGTCTTCTTCTCCCTAACCCACAACAGTGTTCTGAGGAAAAAATAATTTTAAGATCTCTCCTGGAACTGAGAATTTGTGAATTTCCATGGAGACCAATAAAATCCAGGGATATCTGGATAGAAGAGGTTCAGACTGTACACCAGAGCAGTTCAAACTATGACTTGAGAAGTTTATTTGAAAATAAATAACACCTTTAGAAAACAAATTACTTTAATGCTCAGAAGATATTAAAAAAAAAAATAAAAATCAGACTACATTCTAAGATTTTTGTTCTCTAAGACTGGGAAATCAAAGTAATCAAAATAATAATAGAGGATATACATTTCATGTTTGAAAGTGATCAGAATGCTCTGTGACAGCTGATGAAAGTGCATCGCAGTAAAAACAATAGAGAATCTGACTGGGGGTGGATGTTTGTAAATCCAGGGACGCAAAAAGGGAATTTCTTCTATATAAGCAGAGGAAGAAAACAGATTAGTAGAGCAAATCTCCTTTATGAGCATCAAATACAAATGATTTATCATTGAATTAACATTCATTTCATGGACCTGGACGCATTTCTTTGTAATTGCTAAGATTTGTTAAATTTATCAATACTATAACCATGGTTATTTCATTAATAAGGCTTGAGGTTGCCCATTAGCTTAATAAGAACAATCTAAAATTGATTTTCCTGCAGCAAATTAGTTTCCAACTTTTTGTCTACAGGCATTTTTCTCTTTCCAGTACAACATTAATGAAGATTAATGTTCAAAATTTGAAGTCTGGCAAATAAATGTTAGAAAATACACAAAGTAAAAACATGTCTGTTTGAATAATAGAAAAGAAGAATTCACAGAAAAAAATATACATAAACATGATAATAAATTGATTTTAGTTTTATGCTAAAGGTAATTAACATATAAAATAAGATGAATGTTATAGTGGTAATCTACATGCTTTGGAAGAAATATGTACGTCTCTGTAATCTTAAGATTATTCAATACATCCTATTAACAGATTATCATTTCAGTGTTTGCAGTGTTCTAACAATTTTTCCATGGTGTTTGCATTAGGTAAATTAGTTTTGTGTTTTGTTTTTTTATGGAATTTTGTGTAGTTTTCTTTTCTTTTCTTTTTGTTTATGGCTCAAGGAGTAGCAAATTTATTTTTTTTCTTTACAAAGTATTTTAGACATCTTCAAAAAAGAACCTGAGGATAAAAATGGCCTTTCTTCATCGTAAAAAAAAAAAAAAAAAAAAGGAAAAAAAAAAAAGATGTCATAGGATGTTTAAAGTTTTTAACAAAGTTTTGAGCTGGACATTTAAAAGTGAAAATCACATGGTTCCAGCAGAATCTGGTCAATGTGTTCTAGTTAAAGACCTTAGAATTTCCACCACAACAATGCATTCATACTTAGGTCTCTTCAGATCCTGAATAGTCTGTTCTGTCACTGCAGAAGTCATCATGAAATATTGCCATTATATTTCTAGAGCGGGGAGGGTTGTGGAGGAAAGAAAAACCAAACCCAATAAAGCACCTATTTTAAGAGTTTAGCTTACTCTTATCTCTCCAAATAATTTTTCCCAGCACATTTTTTTTTTATTTTGTCATTTTCTTCCCTATCCTTTCCTTACGAAGTCAGCAGTTTATGACCACTAACGGGGGTATCATAGCACAAGTGAAAAAATGTCTCTTAAACCAAATATACTTTGTAAACAGTTGGTCTAGAAGAACCTAACTTAATCTGCAACTCACAACAACTTTTTTTCTATTTTATTATTTTGAATCTGTGTGGGGACGATTATACCAGAATATTTTGCTGTAGTTTTAACCCATCAAAAAAAAAAAAAAAAAAAAAAAAAGTTACATAGGATTGAAATTGGGTACAAAAAAATTAAATCTTATTACCTTCCCTTCAGAGAGCCGATCCACAACTTTAATTTTTACATAGAAAACCTCCAAGAGCTTTAAACCAGGAAATCGTAGGTTAATAAACCTCAAGCATAACCCTAGTTCTATTGTGAACGGAAATATTGATCTAGAAAAGTCACAAATTCTTTCTGTCCACAAACTTTCCTTTTCCTTAAAATCATCTTGGGAGTTTCGATTAAACTGTCCCATGTAATTTGAGAAGTTTAGATGAAAAGTGTTATTTTTTCATACCAAGGATCTTTTCTATGTACATAAAAATAAAATATCGATAAGATAGTTCATTATATTGTATTGCCAGGAAATTAATCATTCTTTGGAGAGAATAGAAACTCTACCTCCTGAAAGTAATTTGGTTTCATATTTAAGTAAAAAGTAATTTATTCTCCAAGTTTGCAAACTCACACAACTTGAGATATTATTCAGCAATGTTTAAATGCTTAGCCAGTTCCCCCATTTGTAGGACCTTTCTTCAACAATTGTCAGTCTTTTAAGGCTTCTTTTTACTTTTCTTTAAATTTCTCAAGACCTCTGTTGTCTGCAATCATCACAATTTTAGAAAACAAGCAGGAGGCTATTATCCTGTGAAAATTCTTTATTCTATTGACATTATCACTTAATTAAAAATCACTGATGGAAATGATCATTAACTTCATAAACTACTGTATTTTCGAGCTCCTTTTATAACAGCCCTTATCTAAAGACAGCATGGGAACTACCAGGCAGTAACAACTACTATATGATGACTCAGTACTGGACAATGTTAATGTATGTTTCTTTCAATGGGTCAGAAAAAAATGAAGGGATTAAAACTCTGTTTTCAGTGGTCTTTTTGCACGTTGACTTTAAAATCCTGGTAATAAATCAGCATAGAGAACAAGCCCCACTATTTGTATGTTGATGATTTCCAAAACAAATTCCACCAGGAATTCTAACAGTGTTTATTATCACCTTACTTTCATTAATTTTTATTTCCGTGTGCAAAGGTGGCACCATTTATCAACAAACAAATCTTTGTTTACTCGCTGATACTTAAATTCAGCTCTAAGTTAAACATTGTCCAAAATCTTATTTCAGTCCCATTAGATACTATCCTGAAATATCTATACCAAAGTGAGGATATCATTCAAAATCAAGAGTTTTTCAAGTAGACTGTGAAAGAGTTAGGAATTTTTAACATCTCATTAGATTGTAATTTATTTTCTGGCAGCAATTTCTAATAAATTTTTGTAAGTCTAAAATATTTTTCTACTTGTGGAGAATACAAGGTCCTTCTCTCCCTATTTCTCTTTAAGAAATTTCTTGGATTTTTAGAGAAAGAACATAATGTAAAAGAGACAGGTGATAACTTCATAGATTATTCTGTTACCTAGTTCTTCCACAACTGGGTAGAAGCAGTAGAAGTGCGCTTTTTTTTTAGGACTGCTCTGTCATTTTAGATGATAACTGTCACCCCTTCACTTTTAAAAAACCCAAGCAGTCCCTACTTATTCACAAATGTATGTTTTGTCCATGGGCTTTAAATCTTGCGCTAGTTTTCCAACTGTAGCTATTTCACAACCTTATTCTTGCTGAATCAAAATCTTTGTCAATCTGATAAAATATCTTGAAAAGACACAAAAACACCTCCTGAAGAAATCAAAAACTTCCATTAAATTTTATAATCCCATTTTCATAATCTCTTCAGTGAATATTCTGGTTTATGACAAAACACAGTCTTACGTATTTCAAAGCTTAAAAATTCAAAAAGGTATCCAATTCAATTATATTGTGGAAATAATCTTCATAATAACCTACATAAACTTCTTGGAAGGAAATCCATACTTGCATAAAATACCTCTCTTTCCCTTTCTTCTCAGTATTAACGTTAATGGAAAATCCAGTTTTGTTGCCAAAATATTAAAGTTTGGGTTTTCCTAACACAGCATGGAGACCATATTTTACATGACAATTCTATCAAATGTTTTTTATTAGACTACCTTTTTTGTGCAGTATCCCTTTAGTAATTTCTTTTGTTCATGTGAACTGGAAGGGTTACATCTGCACCTCAGGCCAGATTCTCTACCTTGAGTGTGGTGGTCGTGATGCCCAGATACACACCCTACAGTATGTTCTTAATATTTACTAGGGTGAAACCGCACCATGCTCTTTCCCCTTATGTATTTGACATTAAAAGTAATTGCAGGTGTATAGGGCAGGCAGGAAAGTAATTATAGTATGCTAAAATAGGTCCTGAAGTTTGGATGGTTCAAGAAGCAGTAGTGTGGGATGTATTAAAGAATTCGTCT
The DNA here is from genome assembly GCA_008658365.1 of Alca torda. Lineage (NCBI taxonomy): Eukaryota > Metazoa > Chordata > Aves > Charadriiformes > Alcidae > Alca > Alca torda. The sequence goes on from CM018101.1 coordinate 32,988,980, forward strand.
ATACTATAATGGAACTTACAGTATTAGACTACATTAAATTTTTATGTTTCCACACTCTATCCAGTTATTTCTGGTTTGTTTCTGTTCATTTGATGGTGCTATTCTTACATTTTTGTAGCGTAATTTAAAAAGATATTTGTAAATTCTAATCATATCCTCTGGGGCATTTAAATACTGCCCAGTTGTCTGTCAGCCACAGATCTTAAAAGCTTATGGTTTCTTCCATCATTCAAGTCTATTATTTTTTTTTCAAACACTGAAAAACAACATGGCCAAAACACACCCCTACAGGACCCTCCAGTTGAAATGATTAATAAGGGTTAACTGAAAGCAATTTTTCAAACTGTTGATGGATACAAACAGAGAGGGACTGGTGGAGGACTTTAAGCTTGGGGGCAGCCTTGGCTGTAGTGATCATAAGAAGACAGAGTTCAGGATCATGGGTAGTACACACAAAACACCCACAAGTAGGCTTGCAAGCTTGGACTTAAGGGAGAATAACTTTGACCTCTTCAAGAGACTGCTTGGAGAAATCCCGTGGGCTAGGGCTCTGGAAGGTAGTGGGGCTCAAGAGAGCTGGTTGATATTCAAATACCACTTCCTCCAAGCTTAGGATCGGTGCATCCCTAAGAGCAAGAACTCAGGCAAGGGAAGCAGGAGACCTGCATGGTTGAGCAGGGAGCTTCTGAAAAAGCTCAAGTGGAAGAAGGAAGTTTACAATACATGGAAGAAAGGACTGACCACTTGGGAAGATTACAAGAATGCCATCAGTGTCTGCAGGGCTGAAACGAGGAAAGCCAAGGCCTCCTTGGAATTAAAACTGGCAAGGGATATTAAGGTCAACAGGAAGGATTTCTTCAAGTATATTGGAGGCAAAAGGAAAACTAGAGAAAATGTGTGTCTGCTGTTGAATGAGACAGGAGCCATGATGACAGAGGATATGGAGAAGGCGAGTTTTTCCTTAAGTTTAGATGGAATTTCTTATTTTCCAGTTTGAGTCCATTGGCCCTTGTCCTGTCACTGGGCACCACCGAAAAGAGTCTGGCCCCATCCTCTTGACACCCACCCTTTAAGCATTTATAAGCATTGATGAGATCACAATATGAGAGATCACAATATTGAGATAACTGTTACACAATACATAACCTTTCAAAAGACACTGTAACTGTCCTATGTTTTGTTATCAGTTGGTAGAATGATAGAAAAAAACCAAACCAGTAATATCATAGTGCAAAGTCTAAGGGCGTGAGAAAAATCAGAATTAATTGTAGGTGTACACTGCACAAGCAATCACTTTTGTGAGTGCAGAATTCACAAGATACATCTATTTTATGATCCTTCTTATTGTAGTCTAGGTTATATCAAGAAACCTTTCTTCTGTCAATTCGGTTTATGGAGGTGTGCTACTGAGTATGAACAAATATATTTATAAAAAATTTTTTACTGCGTAGTCTGAAAAGACAATTTGAAGAGCTGGAAACTATATTGAAGTCAGTGGTATTTTAAGTTTTCGGGTACACTAGAATTAGTAAAAACTGGCATAACTGTGTTGACAAATTTTGACAGGTGGCATTCAATACTCTTAAAGCAGCCACTGAAAATGTCAAGCACTGCTGCAGGGCAGATTTCTTTTTTATTTAACTTTCTAAAATGTTGTTTTTTTGTTTGTTTTTGTGTTAATGAAGTCACATATTGAAAATAGTTGATCTGTAAACAAATGTTTTGGACAAATGAAATATGGTAGCTAAAAGGAAAAGTAAAAAGGTTCAGAGCCATGAAGTATAATGGTAACTGCTGCACATTATTCACAGCTGCCAGCTTTTATTTGTGTGTGTTTGTAGCTTCCAGTTAAACCAGTGCTTCAGAGCTCCCTCTGGAAAACTGGAATAATGCACTTCTAATACAGAGAGGTTGATGATTTGTTTTCTACAATATTACTTTACAGAATGTGTATGTCAAGGGCTAAGGTTCACTTCAAGCATGCAAGTGTGCGAGAAAATAGTTTTGAAGAACTCAAAGTTTATAAACAAGCAGGTCTGTTCTCATCTCACATCTTGCTTTGTTGCAATTAGCAGAGAAAATCCTGAAGTAAAAAAATACGTTAGTTATAAATATGTCTCATCACATAATTTTTGCTGAAGAATTACAACTATGGAAAAAAGCTGAAGTTTTATTGTGTATGTATTTGTTTTTGTGATGAACTACATTATTTGAATAACTACAAGATGCTCCTGGCAAATCACATTCAGAGAAAAGAAAATACGATCCTACAGTAAAAACATTTTTTAATACTATGTATTATTCTGTGTACTCTTCCATTGTGATCACCTCATGTATTAATGAGTGCTAAGGAGTTGGTCTGCAGGATCATGGCTGTATGATGGCTCATAACATTAGGACAACTTCTTAGCATTCTCGTGTCTCAAATCATGGAGGAACATATATAATGGTGGACTGTAGCACAAAATGGGGACATGTCCTGAAAGTGTGACATACAAGAATGTCATGTTGGGCATGGCTGTAGATGATGCAATGTGTGACATATCACTTTGTTCATTTATGATGATCACAGAATGGTCTAGAAGATTGAAACCGTTTTATCACATGTTCATTAGGACAACTAGAAACTAAAAATGGTATTTTATGGAGTTGCTCTCAACAGGGACTTGGAGATTGCTCTGCTTGAGAGCAAATGATCTGCAATTTGGAGGTTAGAAAAATGACTTGATGTTGTCTCAGGTCGCAACATTTCAAAATCTGTTCCAGGAATGTAGAAACTTACCTTTTAGTGGGGTGATTTATTTGTGGGAAATGTTTGCAAAAAGAAAGTTCATGATGTTATTGTAGCTAACAAAGAATCGAATGGGTATTTTGCATTTGTTTATGAAACAGATACAGAGCAACCAGGCTCACATCCTTGCTGTATCCAGTTCATTGTTCCTTGCTATGAAATGTAACTCTGAATCCCACGGAGAAGGAACGGAATTTGCATTTCCCTCATCCCTAACCTGTCCCTGTGGCTTTTGATGAGCAAATAAATCCTTCACACTCTCTCTGAACACACTTCAAAACCACTAAATTGCTGTGCAGCAGAATTCCTGTCTCGGGGATATCTCTCATTTATAGTTCATTATTTTTCACAGTGGAAAATTAAACATATCGCTATTTGTATCAATTGTACGTTTCAGGTACCTTATGACAGGAAAGTTTTTTTGTCCTTTTATCAGGGTAAAAGCCCTAGGTGTTTGTCATCATGTGATGAAGCCTGCTTGAAGACACTGTTAAGACGAAGGAAAGATTGCCTGTATCCACCTGGCACTAACTGACTAGATAAATGACATTTGAGCTGGAAAACAAAAAAAGGAATACGCAAACTTTTTCATGTAACGACTGTGAGCTTCACACTTCTTTAAGACATCTGGGGTAAAAGACCAGCAGGTAATAGAAACCCTGGTGACAGCTGCTAACTGGCCTGAGATGGGAAGAGAGTCACGGTGACCGTCCCAGATACACATCATCAGTGCATGCTGATTATCTAACATACAAAGTAATAGATAGCAAACCCAATAGTTCTTTGGTGAGGGACACACGTCCCCATGTGTCTAATGCTGTGTTGAGATGGAGCCATAGAGTATAAAGGCTGTCCACTTAGCCAGATTCAATGCACCAGCCATTAGCTGAGTGTCCTGTTCCTGGGACCCTGGTGCTGGGCCACAATCAATGGGTCCTGGTTCATGAGGATGTGAAGTGTGTGGACTGCCTGTAGAATACAAATGGTAGGAAAGAAACTGCAGAGCGTCAAATGTGTACATTACACTTAGGAAAATGACCTCTGATCAAGTCACTGGGCAGTGTCGTTATGCTCCCATGGCTGTACCACCAACACTCCCCATGACAGTCTTAGAGCAAAATAGCAAATAGTCTATTTTTCAGATATGCTTAGTCAGGGGTTTAACATCTACAAGGTGGGAGGTTCCAAAGCCTCTCTAGGCTACCTGTGCTGGAATTCAATCACCCTTACAATGAAAAATTTTTTCTAATATCTAGATGGTATTTCTTATGTTAGACTTTTTCATTTTAAATACTACCACTGTGCAATATTGGGCAGAGACTGTCTCTCTCTTCTCTGTGTCCTCTCACCAACTATCTGTAAACACCAACAAGGCCCCCCAGGCCTGTTCCTTCCCGGGATAAACAGATCGAGGTCTGCAGCCTTTTATCAGACTCCACATGCTCCAGACCCTAACCACTTTGGTGGCCTCCATGTGAGTTTCTTTACTAGGTCAGAGACTGTCCTGCCTATAGGAGCCTCAGACTGGGGGCAGCACACAAGTCCCAGTCAGCACCGAAGGATCCTTCCCCAAATTTAATGGCTGTGCCCTTGCTTATGAAGCCTGGGATGTGGTGATGGCTTCTTTGCTGTCTGGAGGTGTTACTGCTTGATGGCCAAACTGGTGTCCCTAGGGCCCCAAGGCCTTTTCTGTTGCTCCCAGCCAGTCACCCCTCACCTGTTATGCTGCAGGGTTTTTTTCCATCACAGGGGCTGGGCTTTACATTTGCTTCTGTTGAATACCTTCGTTAATACTTTGAGAAATTAAACAATCAGCACTTACTTTACATGGGAGACTGCACATAAATAGCATAGAATCATTTAGGTTGGAAAAGACCTTTAAGATGATGAGGTCCATCCATAAATATAAGACTGCCAAGTCTACCACTAAACCATGTCCCACGCATCTTTTAAATACCTCCAGGGATGGTGACTCAACCAGTTACCTGGGAAGCCTGTTCCAATTTAAACCTCCCCTGGCACAAATTGAGGACATTTCCTCTTGTCCTCTCACTTGCTACGTGGGAGAAGAGACCAACACCTCTCTACAACCTCCTTTCTGCTACTTGTAGAGAGCGATAAGGTCACCCCTCAGCCTCCTTTTCTCCAGACTAAACCCCAGTCCCCTCAGCCGCTCCTCATAGGACTTATTCTCTAGAGCCTGCACCAGATTCATTGCTCTTCTTCTTTTTGGTGCACTCCAGCACCTCAATGTCTTTCTTGTAGTGAGGGGCCCAAAACAGAACACAGTACTTGAGGTGGAATCTCACCAATATCGAATACAAAGGGACAGTCACTTCCCTAGTCCTGCTGGCCACACTGCTTCTGATACAAGCCAGGATGCTATTGGTCTTCTTGGACACCTGGGCACACTGCTGGATTGTATTCCGCCAACTGTCAACCTAGGGACAGGTTGACCCAGGTCCTTTTCCGCCAGGCAGCTTTCCAGCCACTCTTCCCCAAACCTGTAGCGTTGCATGGGGCTGCTGTGACCCAAGTGCAGGACCTGGCAGTTGGCCTTGTTGAATCTCATTGGCCTCAGCCCGTCGATTTTGCCTGAACAGATCCCTCTGTAGAGCCTTCTTACTCTCAAGGAGATCAACACTCATGCCCAACTTGGTGTCACCTGCAAACTTACTGAGGGTACATTCGGTCCCCTTGTCCAGATCATTGATGAAGATATTAAACAGAACTGGCCCCAGTACTGATCCCTGGGGAATACCACTTGTGACTGGGCGTTAATTGGATTTGACTTCATTCACCACAACTCTTTGGGCCCAGCCACCCAGGCAGTTTTTCACCCAGGGAAGTGTACATCCATCATTACATTCTTTTAATAATGATTTAATAACCATCACATTCTTGTTAATAATACTGTAACAGTACGCTCTTCCTGAGGTATATATGCATATCTTATATCTGCTCACAAGTCTGACCATTCAAATAACATACATTACACCACAAAACAATGAGTACTTCATGGATTGTTAGCTTTTCATTAAAATTTACCAACTATCTAACAATAAGTGATGCCTCCTGATTTTATATTGTTCACAGAATTTACTAACTTACTTAAATTATTCCTAAGAGGAATAAATATTAAATTTTTGGCAACAAGTAAAGAAAAACAATTGTTATTCTGTATAAAGTTATTATGCAGGACTTGAACTCCTCTGTGACTCCTGAGAGTAGACACTGATTTTAATGTCTGTAGAAATTTTACCAGCCTGGATCTTAAAATATCAAATTTAGATGCAAGCTTTTTCACAGATAATATGTTCCAAGAGAATGTAAATCTGAAAACAAATAGTGGCTGTCACAAAGTGCATTCTGCAGTATTATATCATAACTGTAAATTAATAAATCGTGGGAAATAGATTTCGATAAAAAAGTATCATGTATGTACTTTTTTAGATGTGTTCACGCAGACAGAAATTGACAGAACAAGTGGCAAATGCTGTGCTTTAGCTTTTAATGACAAAGAACACATAGAAACTAGTGAAATAAATGTCTCCACACTTCACTTACATGATTTAATAACACCTTGACCTGCACTAGAAACCAACAACAGATGTCTGAAAAGTATTTTCCACTATCAATCCACAAGTTCTATTGTACCTATCAAGGAAGTAAATGGCAAGAAAGCTTTCAGGGGGGAAGGTAGGGGGAGGGGGGTGGCAAGAAAGAGAAAGGGAGAGAGAGTTACAACACAATATAACAGAACTGTTCGCTGGAAACTGAAACAGCAAATTTTCCGTCAGAACCCTACAAATAAGAAATGTTAGATCATTCCCGTGTCACAAAACAAAGAAAGAATTCAGAGTTCCTGGGTGCAAGAGGAAGAGTAAATTGCTTTGCAGTTATTCCTGTAAACTGTATATAAACCTTTTTCCTTCCTGGAAAACTTAAAATACTTGTAAAACACACTTACAAAAAATGCCTGGGAAGATTGTTTATAGTGTTCTTACACACATTCTGTGCCAACTTTTTTGTAGAGATCACACTGAAGAAAGCAAGCTGCTGGTGTGAACGACACTGCTGTAGATTTGATTCTGATTCACTGTATGATCTGACCAGACTACTTGAAATTTGTATGTATCCTACAAAAAGCTCATGAGCAGTTTGCTTTCACTGGGAAAAATCGCTTTTTTCATTAATACCTCCTATGAAGCTACATAATTAAATATCAATGGGGGATGATGATGCTAAAATCTGACCATGGCTGAAGTTAGCACTATGTTCTATTTTGAAATGAACAATTTTTTTTTTTTTTTTAATTACAAAAATGCTTTTATTTCCTTTATGGAGAACAAAGCTCCAATTCATTTACTAAGTGCTATTGTGAAAAGAGAGGCAATGTGGTCCCAAAATTACAGTACAGGAGAGCTGCATTCCTTACTTTGCCACTGATATATCATTCAGTATTAGACAAATTATATCTTTTTCTTTAAGTCTCCTCGTTAAACTGTTAAACTCATTGAGCACCTGTTCAATGACTTCAAAGATCAATAGTCATGAAATGCTTTCCATTTATAAACATACAAAAGTATTGCAGTTATATTTTGTCAATACAGGGAGAATTTTTTCCTCCCGAGTTTTCTTCATTTATGAGAGCAATCTCATAAAACAGACACAGTCTAAAGAATACTTTTAAATATTTCCATTGTCATGGAGTTTGCAGAGAAAACACTTAATGAACAGGCAATGACATTCATATCTGTGGAAGACTCAGTAGCATGTTTACAGGGGAAAAGAAGACCATGAAGTCTGACACATATTACAAATTTGAGATGAGAAGTAGCACAAACCTTAGAACGAAGGGGTAACCTTCTTAGGGGCAACCATAAGAAGATGGTGTAGAGGGTGACCGCTTTTTTGTGCAGTTGCTTATTAATCCACTGCAGTACTTTTGTGCTACTGAATGAGAAGAAACTCAATCACACAAATTTAGGACACTTCGTGTCTTCTTAATTAGAGACAGGGCAGTAAGCATAATGTAAAATGACTGAATAATGTGTAGACTATTGCACGGAGATGACTCATCCTTATCTCAAGCCACAAACATTTATAAAAATAAATGAGAGCTTAAATGATCCAAGTACATAAAAAAACCCAACCAAACAAAAAAAAAGATAAAAATGCAAACACTACTACTATACCATGATCCAGGTCAACAAGTTTCTGCAATACATCCATGTGCAAACACACACATCTGTCTTCACACAAATAGTACTTGTGTAAGTGAAAACGAAAATAGCTTTTTTGTTCTGTTTTCATCTATTTGACTTTAAAAAGCTATGACCTCAAAATTTCTTGTTATTCCTTGTCATTCTTCATATTTACATCATTTAGGTGTTTTTCCTGAGTTCACTCTGCCATGATTCCTTCATACAATGAGTTTTTGGACATTTTAATTGTATACCCACAAGCTAGCCTATGTTGATTTTAGATATCAAATTAATAGATCTGATTTTCAAACACAACAGTTCTTTCAGCATGTTTTGCACCACTGGCAGGGTTTTCATGGAGTTATTCTGATTTATTAGTTCTACTTTAATTTCCTCAGGAACTGCCACAATGTGCAATTTTACAGATAGCCACCTCCTTCCAAATGCTCTATCAAAGATTCCCTTACCATAGAAGATTTCAGCTGTCCCTTTCTCAAAATCTTAAATTAATCAGTTTGGCCATTACCAGTTCCAAATTGAAAACAGTTGGATTTAAGGCTCTCATTAAATGAAGGGATTTTGATGACACAATTTTTGGGTGCTATCATTTAAATACATAGTTTGCATATCTAATGGTTAGATTTCTTATATGATCTTTCACATGCTTTTAGTACGTTTTTTTAATATTTTCTTCTATTTATTGTGGAGCCATTGTAGTGAGCTTTCATTTGAGCTGCTACAACCTGAGAGTATCTCTATCTATCTGTCATTTTCAAAGTTTCTAGAGTAACTTCTTCAGATTTTCAAAATTTTTGTTTGTTGGTTTTTGGTTTTTTGTTTGTTTTGGATTTTGTTTGTTCGCTTTGTTTTGTTTTGTTTTTAAAAACCCCTTCATTTCTAATATAATTCTGAAAATTGATAGCCTAACTGATACAAGGTGACTAAAATGAAAAGCCAAAATACTACATTATCAGATGGTTTTTAGGTCTTCTGTATTCCCCTTCCCAATGATGTCCCAGCCAAGACCTAATTCCCTCTCCCATTTTATATGTTGTGAAGTAGTCTTTCTTGAGTACTTGAGAAAGACTGCTGGAAGGTTAGTGTTAAGACCTAACAACTCTTATGTGAACCTCAGAAAAGCTGAGCAGTTTTCCAAGGAAATTACTATCGGTGAATTTAAACCTGTCTAGTATTAGGATCACAGAAATGTAATTCAGCAATTGTAAGTCAGCAATTAAAATTCTAGGTATATGTAGAATCAGTATCAGGCATGAAAGATGTGCTATCTAAGCGCTTCTATTAGGAACATGAATAATTAGCTGCTTCATAGTGTTATACACATATCCTGTGCTTTTATTTTAAATAATTTTGGGCACTAGATATGTGGAAATACAATACTTTTAATATATCTTCATAATGTAGAACAAAGCACTCCCCTTTTCTGGTGTATTTCAGATACAGAGCAGTAATACAAATATCAGCACAACATTAAACAATAATTTCTCGCTCAACCATTTGTTTCTCTAACTCTCTCTTTGTTCACATTTTGTCTGCAAAACACACAAACAGGTAAGATCATAAGGTGCGAGACAACTGCACACCCTAGACAATAATAAGAACAAAGGAAAGATGAATCAAAGAGCAGCACCCACTCTGCTGCTGCCCTCTCCCTCACTTTTTCCCTGGAAGTCTCTATTTGACTTTCTTCACTCTGCTTCCTTCTGTCTCACACCCTCCTTTTTGATGCTCCTCTCTTGTTTCAGAAGTATTCCTTGCTCAGTCCCAGAAAGGTAACATGACTCCTGAAGAGGATGTCAAATACATTGGTAGGTACTTTATGAATGCAAAATTATGACTAAGAATTAGGAGATTGTGCTTTTCAAATAAAAAAATTACATGTAGGTAGGATCTCACCCAAAAAATATCACTCTCCTCCCCCATAGTCTGGCTTAGGAAACAGAGCCTATGATGTGAGTTTTCAACATTTTCCTCATGTACCTGTCTCACTGGGGTCTCTTCCATAGTGTGAGAGAGTTTTGCTTAGAGTTTAACCAGCTGCCCCCGTTGTTCCTTGTGATCCAATGTTTATATCACATAAAACAAATAAAGCCATAAATAGATAAAAACCCAACCACGATTATGAAAACACATTGTGTCAGTGGAACTGAGAGCCATGGATGTAACATTACATTGTGTTTCCTATAGTAACAAACATTTTAATTAGAAGATCATTTTGCTATGAAATTTTACAATTATGACCCATAATTACTCTGCCTACTTCTGTCTTCCATCCAGTATTCTATAAAAATAGTGCTCATTTTTAATGGATTACCTCAGACATTCCTCTTATTTCTTCAAATGTCTGCTATACATTCTGTTTATAGAAAGAGGTATATTATTAAAAAAGTGTTGGTTTGTTCTGGGTTTTTTTTTGCTGAAGGGAGTCAAGGGTTATAGTTAATACACAGGAATGGTTGCTCTTCTCACCCCATCACAGTCATCTCATATATCACTAGTGACTTTGGGCACATTTTTCTTGAAACGGAAAGATGCATGGTGTATGATTGATTTCCAATTCTTTCAGATGATACAGTGACAAATAAGAAGCCAGAGCAATTTAGTCTGAGGTGTCTGTTAAATATCATAGGATCTAACTTGTTAGAGAACCAGCCCGTTTCCACCTATCTAATACCTAAATTTATCTTCACACAGTGTTCGTATTAGTAGGAAACAATATGACATAAATGTGCATTACCAATTAACAAATGAAGGTTCTTTGTATTTTTAGTATCACAGCAAACCAATACTGTGCTGAAATTTCAATGTTGAAATGTGTATGAGTATTCTCTAAATTTGATAAAGCGTAACATGGCTAAAATTTCCAAAAAAACCTTTCTGGGAAGATTATGGTATAATAAAATAATTATTGTTTTCAATGTTTTCTAATGTATTCTCATTTTTTAAGACACTGTGACTAACAACATTTCAATTAATAAGTATTTCACTGCTTGTAAGTAAGCTTAAAACACTTTTTACACAATAAAATGTATACAAAGTCTTCCTCCAAGAAGATGTAATGCTTCTTCACACTATAAAAAGATACGAAGTTGTACCATCTTTATGGACACAAAATACAAGTCAGACTCTAAAATTTGTAATCAGATACATCAAACACTGCTTCAGCACATTGTCAGAAGCTTCATGATCCTGACATTCAGAAAATAGCCTTTCAATAAGCAAAAATAATTTATGAAAGTTCCTAGTTCAACTAAAATAAATGTCTAAGTATTCTTAATAAAGTTTCATGGTAAAAAAAACAAAACCAAACCAAACCAAACCAAACCAAACCAAAACAAAACTATATCAGACCAGAATTCAAACCTTCAAACCCATCCACAAAAGGACACTTTTGCACATGCGTTAATGACAAACGCTGCCCATCTGTTTCAGACATTCACAATAATAAAGAGAGGTGCAATCTGAAAAAAATCTCACCAAACTGTTTGCAAGGTAAAAAAACAATCCATAAGAGGCAGAATCTCAAACATCTGGAGCATAAATTCCATGCTGTTATCTGGAAAATTTAACAGATACTTTATGGGATCCATATGTACCAAGAATTTTTTTTTTTTTTTGCTGAGCTGGCCACAAACACACACTTGGTGCTTGATGCCAGTTTAATAAGTGTGTGCAGATGGGTGAAACTGAGTATATTTCAGTGGATTGGAAATGGAGGGAAGAACTAAGCGGAGATGGTGCTTTCCTGTTAATTCCCTACTCATTTGTTTCTGTATGCAGAGCAAAGAAGGACGTATCCAAACAAAACACTGAATGTCTGAAGTCATTTAGGTCACCCATTTTTTTTAATTAATATGCGTAATGTATATGCATGTTCTGCCTGCTTGCAGACAAACAGCTAACACCAATGGGATCAAAATGAGATAGGGGGCAATATTCAGCTACGGACATTACACATTTTGTTTTTATCTAATCACAGAATCACAGAATGATAGGGGTTGGAAGGAACCTCTGGAGATCATCTAGTCCAACCCCCCTGCCAAAGAAGGTTCACCTAGAGCAGGTTGCAAACGAACACGTCCAGGCAGGTTTTGAATGTCTCCAGAGAAGGAGACTCCACCACCTCTCTGGGCAGCCTGGGCACCACTGAAAAGAGCCTAGCCCCATCCTCCTGACACCCATCCTGTAAGGATTTATAAGCATTGATAAGATCCCCCCTCAGTCTTCTTTTTTCCAGACTAAAGAGACCCAAGTCCCTCAGCCTTTCTTCATAAGAGAGGTGTTCCAGTCCCCCAGTCATCTTGATAGCCCTTTGCTGTACCCTCTCCAGCAGTACCCTGTCCTTCTCGAGCTGGGGAGCCCAGAACTGAATGGAATGCTCCAGGTATGGCCCCACCAGGGCAGAGTAGAGGGGGAGGATGACCTCCCTTGACCTGCTGGCCACACTCTTCTTGATGCACCCCAGGATGCCATTGGTCTTCTTGGACACCAGGGCACATTGCTGGCTTATAGTCATCCTGTTGTACACCAGGACTCCCAGGTCTCTTTCCACAGAGCTGCTCTCCAGCAGGTCAGCCCCCAACCTGTACTGGTGCAGGGGGTTATTCCTCCCCAGGTGCAGCACCCTACACTTGCCCTTGTTGAATTTCATAATGCTTCTCTCCACCCAACTCTCCCGCCTGTCTAGGTCTCTCTGTATGGTGGCACAGCTTTCTGGTGCGTCAGCCACCCCTCCCAGCTTTGTGTCATCAGCAAACTTGCTGAGAGTGCACTCTATCCCTTCATCCAGGTCCTTGATGAATATATTGATCAGTACTGGACCCAGTACGGAGCCCTGGGGAACACCACTTGTCACTGACCTCCAACTAGACTCTGTGTCAAATCATGACTCTCTGAGCTCTGTCTTTCAACCAGTTTTTGGTTGGAACGGACAATCCACTGTCCGTTCACCTAACCCACATTTCCAAAGCTTCCTTATGAGGATGCTGTGGGAGACGGTGTCAAAAGCCTTGCTGAAGTCAAGGTAGACAACATCCACTGCCCTCCCCTCATCTATCCATCCAGCCACGGCATCATAGAAGGCTATCAGGTTAGTCAGACATGATTTCCCCTTGGTGACTACTTCTCATAGCTTTCTTTTCCTCCACATGCTTTGAGATGACTCCCAGAACGAGCTGTTCCATCATCTTTCCAGGGATGGAGGTGAGGCTGACTGGTGTGTAGTTCCCTGTGTCCTCCTCCTTGCCCTTTTTGGAGACTGGAGTGACATTGGCTTTCCTCCAGTCCTCAGGCACCTCACCTGTTTTCCAGGACCTTTCAAAGATGATGGGGAGCAGCTCAGCAGTGACATCTGCCAGCTCCCTCAGCACTCGCGGGTGCATCCCATCAGGACCCATGGACTTGTGGATATCCAGTTTACTTAATTGATCTCTCCCTTGATCCTCCTCAACCAAGGGGAAGTCCTCCTTCCTCCAGATTTTCCCTGTCACCTGGAAAGTCTTGGACTCCTGAGGGCTGGGACGATCAGTAATGACTGAAGCAAATAATTTGACTAGCCTGTTCTAGGTAGGTGCTCCCCCTTTCCTTACACTGTTGTGTGGATTAAACAACCAGTTCAGCCACCTGTTTTGTGCAGATACAATTATCTGATTACTGAACTTCAAAGTGAACCAGTGCAAGACTCCAGGAAACTGGAGGAAAACCTTCTTCTACAAAGCTTCTTTTAACAGTAGGATTTTCTAAGAGATCTACGTGATACGTAGAAAAGGAGTGTACATATATGCATGTATCTTACACAAAATGAAGGTTAAACTCCACATTTGGTTCAAGAAAACCTCTCTTCAACAATCAAGACATTTTAAAAAATGAAGTATCTGAAATTCTTACAAATTCATCCACCATGACCTCCAGGAATCCAATCTAGGAATATTCTGAATGCATAGATAATAGCTTAATTTTTGCTTTCTCTATTAATTTTTCCCAATATACTTTATTTCACATATTTAAGCACATTTTGCATAATATAAAGGTACTCTTATTTTATGCAAACCATGGTTAAGGTCCACATTCAAAACTCAGAAACTGCAGTCATTACTATTTTGTTCATCGAGGTTCAAGTGCAGAGAGAAAGAACTCACACATAGAACTCATGCTTTTACATTCACAGTGGGTTTTCTCTGGAAGTAGATACTGTGGCTGTGATAACTTTCCCATTTAGCCACTTCTCCCATTTTAGCATTTTTGATAAGTGAAGGCAAAATCTAGTTTTATGACCTCACAAGTCATTTCTTAACATCATATACATAAGAGGAAAAGTGATGACAAATGTCTCCAACTATCCATTTTCTTTTTCCCTTGTGTGAAACTCCTATAAATATGGTTCTTAAACAATTGGCTGTGGGGGGAGGAAATCCAGCTTGTTAAAAAAGCACAAGCAAAGTAAAGAATAAACAGGTGTTATGAAAGGTTAGGCTGTACTTGTGCATTCTTTTTTGTTACTGGAATATATATTCATTGAAATTTATTGAATGCACTGAGCAGCTCTATGTAATAGATTGTTCACAATCCATCAAACGTTACTTAGATGGAGGTAATTCAGCTTTGAAAATATGTATGTAAAGCATCCAATATTCTCACATTTGTTAACATCTTCCATTAAATCATGTGTAATTAAGACTTGTTGAATTTGTAAATGAACTTACTAATTTACAATGCATAATAGAGGATGTTCATCACCACTAGTGGTTCAGCTGTCCCTCTGATCTTGTGTCCTCTAGTCAATGGAAACCTGTAAAAGCAGCTTTATACACAGCAATAGTGGCAATCTGCCACACTTGCTTGCCTCTGCAATTATTTCCAAGAGAAGTAAGGTCCCTGCAGTCCCATGATCTGTGTTTTCAGTTGAGATGAAAAGAAATAGATGAAAATGTGGCATAATTCCCCCTTACAGCCTGCACAGCTATTTTTGACAGCCAAACACATGATGAGTTAATACCTTCACCCTCTTCAGACCTGCTACAAGCTCCAATTTTTATAAACAAATATACTGAGCTCCCTAAGGATACTTATACTAGAGTTAAATTCACATGAACACAGTATGTGTCACACTCAACTATTTCTTTACAACTGTGTTTTTAATTCTCAAAGCATGAAATGTAGAACTAGCTAAACACATTTTACACTAAAATGAAGTTTATGGATTTTTTTTTTCTGCTATGGAAACAATCAAGTGGTCAAATAGATCATGTCTTCACTCGTTGTGTAACCTATAAACCCAGTTGTCTGCACAAACAGCGTAGAAATAGGCTAGTCCAATTGGATATTCATAAAAAGCTCCAGATAACCTATTTTTTTTTTCCATTTTGTCACCTTCTTCAGATATAGGAATAAAAAACAAAACAAACCAAAACAAAACAAAACAGAAAGGCCTTGAATTATAACATGTTTACTCATAAAGAATTGACATTAACACAATTTGCAAGCATTCACTACTGTGAAAGCTTAAGATATTATCTACAGATTATCTGCTTTACTTTTTACCATATAAAACAAAAAGTTATGAACATTTTTTCCCACAATCAATATATACACAATCAGTATCATTTCAATAATTTAAAGAATATGCTGTGCTAAAAGGAGACCATCACATGTTCTTAAAATGATACAGATAAATACCCTTGCATTTTCTTTCTTCCAACCTTTTTCTCCTATTTGAAAGTCCCAACAAGAATGAAGTCAAATGGCCGTATTTTGGGAGATGGAAAAATCAGATCAAAATGGATATTTCAGCACTCTTGAAGTGCATCTTTCTAACTGATGACATGTTTCTATGTGATGCATTACAGAATAATGGCCATTACTGATGGCCAGTTATCCTTCTAGGTACAAAACTTATTAAAAAAAAAAAAAAATTGCTTAACAGTCCAGAAAACTCTTCTGTATTGCAGTCACGCATAGAAAATTACATCAGTGATGGAACTATTAAAGTAGAGCCTTCTAGCCAGTCAAGTGTCAACATTGTCAGGTATGCATTTCTCAATTAAGCAGCTACTCTCCTTTGAAAGTTCACAGTTTTCTGAATAAGAATTGTGAAGTGACTTAACCAGTTGCCCTGTTAAATGGTGCAAGTGATCACTCTCACATTGTGTTTTATATCGTTTTCCAACAATAGTAATTGCTACCTAACAGTCAAAATAGAATAAAAACATTATTTTAGGTTTTCCACCAAGAATAATTCAATCATATAAATAAGAATATGTCCAAAATTTGAATAGAAATTCTCTACCAATAAAATTATGTTACAGTTTAACCCTGGTAGGCAGTGGGATGGGGAAGACAGTCACAAGGGTAAAAGTGAGAAAACTCGTGGATTGGGCTAAAGACAGTTTAATAGGCAAAGAAAAAACTGTGCATGCAAGCAAAGGAAAATAAGGAATTCATTCACTACTTCCTACAGATAGGCAGGGATTTAGCCATCTCCAGGAAAACAGGGGTCCATTACATATAATGGTGACTGGGGAAGACAAACACCATAATTTTGAAACTCCTTTTCCTTCTTCTCTTCACCAGCTTTATATACTGAGCACCACATCATATAGGATATGCCTTTAGTCAGTTGAGATCAGCTGTCCCAGATGTGTCATCTCCTGTTCTTGTACACCCCCAACCTACTCGTTGGAAGAGGAGAAGGTCTTGACACTGTGTAAGCACCATTCAGCAATAACTAAAACACTAGTTCGTTAAAAACACTGTTTTCATCACAAATATAAGACATAGCCGCATACAAATGACTATGAAGAAAATTAACTTTATCCAGCCCAAAACAATACAATTATCAATAAATGTTAAAGATTTTTAAAGATTCAAGGCCAGATTGTATGGGAATCTGAGTAACCTGGTCTAGTGTGTCCCTTTCCATGGCAGGGCAGTTGGAAAAAAGATGATCTTGAAGGTCCCTTCTGAACCAAACCATTCTATGTTTCTGTGATATTGGGACTCAATGAATCATCAATAAATTTGTTATTAAAAACAAGTTATACTTCAGTTATACCTTTCATTTACCACTGTGAGTTAGTCTTATAATTAACTTCTACCCAATCAAGTCTTACACTATTTAAAGACTGCCTACTTTGCCTCAGTCTTTAGCAGTGGAACTAGCTGTTCCCTGGGCACCCAGCCTCATGAGATAGGAGACAGGGAAGGGAAGCTGAATGAGGTCATCACAATTAAAGAAGAAGTGATCAGTGACCTGCTACACTGCTTGGATGCACACAAGTCTATGGGACCAGATGGGTTACCTCCAAGAGTGCTGAAAGAGTTGGCAGATGTGCTCACCGAGCCACTTTCCATTATCCACCTGAAGTCATGGCTAACTGGGGAGGTCCCAATGGACTGGAGGGGTAGCAAATGGAGCACCCATCTACAAAAAAGGTAGAAAGGAGGATCCAGGAAACTATAGACCTGTTAGTCTGACCTCGGTAACAGGGAAGGTCATGGAGCAAATCATCTTGAGTGCCATTACAGGTCATATAATGGACAAGCAGGGGATCAGGCCTAGTCAGCACGGGTTTATGAAAGGCGGGTCCTGCCTGACGAACCTGATCTCCTTCTATGACAAGATGACCCAATTATTGGACGAGGGAAAGGCTGTGGACATTGACTACCTGGACTTTCGAAAAACATTTGACACTGTGCCCCATGGAATTCTCATGGAAAAACTGGTGGCTCATGGCCTGGATGAGCATACAATCTGCTGGATCAAGCACTGGCTGGATGGGCGGTCCCAAAGAGTGGTGGTCAATGGAGTTAAATCCAGCTGGCAACCGGTCACAAGTGGTGTCCCTCAGGGCTCAGTGTTGGGACCGTTTCTCTTTAACATCTTTATTGATGATCTTGATAAGGACATAGAGTGTATCATCAGCAAGTTTGCAGATGACACCAAGCTAAGCAGGAGTGTTGATGTACATGAGGATAGGGAGGCTCTACAGAGAGACTTGGATAGATTAGACCGATGGGCCAATGCTAATGGAATGAGCTGCAACAAGGCCAAGTGCCGGGTCCTGCACTTGGGCCACAACAACCCCATGCATCGCTACAGGCTTGGGGAAGCGTGGCTGGAGAGCTGCCTGGCAGAAGAGGACCTGGGGGTTCTCATTGACAAGCGGCTGAATATGAGCCAGCACTGTGCTCAGGTGGCCAAGAAAGCCAATGGCATCCTGGCTTGTATTAGAAATAGTGTGACCAGTAGAAGGAGGGAGGTGATTGTCCCCCTGTACTCAGCACTGGTGAGGCCACACCTTGAGTATTGTGCCCAGTTTTGGGCACCACAATACAAGCGATATATCGAGGTGCTGGAGCGAGTGCAGAGGAGGGCAACGAAGCTGGTGAAGGGCCTGCAGAATAAATCTTATAAGGAGCGATTGAAGGAGCTGGGAGTGTTTAGTTTGAGGAAGAGGAGGCTGAGGGGAGACCTCATCGCTCTCTACAACTGCTTGAAAGGACATTGTAGAGAGCTTGGTGCTGGTCTCTTCTCACAGGTAATTAGCAATAGAACAAGGGGGAATGGCTTCAAGCTGCAGCAGGGTAGGTTTAGGCTGGACATTAGGAAAAAATTCTTCCCAGAAAGAGTGGTCAGACACTGCTGTCGGCGCGGAAGCTTCGGACAATAACACGCAGACCAATGTGATCAGGTTAATGCCACTTTATTGTGCAGATAGCTCAGTTATTATAGGTATTTTAGTTCCGTATACTACGAAGACAAATTCTTGATTGGTTACTCAAATTAAGCAAATCATACATGGTATAATATAATTGGTTAAAATCATTTGCGCACACAAACGTCCCCCCCCTCCTTTAACTTGCTTTTTGCTCCGCTTTTCCCATCACTTGCTTCCCCATATTTCGTTTGTCTCAGCATTCTCAAATTGCAACAATGTTCCTCTCATAACTTTCAAGGCCTGTTACAGACTACACTGTTGTTAACAAATCTTCGGTGCTTGGAATGTTCACAGGGTGCCCATTTTGTGCAAAAAATCCTTCCACACACTGGAATAGGCTGCCCAGGGAGGTGGTGGAGTCACCATCCCTGAATGTGTTTAAGAGTTGTTTAGATGTGGTGTTAAGGGATATGGTGTAGGGGAGAACTTTGTAGAGTGGGGTTGATGTTTGGACTTGATGATCCCGAGGGTCTCTTCCAACATATGATTCTATGACTGGTACATTTAATAATATTCTGCTATCCAATATAACATTAGGGCTCACTGTGGTGATGGCCAACAGAGATGACCATGTAGATATAATAAACTCATACAAAGATTGTAAATGTTTACTAACATGAATTATCCTTTGAGATCAGTAAGAAAACCCAGAAAAATACAGACAAGAATATGCTCATATGTGTTTCAGGAGTGGGCCATATAAAAAAGCCCACAACCACCTACATTTCATGGATATTTTTTTACAGATCTACAAATAACAGTTTTCTTCAGTTTCTAGTTGGGCACAGCCATTTCCATAGTGTCTAAGCAGATATACATGTACTCAGCAGCACTGCAGAAAGGGACCTAGGTGTGCTGGTTGACAGCAGGCTTAATATGAGTCAGCAGTGTGCCCTGGGAGCCAGGAGGGCATACCACATTCTGGGGTGCATCAAACAGTATAACCATCTGGTCAAACGCAGTGATTATCCCGCTGTATTCAGCCTTCGTGTGGCCCCACCTTGAGTACAGTTCTGGGGCCCACCATTTAAGAAGGATGTTAAGGTACTCGAAGTATTTTTACATAGGAGTTAGCAAGGCTCATTGAAAAACCTTTAAACTAGACTTGAATGGGGCAAGGGATAAAACCAGGCTCACTAGAGATAAGTTTGGGGGCAGTATACCAATGTTTGAGGAACAGTGTGCTAGCGAAGTTCTTCAGTCTGCCATCTCAGCAGAGGTAGGGGATGGAGATTCATGAGGTAGCAAAGACACAGGGGTTATTGATGTGTTAGAAACCACAGAAGAACTTGAGAACAGTCACATAGGAACTAGGGCTTCTTCCCCAAAAAAGGTGGCAGGATCAATAGCCCAACTGAAGTGCATCTACACCAATGCACACATCATGGGCAACAAATAGGAGGAGCTGAAAGCAACTGTGCAGCTGGAAAACTGTGATATAGTTGCGATCATGGAATCATGGTGGGATAACTCACCAACTGGAGTGCTGCAATAGATGTCTATAAAACTCTTCAGAAGGAATAGGCAAGGAAGGTGAAGTGGTGGGGTAGCCCCTCTGTGTTAGGCAGTGTCTTGACTGTGTAGAGCCTGATGATGGTGACAATAGTGTTGAGTGTTTATGGATAAGAATCAGGGGAAAGGCCAACAAAGCAGATACCATGGTGTAACTCTGTTATAGACCACCCAACCAGGATGAAGAGACAGATGAAATATTCTATAAGCAGCTCAGAGAAGTCTCACAATCACTAGCCCTTGTTCTCATGGGGGACTTCAGCTTACCATATGTCTTCTGGAAATAAAATACAAGGGAGAGAAAACAGCCCAGGAGGTTCCTGGGGTGTGTGGAAGGTAACTTCCTGACACAGATAGTGAGAGAACCAACTAGGGAAGGTGCCCAACTGGACCTGTTGTTTGTGAACAGAGGACTTGTGGGTGATGTGGTGGCTCAAGGCTCTCTTGCGCACAGTGATCATGAAATGATAGAGTTTTCAGTTGTTGAAGAAGGAAGGAGCAGGGTCAGCAGAACTGGTACCTTGGAGGTCTGGATGGCACATTTTGATCTGTTTATGCAATTGGTCGACAGAGCCCTTTGGGAGGTAGTCCAGGAGGGGAAAGGAACCCAGGAAGGCTGGACATTCTTCAAGAAGGAAATCTTAAAGGCACGGGAGGAGGCTGTCCCCACGTGCTGAAAGCTTAACCAGCTGGAAAGAAGACAGGCCTGGTTAAACAGAAAGGTTTGCCTGGAACTCAGGGGAAAAAAGAGAATTTGTGATCTTAGGAAGAAGGAGCAGGCAACTCAGGAGGACTACAAAGATGAGGTTATTCAAGGAGGAAATTAGAAGGGCCAAAGCCCAACTAGAACTTAATATGCCATGAAAGACAACAAAAAAAATGTTTCTATAAGCTATATACAATAAAAAAATCTATAAAAAATGTTCATTAGCAACACAAGGACAAGAGTTAATGAGAATCTCCATCCTTGATTGGATGTGTGGGGAAACATAATGACAAAGGCTGAGGAAAAGCCTGAAGTACTTAATGCCTTCTTTGCCTCTGTCTTTAATGGTATGACCATTTCTTCAAGGGGAACCCAGCTCTCTGAGCTGGAAGATAGAAACAGGAAACAGACAGAAGCCCCCATAATCCAAGGGGAAATGGTTAATGACCTGCTACACCACTTAGACATAAACAAGTCTAGGGGGCCAGATGGGAACCATCCAAGGTACTGAGGGAGCTGGCAGAAGTACTCACCAAGGCACTTTCCATCATTTATCATCAGTCCTGGTTAATCAGGGAGGTCCTAGTTCATTGGAAGTTAGCACATGTCATGCCCAAGAAGGGTTGGAAGGAGGATCCAGGGAAGTAAATGTCCTCAGTGCCGGGGAAGGTTATGGAGCAGGTCCTCTTGAGTCTATCACATGGCACATACAGGACAAGCAGGTGATCAGGCCCAGTCAGCCTGGGTTTCTGAAAGGCAAGACCTGCTTGACTAACCTCATCTTCTTCTAGGATAAGGTGACTTGTTTAGTGGATGAGGAAAAGGCTGTGGATGTTGTTCACCTGAACCTGTCTGTGAAGCCTTTGACACCATTTCACACAGCAGTCTCCTGGTTGCTCATGGTTTGGGTGGGTGTACACTTCCCTGGGTGAAAAACTGCCTGGGTGGCTGGGCCCAAAGAGTTGTGGTGAATGAAGTCAAATCCAATTAACGCCCAGTCACAAGTGGTATTCCCCAGGGATCAGTACTGGGGCCAGTTCTGTTTAATATCTTCATCAATGATCTGGACAAGGGGACCGAATGTACCCTCAGTAAGTTTGCAGGTTGACACCAAGTTGGGCATGAGTGTTGATCTCCTTGAGAGTAAGAAGGCTCTACAGAGGGATCTGTTCAGGCAAAATCGACGGGCTGAGGCCAATGAGATTCAACAAG
Organism: Alca torda; assembly: GCA_008658365.1. NCBI lineage: Eukaryota > Metazoa > Chordata > Aves > Charadriiformes > Alcidae > Alca > Alca torda. Next base: position 33,011,141 of record CM018101.1, read on the forward strand.
GCCAACTGCCAGGTCCTGCACTTGGGTCACAGCAGCCCCATGCAACGCTACAGGTTTGGGGAAGAGTGGCTGGAAAGCTGCCTGGCGGAAAAGGACCTGGGCCAACCTGTGCCTGGGTTGACAGTTGGCTGAATACAATCCAGCAGTGTGCCCAGGTGTCCAAGAAGACCAATAGCATCCTGGCTTGTATCAGAAGCAGTGTGGCCAGCAGGACTAGGGAAGTGACTGTCCCTTTGTATTCGATATTGGGTGAGATTACACCTCAAGTACTGTGTTCTGTTTTGGGCCCCTCACTACAAGAAGGACATTGAGGTGCTGGAGTGCACCAAAAAGAAGAAGAGCAATGAATCTGGTGCAGGCTCTAGAGAATAAGTCCTATGAGGAGCGGCTGAGGGGACTGGGGTTTAGTCTGGAGAAAAGCAGGCTGAGGGGTGACCTTATCGCTCTCTACAAGTAGCAGAAAGGAGGTTGTAGAGAGGTGTTGGTCTCTTCTCCCACGTAGCAAGTGAGAGGACAAGAGGAAATGTCCTCAATTTGTGCCAGGGGAGGCTTAAATTGGAACAGGCTTCCCAGGTAACTGGTTGAGTCACCATCCCTGGAGGTATTTAAAAGACTTGTAGATGTGGTGCTTAGGGACATGGTTTAGTGGTAGACTTGGCAGTGTTACATTTACAGTTGGACAATGATCTTAAGGATCTTTTCCAAACTATGATTCTATGAATGTGTCCAGTTGAGGGCAACAAAACTGGTGAAATGGCTAGAAAGAATGTCCTATGAGGAATGGCTAAGGACTCTTCCAAACGCTAGTTTGGAAAAAAGGATTCCTACAGTCAACCTCATTGCTCTCTACAGCTTCATGGGAAGGTGAAGTGGAGAGGGAGGTGTTGATCTCTTCTCCCTGGTGTCCAGTGACAGGACATGTGGGAATGGTTCAAAGCTCTGTCACGGGAGGTGTGGACTTCACATTAGGCAACATTTCTTTACTGAGAGAGTGGTCAAACCTTGGAACGGGCTTCCTAGAGAGGTGGTCAATGCCCCAATCCTGTCAGTGTTTAAGAGGCATTTGGACAATACCCTTAACAACATGCTTTAAGTTTTCATCACCCCTGAAGCGGTAAGGGAGTTGGACTAGATGATCGTTGCAGATCTCTTCCAACTGGAACTAAATCATTCAATTCTGTTACATTGCATTGCATTGTATTTTATTGTATTCTATTTGATTCTCTTCTGCTCTTCTCTATTCTGAAGAGAGAGCTGAGCTTCTCAGCTCTTGGTTAGTAATCATGTTCAGAAAATGCTTCATGCTTCTGGACACTGTTGCTGGAGTTTTCTAGTTTATGTTTTGCTATGGTGCAGACATCAGTCACTTAGTGACCACTGTTGCACATTTTGTCTCATAGTACCTAACTTGTTCTGTGATTTGATGTCCAGAGATCTGTTAAGATTCTTAGTTCTGTTTTTGCCTCACTTGCCCTTTTCTTGTATGCTATCTCTCTGATCCAGTTATCATTTATTGTCTTGTGCGGAAAATTACTAATATTTGTTCTCTCTCCTCAGTTTCTCACTTTTTGGGCAAAGCTACTGAACACTTCAAAACAAAATGGTTAGAAGTCTGTTTGGATAGAGTATTTCAGAGTCATGTGTTTATTATTCACTCAATTTGATTTAAATATTTAATTACATATCTAAGACACTAACATTACTGTAAAGTCATCCTCCCTGTAAAAAAGTACTTTATTGCATTTAGATGGAATTTCAATGTCTTTTAACTTGTGATCATTGTCTCTTGACCTGTCGTTGGGCACTACTTAGAAGAGTCTGTTTCACTTTTCACTGAACCCTTCTTATCTAGGTTAAACACTCCAAGCTCTCACAGTCTCTCCTCATATAACAGATACTTCAGTATCTTAATTATCTTTGTGGCCCTTCACTGAACTTCCTCCACTATATCCATGTGTTTCTTGTACTGGGGATCCCACCACTGGACACAGCACTCAGATATGTCTTACCAGGCATGAGTAGAGAGGAAGAATCAACTCCCTTGATCTGCAGTCAATGATCTTCCTAATGCAACACAGGAGCTCTTTGCGTCAGGAGCACTTTGCTGTCTCTTTGAGGTCAACCTGATGTTCCTCAGAGCCCCTGTGTCCTTCTCTATACAGAAGCTTTCCAGCCAGTCAGTCTCCAACCTGTACTTGTGCCTGGAGTTGTTCCCCGGGGCAGGGCTTAACATTTATCTTAGTAGAACTTTAAAAGTTACTGTGGGCCTATTTCTCTAGCCTGTCCAGGTGTCTCTGAATGGCACACCCATCTGGTTTATCAGTCACTCATCCCCTTTTGCTATCTTCTGCAAACTTGATGAAGGTACACCCCATCCCATAGTACAGGTCATTAATGAAGATGTTAAATATCCCATTTTTTGAGCAAAGGCAGTGAATATCTCAAAACAAAAACGTTGGAAGTCTGTTTGGGTAGCACATTTCAGATTCGTGTGCTTTTTTTGTGTTGTACTTGATTTAGATATTAGAGTGCATATCTAGGACAATAACTTACTGTAAATTCAGGATAAGTAAATGTCAGATGGTGTGCATGCAGAACTGCTATCATACCTCAAACTGTACTATCCTGTTCTGATGATTAATAGATTAATAAATATCTTAGTTACCAAATAATATGCAAAAGAGATCAATTTTATAAATTCTTACACTCTTGAAAGAGAAAAATAGAAATAACTTTTCACAAAGGTGGTTGTCTCAATGGAAAAATATGAAAATCTAGACTTAGTTTATACAGTATTCTACGACTCAAAGAAGAAAAAAATAGAACAAGCAATTATATTCGAGTAATAGCATCTTTTAGGTTTGTAGAAATTACTATCATATAGCAGAAGCAATAACACTTTATAAAGCTAAACAGAAAAAAAAAAAGAAATAATTAAAAACTTGAAAACTGATAGGTAAACTTTGCCCTCGTCACTAATTTAAAACACTTTACGTTTATAATAATTTGTGCTTTGAAGTGTTAAATGCACAAACACATTTTTTTTTTTTCTCTGTCTCCATATTTCTGGGGTCAGAAAAGATCAGAATTATCAAAAAGCTCAAATGCTTGTTCTGGGAGTATTTGCAAGTAAGTAGGCAGCAGAAGTGTTGTGAATTCTACAAGTTGATTTTTATTTTTTTTCATTAGCGAGGGCACTTTCCTATCCTATTTTGATGACTAAAAGTGTTCTCATTATCTCAAAAAAAATCAAGGTAAATCTTACACAACTCCCAAAATCCTGCAACATTTTTGGTGATGGGCTGAGATACCTCTGTTATATTGGCTGTTATTTACTCAATTTATCTATATTACCATATTAATAATACGTATGGTTAAGTATGGCAGGCTTTTTATTGTGCTGAAAATAAGAGAAAACCTGTTTGTGCTCTGTTATCATAATAGGAAAGCAATATAGTCACACTCTTCATCTTTAATTTATCATCATAACACCATCCTGTGAAGTACACATATCCTTAATGTGTTCTTAAGGCTGTATTGTAGTATGGAAAAATTCAAATTATTTTCTCCACAGTGGCAGTGTCAGAAACTGAACCCAGGCTCCTGAGAATGTGGCAGAGCCTATGCCGACCATCTTTTACATATGTGATCTGAAAGAAAGAGGATAGAAAGGAGCATCTCTTAGAAAGAGACTTGGAAGTTGTCATACTGGATATGTATCTACCTCACAATACTTCAATAAGAGAAAAATCCCACCATCAGCTTGGCAGTGATGCTAAAACAAACCTATCCCAATATTAATGTTTAATGTGCAACTCCTACATGAAATTTACCTCTCAATAACTTTAATGGAAATTAGGAACTCCAGGAACAGCAGCTTTAGGGCTTCTTCGGGTCACCAGGTTTTCCTTGTTTTCCTGCATACATACATCAGAGTGTATTATATTTTTGTTTTGATTTGAGGAGGCACACCATGCTTGAGAAAATGACACCTCATTAAAAATAAGAAATATTTCACTCCTCAGTAGTCTGATATCTTTTCTGTCATTTCACAGCTCTTTCTCTGAGCTCTATATGCTGATTATGATGATCCAAAATGACTGTCAACAGTGGAAGTGAATAAGTATTTGAGGATTTGAGCTACCAGCCTTTCTGTTTGAACTTAAATCTGTTGGCAAGGCAACTGGAGGAAAAGTGGAAATTATTTTTTAAAGAAAACAACAATCATAAGTTGGTGGCATATATTTTAATCACGTCCATTTCTTTTTGGCATTTAGCAACACTTTGAACGTGCAAAGGAAATCACTGCTATAATAACCTTCTTCGTACTGTAAAATAGCAGACTTGTACAAATCAAATGCCCCCATAATTCTTTTCTACCCTTTCCAGCTGTGAGAAGCATTTTCCCCTAGTCCTTGTCCTGGAGGTCTCTCAGCAGTAGTTCACAGACTACAAATCAGAAAGTTAAAGAGATGGCAAAATTTACACTGTTAACCAACTGGCCCAGGAACTTTAAATTCTGTTTTAAAAAGGGAGCATCTTCTCCTGTAGGCCATTTTCTTGTTTTTCAAACTTTGTGTTGCACAGTTTAGCCCAAGATTTTTGACAGCTTTTAAAAACCCCTCTCACCTCGTAATAGCCTTCTGGTTCACTATCAGCTGGTAAGTCATAGATTTGCTAATGGTTTACTTTACACACGTGTGTTGCCTCAGTCTCTCAAAAAAGAAGTACTAATTTACTAGAAAGAAATTACAATATTTTTGAGCTGAAAAGCTTAAGCTTTTTTCATATTTTATGATTTCTTATCCTATGATTAGAGAGGTAACTCTTTTCTTCATCCCTGTTTTCTTCTTTCTTAGCATCTCTTATTCCAGTCATGTTTCTGCATAAGCAACATAATGCAGATGGTTAGACTAAATATGGCCCCTCTTTTTCAGACATTTCACAGTCCAGGAAAAACATGAAATAAAGCTTTGCTGTTAAGTCCTGTATACATGATCCTGAAAACTGATAGTTCCACATTCCTGAAGAAAATGGCTTTTGCATGAGGTTGAAAAGAGATAAATTAAGATTACTGTAAACTCATGGACAGCCTTGGAGATTAAAGTAAAGTTACTGAATTCCACCCAGAAGCTAAAGTGGAATAAACAGGGCACAGGCCATATTCTGGAAAGTAAACCTGTAAATGGGAAAGGAAATTACTTATGACACAAATATTTGAGATTATCTGATTTTGACCATAGACATTATCAAGGCAAAAAGATTCAAGAATTGTATATATTATCACCAATAATACATACAATCAACAAGAGAGAGGCAGAAAAAAATATTTTTTTTCCTTTACTAAGAAGTACTATCAACTGTCCTGAAAGCTTGACTGCTTGCTTGAACTTTATTCTAATCTTTCTGTCATTGTCATGGCTTTCTAACTTTTCTCACCAAATTAAACCATAGAATAATAGAATCAGAGAATTGTTTGGGTTGGAAGGGTCTTAGAAAAGTCATCTAGTCCAAACACCTTGCAATGAGTAGGGACATCTTCAGCTAGACCAGGTTGCTCAGAACCCCATCCACTCTCGACCACCTGTTCCAGTGTTTCACCACCTTCCTCATAAAAAAACTTCTTCCTTATATCTAGTCTAAATCTACCCTTTTTTTTAGTTTAAAAACATTACCCCTTGTCCTATTGGAACAGTCCCTGCTAAAATGTTTGTCCTCATCTTTCTTATGAGATCCGTTTAAGCACTTAAAGGTCACAATAAGTTTTCCCTGGAGCCTTCTCTTCTCCAGGTTGAACAGCCCCAACTAACTCTCTCAGTCTCTCCTCATAGGAGGGGTGTCCCATCCCTCTGATGGTTTTTATGTCCTTCCTCTGGACCTGGTCCAACAGTTACATGTTTTTCCTGTGCTGAGGACTCAAGAGCTGGATCAAAGGGATCTTCCTTAGTAGGAGCAACACCAGACAATTTGGAAATACGGTAAATAAGCTTCACTGAAGTAATTAATAAAATGAAGGCTTTTCTTTATTTAATTTCACTGGTCAAGTAAGACAGAGGTGTAAATTACACGTATCTACCTTCATGTTTCTTAAAGCTTAAATTGGGGAACAACATGCCAGTCTGCCATGTTGATCCGTGGATAAAGGGAGATCATTAGGTAATTTATAGCTTAAATTTGGCAAGATGCTTGTTATGATCTCCCATATTATCCTTATAGTCAAATTGGTGAAATATGGATTAGTAGGGGAAATAAAGGTGGTTGGAAAATTGACTGGACAGCCAAGCCAAAATAGTTGTAATGAACACAACTGGAGACCAATTAGCAGTGTTTCATCTCAGGGATTGATTCTAGAGCAAATACTGTTTAATGTCTTCATCAGCTACCTGAATGATGGGAGAGAGTGTACTCTCAGCAAGTTCATGTTGGCATACTTTGAGGAGCAGTCAGTGCACTGGAGCTATTCATACATTCAGCTATTCAGAAGCATAGGAGAGGCTGGAGAAGCCGGCAGACAGGAACTTCATGAACCTCATCAAAAGTGAACACAAAGCCTCAACCCTGGGATGGCCTAAGCCCTGCAGCAGAACAAGCTGGGGCCAACTACCTAAAAGAAGCTCTGTTAAAAAGTCTCAAAGCCCTGGGGGATACCAGTTTCGTCATGAAGCAGCATTGCCCCTGGACAGCAAAGAAGCCACCACATCCTAGCCTGCACAAAACAAGCGTGCAGCCAGCAGGTCTGGGGAAGGACCCTGCCCCTCTGTCCAGAACCTGTGACATGTACCTGAGTGCTGTCCCCAGTCTGAAGTTCACACGTACAGGACAGACACTGATATACTGGAGCAAGTCCTAGGGAAACCACAAAGTGGTTGGAGGCTGAGGCATGGGGGATCTGATGACAGCTTATGGGAGCTGTGCCTCTTCAGTCTGAGAAGGGACAACTTTGGTCCCTTTTGCTCCCATTGATCCTATTGGTGCCTTGAGATACCTAATGGACAAATTGTTCTCAGAGGTGCACAATGGAAGGATGAGAGGAAAAGAACACAGTTTGAACAAAAGTTAACTTAACTTGATGGAAGGAAAACCTTTTTCACATTAAGGACGGTTACACATATGCTCCAAAGTCATGCTTGGAGATGTTTAAAAACTTACTGGAGGGGCCTTGAAGAACTGCATTTGCAGTACCTGCTTGTCAAGGTTTAGATTGGGCTGGACACTAAAATAATGACAGATATTTTCAATTTACCCCTTTCCCTTCCCAGAAGGGGAAAGCAGAGAGAATAAGGGAAAGACACCTATGGATTGGAAAAAAAAAAAAAAAAAAAAAAAAAAACCAACTAAAACAGCTTTAATGAAATATTAACAACAAAAAGATAAGATAATAATATTAATAAGGAAATAATGAAATATATACAAATATTTACAAAATCAATATTGACTCCCAGGACGATGATCATGTCACCGCCAAGCACTGGGACTGGACTCAGTGGCAGATGGGAACTGGATTCAAGAACTGGATTCAGGAGCGCACAGATCGGGATCAAACACAGAAGAACGGACAGAGTCGTCCTCTAACACTGGCCCTTGAAGCAGAGAGGGCTGACCCCTTTGAACCCTCAGCTTTATACTGAGCATGATGCAGATGCGATGGAATACCTTATTGGTCAGTTTTGGGTCACCTGTCCTGTCCTCTCCTCCCCACAGGTGAGACCCTTCTACGCTCTTCTGCTTATGACCCTCTAATGTGGCACATAAAAAAGATACCTGACCTTGGAATAAGAATAAGCAGGAGCTTCTCTGCATACCATTCCTTAGTGTTAACTGTAAGCATCAGACCTTATCACTGCTAGAAGCAGACACTGTCTGAAAAACATACTGTTTATTTCAGAGAGTGCAGTCAGTTAGAGGAGACTTGACTGAAAAGTAAAATTACTGAAAAAAAATTTGTTTTGTTCTGTCTCAAACTAGGGCACTTTAAGCATCTGGACTAGATAACCTCCAGAGGTCCCTTCCCTTCTATGTATATGTACTGCTTTTGACTAAGATGGAGTTAATTTTCTTCATAGCCACTCATATGGTGCCATGGTTTGGATTTGTGACCAAAACAGTGTTGATATCATACTGATATTTTAGCTGTTACTGAGCAGTGCTTATACACCATTAAGGAATTCTCTGTTTCCCACTCTGCCCTGCAAGAAGCTCTGAGATTACAGAGGCAGGACAGCTGACCCCAACTGACCAAAGGGATATCCCATACTGTATCATTTTGTGCAGAGCAATAAGAGCTGAAAAAAAGAAGCAGGGGATGGAAATGTCTGGAATTATGGCATTGGTCTTCCCAAGCAAATGTTAAGTGTGATAAAGCCCTGCTTCCCTGAAATGGTTAAATATCTGTCTGCCAGTGGGAAGTAGTGAATGAATTCCTTATTTTTATTTGCTTGTATATGCAGCTTTTGCTTTACCTATTAAACTGTCTTTACCCCAACCCATGAGTTTTCTCACTTTTACCCTTTTTATTGTTTTCCCTTTCCCACTGTAGGGAAGTGAGCGAGTGGCTGTGTGGGGCTTAGCTGCCTAGTGGGGTTAGTCCACAACAGTATAACATGTTTCAACGATTCTGTGATGAACAAACCTTCTGAACTTTTAAGGTCTGTAGCATTTTATGAAATGAAACACTGTTAAAAAGATTGAAACGATTTTGATTTTTTCTTTTACTTTAAAAAAAATAAATTTCGCATAATTTACAGTTTTTAAATGATACACCTTCACTTTTTAGTCTTTTTTAATTCTGAACTATTGTTTTGCTCTCACATTCCACTTTCTTCACATTTGCAAACTTTTCTAATGTTATTCTGAAGTTTCTACTCTAATCAGTTTCCCGGATGATTAATTTTCAGTTTTGTGAAATGTTCCCAATATGTTAAATAAACTGCAGTTTTCAACATTACCATTAAGTTCATTCTCAGAGGTTCATAGGATAATTTAGGGTGGTGGAGAACTGGGGAGGCCTCCAGCTCCAGTCCCTGCCCAGAGCAAGCCCAGCCATTGGATCAGATGAGACTGCTCAGGAATTCACCCAGTCAAGGCATGAAACCCTCCAGGACAGAGATGGCCCAGACTTCCTGGGTCTTGGTTCCATGGCTGAGGTGTGCTTGTGGTCAAAAGGCTTCACCTTATCTCCAGTCTGAGCCTCTAGTGTTTCATCTTGTGCTACCACCTCTCACCCACCCACTACACACTGCTGTGAAGAGCCCAGCTGCACCTCCTCCATTCCTCATGTTGGTGCTGAGGATGCTGTTGGGTGCCCCTGAAGCTGTCCCTTCTCCTGGCTGAACCAGTCCCAGCACTGCCATGTCTCCTAACAGGAGAAGGGTCCCTGCCCCTTCTTGGTGGCTTCTGCTAATTTCATTCCAGTTTATCTAGGTCCAAAACTGGACACCATACCATATGTGATACAGCAAGTGCTGAATAAAGGGTTATCCCTCAACGCTATACCCCGGCTCACACCACCTCAGGTGCTGCTGTTCCTGCTGGCTGTGGAACAGCTGGCTCCTGCTCAGATCACTGCCCAGCAAGACCCAGGACCATCTCCACAGAACTGCTCCCCTGCTCCACTAGTCCCAGACTGCCATTGCTGCACGGCTCTGCTTTTAGGGCTCGGCCTTTGTCTTATCTGAATTTCACAGAGTCCCTGTGCAGCCCCTTCCTACCATCCGTCCAGGTCCCCAGAAGGTAGCCTGGCCCTCAGGCATATCAAGTGGTGCACCTTTGGTGTCATCATCAAACTTGATAAGCGTACTCTCTGACCTCTCTTACAGGTCACTGATAGAGACGTTGAACAGGACAAGTCCTAGGATAGACCGTGCACTATAGCACTTGTTGCCAGGCTCCAGGCAGAATACAGCTAAGTTAACCATGGCCCTCTGAGCCCAACCACCCAACTGGTTGTTTACTGGTTGTCCTCACATCCAGACTGTAATCTTCTAACTTAGAAACAAGAACATCATGCACTACATGAGGTAGTGTCAAAAACCTTGCTATAGTCAGGGTTAATGTCATCTATGTCCACAGACATAGTCATTTTATCACCAAGAGTAGTCAGATGAAAGAAAAATCCACTTTGACTATTTACAATAAGCTTCTCCTTCCTCACTCCAAAAATATGTTCCCAGGGAAATCACTTTGTGATTTTCCTTGGTACCAAAGTGAAGCCAACCCCTGTCTGTAGTTTCTGCGTTTTTTCCTGTTGAACTTCACAGAAAACGCATGTAACCTTTGCTTTCCTGCAGTGCTTAGAGATCTCCCCCAGTCTCCTTGACTTTTCAAAGACGACAGAGTGACAAAGGCACCCATCTTAGTTGGAGCTCAATTGATTGAACAGAGTTATCAAATTGTCTCAAATAATCCCCAACTCAACCTCATCCACTGCTGGCCATTCTCCTTCCTGAATATTTCTAATTAAGCACAGAGCCTTGGGAGACCTCACTGATGATGACAGAGCAAAGGAAGGGAGGAAGGCAGAGTACCTCAACCTTGTCTGTGTCTCCTGTCGCTAAATCACCTGCCCCATTCAGCAGTGGGATATTTTCCTTGTTTGGTTCTTTACTGCTAATGTAGAAACCCTTGTTGCCCTTGATGTTCCGGTGTCATTTCTGAACATGGTTGGACTTTGGCTTTCCTAGTGGCAATCCTGCATGCCAGAGTAGTGCTTCTAAACTCCTCCTTTCTAGGCTTCCAGCCCCTGTATGCTGTCTTTTTGCATTGGAGCTCTGTCATGAGTTCCCTGCTCAGCCAGGCTAGCTTCCAGTATGTCTCCTTGTCTCCCTTGGTATCATGGTGAACTGCTCTCTCACTTGGAGGTGCTGTCCTTAAATCCTTAAAGGTCTGCCAGCTTTCCTGAGCAACATTGCCTTTCAGTGCTGTCTACGATGGATGCCCATCTATCATCCACCAAATCTCTGAATAAGCCAAATCTCCCCAAACCCTTTACCCCTCATTGGCAGAACAAAGGGGACACTACCATTTTTTCATGCCCTGTGGCACAAACATGGCTCTGTTTGCAGGACTAGGCCTTGCTGATATGCAAGTCCCTCCCTGGCACCAGACAATATGAAGCTCTAATCTCTTTCCTCGCTCCACTCTGGTGATATGATCACTACAACCAAGATAACATTGATTGCCACATCTCCTGCCTGTTTCTCTCTGTGAGGGAATAGCAGAACCAACTGCTCGTCACTCCTGCTTGACGCACCCAGTGACTGTTTACAAGGTTGTGCCTAATACCCTCCAGAAATCTTGATGGCTTGTGTCCTGGTAGTTGGCATCTGAGCAGATGCCAGGGAGGGTAAAAGCCCATGAAAACAAGTGTTTGTGACACAGTGATGTAAAGAAATCTTTGTCCACTTTGCCAACCTGCTGAGTGTTCCGTAGCACACTGATGGTTGCGATAGACTTAACTTTCTTGCTAGTAGCTGGTGTAGGCCTATGTTTTGGATTTGGGAGGAGCATAGTGTTAGTAGTGCACTAATGTTTCTGGTTGTTGTTAAGCAGTCAAGGTCTTTTCTGTTCCTCATACCACCCCGTCACTGGGTAGACTGGGAGTTCACAAAAAGTTGGGAGGAGACACAGCCATGAGAGCCAACTCCAGCTGACCAAAGAAATATTCCATGCCATAGGACATCATGCTCAGTATATAAAGCCTGGGGAAGAAGAAAGAAGGGGTTGATGTTTGAGTTATGGCATTTGTCTTCCCAAGTAACCATTATGTGTGATGGAGCCCTTCTTTCCTAGAGGTGGTTGAAGCCCTGCCTGCAGATGGGAAGCAGTGAATAAATTCCTTATTTTGTTTTGCTTGTATGGTGGCTTTTGCCCTACCTATTAAACTGTCTTTATCTCAACTCACAAGAGTTTCCTCACTTTTACCCTTCTGATTCTCTCTCCCATTACATCTGGAGGGAGTGAGAGAGTGGCTGCGTGGTCCTATGGGGTTAAAGCACAACACACATTCCCGCCACAGTATTACATTTAGTGGCCTATCATCTGGCCCTGAAATACAAGCTCTCAGTCTGCCTATTGTCAGTCCCGCAGATGAGCCTCACAAATCAGAGTTGGTCACTCATATCATGAACAGTCTCTGCCCTTGTCTTCACTGCCTGTTTTTCCTAAAAAGCTGCCATTGCAATATTGCTGTGGTGTTGCAGCTACACGTGGAGCTCTACTCCCCCTTGCTTTGTTTCCCAGGCTGAGAGCATTTGTGTACGTGCACTTGAGGCAGATGTGCCTTTGCCCTGGATAATCATTTCTGAGGTCTCCCTTGTTCCAACTGTCTTGCAGCCTTCTCCATCCAACCCATCTTAATTTTCTGCATTTGACTTTGAATCATAATGTCCCTCCCTGCTCTTACCAGTTTAAAGCTCTTTTCACCACTTCAACCAGTCTCTTGGCAAATGTGCTCTTGCCAAATTTAGTCAGGTGAATCCCATCTTCATTCTGCAGTCCTTGACTCTCAGCATGAACCCCATGGTTGTAAAAGCTGCATTCCTACCATCAGCACCTGCTGTGCAAGCAATGATGGACCCACAAACCCATGCACTGCTCCCCAAACCCTTTACCCCTCATTGGCAGAACAAAAAGGGGACACTACCACTTTTTCATGCCCTGTGGCACAAACCTGGCTCTGCTTGCAGGGCTAGACCTTGCTGATATGCAAGTCCCTCCCTGGCACCAGCCAAAAGCCATTGGGACCTTCCCTTGGCAGGAGAAGGCTACAGACAAAGCCTCAAAAATATTTTTGTTGGGAATAACTGAGAGGGGATGTTAGAAATGAATGCCAGCACTTGCTGGGAGAAACAGCCTCCTTTGGCAGCCCTTTCTGTTCAGTTGCAGGCAGCCCAAGATGCCTAAAGGAGTTCCTAGGAGATCCCAGAAGCAGAGCCCAAAGGCAGCTTGCACAAACAGTTGCTCATGTGGTTGCATGTGCCAGCTGCACAACAGGGGCTGCCTGGTGGACACACAGCTCCTTGTCACTACCTGAAACAAGACCATGACGTATGCAGTACACGAGTCACCACTGTCCACCTAAACCACTTGCACTATGAAATCTACCCAGCACTTTTTTACCTTGATAAAATTGATTTATGAAATGCTTTATGTAGTTGTGTGTAACAAATTAAAACTAAACCAAAAATAATTAAAAGCAGATAAAATTAACTGGTTGAATGAGAGAAAGTAGCTATGAAATTAGTCCTTTGGAATGGCAACAGTACTGCATATCAAACACATTCTAGAATTTAATAAGGGATTACCTGATATAGCTTCAATTTCTTTATTGGCAGTCACCACAAATATAATTACAGTTTTCCAACCCACCTGCAGTGGTAGTAACCAAAATTGCACTTGAATGTTTCACTTCATCTTTTTTTTTTTGTTTTGTTTTGTTTTTTATAAGACAGAAGACAAAACACCAATTACTTTTTGTGTTTTGGTAACTTTGAAGACAATGTTTTTCTCATATACACATAGCGAAGAAGAAAATAACCCATTGTGAGCAACAGAGATTTTTTAAAAATTTGCTAGTAGAACAAGACTTACTGCAGTACTGTACCTGATATATAAATATGATGGAGCATTTTCTTTGGAATGCCTCTCTTCTCTCCTTGTGCAACCCTACTTTCCTCATGTCATACACACATACATGCATATACATATGTATATTTGTATATATACACACAGGGTGGAGCAAGGGGGGTAACCATGCCTTTTCACTAGTTGACCCGGAAGAGAGACATATGTAACATCACAAAACAATCTATCACTTACAGACTGTAAAGGAACACTAGAGGATGAGCTGATAATTTTTTGTATGAGGAAAATTTCATCTCAATGTAAAGAAAATCTGCTCTAGATTGTTCGGTTATGTAAATAATTTTAAAATAAATTATAACTTTAGCTTACTGGAAACAAAGTTCGAATTCTTCCTTTACTTTCTTTGGCCACTTAAATTTGTGACTGTTCTTTATTCTTCATCTATTCTCAACTTGGTTTTGCTCTATGAAAAATGAAACATAACTCAAAGAGTAGGGCCAGCACTATAAAAAAGCAATTGATGGAGTAAAATTGGATGACTTCTCCAAAGAGAGACTAGATTAACAGTTTTACTTGGGACTAGAAAAACTGACATGACATAGGCATAGATTTGAAAGAGGTGTAACCTGGAAAATTTTAGGACGACTTCTGAAGAACAAATAAAAGGATTGGTATCTCCTTCCTTTGGCTAAACCCAGTATTCACTCTCTTTGAGCTAACCTTAAGCGTTACAAAGCACAGGACACCTTGTAACCTGCTGTTGCATTAGTCCAGCTGCAGGTACTTCAAACAGCGTAATTCCCTGACTAATCCAGTGTCTTTAATTTTGCTGAGTGTCAGGGTAGAAACTGAAATCCTGACCAGGCTGGCAGCACTAGAAGTTACAAGTATGAAATTATATGAAAAACTATTTGAACCAATCACTTCCTATAAGTTACTTGGGCAGATTAGAACTTTTTTGCTGTGTACCTTCAAATACACAGTGCTAATGTTCTATAAACTGGAAAAAAAATCATTCTTCTGCCTGTTAAAATGCAGAGATAAGTAAGAAATACACTATCCACTTTTATCCATATAAAGAAACCTTCTTACACATAATATTTAATAGCTACTGTGTAATTATTTCCGCAGACAGACATTTCAAAAAGACTAAGAGGAATGGTCTGTGTGATACTGGCTACATTTTAATAACTTTGTATTTGTTTTTCCGAGATAAGTAGTGCCAGAGGACTGGAGAGCTTAAAAGATTGGCAATGGGATGCAAACACTTTCATTAACGGGTCAATGATTCAAATCTGCTCTAGGCCAAACATAACTGAAAATTAACACCTGATGGCAGTTGCTGAGGGGTATGAAATATATTAGTTGTCAGTCAAGTCAATGAGGAGGTTTCAAGACTTAAAAAAAAAAAAAAAAAAGTTTGTAAAATTGCAATCACTTGGCAATCTGGGCATTATTAGGCTAACCAAAGTTTGATTAACTTGAAAGATTTTTCCATAGATCCTTCCACTCAAGACAGCTGAGAGATTATCTGTATGTCAGTTTGTTTTAATATTGTGAAAGTGTCCTTTAATGCCCAAGAGATAAGAACGGGCTTGTTTTCAGATATTCAAAATTCTTCAAACCAATACAGGATTCATACATTTTAGGATAGAGATGTTTATTTGCTTGTGCAATATGTATCACTGAACGCAAAAAAAAAAAAAAAAAAAAAAAAAAAAAAAAAAAAAAAATCCTAGTTGATGGCTGGATTCTGGGATCCATGAAAGCACAAAAACTCTCTAGTAAATATTAATAGTAATAATAATAGTAGTAATTATATTTATTTATTTGTTTGTTTATTATTTGGAAATATAAGATACTGTGGGTTTATAAAACTGTGATATTCAACATTCTTGTATAGTCTTCAAAAGAATAAATAATTATTACAGATATTTAGGGGATGACTAGTGTTTTCACCTGACGTCACTTGACAATGAGCTGGATTAACACAAATAAGTGGACACCCCCACAGAAAAATATGCCAATATTGTCAAAACAAGGAGTTTGATTCTTATCCTGTTTCTGTTTAATAATTCAGGTGGAATAATGTTGAAGTTGCTAGAGCTATGTGTGGAAATGGAAGAATATCTACAGTTCAGCTAAGCCTCATCACTGGTCACTAGAAATGTGAAAAAATACAGAAGCAAGACACTTATTAAAAACAGATAGGCGAGAGTAAACTGCATGATATGGCATACTTTTAAGAGAATTTAAGCATAAGGTGAAGCACTTAGAAGTGAGGCATTTTTTTTATATAGCAGACACTGTTGTGGCCTGTCACAATATTTTTTATATAGCAGAC
Organism: Alca torda; assembly: GCA_008658365.1. Taxonomy (NCBI): domain Eukaryota; kingdom Metazoa; phylum Chordata; class Aves; order Charadriiformes; family Alcidae; genus Alca; species Alca torda. The sequence goes on from CM018101.1 coordinate 33,027,066, forward strand.
AGGGTGGCCTGTCATGACATGATGAAAATGCTGTGTGTATAGCCAAGAGTTTTCTGGATAGTACTGTTTTTAAAAAACGCTATGTTTCTCTTGAGGGCATCATTAAAATGAGGTTTCAGAAGCCTTTTAGATGAGTGTCTCAGAACTGTGATCTTACTAACATGCAGTAATGCTATAAGCAAAATACTGTATGAGAGCATACAAAGTGGGTGCTGGGGCAGAGCTTGATATTTTTGAATTAGTACTGTTATGTCTGCAATACTCAAGTTTAATTTCACCTGTTTAATTCTCATTAAACCCATCATTCAGAGCTACTCTTTGCCAAGATAAATAGGTTCATTTTCTGCTTTTCATATTTTGTCACAGGAAGGTATATATATATATATCTGTATATACACACCATGAAATTAAATAGTAATTTCAAGGTATGTCTTTGTAGGTAGAATATTGTAGTTTGCATATATCTCTACAAGCCTAGTCTAGCTCAGTTCTTAGAAAGGCTATAGAAATATAACGATCTTACCCACACCATTGTTTTCTGTTATCGAGGAAATATGGTGTGTTTATCAAGAAATAAATTTATTAGATATAAGTTTTTAAAAAAATATTTAGTGTAAGCATTTTTAGAATAGTGATGAATTTTACAGATGCCCACTTCTACTTCCTTGGTTGAGTCTCTAAAGCACTGCTTCATAGAGAGCATTTTGACAAACTGGCTTCTTGAATTCTCTTGAGGTTGGGGTTTCTGAAAGAGGATGATCAGGCTTTGACTTTCCAGGTGCTAACATCTTCAAGACATATAAGTGTCAATATTTCCCTTACTTTGCAAAAAAATGTATATGAAAAGACAACAGATTGGTTAAGTTGAGAGCCTTGCTTGCAAAGTACATGCTGTCAGAGATGATCATCTATCTAAAATCTAAAGAAAAGTTTCACAGTTTAAATTTTTGCTAGCACATTCCTTATTGTAAATGAAATAGCATTTACGAAACTGCACTAAAGGGCATAGTATGAAGAGGGTGTGCTGTCAGGTGGATCTTTGGAAGAAAATTAAAAGGTTTTTTTTGTTTGGTTTTTTTTTTCCTCTTTTCTTTTTATGCTCTATATAAAATTTGTCTTATGAGTTTAGATCATCTCAGCTGCAATTATATGCAATCAGATTAAATATTTTAATTTAATCTCTACACAATGTAATTGACTGTGGTCAATATGTATATACACACATTTATTTTTAATAGAATAATGGAATTGTTAATAGAACTCTTTTTAGGTTTTGAGGAGTTTGAGGAAGAATGAGTTAAATTCTATGCTTTTATATCATGCTCTGTTTCTCCTGAAAATGACTTATTCCTCAGACAGTTGCCAGTTCAACCATCTTTTATGACTATACTTAATAAATATAAACAGAAAATGACAGATGAATTAGTCACTAATTAATAATAATAATAATAATAATAATAATAATAATAATAATAATAATAATAATAATAATAATAATAATAATAATAATATTGTGGTTGTGAAATCTCTGTCCTTGGAGATACTCAGAAGTCATCTGCTCTGTCTGACCTTGCTTGAGCAGGGTGGTTGGACAGGATGACCTCCAGAGGTTCCTTTCAACCTCAACCATTCTATGGTCATGTGAAAAACAAATAAAAATTGCCAGTGTAAGGACAGCTACACTACCTTCTCACTCTTACATTTACTTTAACCCACAAAAGAGAAATTGTGAGGAAAAACAGAAGAGGAAGCCAGGTCAGGCGAAAATCATAGAAAATTAGTTAGTAGAAAACTATATTTCTGCATCCAATGGGCCCCCAAATGCCTTGTGTGTGTGAATTTATCCAACATTTTTTTTAAAATCTCTCTGTACTTTTGAAATCCACAGTCTGCTATGGTGTGGAACTGATGACATATCACAAGGTACCCTGCAAAATATCTCTGCAATATTGATAGGCATTTCTGAAGCACAGCAGTATGGAATGTCCTGAATGTTCACATCCTGTAAGAGTTGGTAGCTCCTGAAGAAAGTTACAAGCACAAGACATTTGATTTACCTAAGATGCCCAAGTGCTTGTAGAAAAGGGACTACCATGCCAGCTGTCACTAAAGCAGCCATTTTAAAGCTAAGTGCTTTAAGGTGTTGCCATGTGCACTGGCACAAAGCTGAAAGATTTGTTTGCCCCAGGTCCTAAAAAAAGATTTAGGTCAGATGGGTTCTGAATCTAATTCTGTTTCAGACTGAGTGAGGGTTCAGTGATGATGGTGTAGGTACATGACTTGTTCCAGGTTGTTAAGGTGGCATCAGGAGAGGGGGAGAGGCCAAATGATTTTTACCTATGATTTACATTGCACAAATGTGTCTATAGGTCCCCTAGTAAGAAGCTGAACAGCCACCAGATCCATTTGTCAACTGAAGAGTATGCACAGTTGTGGCAAATGATTTAAAAAACCCATCAAAATTATATTTGGCAATTCAATCTTAATATGATGTTTTAATTTTAAATATTTATTTGAAAAAAATTGTTTGTTTTGAGTTTGGTTTTTTTTAATATAGAAAACTGTTTTATTTCTTTCAGGCAAGTTGTTTCCTTCTTTATTCTAGACTTTTTTTTTTTTTTCTTTTTCCATATGTAAGCCTGTTCTTGAGGTTATTCTGTCTCCTCTTCCTCTTTTTCAGACACTGCCTTAAAGCACAGGTCTTCAGATTCATTCTTTTGTTTTATTATCAGTAATTCTGGTAATTTATTTCTCAGGGTGTAAACCGTTGATTGAGCCACTGTTTTCAAGAGCCACATTTGTCTTGTTCAGGTCTAAGCTCTGGAAAGTGAAGACAGCTAGGAGTGGGGGAAAAGCTGGTTGTGTCCTTTAATTGATTTAAACTAATCTCCATATAGGACTGTTTCAGCCACCAGGATGCTCATGGGATTCCGAGCTCCTACAGATCTGGAAGATTTCTTAACAGTTACTTGCTGAAGGCTAATAATGTTATTTGCAAAATAGAAAGAATGTTACTCAAGCTCCAGAGATATGTTTAATAAAATATATAAGATCATGATAACAACATTAGATGACTTACGATATTCATAATGGCATGCCTTCTGATATTAGTAATGACAGAAGCTATCAAAACACAGCCTTTTGATTTACTGTAATTTAATGACTTTGTATTTTCATAGTCGTGTTGCATTACTTTAGAGATAGTTCATTTCAATGATGATTAGAGATCAAGTTTCAGAGACACTAAGCAATGATGTTTCTACTTGAATTATGAGGAAAAAAGTGGATCAGAAAAGTCAAACTAGAAAGAAAGGAAAAACAAAAAAACATACACACTCACATATGAGAACTTAGCTGAACTGAATATTTTATTACTGGGATATTAATTTTAGAAAGATGCTTCCAGAGATTATATCTCCTATTTGCTGAGATTGCCAAATTCTATCAATATTAATAACTCTGTCACTTTTTCTGCCACAATATATTTTCCAGAGGGAAAAAAAAAAAAACAAACCAAACCAAAACAAAAAACAGCAACAACAAAACAACAGTTGCTTACAGACATGTATAAACTCTACATCCTTCAGACTTTATGAATGTAATACAGCAATATAATTTACAAAATATTATGCTATAAATGTCTTCATAGTCAAAATGAGCATAGGTCTGCAGTCCCTTCAAACAAGACCGTTTGAACCAAATGAGATCCTTTCTTCTTATTTTCTCTCTAATATACATACAGTCAATAATAAATGAGGATAAAATATTAACTTTCACATGTGTTGTACCCACAAGATTAACTATTATTAATGCATCTAATGCATTTTTATTTTCTGTCTCTGACACTGTCTTGCTATGTAAAATTGAACAAGTCCTTAACTTTAAACAACTGACCTTCTCTTTTGGTGGCAAACAGCTGATATTATCTAACTTACGTGGACATTAAAAGTATTATTTTGTGACTGTCAGGTACCTGACAGTCTTCTACATTTCTTTTCCTGATGTTTATTCCTCCCAAGAATAGTGTGTCTCAGAAACCTTAACTTTACAGTTCTTTCCATTAAACTTGTTTCTGAAGTGTTAAAGTAAGGTCTGTAGATTAATATCTAATTTCAAATATTTATTTCCATTTTGTTTGCCTGAATGCCTGAATGCAGCAGGTTGTTAGGCAGTATGAATTTCTGTGAGGACAACTTACCTTTTAAGTCAATATTTTAGTGAGACACTGAATTGGAAAATCTGTTTTTTTCAAAGTGTAAGGTTTGTTTGTTTGTTTGTTTGTTTGTTTGTTTGTTTGTTTGTTTGTTTTAAAGATGTTAAGTTCATTAAATATTTGTGTATGTTGTATCTGTAATAATAAAAGAAAATCAAGAACACATTGGTGGTTTAGAAACCTATGTTCCATTGTTTATTTATTTATCCATTCAAAGGTACTCAGCTGGGAAAAAGTCACTGCAATAAAAGTACGTACAAAACTTTAAATGAGTTAATGATATGACTGTTAACTCTTTTCAAACTTCAAGCTAGAGAAATCAAGAAACAATCTGAAAGTTAACAATATACATATATTATTCCCCTGTTTTACTAGGATCAATAAAAAAAAATGAAGTTCATGCTAAGTAAATTGCCATTTAATCTGGTATGACTTCCTCAGAGCAGTGAATGTAAATTTCTTCCATATGAATAGAATACTTGAATCTTCTAAGGTAAGTAGGAACTTTATTTTGAATTCAAAGTATTACCTTAAAATATTAGCAATAATTTGGAGAGACATACCTCATACCAATAAGAAATCAAACCAATTAAAAAGAGAAAACACAACTTAATTACAGGGTATTTAAACCAGTCAACACAAAGACAATCAAATAAAAGCAACAATAACGTAAAGATAAATCTTTAAAGCTAGGAAAAAATATAACCCTGATTTAAAATGTTCATGTTTATAAAGTGACATGGAACTGGTAAAAACAGATTAAGGTAAAAACAGAACACAGAAATAAATCAAACTGCACAAAGTAAGAACTGAAGTCCTAAATGGGAAATTCCATGTTTACACAGATTTCATGTGTTATGAAGAAAATTCTGCCGTCCATTTGTCAAATCCATGTCTCCAATTTAGAGACAAGGATGTCATGCGGGACAGTGTCAAATGCTTTGCATAAGTCCAGGTAGATGATGTCAGTTGCTCTTCCCTTACCCACCAATGCTGTAACCCCATCGTAGAAGGGCACCAAATTTGTCAGATGTGATTTCCCTTAGTGAAGCCATCTTGGCTGTCATTGATCACCTCCTTATTTTCCATGTGCCTTAGCAGAGTTTCCAGGAGGGTCTGACACATGATCTTGCCAGGCGCAGAGGCGAGACTGACTGGCCTGTAGTTGCCTGGGTCCTCCTTTTTTCCATATTTGAAAATGGGGGTTAAGTTTCCCCTTTTCCAGTTGGGCACTTAATGGGAACTTCACAGGACTGACATGACTTCTCAAATATGATGGATAGTGGCTTGGCAACTTCATCTGCCAGTTCCCTCAGGACCCACGGATGAATCTCATCAGATCCCATGGACTTGTGCACCTTCAGGCTCCATGGCTAGCCTTGAACCTGGTCTTCTCCCACGGTGGCCAGTACCTCATTCTCCCAGGCCCTGCTTTTGCCCTCTGAAACTCAGATGGTGTGGTTAGAGCTCTTGCCAGTGAAGACTGAGGCAAAAAAGTCATTGAGTACATCAGCCTCCTCCATATCCCAGGTAACCAGGTCTCCTGTTTCCTTCTGGAGAGGGCCCACATTTTCCCTACTCTTCCTTTTATCACTGACGTACCTGCAGAAGCTTTTCTTGTTGCCCCTGACACGCCTGGCCAGATTTAACTCTATCTGGGCTTAAGCTTTCCTAGCCTGATCCCTGGCTGCTCAGACAATGTCTCTGCATTCCTTCCAGGCTACCCATTCTTGCTTCCACCCTCTGTAGGCTTCCATTTTCAGTTTGAGTTTTTGCAGGAGCGCCTTGTTCATCCATGTAGTCTTCCTGGCGTTTTTGACTGACTTCCTCTTTGTTGGATGCATCACTCCTGGGCTTGGAGGAGTTGATCCTTTAATATTAACCAGCTTTCTTGTGCTGCTCTTCCCTCAAGGTTTTATCCTATGGTACTCTACCAAGCAGGTCCCTGAAGAGCCTAAAGTCTGCTCTCCTGAAGTCCAGGCTAGTGAACTTGCTGTGGGCCCTCCTCATGGCCTCAAGGATCTTGAGCTCCACCATTTCATAGTCACTGCAGCCAAGGTTGCCCTTGAGCTTCACACTCCCCATCAGCCCCTCTTTGTTGGTAAGAACAAGGTCCAGCATAACACCTCTCCTCATTGCCTCCTCTATTACTTGGAGAAGAAAGTTATCACCAACGCATTCCAAGAACCTCCTGGATAGCTCATGCCTTGCTGTGTTGCCCCTCCAGCAGATATCCAGCTGGTTGAAGTTCTCCATGAGGACCAGGGCTTGTGAACAAGAGACTGCTCCTATCTGTCTATAGAGGGCCTCCTCTGCTCTCTCAACTGGCCTGTGGCAGATGGCCACTGTAATGTCACCTGTCCCTGCCTTCCTTTCAATCCTGACCTGCCAGTCAGCTCCTCATCCACCCCCGGGCAGAGCTCCATGCACTCCAGCTGGATATTTACATATAAAAATAGTAAAAATCTACTTATGAGTATTTGATATGTCACTAAATTACATGGCTTTCAGAACGGAACTGGGATGAAAGTAGCAGGTCTTTAAGCCTATACTTGAATATCATACTGCGGTCCACAGAAAACTTGTTAATACATTGAATTCCCTCAGAAAGATACACTCATGCAATTTTATTTTAGTCATAATGTGATTTTTTTTCAGTGAGCTTAATATTCTGCGCTATATCCAAAATTGATGAAAAAAAAACTTAACAGGAAAGCCATATTTTACTGTAACACTTCCCCCATTTATACTTTTTCCAAGGATTTTCTGCCTACTCATCTTTCAGAAGCGATTACTAAAAACTTTATATTTATGCCATCCATTTATTTTCAGTAGACCAGCCAGTCCCCTTGGTTCTGTGTAATTACTGAACACCCATTTTTCTACCAAGTGTTGCAGACCATCCATTACACAGTCATACACCCGGCACGAACCCACACATACACACACCCCCAAGGGCTCTGCTTTCTGCGTTACCTCTGTGTTGTGCCTTTCTTAGCCACCCTATTTTATCTCCTTTCCCTCTCCAACTGAATTCAGGAGTAATGTCACAGCAAATGCAGACAGAAGAGGAGGTGGGAAAACATGAGGGAGGCGATACACGGCACTCAACCCCAGTGACTGCTGCGGTGGCTCTGTGCTGCCACGGCACCATTTATGAAACTTCCCCACAAATTGAACAGCTGTTGCATGCATGAGTTTATAAAACAACCACAGACCTACACATGGGTTTCAATTTTGAAACAAACAGGCAGCCCTTCTTTTAATTTGATTAGACTTGGATGTTATATTGAACTGTATTTTTCCTTTTTTTCCTTACACTATGATCTAATACTAAGACAGTTTTTATTTAGTCTGAGAAGGGCAAGGGGTGAAGAGAATAGAAGAGGGGCTGAAGAGAAGGGAGGACAGGCTGAAGGAGGCTTAGCTGGAGTGTTGAATATCCAGTGTTTTCAGTATAGCTTCAGTAAGGACCAAGTTGTCAATACCCTGAGATATTAATGCATGAAAAAGAGCGTTTGCAGGAAGGACAGCAGTCCTTTTATTGCAGAGGGGTGCAAGTGATCAGAATTCTGGATGACTTAGTACCTAAACAGAAGTTCTGGCTTCATAGAAACACAGATCTGTTCAGGGGAAGTTCCAAAATTTGTTCACTTTTCTTGTCCCTTGAAGACCCTTTCCTGGCAAAATGTATGGTAACAGCTTGAAATCATTCACACCTCATTAACAACCATAGTCACATGGTCTCTTCATCGTCTTACTCTCTCTCCATATACCTGTCCCACCCCCTATCAAATAGTGAAAAATAGAGGGACAGAACATGTGTCACTATGGGTATACAAGAATTGAGACTCTGGATTTGTATCTCAGAATGGCAGAATATGTTTTCTCTTTCATTAGTGCTTCCTTAATCAGGTTGCTCCTGCAGAAAATTGTCTCTGCTTCAGCTGTTTGTATTACATATTGTTTAATTAAAGTAACTCAGACAACACCCCTGGATACAAGGAAGGATGTAATGGTGACTTGGTTCTGCCATATTAAAATCAAGATGAAGAACCACACAGAGTACATGAAGGATAGTAAACAACTCTAAAGGTATGCAGCAACCCTTTGCTTTTTCAGCTAAAAATCAGAAACAGTGACCTCAACAAGCATCACATAGAAGTCAGAGTTTTCTTGGACACAAGGTTATAAGCAAAAACAAAACTGAAATTTTCAAAGTGATCTAATATTGACAACATCCATTTGTTTTCAGTTCAGTGGAAAGTATCAGTCCAAGTTCATTGGTATCTTCTGCAGACATATAACCTGTATTTACATATTGGTGAAATGCCTGTACTGTGGCAAGATCCATATTTCTAACCTTGTAGCAATATTAAATTAGAGTTACTCCAAAAAAATTAAATATTAAACCCCCCAGATTTTACAAATGTCTCTCAAGACTAGTCTGTTGATGAAAGCAAATGCTGGAATTCTTATAAACTGGTCTCTATTATGTAGGGTTTGAATACAGGAAGTGTATTAATAAGAGCAACATAAACCAAAAAGTGTTAATTGTGTCCATCAGCATAATTTTGACATTATACGTGACAAAGTCCAATAAAAAGAATAATTATTCATGACTTCCAATGTAAAGTTAGCTATTCATAAAGGAAAGGTTAAGTATTTTTCACTTCCTAATGAAAAGATGGTAGTACTTTTAGTTTGATTTAAAAATATATTATTTTTTTAAAATACAGATTTAATTTTTGCCTTATCATTGCCTTCTAAATTAGACTGCAGTCATTCCTCATCTTGTAAACCTATACATTTAGTGTGATAATTAATGTGGGGAATCTTTGAGAAAAATACTGTTGAATACAAGTTAGTACTACATAATGAAGCCATTCACAAGAATTTTAGGGAATTAAGGAAAGCTACAAAGAAACCTGATCCAAGAGCTGTTGTTTGCAGTCTAGGTAATTTGTATGAATCCTCTCACGCATCACAAAATTCAAAACAAAAAATACACAGAAAGTCACAGGATTCTGAACCGTTGTGAGATACATTTTGTAATAGAAGCTTGAAAGCAAATGTATCCTCACTATAAGGAAAGACAAAGCATGAAAATACCATAAAAATGAAGACTACAAAACAAGAACTTGAATTAAGGTTAGACTGGGGTAAGGCCAAATATTTTCCTGGAAGAATCAAGTGAGATATTTTGTGGATGTCTTCTTCATTTGTTGATATTTTTAATCAGTCTATTATGATAAATTTCATAGCATGTTTGACACGCAAAAGGTACACTTTACAATCCAATTCAAAGCTTCTGTAGGAATATCTGGAAAATATTTTCTGCATAAGCCTTTTACACATGCACTTCATTTAGTAGCAATCATACTTAACATTTCTTTTTATACCACCAAATCACTACAACAGCATATTTTGTCCTCTTCTCTAGCTAGATATGTGATTTTCTTTATTTCCTTTCATAGAACAATTACCTTACATATAAAAATATATTGGTTTTCCATACCTTTCTGCTCAGTCTACATAAAGAATGAAACTTTGTGCCACACCGTCCACCTATAGTTAGGTAAACTCAGTTGTTGCTAATTTCAAGAACAACAGGTGCTGCAATAAGCACCCAACCGGAACTGACAGAGTGGCTAATTTTGCAGTGTGAAGCTCCTGAAGTACTTTAATATGCTTTTCTTCTGTGGGTAACTCCATTTATAGAAGCATGGCATTATATGAAAACATTTCAATAAAACTTAAGGAATCCACTTATTAAATAAATTAAACCCACAAATTCTTAGTTTTGTGAATGTATGCTGCTGTTCAGAGTGCAGCTTTGTATATCTCACATATCTGACAAAAAAAATGACTTTGTTGGTGATACATGAACACAGATACTATCTTCGATATCAGCATTTTAGGAAATAAATGGAGTAATTACAGCTTCTTGTAACAATTTGTTTCTCTTCAACATTCCTATTAAAGATTTAATTCAGCAACAGTCTTCCTGGTTTTAGGTCTTCTAGTACCTCAACAACGTCATGCTGTCCACAATTTAATTTTGGTGAAAACTTACTCTGCCAGTTCAGATTTTCTATAAAAAGGACCAAAAGTAACACTTGCACTCAAATGAACATTATACTGAACCACCTTAACTTTATGCAGTGTATCATGTGTTCTTCTGCAGATAGTGTAAGGTCACTATTCTTTGTTCTGGACACTCCTTATCATTTGGTCTGGCTAATTAATTTGAAAATTGGTTCTGCTATTTGGTTTATATCATGTTTGTGATCGCACAGGTCAGATACCAATACTGAGAAAATCACAGTCTTGCACAGAACAACAAAATTAACAAAACAAAATTAGGAATCTGCTGTGAATGTCATCTTCAGTTCCTGTCTTTTTCTAAGCCCTGCTTTCCCCTTATACTTCCCCCACAACTTTGGATAAACATTTATCTTCTACTCTGTTTGCAAATACTCTTCTCCATTCTTTTCTGTCTAATCCCAGACATCCAAATACACATTCGTGTCATCCAAATACAAAAGGCTACTTTATCCCACTTCCTTCTAAGTGTCTTGACCTTGTCTCAGAGAACAGAGCAAAAAAACCCAGATAACTGAGAATATTCTGAGGATTAGGGTGCAGAAATCATCACAGGCATAAGGAAATCATTAAAATGTGAGTATGAAGTGTGTCTTTTTCATTTAGCACATCATTTGTGCTTATCTGGATTTCTTATCTGGAACTTTGTCCTACTAGTAAACTTTTCTAACACAGTCTGCTGAGTAACGAGCAGGGATCGAGCTTTTTGAAAATTTGCCTGGGAAAAAAGGACAGGTTACACTTCATCAACGTGTTGCAGTACTTTAAACATTTGAGAAAGATATGTGAGTTCAAGGTTCTCCTTCTCCTTTGTAAGCAGTCATTAGATGAAATCTATGAAAGATATTTAGAGAAGAAACTAAGACTTTGACCTAAGCAGAAGATACAATGTTATGGGTTTCCTTTTCTTTTTATTTCTAAAGCCCAGGAATTTTGAATTGGTTAGTTGGTTGGCTGGTTGGTTGGCTGGTTGGTTGGCTAGTTGGCTGGTTGGTTGGTTGGTTGGTTGGTTGGTTGGTTGGTTGGTTGGTTTGTTTGCTTGGGGGATTTTTGTGCAGAAGCACTGTTTCCACAAAAGGATATCTCCACTTGACATTCCACTGATAATTGTAACTTGGAGATTCTCTTATAACAGGAATTTGAAAATGAGTCTCTTACATCACAAGTGAATGGTCTAATCATTTGGCTGTTACATAAAAGAGATTGGCAATAATTTATTCTGTAATTGAAAAGTATATAAAAAGTATTACTATCATTGCAATGATAGTGTAAACATAAAAGAAACCTGTCATTCTATGCTCATACGTGGTAAGTGATGTCTTCTTGCTAAGTAATAACATTTTGTAATGTTTTAAAATCACCACATGGTAATACTTTAGAAAAAAAAAAATCCACAGACTACAAAATTTGGAATAAGTTTTAAACTTAATAAGGCTTAAACACTGTCTTTGTGAAACATGAGTTACATCCATCAGTTTGCATATATGGCAGTCCTGACTGAGGAAACAGATTAAAAATGGCATCTTAGATTTGAAATATAAAATACTGAGATCAAAGAACTCACATGTTCGAAGGACTCTTTCATGAGTACTGACAGAGTCAGTACTATACAAAGTTCCTTTCCTTCTAGTAAATGTGTTCTCAGGAGAGGCAATTTAAGTCTGTAAAGGTGTTAACACAGGGTTTACGTGTAACACATAGTTCAGATGTAATGAAAAAGTGGCATAATCCCTTCACAGGTTTGAGTGGAAGTGAAGGTAACCAGAAAACAGCCCTAGTCAGGGATGGTCAGACATAACTGAAGATAAAACACGTAAGGTAGCCAAATAAAATGGTCCTTGTTACATTTTCACTTGGTAGCATGTTTATCTTGGATTTTAACAAACTTAATGAAATATCCTGAGTTATGTTTCTGCATCAGACACACTTCCACCCATTTGAGTGGCAAATGTGTTATTTGGCTGCAGTGATAGATCTGACACTGGGACTTTTCATCTTTATTAACAAGTGAAGCTTGGTTTCATATCAATATTCAAATTATGTGAAAGAGAGTTATTTCTCCTGCTATTAGCTAAACAAAAAATTTCCTTGATTGAGCTATAATATTTTAATTACTAACTTAAAAGATTTTGACACTAGGGCAAAATGAGTAGATGAGGCATTTGGGGTGGATCAGGCATGGGGCAGATGAGTAACTTAATCTGAATATTAAGTTTTTACATAATCTTTCTCTTTATGTTATTTTTCTTTGAAAATCAGGTATGGGTTCACATCTCATCTACTTGTACTCAAAACAGAAGCAACGATGTAGTGATTATAAAAACATTATTCTGTTGCTATGGAAATGATTGTGAAACCAGAAATTAAGAATGTTAGTGTCAGAGAAGAATCTTCTGCACACACATATTTTTTAAGGCTGAGTTCCTAACAACAGCAAAGAAAAAACGAAACATCAGGCATCCAAGTATGCAGTTTCTCCCTTTTCTGAAACTATTTCTGATTTCTATAACTAACAATGTCACACCATACAAAATATCATATTTTATGCAGCATATTTTTTCTTCTGTGCAATTTAATGAATCATTGGAGAATATCTGGAATTTTCAAAGTGTAAGACAGGTATGTTACTTTAACAGACCTATTTGCAAATCCAGGATTTACTAAATATTGCTATAGAAGCAGAACCCACTTCTAAATAGTCTTCAAAACACTTATTTCCTGACTTGGTGTGTGTTGTATTTTTACTTATTCTAGGATACCAGATACCGGTCCACGGTTAATTATCAAATTGACTGATCCACACATGAGTGGAATGCAATATTCTTTCCTCTCTGCTAAACTGGTATTGATTAATTCTGTTCTTTACTATCATAGAAAGTAATTGTATTTATCACATATGAAATTAGTACCACATTTTTTGCTATGATTTAGTGCTTGCTACAAGGGAGATTTTGTCAGTTTATTTGAACTATTTAAATTTGAGAGAAGGCAACTGGCTTAAATCCAAGAAAGTAGGCTAAACTGAGTCCTAAAAGTTGTTGACTTGAGCAATAAAGGTAACACTGTAATGAAAACCTGACAACACTTTTTTGTAAAGACCAATTTAAACAAAATACTCTCAGCACAAACGATGGATGTTACTCCTTCAGATAACATGGTTAATATATAGTGGGGAAAAGGAGTCGCAGTGTAGTCTCTAAGCTAGTCTGTTGATGTTACTGAGAAAATACAGCTTCTTGAGTTGTTTTTGTTTCATCAAAATCATGAGACTCTTGAGTGTTGGCAAGGAAATATGAGGTAATGAGAATGCAGTGAACATGCCTTTCATCAGCTGAAAATCTTTAATTGTAATTGCAGCATGTAATGGTGTAATTAGTTGTCTAAGAGACAGGATAAGCTTGAATCTTTCCTACTGTTTTGCAAAAAGACCATTTAGTTCTCAGAAACCTTTCTTTAGACTACATGAGTGGCAGCGAAAGATTGAAGGTTTTTTTTTTAACCTCTAAGTGTCTAAAGTAAAGGAGGAATTTTACCTTACAGAATCTCCAGAAAAGCCCAATGACGACACAGTGAATTATGTAGAGATATTTGTTTACTGACATATTCCAAAAATTTTGAGAGAATCATTAATTTGAATCAAGAAGAGCAACACAGAAGAGTATGTAAGGACATGCACAGGAAGGAGCAAAAAGGAGGTGTCTGTAGATCATTCTCTGATACTTAGGACCAGTCAAGACTATCATGAATATGTGTTCACAAACAAGATCAACACAGAACAGGCTAAAGGAGTGTATCTTTTTTCTTATCAAAGAAGCAGTTAAGTATCACTGACTCATTTTACAGTATAATTTTGTGGTGGGCTCAGTAGTCTCCATTCTTAGTTCATTGTAACTGTTTTTCTGCCTCTTGAATTTAAATTTAGGATTCTACCATGGTGAATATTGGTGTGTATAAAAAAAGGTTTTATTCCTTTTTTCCTTATTCCTATATTCCCTAGTTCTCTATTTTATTGAAGAATATGTCATCCAGGTGGGGTACTCATCAGAACTTCCACCTCCTCATTCCTCTATAATTCCATTGCCTTCTTTCAGACCATTTCTGGGCAGAACTGAGAAGGATGAGGGAGCAAACCATGATTCAGATCCTTGCAAAAGCAAGATATATGTCTAATTTGTTGTTGCTGCTGCCTGGTGGCCTCTTTAGGAAACTTCCTCAGAAATCTTCCCTGAAAGCCTGAGAAACATATGTCAGTGGGCATCATTCACATGTATGAAATGATGGGCTTTGGAGAAGATATTATAATGACAGTTCAATAAACCTAGGTTATTAGCACTTTAAACAAACAAACAAAAAAACCCCCACACACACAAAAAGAAAAAAAAATAAACCAAAACGAAATAAACCTCTGCATAGAATTAAAAATCTTGACAAAAATGAATCAAGCTCCTGTAGTTAATTTAGTGTTAACGTATAAAGCTATGCACATTACAGCTGTAGAAAAATGTGTAAGTAGAACATTTCCTTAATCTTAGTTCATTGCAATGTTGAATCAAAGGCAGAATTTTAATGACTGAGTTAGAATTTGACAGGTATCTCTAGTGCTGTGTTGACATATCTTTCCATTCAGTACCAAATACCTCACAGGTAATTTTTCCCTTGCTATTATAGGTTACAGAAAAGGTAAAAAAAAAAAAAAAAAAAAAAAAAAAAAAAAAAAAAAAAAAAAAAAAAAAAAAAAAAAAAAGTCCTTACAGGCAAATAAACAAAGTGTGCAATTTCCAAGTTATGCTAAATTCTGAATGCAGCTTCTTCCTCTAGCCTTCTCTTGTTGTATAAGCAGAAAATCAGTACCTGTCTCAACATATTTGAGCAGGTGCTCATTTGAAAAACAATTCAGGAAACAAAGTCTCTTTTCAACAATGAAGAGATCAAAAGTCTTAGAAAACTATTTTTATTACAATTTCATATTTCATACATGCACATGATTCCGCATTTCAATAGTTTTCTATTATCTCCTAATCGGATTAGAAATTAAGTCAATACTCCTAGTATTCATATTTTTTTAAAATAAACATTTTAAATGAATATATTATTCTTTATTTTTTAGTAAATAAATTATGTCTGACAATCATATAGTTCAGTATTCAAAAAATAACTATCATCTTTGTGTATATACTGCTAGAAGGGTTCTTTCTCAATTGTGTGAAAAGTCATTAATTGTAGCAGATATATTCATGTATTACAAAGAAATTATTTTCAATGCTTTCCTTTCAAAGTTCTTTTCCCCCTCTTTCTAATATAGACTTAGCTTTAAGTATTTATTTTTAAACTACTATTTTTGTTATTGAATATCATTAGTGATAATTACACTTTATTTATCTCTCTCTCTGGGAAGATTTGCTGTAATATTTTGAAACCTTTCACCGCAGTAGTTAAGTGCTAATTGTTTTGTGCTTTATAATGGTACGTGGGAAAGGATTTAAGTTTAAATCTCTGATAAATATCCTGTTTCACCACTCGTTCCTGAAAACAGAAAAGTGACAATAAAATTAAAAGGTTTTAAGGAAGATCAGGCAATTTCTCTCAAGGCTTTTGATACAAGAAGGTACCCTTGGATGTCTACAATTATGTTTTAAACATGGAGGGTGACTGTAAGTCCCAATCTCCAATAAATAGGAAGAAGTTAGTCTTTTCTATGGTAATTTCAGAAGCTGGAATTTACATATCACTTTTCCAAAACTTGTGGCATAAGGGTATTCTCAATTTTTAAAAAATCCAGGCCCTTAAGTTGCATAAAACCTAGTAGCTCTGCCAGCTGATTAATCTGTTTTGTCAAAAATATTCAGATTGTCAGAATATAATTTAGAATTAAAAAGCAAATACAAAAATCCAAATTTCCCATGTTTTCCTAATTTCTTTCCCTGATCCTTTCCTCATTTTTATTATCACTAAAGAGTTTTTCTTTAGGCATAAGTTAAACTGATACCAGTTTCTCACTGGTATCACCTAAAAGTTCCTTGATTACATGCATCAGCCATTGCATTTCAGGAAATTCTACAGAGATTTAGGGAACCACCATAGCCGGTTTCATACAAAATTGGGAGATAAACAATTACTTTTCTAAAACCTGCTCCAGCAAAACCTTGTCCCAGTCAGCTACTAGTACTTCTTATGCGAAGTGCAATTGCACAGGTTTTCTACTACTTATGCATTATACTATTACTTAAGAAAATAGTGGTCTACTTAAGAAAAAAGTGGTCTATTGAAGGCTTCGCAATTTAAGGAATTGGCAGAGGTAACATTGGGAACAAGTAAATTGGAGGGTACACAGAAAAGTGAAGATGATAATTGTAATAAGACTTGTTACCTCTTGTTACTTGTACCTGTTTTAAAAAAATAATTTTAAAGTATATCTCATTTTGGTAATCTCTCAATGGCCTCTTTCAAAACGTAAACACATAAATTTACAAATCTGAGTAAAAAAACTGATATCTTCCACCTAGATTTCTAAAAAAAAAAAAAATAAATATATCCATTGTAGTAAAGTTCAGGCTTTCATTTTCTAATCAGGATACAAGGTATGGTAACATTTCAGCTTCTAATACACAATGAACTATACCATCCACTATCCAGTTATTCCAGATACTGCTGTTAAAATGGCGAGTTAACTTTACTTGAATGACTACATACTACAATGTGAAACTAGTATTTAATGGTGTTATTTCTTCATTGACTGAGGAAACTCAAAATTCAAGAATCCCAGGCTTACTCAGAATGTATAGATTTGAGTAGGTTTAAAGTCATGAAGTTACATGGCCATATATAAAATTAATTTTTCACCTGAGTTTAAACTATAAAACAAAGATAAGGTAACAATTGAACTGTGCTGAAGAATATGACTTGAATATGCCCTCTTGTTAATCAGAACATTAGACAAGAAAATAAATATTAACTAACTCTCAAAAAGATAAAATTTCCCTTCTGTGAAAGTTTCTTACTAATATATCAATCCATTTCCAGAAAGAAAAAGCAATCTGTTTAATCAGATAACCTTTAGGATTATCTGTCTTAAATCTTTTAGAGAAAGGAATTAGTTTAATTTTAACTGAAAATACAGAATCATAGAATCATAGAGTCGTTGAAACAAAGAATACTTTGGGTTCGAAGGGACCTCTAAAGGTCACCTAGTCCTACATCCCCTGCAATGAACAGGAACATCTCCAACAAGACCAGGTTGCTCAGAGCCCTATCCAGCCTGACCTTGAATGTTTCCGGGGATGGGACATCTACAGCTGCTCTGAGTGATCTGTTTCAGCATTTCACCACCCTCATTGTACAAAATGTCTTCCCTATGTCTAGTCTAAATCTAGCCTACCTCTTTCAGTTTAAAACGATTACTCCTAGTCCTATCCCTACAGGCCCTACTAAAAAGTCTGTCCCCATCTTTCTTATAAGATCCCCTTTAAGTGCTGAAAGGATGATATAAGGTCTCCCCAGAGCTTTCTCTTCTGCAGGCTAAACAATCGCAGATCCCTCAACCTTTACTGATAGGAGAGGTGTTCCAGCTCTCTGATCATTTTTGTGGCACTCCTCTGGACCCACTCCAACAAGTCCATGTCTTTCCTGTGCTGAGGAATGGTGTCCCCCTGATCCCTCCATGTGGGGAGGATGCAGAGCTGGATGCAGTACTCCAGGTGGGATGTCACCAGAAGAGAATAGAGGGGCAGAACCACCTCCCTCGACCTGTTGGCCGCGGTTCTTTTGATGCAGCCCAGGATGCAGTTGGCTTTCTGAGCTGCAAGCGCACATTGCCAGCTCATGTCCAGCTGTTCATTCACCAGTATCCTCAAGTCCTTCTCCTCAAGGCTTCTCTCAATCCCTTCATCCCCCAGCTTGTGTTGATACTGGGGCTTGCCCTGACCGAGGTGCAGGACCTTGCACTTGGCCTTGTTGAACTTCATGAAGGTCACCTGAGCCCACCTCTCAAGCCCGTCAAGGTCCCTCTGGATGGCATCTCATTCCTTGGCATGTCAGCCACACCACTGGTGTCATCTGCAAATTTGCTCAGAGTTTCACTCAATCACACTGTCTGTGTTGTTGATGAAGATATTAAACAGTACTGATCTCAATATGGAGGGATCAGGGGGACACCATTCATCAACAATCTCCATCTGGACATTGAGCTGTTGACCACTACCCTGTGGATGTGACCATCCAGCCAATTCCTCATCCAAAGAACAGTCCACCCATCAAAACCATATCTCTCCAGTTTAGAGAGAAGGATGTTGTGGAGGATCGTGTCAAAGGCCTTACAGGACTCCAGAGAGATGACATCAGCAGCTCTTTCCTTGTCCTCTGATGTAGTCAATCCACCATAGATGGCCACCAGGTTAGTCAGGCAAGACTTGACCTTGGTGAAGCCATGCTGGCTGTCTCAAATGACCTCCCTGTCCTCCACGTGCCTTAGCATAACTTCTAGGAGCATCTGTTCCATGATCATACCAGGCACAGAGATGAGGCTGACAGATTGGTAATTCCCATGGTCCTTGTTGCTACTCTTGTAAAAAATGGGTGTAATGTTTCCCTTTTTCCCGTCATTGGGGACTTCACCTGACTGCCATGACTTTTCAAATATGATGGAGTGTGGCTTGGCAACTGCATCAGCCAATTCCCACAGGACTCTGAGACACATCTCATCAGGTTCCTTAGAGTTGTGTATGTTCAGGTTCCTCAGGTGGCCATGAACCTGATCTTCTTTTACAGTAGGAGGGACTTTTCTCCCCCAGTCCCTGCCTTGAGGTCCATCCACTCGAGAGGTGTGGGAAGAGAGGTTCACAGTGAAGACTGAGGCAAAAAAAGTTGTTGAGTACCTCAGCCTTCTCCTCATATTGTGACTAGTTTGCTACTAGTCGTGTTCATCTGTGGGGTACAGTACACTTTCTCTGACCTTCCCTTTCTGGCTGACACACCTGTAGAAACCCTTATTACTCTTTGGGTTCCTTGCAAATTTCATCTCCAACCACATTTTGACCTTCCTGACCCCATCCCTATACAACGGGGCAGTGTCCCTGTACTTTTCTCAGGATATCTGTCCCTGTTTCCACTGCCTGTACATTTCCATCTTGCCCTTCCGTTTGACCAGCAGGTCTCAACTCAGCCACGCTGGTCTCTTGGCTTCCTCTCCTGATTTCTTGCTCCTGGGGATTGAGATCTCTTTTGTGCTGTGGAAAGCATCCTTAAAGGTCTACCAGCTGTGTTCTGTTCCTTTGTCCCTGAGGGCAGTTTCCCAGGTGTCCAATTAACTAACTACTTGAAGAGCTGGAAGTTTGTTTTCCTAAAATTCAGGGTCCTGACTTTACTCTTCATCTGACCCATATTCCTCAGGACTTTGAACTCCAGTGCACGATCACTGCAATCCAGGCTGCCTCCAGTCTTGACATCTCCAATTAGCTCTCTTGCATTGCTGACCATCAGGTCCAGTATCCCGTCCCCTCTGGTAGGGCTGCCTATTACCTGCCTTAAGAAGTTACCTTCGATGCATCATTCCAAGAGTCTCCTGGATTGCCTACATCTTGCCATAATACTTTTCCAGCAAATGCTGGGGTGGTTGAAGTTCCCCAGCAGGACAAAAGCCTGCGAGCGCAAGGCCTCCTGTAGCTGGAGTAAGAAGGCTTCATCACTAGGCTTCCCTTGATCAGGTGGCCTGTACTAAACACCAACCACAAGGTTCCCTTTGTTGCCTTGGTCTCTGATTCTTACCCATAAATCTCTGAGAAGCACTCCATGTTAAATCATTTTCACATTGGTTTGGCAAAAAATAAAAAGAAAAAATCAAAAAAAGAATATAAAACACATCAGATCAATGTCATTTTGACAATTTCTAGCTGAAAATATATACTGAATGAAACAATTCCTATAGTAGAAACATCTTCATTAGAATAGCTGAGGCTGGAAGTCATGTCTGGGGATTGCCTAGCCTCAATGTTGCTCAAGCAGGATCAACTACAATAGGTTGTCCTCAGCTGTGCCAAATTGGGTTCTTAATGTCTCTAAGGATGGAGACTCCACAGACTCTCTGGAAACCTGTTTCATTGTCAAAGGGTCAGTAACTCCAAAAAAAGGGGGGTGGAGAATCCTTTACAGGTCAAAAAAACCCCACCCACCACTCTATCAAATATCTTCTTTGTGTGATTTTAATTTTTTTGTTGCTGTTCTTCTTTTAATGGTCATCCTGCCCTTAAACCAAAGCCAAAGTAAAAGTCCTTTGCTCACATAACTGGGCTTGGTTTACCTGAGTCATCACATCTTCTGGGTAGGAATAGTTCAGGCAAAAGAACAACAGCTACAAGTGTGCATTGGATTACTTTTTCTCCTCCATATTATTGAAAAGATTGAAGATATTCTTTATATAGATGTTCTAAATTCCTTATTTCTTCCCATGGTCTTTAGAGGACCATGCCTTGTTTGAATATGCAGACTTTAGACAAGAAATCCCAGGTATTTCTTTTCCACTTTCCTTTGTCCTTTTCACATTTCTATGTATGGACTAGCCCGCTTAGCTCCACACGTCATTTTGTATTTTATATCATATCTGCCAGGTACATGAAGGTATCTTAGATATCCCAAGAAGTCTAAAGTGGCACTAAATATTTATGATTGAGCAAATGAATTCATGTGTCTCCCATATTTTAATTAATTTATGATTCAAGCGTAGCTCTAAGTCAGATCTAGAGAGATATGGACAGTAATGACTTTTATAAGTTCAAAGCGGCAGCTTTATGGATCTTGTAGCATTATGCCTCCCTGTCAGGCCAGTGCAGGCTACTCACATTTTAGTAGACTTGAAGGATATGAGATGGGAAAACAAGCTGCAGGTGTCTTGCTAGAGAAAGGTAATGTTTAAAAATATAAATAGCTGTTTTAATTTCAAGCCTTACTATTAAGTATATGGGAACTGTTTGATCTTTGAATACTATTTGTATGCAACAGGAAAATTCTGCTCAACATAAGAAATAAAGCTTTTTTTAATGTACAAAGCAAAAAGTACATGTATTATTGTTGGCTGAATAATGGGCACATGGCTGGTCAGCTAAGGCAGTGGTCAGAGGCTGTTTGGGAAGATTACTTAGCTATAAAACAAGATACTGTGAATACATGGACAAAAGTACCTTCCTACAGTCTGGAATTCAGTGTTTGAGTGGATATATTTAGGATTTATTTTGCCACCTGTATATTCTTTTCTCTAGCTCTGGGTATGTAATTCAGTAACTCCAGGAGTTACTGAATGCCCTCTTTGCTTCAGTCTTTACTGCTCAGCCCAGCCCTCAGGAGTCCCAGGCTTTGGAGAAAGTAACAGGGAAAGAGGAAGACTTCCGCTGGGTTGAGGAGGATCAAATGAGGGATCAGTTAGGTCAATTAGCTATTCACAAGTCCATGGGCCTCAATGGGATGCACCCACGAGTGCTGAAGGAGCTGGCAGATGTCATTGCTTGGCTGCTCCCCATCATTGAAAGGTCCTGGAAAACAGGTGAGGTGCCTGAGGACTGGAGGAAAGCCAATGTCACTCCAGTCTCCAAAAAGGGCAAGTAGGAGGACACAGGGAACTACACACCAGTCAGCCTCACCTCCGTCCCTGAAAAGGTGATGGAACAACTCGTTCTGGGACTCATCTCAAAGCATCTGGAGGAAAAAAAAGGTACGAGAAGTACTCAACATGGATTCACCAAAGGGAAATCATGTCTGACTAATCCAATAGCCTTCTGTGATGCCATGACTGGATGGATAGATGAGGGGAGGGCGGTATATGTGGTCTACCTTGTCATAAGGAAGATTTGAAAGAGTGGGTTAGGTGAATGGACAGTAAGGTGGATTGAAAACTGGTTGAAAGACAGAGCTCAGAGGGTCATTATTAGGGGCACAGAGTCTAGTTGGAGGTCAGTGACAAGTGGTGTTCTCCAGGGCTCCGTACTGGGTCCAGTCCTCTTCAATATATTCATCAATGACCTGGATGAAGGGATAGAGTGCACCCTCAGCAAGTTTGCTGATGACACAAAGCTGGGAGGGGTGGCTGACACACTGGAAGGCTGTGCTGCCATACAGAGAGACCTAGACAGGCTGAAGAGTTGGGCGGAGAGGAACCTTATGAAATTCAACAAGGGCAAGTGTAGGGTGCTGCACCTGGGGAGGAATAACCCCCTGCACCAGTACAGGTTGGGGGCTGACCTGCTGGAGAGCAGCTCTGTGGAAAGAGACCTGGGAGTCCTGGTGGACAACAGGGTGACCATGAGCCAGCAATGTGCCCTGGTGGCCAAGAAGGCCAATGGCATCCTGGGGTGCATCAAGAAGAGTGTGGCCAGCAGGTCAAGGGAGGTCATCCTCCCCCTCTACTCTGCCCTGGTGAGGCCACATCTGGAGTACTGTGTCCAGTTCTGGGCTCCCCGGTTCAAGAAGGACAGGGAACTGCTGGAGAGGGTGCAGCAGAGAGCTACAAAGATGATTAGGGGACTGGAACACCTCTCTTATGAAGAAAGGCTGAGGGATTTGGGTCTCTTCAGTCTGGAAAAAAGACGGCTGAGGGGAAACCTTATCAACACTTATAAATACTTAAAGGGTGGGTGTCAGGAGGATGGGGCCAGGCTTTTTTCAGTGGTGCCCAGTGACAGGACAAGAGGTAGTGGACACACACTTGAGCATAGGAAGTTCCATCTCAACTTGAGGAAGAACTTCTTTACTTGGAGGGTGGCAGAGCACTGGAACAGGCTGCCCAGAGAGGTGGTGGAGTCTCCAACTCTGCAGACATTCAAAACCCTCCTGGATGCGTTCCTGTGCAACCTGCTCTAAGATAACCCTGCTCTGGCAGGAGGTTTGGACTAGGTGACCTCCAGAGGTCCCTTCCAACCCTATGTTTCTATGATTCTATGAATCTTCTGATGAAAATGCTGATCAACATCCCAAATGGCAGTTGTTTGTGTGAGATGCTCACCTTTCCTCATAGATCATGCAGAAACGAAAGTCAGGTAACTCACCTCCAAATTCTGAGTTTTGGAAGGGTTCTGAAGACTAAAACTAACAGTGTGGGTTATTTATTCTGATTTGTCCTTTGGTACTAAAAAACTTTGTAAATAACATTTTTTTTTGTTCTTGGCAGGAAAATTCTGTGTTTCCTCATGATTCATGTAACAGTACTGTTAAAACCCAAAGAAAATCATGTTACTACTCTTGGTCTTATACTGTTTATGTTATCAATATTGAGGTCAGATTTGAAAACTATTTACTTGTATCAAAAATACACAGTGAATTGTGTGTAACTTCTCATCTTCTTCATGCAAAAGAAAAATATGAAATCAGAACACTTATTGAATTACTATCTCAACTACAGTTAATTGAATTTTTGATGAACTAATCCTACACATCTGCCTTTGTTACATTTCATAATCACAGCTGAGATTTTATAATGCAATAGAGTATTTATGCCTTTCCAAGCTCACAGTGCAGTAGGACACTTACAATTGCTAATGATTATTCATTTTCTCCCACGTAAAATTACAAAAGCATAACGTGGATTAGGATAAAATATTATATTTGAAGATGTTTTTTATCTGACTGCAGGAAAGATGGATATCTACATCTAGATCCTATGATGCTGCTGAATGTATGAAGAATACATTTATATAATTAAAGAACAGTAACAGTTCAGTCATTGAACTTATGAAACACCTTAAGCACCCACATTAAAGATGTTATCTATGCTCACTGTAATCTTTGTTATTGCATTAGCTAATGGTGTAAATCATCTAAACGGGGAAAAAGACTAGCATAACTGATTTTTTATGAAGTCCTGATTTAGGAAAAGATCATTCTTCAGGAAAAAGAAAAAATCTTTCTTTCAGAAAAAGGCTTAAGTACTTTCTTAAAACTACAATCTAGTCCAAGTAAGTTTTAAATCTGTATGTTTCTTCTGCATTTACACATTTCCTCTTCCCAAAACAGCTCCTGAGCTATGAAAAGGGTTACTACACAAGCCTTACTGACAAGTTTATTTTCTTGGGTTCTTCCTGATTCGCTGATAATACAGTTCATATACTTCCTTCCAGTAGGACCAAAACACAATAAAGTAAATTTTGCATGATCAGCATGGGTTATTGGTCATAGAATCATAAAATGGTTAGAGTTGGAAACCTTCAAGATCACCTAGTTCCAACCCCCCTGCCATAGACAGGGATACCTCCCACTACACCAAGTTGCTCAAAGCCTCATCCAACCTAGCTCTGAACACTTCCAGGGATGGGACAGCCACAGCTTCCCTGGGAAACCTGTTCCAATGTCTTACCACACTCACATTAAAGAATTTCTTCCTGATATCTGATCTAAATCTGCACTCTTTCAGTTTAAAACCATTACTGCTCATCCTATTGCTCTACTCCCTGACAAAGGGTCCCTCCCCATCTTTCCTGTAGGCCCCTTTTAGGTACTGGGAGGCTGCTATAAGGTCTCCCCAGAGCCTTCTCTTCTCCAGGCTGAACAACCCCAACTCTTTCAGCCTGTCCTCATAGGAGAGGTGCTCCAGCCCTCTGATCATCTTTGTGGCTCTCCTCTGGGCTCCCTCCAACAGGTCCATGTCCTTCTTATGTTGGGGCCTGCAGAGCTGGATGCAGTATTCCAGGTGGGGTGTCACCAGAGCAGAGTAGAGGGGCAGGATCACCTCCCTTGACCTGCTGGCTATGCTTCTTTTGATGCAGCCCAGGATATGGTTGGCTTTCCGGGCTGTGAGCACACATTGCTTGGTCATGTTGAGCTTCTCTTGTTGATAAGTAATTTGGGGCAAATCATGTCTGAGCAACCTGACAGCTGTCTACAATGAAGTGACAGGCTCAATGGGCAGCGGAGAGTTGTGGATAGTGTTTATCTTGACTGTAGAAAAGCCTTTGACATAGGAGAGAGAATCCTTATAGTCAGATTGATGACATAGGAGAGAGAACCCTTATAAGTCAGATTGATGAGATATGTACTAGATAAATGGATTATAAAGTGCATAGAAAATCAGTTGAATGACTGAGTTCAACACAGTATAATGAACTGTACAAAAGCTGGTTATGAGTGGTGTTCCTCTGGGGTCAGTACTGAAGCCAAAAATCTCTATTGATGACCTAACAATGGGACAGAGGGCACCTAACTGAGATCAGTGGTAAATACACTGCAGGACAGGGGTCCCATTCAGAGGCACAGGACAGGCTAGAGAAGCAGGCAGAGAGGAAGCCCACGATGTTCATCAAAAGCAAACACAAAGCCTGGCTCTTGGGACAGAGAAAACACATTTCCTCTTAGCTCCGTTACCTCTTGACTTATCTTTCCATTTCTTTTCACAGCAGGTACAAACAAGAACTCAGTTGTCTGATTGTTTTGTAGTTTCCAGGCCAGAAGTATTTTCTTCTCTGTTCTTATTCTCTCTCCCTTTAGCCCTTCTACCAGTTTTTCATTTTGTTTTCCCATTTCTTTTACTTTCTTTTTGTTTGTTTATCCCTTTATTCTTTGTTTCTCTCTGTTTCACTCTCTTCCAACCATTTCTCTTTCTGGCTTTTACCCAAAAGACTGAGTGCTTTCCTTCACATCCTGCTTCTTCCTCTGGTATTGCAAAGTGAATCAAGTGGACTAGGACATTTGCCTATGCTGTGGATTTATTTTCCAGTTTCAGGTCTGCTGTGTTTCTTGCTAAATGATTCCAGTTTTCTAAATGAATTCCAGTCATCCCTTTTCCATCTTGATTATGTTCTCATTCTCCTTTTACCTTCATTTCTTCTTCAGAAAATGTTTGCTTAAATTCTTTCAAGAAAACAAAGGACAAAATATGAAACTATTGTTTTCTTTTCTCAGTGTGATTTCTTTTTTTCCCATAAATCTCTCCTCTTCTCCTTCCTGTCAAGCCCATTCTGAGTGTTCTCCTTCAATCTTCCTTATTTTCTCTGTCATCATCTTTTTTTTTTCTTTTTTATTCTTTTTTTAACTTGTTTCTCCATTTCTTCTTACTCTTTCTTTGCACATGGCTAGTGTCTTCAGACTAAAAAATGTCTATCTTATTTCATTTTCCACCTTCCACCTCTTTTTTTTTTTTTTTCTCCAGTCACTGACAACATATGAAAACATTCTCAAAGAATCTCTTATAATCTCTTTTAACAGTTTTGTATCCAAATCTGAGAGACAGGATGCCACCTTAATCTGCTTTGACTAATACCATCAGAATAGTCAGACAAATTGTTTTTCCTTTTCTTCCATGACTTGTTGTCTTGACTAATTCTTATTTTTGGAAAGCTTCCCTCAGAGAAGTCTTCTCACTCTCTCTATCCACAACAGTACCAAAGTGATCTCCAACCCTAGTTTAATTCTTTTTATTTGAATTTGAATTCTAATCTGGATAATCTCATCCAGAAATTTAACTACCATCTTTAAGCAAAAAGCATAACTTTATTTCTCTGTTCCAGACCTCCCTAATCAGGTCCAAATTAAATTTTCTGACCAATAGATAGTAATACTCACATCATGTTCACCATGGTCAACAGAAGTATCTTGCCTTCTTGCCTGTGTTTGACCCCTGCAGTCACTTCCTTTTCTCAGGCTTTGTGAATACCAGTATTATGCCTATTGATCTTTCCTTGCTTTATAAATTCAAATCATGTCTAGGCTTTAAGATGTATGTTCTCCTTTCCAGTCACATGCAAATATTTTGATTCAGGCTCTCATAATCTCATATGCTGTACCCTTTATCTTGAATATTTCCAATGGCTCTTCTGTCCTTTTGTCATATCAAATATTAACCACTTGCCTTCATTTTCAAAATTCCTGACTTTTAATCATCCCCATGCAGTATCAAGAGGATATTTTCTACCTCTTACTAGTTTATGATGTTAATCGTCACCATCACATTATTAAATTTTCAAATAAACATCCTCCATGTTGTCATTCACACTTGGGAAGAATTCCCTGTAAACACCTTCAAGGCTGTTTCTTTATATTCTTTTACATTTCTCATTAAAACTATACTTTTCTCTGATGACTAAAGTCACCCATAGAAGTGCGTATACTCGTGGGCTTTACTACCATCTGCCATGATGACTGCTCTTGTCTCATTTTTTCCCTGTGATTTCCAACAGGTCTTTATCCGTATGTTGTCCATTTTGTTATAGCTTATGCTCTGAAAAGCACTGTCCATCTTTTGGTTCTGTGCTTGCACAAGTCCTGCTATCACGAGATTTTGAGTCAATGCTTGCTCTATGATGATTAATATATATTTGGTAAGCATTCACTGAACAATAGGAAGAAAACATGGGAAGTAGAAAAGTAACAGAGAGTTAATCTTCACTTACTTACCCCTGAGGGACATGATGAAACACTGCATTGATTCCAAGAAGTATCTAAAGATGTGCACGAGCAGTAAATGTGGATGAACTAAACTGATTTATTTTGGCTCCTTCTACAGTACATGCTGCACAGTTTTTAAATTTCAGAGAAATGAGAATTCTCTGATGCACTTCTCTTTTGTGTAGGAACAGAGATTCATAATTGTTTTGATAAAGCTTTCTGATTGTATCAGGCACTTTTCTTGGATTTTTATCTCTTTGAAAATTGTTTAATAATTTGTATTTTTAAAAAACAAAACATTCAGAGTCACCTATCAACTGTTATTGTTATATCAGCTAAGATTTGGTTGTTTTTACAAGATTTGCCTACTCATATATTTCTCTTCCCTATTAAAAAGTGTTTTATTGCAAGTGCCTCGGTCAGAGGCATTCATTCCTTATATATTTATAGGACTAAACATAATGTTACGTGGTGAATTTGGACTTATGCTATTATATGTTTACAATGAAAATACAATTTTAAAGTTGTTGAAGAATGAAGACTGAAGTCCAACCTTTTTTTTTTTTTTTTTTATGTTCCAGAATTTGAGCAACCAATCTAAAACTTAAATGTTCTACTGAAATAATTTCCTCCTTTTCAAGGGAATAAGTATTCCACTTCTCTGTACTTAGGATGTATTGTTCAGAGAGCTTTTCGATATAAAAAAATCTCACTCTGTAAAACTGGCATAACTTAAAATGTAAATAAGAAAATACACAGAAAGATACCTTTTCTTCTTGAAATAACAATGTATTGTAATTATAAAGGGCAAATGATTATAATAAGCACAAGTACTCATGTAATTTGTCATATTGCTCACTTGATGAATTTGAAATGAAGGGTTTTATTTTCTTCTGATGCATGTATATAGCTTAAACTGTACATCAATAGAAGAATAGGCCTTTAGATGTAATAAAACACAGAACAAATTTTATGTAGTGTGTGGGGTGCAGATATGGAATCCCTACAGTGGACTCTGGAATATGATATTTTTTCCCCAGACTCTCTGTCTTATAATCAAGCTTTCATCTAATGGAACCTACTTGCTTCCATAGCACCTGTAAAATTAGCTCTGAGGGTGTCATGTTTTTACTGGCTGTCTTGCTCAACTTAGATGCCATTTTGTTTTGACTAGCCCTTGATCATGCAGAGTGCACCCATTTGTAGTTTGGTTTTAAAAAACATATTTCTCATTAAATTATTGCTCTTTTCTATTCTACTTTCTATGCCTGTATTTTAAAAACAAGGATTTTAAAGTACTTCAATTTCTTTAGTGTAAAGCTTGTCTATTTACAAGAAACAAAAAAAACCATTTCATCGTCCCTGAGAGAACAACTGTTCTCACAGTCTTCCCTCAATGCATGGCAAGCTATGTCATGTTTTTTTGGCTTTCTGGACTGCGAGCACAGATTGTCAGGTCATGTTGAGCTTCTCATAAACCAGTCCTTCTCCTCAGGGATGCTCTCAAGCCATTCTCTGCCCAGCCTGTATTTGTGCTTGGGATTGCCGTGACCCATGTGCAGGACCTTGCACTTGGCCTTGTTGAACTTCATGAGATTGGCACAGGACCACCTCTCAAGCCCCTCAAGGTCCCTCTGGATGGCATCCTTTCCCTCCAGTGTGTCAACTGCTCCACACAGCTTGGTGTCATCAGCAAGCTTGCTGAGGTTGCACTCAATCCCAACATCCATGTCACCAACAAAGATGTTAAATTGTGCTGGTCCTAGTACCAACCCCTGAGGATCACCACTCGTCACTGATTACCACTTAAACACAGAGACATTGACCACAACTCTTTGAGTGTGACCGTCCAGCCAGTCCTCTGTCCACCGAGTGGTCCATCTGTCAAATCCATGTCTCCAATTTAGAGACAAGGATGTCATGCGGGACAGTGTCAAATGCTTTGCATAAGTCCAGGTAGATGATGTCAGTTGCTCTTCCCTTACCCACCAATGCTGTAACCCCATCGTAGAAGGGCACCAAATTTGTCAGATGTGATTTCCCTTAGTGAAGCCATCTTGGCTGTCATTGATCACCTCCTTATTTTCCATGTGCCTTAGCAGAGTTTCCAGGAGGGTCTGACACATGATCTTGCCAGGCACAGAGGCGAGACTGACTGGCCTGTAGTTGCCTGGGTCCTCCTTTTTTCCATTTTTGAAAATGGGGGTTAAGTTTCCCCTTTTCCAGTTGGGCACTTAATGGGAACTTCACAGGACTGACATGACTTCTCAAATATGATGGATAGTGGCTTGGCAACTTCATCTGCCAGTTCCCTCAGGACCCACGGATGAATCTCATCAGATCCCATGGACTTGTGCACCTTCAGGCTCCATGGCTAGTCTCGAACCTGGTCTTCTCCCACGGTGGCCAGTACCTCATTCTCCCAGGCCCTGCTTTTGCCCTCTGAAACTCAGACGGTGTGGTTAGAGCTCTTGCCAGTGAAGACTGAGGCAAAAAAGTCATTGAGTACCTCAGCCTCCTCCATATCCCAGGTAACCAGGTCTCCTGTTTCCTTCTGGAGAGGGCCCACATTTTCCCTAGTCTTCCTTTTATCACTGACGTACCTTTTGCCCCTGTTGCATTTGGTTTTCTTGTTGCCCCTGACACGCCTGGCCAGATTTAACTCTATCTGGGCTTAAGCTTTCCTAGCTTGATCCCTGGCTGTGTGAACAATTTCATTGTATTCCTCACAGGCTACCCATTCTGACTTCCATCCTCTGTAGGTTTCCATTTTCAGTTTGAGTTTTTCCAGGCACTCCTTGTTCATCCATGTAGGCCTCTTGGTATTTTTGGCTGACTTCCTCTTTGTTGGGATGTGTCTGATATTCAGATCTTTTGGAATTAGTAACCCAAATGGCATGCAAAGTGAAAAGGGAATGGAAGAAGAGATGTTTTGCTGTGTGATGTTCTTATAACATTCTACCCTATTCACAGAGCAGAGGGCTCCAATTGCAACATGTACAGCCTTTAAATTAAGTTTTGTGTTAAAATATATATCGTCATCTCAGTCAAATATTTTAAGAAAATGCAGAGAAGATACTGTTCAAAAGGAAAGGAAGGGACAACATGAAAATTGACAGAAATTGATGTCCAGAACTATCAGGGTTTAGTTATTTTTTCATAACTGATTAATATGTTAATTTTGATTTTGGAAATTTTCCAGCTTTGTGTTTGGATGTACTGTGACAGACTTTTTCTTCTGACCAAAAGACCTTACATTACTGTTTCCAACTTTTTATGGACTACTTTTTTAGTATTTCCCAACACTGGGCTACTGTTTAGAATCAGTTTTTTGTGTACAAATGTAGCAATCTTTTCTTCAAAATGCATATTTTGAATGCAGTAACTTTTTTGCATTTTACACATTGTTCTTAGTATATATAGATAGTATAGGTTCTTTTTCCAACTTCTGGAATACAGGATATATTTGAGACGTTAACTGGCCAACTCTTTTGGATTTTTTTATCACTAAGAAAGAAACATGTTGGATTATACGTAGAAATAAACTATAAATCACTTTTAAAGACAGTATTAAATATAATGGTAACTACTCAAAATGTTGCAGATAGCAGGGAAAAATATAAATATTGCATCTGAATTAATCTAAACTAAGTAAACATGACTCTGGTAGCATATTTTACCAAATTCTGAGTTCATCCTCCTTTTTCTTCTATTTGTGTCTCGTTTAAAACGGTCAACAGGCCACCATGAACAGTCAGGGTGTTTTTGCCCATGGTGACAGCTCACTAGGACAAATGTACTCCTTTCACTGTCTATTTCCTTGAATTTATTGTTGCCTTTTCTATCAACATCCCTTTCCACCTGTACAAGAAAATTGCCTGCCCTCTGGGATAAAGAGAGCTTTTTAACTTTATACGAGTGCAGCACTGAGCACAAGTGATCCATATTTCCCAGCAGGAATCTCTGACTAAGTGATCTCAGGCTTCACATTGCAAGCTTTTAAGGAGAATGCAGATCATGTATTGATGTTCTCAGTACCCTGAACTCTGCATATTCAAACATTGCGTAACGCAAGTTAGAGAGGCACATGCAACTGCCCCACTGTATTAAGCTCTCTTAACTAAACTATTAAGAAATACAGTTGTGCACATAATTTTGGTATGCAAAAAAGGGAAAAGTACTTACAACGGTGATATACAAGGCTTCCAGCAAAAGATATTATATTAAGAAATTTTAATTGTTTAAATAAATCCCTAAAATTTTTACTTAAAGAAAATGAAGATGGTGATTTTACTCTGCTAGATTAGTACCTCATCTTTACTAAATCAAACTTTCCTCACTGATGCCTGTACTTCAAAAAAAATGGTATTAATTTTCACCTTTGTCCTGATTTTGTTTTTCTTCTGTTTCCTCCCTTTTGCCTACTGTCTGTGCTAGTTTTGATAGCACATTACTTAGGGACTGTTAATGCTAAAGGTAAAAACTTCTACTAAATTTTACAATATCTCTTTGATCGCCATGAAATAAAATAGCAGTTTGAATAGAAGGTTTATTTGAATGGTGTCTATCTAATTGGTATTATAAAAACTTTTTATTTTGTCTCTAACATAGCCACAATATTATGAATTTATTACTTCACTTGGAATATGATGAAAATCAGACTAGGAATACAAAATTGAAATCTCTCAAGGCCATTGTCTTGGATAAAACACTTATCCAGAAAATAATGTACTGTTTTCCCAATAATTCATTGTCAGGAAGGAGCAGATTTTATTCACCTACAGGCTACGATATAACTGATTGCTTGGTGATACTGTCATGTAGGTAGGTAGGTTACAACTTTGAACTTTTGAGGCATTTTCTTCTCTCTGGCTTCAGCAGTTTTTCAGCCAATGTAGTACAGAACTATAGAGAACTTGCTGTCCAACTTAATCTAAAGAGGTTATAATAAGTTGGGTTTGTTTTTTTTTTTTTTTTCCTTTGGTAAATTTTACTTACAGCAAAGAAACAACAAAATGTTACACATCTAACTCCTCTTGTGCTGGGAGAAAGAGCAGCTACTCTCCTTTAGACCAAAGTAAGAAGAAAGGAGAGATAACTGAAACAAAGCAAAATAAGTGTCCTGCTCTGGGTAACCTTCTTTACCAGAGGAGTTGGACTAGAAGATCTCTAGAGATCCCTTCCAACTCTGAAATTCCGTGATTCCATGATTTTGTGAACTGATCATGGTCCCTTTGTCCAAGCTTTGACAGTGGTCAATTTCTGTTATTTCTCAGAGAACTGTAGTCTGAACACCTCCCATAAAGTACCTAATAGAGCATTTTTAATATATATAAAAAAAAAGATTTATTTCAATCTCACTTAACACACCACACATTGCTTTATTTTAATTTTGTTATTTATTTTGTTAAAACTTCTCTTCAATCTCTTCCTTTCAAAAAAAAAAATCTTCCTAATCTTTCATTTATGGAAGTATCTCTACATCTAATGTTAATCATTCACTTCCTCTAAAAAAGACAGTATTATCAAAATTGAATGTCAAAGTGTAATGCTAAATGTAATTATTTTTTTTTCGAAATTATATACGTGTGGATTAAATATATCCAACATAAATGTTGAAAACAGGCAGAGATCTCACAGTGACCAGCCTAGAACTTGTTAAACTGAGGATTTCTCTAATATTTGTGTCTCTATCAATTGACCTAAATACTCTTGTTGACGTTTTAGAAATTATGTACAGTAGTTTTCCTCAATACAGATTTTTAATCTTAATCAACATACTGCTTTTCTTTTGAACATGACCATTCAAATAGGACACTGTACTAATAGAAAATATGTTATCAGGCAAAATAAAATTCATACATTCTTTCCAAATACCATTATCCCCCTTTTATCTATGCTGAATTTGATCTGCTGCTAAGTTGCTAAGCATGCAATTGGCTAGACTGTCTTGAAATGGCTCTTTCCTTTCTCGTCCTTTGTTTATAAGCATTTTCCAGCTAACACTCACTTCCATTAAAGTACATGTAATAAACACTTTTTTTTTAAGTGAGAATGTTAATGTACTTTAATCTGAAAACCATATGAAATGGTTCTGCTCCTTTATTTTGCCTTGGATCTGAAAATCAAACCTGTACCCACAAAGTTTCATACTGATAGGCAAAATTATGCCTTACGTTTCTTCATTTCTAGGAAGTGTACATGAAAGCAGAACTGCAATCAACAAAGAACAATAATTCTGATGCATATTTGTAATCGTACATGGAATTATATTTAGCAGACATTAATACTTTTTGCCTCTGTACACACTTTAAATATTGATTGAAAGTGTATATTGAAGTATTATGTTTATATTCACTGGCCTGAACTCAATCCTTGCTCCAAAGCTTTACTTCACAACATCAAAAAATGTATCCAGCCCTCCAAATCCCTAAGGTAAAAATTTTGTTCCAATCCTATATTAACAAAACAGAAATTAAGGGAGAGCAACTATTTTCAAAATCCATTTTAAAAAAGGTATGCATATGATTCAATTTCAATTTCAAAACAAAATAAATCAATTTCTGAATTTGAATGAAACATAACCTTTCAAAACCCTTCATTAAAGCTATGGAGATGCTGCCTGTATGACATTTGTGATTCAGGCTCAAACTCATGCTCTACATCCTATTTTTCACATAACTGATGGGGAGGTCTGATCACCAGCATCCTAATGATTCTAGGAGGGCCTTTCTTATGAGATCAAATATTTTAACCTGGATTTGAAATAATTTCCTCAATTCAAGTTCAATTAAAACACTTTATATTCTCTCCAAGCAAACCACAATTTTATTTAAGCAAATACATATTTTCTGACAAAACTATTTACTGAAATAGGTTCATTTTTTAAAGGAAGCATACATATTTCAGTGGGCATTCTGGAATAATTAATTTTTCTTTTTTCAAATAAAAGAGGACTGTAACATGCCTCTAAACTAAACCCAGTATTACAGAGTCTGGCAGTTTACTTCAGTAAGCAACTTTGTTGAACACTTTCATAAAAATTTAGGCAAAAGAACTAATCAGTAAAAGACAAAACTGTATTTATAAGGCACAGTCAGGTCACTGGTAAAACTGAATCTACTTTTCAAAGAGTCTTGCAGTTCATATCATAAACTGATTAAAAATACTAAAAGAAGTAATTTCAAATTTTTCTTTCATCAGTACCCTAATTAATATGATTACCTACGTGCTTATTACTGCTAGAACTTGTTTAATATTATACTATACCTAATTAATTAATTAGATTTTCTGGATTTCTTCTACTTCTCTGGTCTTTTTCTAAAATGTTTTATATATAGCTACTCAGAAATACAAGTTGTCTTGCTAGAATATTTTAAGATATCTTAAAAAATATATATCAAATACTACTACTCTTCTGGAAATTTTCAAATAGAACCTTAAAGGAAGTAAGCAGTTTCAATTCTTCTGACTTCACTTAATTGTTTGGGAACTGAGGGAAACCTAGGCGGTATGTAAACATTTACCACTTGGAAAATTTTATAAATTATTAGTGACAGTTTATTCTTTAATAGAGATTTTCTATATGCATGCAGTTATATCTAGAGCATTAATTATTAGTACAAAGACGTATTTTAGTCCTTTTTTTTTTTAAATGAGAAACTACAGTTACAGCTGCAATGTAGCATTTATCAAAAGCAATGACAGTGATGGGTCCACACGCTTTCCACTGAGAAGCTGACTGACCGCTGTTACAGAGTGGTACAAAGTTAGTGAAGAAATAATTCATCTCCACCTCAGCTCCTTGGCAGCAGTGGATCCTGAATACGTAAACACAGAGTTGTGCATATTATTAAATGCAAAATATGCATTGGAGTGAATACTACAGGCCACTACATGTGTTTCTAGCCATTACTTTGCTCAGAAAACACAAATTTTGCCTCTATTTTATGCTGTCTAGTAATTGCTGTAAATGAGGCTGGAAATTCATGAAATATTTTTAATGTCAAAATAATATGAAAAATTCTGGATTCTGGAGTGAGAAGTGTTGTAGAAGATTCAAATTTTGTAGCTTACCAAGTAGCAAATTAGTTAAATTATTATAACAGTCTGGCAGATTTAAACACATCTTTCCATATAGATTATATGCACCTTCCTTTAGGGACGAGTAATCATGGTCTTAGTTCGAGGTGCTATCGGCACTAATATGTTTTCGGTGTATTTCTATTCACAGCAGAAAATCTTTGTTTCTTTGCATACCGCTGGTACATGCAAAGGAAGAAAGGATTTTTGGAAAGTTTCCTTCAGTTTGAAGGAAAATATCGAATCTCTTGTAGCTATCAGAAAAATAAATCTAGAATTCCTAAAACCATGTGTCTGTTTCTAAGAATTGGTTCCTATTAACAAACATAACTGTTCAAATCTTGTTAAATAATAGATTACTGATCTGGAAGTCCTAGTTTTTCAGCAAATAATGATGAACTGAATACATTCAATAAGGTCAAAGAGAAACCTACCCAAACTTGTAATATGTACAACTGGAGCTTCCAAAGAGCTAATGTCTTAAAGTGGAAAGAAAGTGAAAGTGAAATGATCAGCAAAAATAATTTGTGTAAGAACTTATAAGAGGTAACTGAGGTTGTTGAA
Source organism: Alca torda (assembly GCA_008658365.1). Lineage (NCBI taxonomy): Eukaryota > Metazoa > Chordata > Aves > Charadriiformes > Alcidae > Alca > Alca torda. The sequence goes on from CM018101.1 coordinate 33,063,382, forward strand.
GAAAAGTTTACTAGATGGACAGAGAGTCCTGGTTGTGTATGTCCTCAAGAAGAGAACACTCCCTGTAGTAAGATAGCTCTGCTTCGGAGTATCCTGGAGGTTCTATGCAAACATACCAAGAATTTAAACTTAGGTTTGCAATTTGTTCACTCTCAGAAGGGATGATAGAACAAACCAGTTATCAGCCAGCTTTCATAAAGTACCATATTTTATAAGCAGTAAGTACTACATGATAAACACTTGTTTTTTAAAAAGGCAGTTTAGACACACATTCATTTAGTGATATTAGCTACATCTCAGCCAGGTTTGTGAAATCTATTATATTTATTCTTACCGTTTCTTTTTTTTCCAGAGGAAATAAAAACTGGATTTAAGTCCTTTATTGGCAAGAATAAAAAAAAAAAAAAAAAAGTAAAAAAAAAAAAAAGAAGCAAAAGAAATAGAACTAGGTAAAATCAATCATTTTAGTCCATTTCCCCATAGACAAAAGGATCAATGGCTGAGATATCTACATAATCTACATTGGGAATTTTCATTAACTTGTTCCCTAAGGATTTCCTACCTAACCCACCTTCTGGTGCAATAATACAGAAAGTCTTTATAGCTTTTGTCCCACTACTTTACAGTAGTCTTTCAAGTCTCTTTGCTTCAGAATATCACTTTGATCATTCAGGGAATACCATGGAGCCTGGCTGTATATGCAATGAAGCTGACATTGTAGGTTGTCCTTTTAGTAATTGCCTGTTGTGCACATAAAACTTGCTTAGAAATTCCTATTAAATCTCTAGCCAGTGAGCTGGTGATTTGAGAGACTGAAGCTCTCTAAAGAAACTAAAGGAACCTCTGCATAATACATGATTTTCTGTGTGCAAATTTAAAGCACAGATTCCCAGCAAAGGATGAAAAATTTTTGCTCAAACTTTGGAAGACATATAACAGAAATTTCAACTTGGAGAAAAATTTAGTAAAACTATAAGCAAATTTAAAAGTGAGAAACTTAATGAAAAGCTTCTACTGATAGAGATTGGCTACAGGATATGTTAATAACTCCTCCATATGCCTTTCAACTAACAGTACATTTGCATGCACTTAAAAAAGAAAAAAAATAATGTTTATGTTACATTCCCTTTCAAAAATTTCATGAAGAAAACACCAAAATTTCCTATATGAACAGATTACATTGTTCTGAAATCATAGTTCATTAATTTTTCAAATATTAGAATTTATCCTAAGGACAGGAAAGAGTTGTCAAGTATATAGTTACTTCTGGGACATTGTCGGTTGTGTTCTATCTTCCAATAGAATTTACTCTATCGTGGTATAACAACACAGTTCAAAAGTGCCAAAAAATACTAACTCCTTTACAAACTGACACTTCTTCCAACATAACATTTACTAAAGCAGAAAGGCATAGTCACCTAGACAGTCAACAAAACAAGAGATGAGATGACTACTGCAGATGCAGACTTCTCTATAATATATCACGCAAAATCAGAAAGTCATAGGGTCACTTCTGAAATGTGGCATTCTAACTTCAAAATCAGCCCTTGAATCTGCCATTATTGTTTTTGTAAAAGTCAATACGCATGTCTTTTTTCTTCCAAACTAATTAAAAATTAAATTGTATTTTCTCTATCTCTAAAAGATATCCTTATGTCTTCATGTACTTGGGTGGAGTAAAGAACATCGATTAATAAGCTGTTTTAAGCTATTGTAGATAAAATATTTTTTAATAATAAAACTAGGTTAAATTTGAGAACTTAATACCCAAATTTTTTTTTACATTGCCAAGCTATATTTATATTCCTGCATGTAAATTTTAGTGTCTTGTTTTTTCATTCAGGGATGATTAAACAATATTTAGGAGAAGGTTTAGATCTCCATGAGATCTGTTCTTCATTTCCCTAGATCTTTACTACCTGTAACATCTACATCATAAAGTGAATTATTCTGATAAATCTAGACTTTTACCGTAGGCATTTTACTGGATGTCCCTGAGCCGCACTTACTGGTGTACAGTGCAGTGCCTTTAAAAATCTAACAGGCATTTTATTTCTTGTGGAAAATGTAACTTAAAGAGGTACAGCTTAAAAACTCTTTTTTCTTGTTTTGCTTGTGAATAACCCTTTATCATAGCAGTACAATTTATTTTAATGGAGCAGTGTACTGGAAAAAAAGAATTAAAACATTGCTATGTATTAATCTATGTTGTGTTATATATGAGAGCTTCTCTCAGTGTGCCTTTTTTTACAGAAGCTGAACATCTCAATCTATTTATATTCCTTGATTTCAATAATCCTTTAAATAACAGTTGCAAAATTCAGTGCAGAAATAAGTCTCCTTTCACGAAGGCAATTTCAGACAATGATTCCACAGTTCTTTTGAGATTTATTTCATTACAGTTTGAAGGTCTAGTACTATCATGACTATTTGGTGACTAGGAGCTTACTTAAGTAGAGTTGCAACAAAACACCTTGTCTTCAAGTGGAAAGAACATATCCTCAGATGAAGACATCTACAAATCAGAAGTGCTGCTTTTTCTCTGCAAAGCAAGACCAGCTTTCCTACCATTAGGATCAAGAATCAGACCTCCTTACGTCTGCAGAAAGAGAAATTAATTTCTATACCAAGCCATTTATAAATTACTCAAGAAATCATAGTGTGTGAGCAAATCCTATTCACTTCTACAGCTACAAATTCTCACATGATGTAAGTCTTAATGAATAATGATAATAATAGTCTAAAAAAAAAAAAAAAAGAGTGAACTGACCATGAGGAAGTAAGGGATACCTGCAGCTGTAATTTCTCCTTTGTACATTGAGAAACCTTCAAAGCCCATCTGCCTTTTCTAGCCTTGGTCAAAAAAATCCAGTAATTTCAAAACAGTGTATCTGAAATCTGAACTTGGCTTCTTCACTCATGAGATCAGTGACCTTGATGATGAATGTACATTGTGCATGCTGCACAAATGTATCCATACACCTGTACATATAAGCATATATAGGTACTTACAAACATAAACATATATATGGAAATATTATGCATCTGTGTGTACACACGAACCTCAAAGACCAAATCCTTGTTAACGCTGAGTTTCTGCAAAACTTTTGATTTGTATGGCAACTGTGCAGTTCCTCAGAAGGTAGGCAAAAAATAAGGACTCACATAAAGTTGCATCTTTAAGCACTATAAGCTAAAAACATAACTTGCACTATGCGTACCTTTACTGAGAGTGAAAAGGAGTTACCTGTGACACTGGAAATTAACTTCATCATATCATACAAAATCAATATCTGAAATTTAAGAAAGATTAGCCACTGTTTCCTCTACAGCTGTAACAATATTGCTAACTTTTGTGTTATAATTGTGTCCTAATTGTTCTAACCAATTAGCATTTTTACAATGCTAAAATTTGTAACATATAGATTCTGTTTTGTTGCACTGTTGTGTTTTTTTTTTTTTTTTCAAACAGCACATGCAGTGGGAATGAGAAGATAGGGAAGAAAGAAATGAAACTCGCCACTTAACTTTACCTGCTATGCCAGATAAAGAGAGTAAAGACAAGAATAACTATAACATGTGAGAGGTCATTTGACTTTAAGGGAAGCATGGCATCTTGTACCAAAAGAGAATCAGATCTGATCATTTTAATCTTTTATAGTGTCTTTGATTTCACAGACTATCCGAGTGGTTTACAAACTGCAAAATCATATTTAAAATCTCTTTTGCATTAAAATATGAAGGAATGCTAAGATTTTCATTTGCTACTTAGAATGCTTGAAAAAAAGAGAATGATCTTTTCATAGATAAGTATTACATAATTATGCAAAAGCCAGTGAAAGTTGATTAAGTGGTCAGATTAAGTGGTCTAACACACTTCTTTTCATACATCATGAAAATATCTATATCGTGCATAAACAAGGGAGTCCGAATTGTCATTATTTTCACTATCATGCACCTAAAAAAACACACAGATTACAGTATTAATTTTAATAGACAGTATTTGCCTTCATTAGATGTATTTGTGCACAAGGAACTCACCGTGTCAGTCAAAAGTTACTTAGTACTATACAAACAATGATCAAGTTAACAGGTAGGAACCACGCAAATTAATTAAACCTCATCAAAATATGTAGAAGCAGTATTGCTTTAAGGGCATCTGATTTTGTCCTGAAGTTTTAATCAGATAGAAGGCAAAACTCAAACAAAAAAGGACTTATTTCCATGGAAAGCAAGAAGAGTTTTTAAAATTTATCAGCAAAACCAGTTATTAATTATTAGATGTTGTACAATTATCTGGTAAAAGTATCAAAAACCTACCCTATATCAAAATTTAGCTCAGGAAAAAAAGAGAAAAGGTGATCACCTGAATTCTGACTGAATTTTGTGTAAAGTCAATAATCATCTGCTGTATAGTTTTCCTTGTTGAGTATCTAAGCTTCCATGTAGGATATTCTATTGGATCATATTTTTTTATAGTTACAGTGGAAAGGAGTTAAACAAATCACCTGTTGAAATTAGTCTTGCTAATTAAGCAGGGATAAACTTAAGTAGGAAGGTTTGTTTTCCCTTGGATTTTCTCTGTTCTATTTCACAATGTTTAAACTTTGTAGATATCTATAGATTGAAAAAAAAAAAAAAAAACAAACAAACAAAAAAACCACCTGAAAAGTGGCTACTAGTTGAAATTACAAGAGAAGAAGAACTCCAGCAGTAAAAAATTTGGTTATCACGTATTCTGTAACAAAGACTACCCAGGAAAGAAAGAGACTGTCTCTTTTGGTAGCTTTTTTAATCACTTCATCTGGGAGGAAATCATCTTACAAGGTAGGGAGAGCTTGCTTCTTCCTCCTTTTACAGCTTTAACTTCCTTGAGGAAACTGATCTTTTCAGTGTTATTCTTTTGCTAAAGTAAGTAACCTTAATAACAGGAAGCTGCATGTCAATTTTAACAATGAATTAAAAAGATGATCACAAGAGGGCTGGCTTCTTTTAGCTGTATTTGCTTCAATGCTGAAAATAAATGACACCGGTAGAGCGTCCAATTGACACTTGGAGGGTGTTAGCTGTACTATAAGGCACAAAGATACTGCAACAAGGTTTATAATTTTCAGGTAGAGGTTGCTCATATCGATGCTTATAGGCTGCTATTAGCATTCTGCACCTTAGCAAAGACATCACCTTGAACTTTCTTCCTGATGATTACCCATTTTCTCTCCTTGACAATTGACAAGCCTGACAGACTCGTTAAACTGCCAAATTTGTAATTTGCAGAAGACCTTCCTCAATAGCACCTGGATAACAGCAGAGAAGTGCTATAATGTGAAACTAGCATGCATTTTAATGCAACTCTTATCTTAAGCCAACTGCTGGCACAGCAACTCAGTTTTCTTCAGCAGTCATGGAGAAAAAGAATGTAACAAGACGCAAGGAGTACCTGGGCCGTGATTCCCATCTCTTTTAAAACTTTTAGCTCCATTTAGCTAATAGGTTTATTCTTAATTTCTTTCATTCAGAAGAAGCTAAATAAAACCTTCAGCCTTATCCTAAAGGCTGGCCCCTGGCCTCCTTATCTGCTTGTAGTTGGTACTTAATGTTACATGTACATGGTTTCAATAAACAGGCTAAATTAAAATTCATACAGCATTCAATCTGATTCTTTTTTTCAGTTTTCTTGCGATCATTTTCTATATATAACAGAAAAAAGGAAAAAAGAAAAACAAACAATGAACCAACCAACCCCACTCTGCTTTGAAAATACCATAACTAATTTCAGCAACTCTACAAAATCCTCATTGTGAAGTTTCTAAAAGATGCAGCAGCGCTTTGAAGGTTGAGGTTTTGAGGTAAAGAGCACTCATAGTCCAAAGAGAAAATGAACCATATTGTTAGTTTCTTCTGGTACTGTTTTCTCTAATGTATTACTTAAATACCCTATGGTATGTGTTTTTTTTAATGTTGTGATGATCCTAGCATTTGTGATTTCCAAAATGGAAAGCATCGGTAAACATGAGGTCCAATACTAACATGTTGAAATGACCAGTGTAATGTGCCATGCAATTGCATCTTTTCCACCCAAAAGGAGAGTAACCAATATTCTAAGGAAATAGCACGTGTGTGTTTGACATGCAGATGTTGTCTCTGGAACTTATTCACCAGACAGTACACAAGAAACCTGGCCTGAAAAAGCAAACAAAGCAACTGGATGTAAAAAACTATTAAAAGCAGTGTCAAGGTAATTTCCTACACCCAAGTTTCAGACACAGCTCTATTCACAAACGCAAACCCTGTTATCTTCATGGTGTATTTGCTAGCCAACTTATATATTCACATATATACTTGGAAGACAGAGGTTAAAAAGTAATAAAAATAAGTATTGAAACAAACAGATATAGATAAATAAAAAAATCCTTCAGAATCACCAAGTTTTTCCGGTGACCTTCTTTATGTATGCTCTTGATCTGTTTCTATAAGGCATCCTCTAATTAATTTGAGGACAAAACTCTTTTCTTTTGCCAAAGTTATAGGTTGGAGAACCTAAATGCAGCCTTGACCAGAGGGCCATGTCCGTGTCTGTTTAGTGACAGAAAGGATACAATTATGAAATATCAAACAAATGTTGAAGTTCAAAAAGGAAAAAAAGGGGATAAATGGGCACAGCTATTCACAAAGATTAGCATTTTAAAGCATTAATATTCATATCCATAAAGACATGTTTCCCATGAATACAAGCCAAGCCTGATCTTCAAGATACAAATGGAGTACTCCAGCTTTTTAGTAATTTCCTTTGATTATAATGACATATGTTAGTAAGGGCAGAGGTGGTCAACTTTAATGCTACTGAATCCAGAATATGAACACTTAAAATGACAGAAAGTGCCTCAGCTTTTTAGGTTAATGGGAACATAATAGACCTCAATAAACCTGTTTTCACCTCCTTCCCATCAGCAAAGGCCAAGCTCACTAATGCAGCACACAGAGTATTTACCAAGTTAGCAGGAGCTTGACTTAACCAAGGTCGGACAGGCTAAAGCTGTATCTGTTGTGCCAAGGAGGAGCTAGAATATTTACTATTTTAAAATATTTAAAGATTATTATTTTTTTCTGAAATGTTTAACTTACTCCTAGGCAAATCTATAGGTAACTAAACCATTGAAATATGATCTATTTTGGTATCTCTAAAATGCACACTATTTAAAACTGTATCTCACCAGCTAGTTCTTCTAAACTAATTGCTACATTTTTTGTGCATCAGTTTTTTCACAAAATATTTTGTTTTAAAAGAAAAAGATAGGTTTTATTGGTCTGTTTGGTGGTTTGTTTTTTTCTTTTTTTTTTTTGTTCTCATTCCACTAAGCTTCATATATGATCTGTAACCAGCAAATCAGAAAGGAAATCTGAAGAATGAATCTGAAAAAAATCATGGAATGTCTGAAAGATACAGAGAACCTACCAGTAACTTCAGCTGTAAAAATTTACTCAGATGTTGCAGTTTGTGACAGGAATGACTAATGAATGACCAAAGTTGACATGTTAGAGAAACTTAAATTTTTTTTGGGGAAATGCAGGTTTATAAAACTAGTAGATAAAAAACCCCACTTTTTTCTGTGGTTTTTTCTTTTTTTTGTTTGGTTGTTATTGTTTGCTTGTTTTTTTTTACAATTGATTCACCAGTGTTATTCTCTACATTTAAAATAATAAAAAACAAGTCATAAAGTATTAGAAATTTTTCTAGTAGTTCTAGAAACAGTTTCAAGAAGGCTTCATGTACAAGAATGCTATTTTGGCCGAATTCTATTTTCTCTGTTTTCTCTTGTGAGTACATGCAAAGTTTGATGACTTTGTTAAAAAACACTTCAATATTCATCAACTTCTTCTATCACTTCAGCACAATCTCTGACCTCTTATATATTACACATTCAATTTTATGTACAATAAAATCCTGTTGTTATTTGTAATTAAAAAAATATATATTTTTTCCTGCATATTTGTCTGTGCAGTGCTGTTCCTTTTGTAATATTGACTTTTATGATCCATGTTCTGTTTTTGTCTTCTCTTCCTTCATTATTCATACCATGTCTGGAAGAGCTTCTATAAAAAATAGAATAACTGTAGCTTATTGTTCACAAAATCACTGAAATGGCATAGCAAAGGGAAGTGATAGATTCTCCATCTCTTTAAATCTTCAGACCAAGACTGTATGTATCTCTGAAAGGAATTCATTAGTCAAAAAAGAGTTATTGAGGGATTAATAAAACTGGTCTGTTGAGTTATATTTGACCAGGAGTAAATGAATAAATTATGTAAAAGATCTGTTGTGCCCTAAATAATGTCAAACAACCTTACAGTAAACGTTTAAAATAAACTTTTTTTTATGTTGATGATGAATGTTTTATACTTTTAATCATAGTAATCACTATATATGTAGCATACTATCTCGTAGATGATGTAAAAAATCCATGTCTCAAAAAAACCCAATCCCAAACAATCATAATTTCCATTTCTAACAAAAAAGGTCATAGAAGTAAGGCCTCTATTTGCTAACAGCCATTTTTCCTCTACCTTTTGAAATCCAAGGAACAATTAAAGTTGCAGCAGTTAAAAATTATGCATTAATTAGAGCTGGAAGCAAGCACCCATGAAATACAGGTGATAACCATAAATCAGAACAATTAGTCTGTCTAAAAAAGCAACATGATCAAATCAGAAACTCTCTACCAGCTGCTCATTTAATCTTAGGTTGCAGTGTTTTTCTGTTCTGAGGAGGCAAATCTGTATGGGATGATACTGAAATTTTACAGCTATGCATCCCTCAAGGTTATTCCTTGCAAGAAAGTTCCCACTCCTGCTAAGATTTTTGCATATAACCACCTTTAAAACTGCCAGCAGTTTCAAAGAAGCATGAATAATATTAAGAGCTATGTAGTTTTTTGTAAGTTTGAGTGAAATAAGTTGATACAGTCCGCTTCCCAAAATCATTTAAATAGATAGCAGTATTCAGTGCTATGAAATGAAACGTAATATGATCATTAGAAAGAATCACAAGTGAAAGTTACAAGTAATACTACATTAATGCAAAAGAGAAAGAAAAAAAAAAAAGAGACCTTATATAGAGCTTCAAGACTCCCATGGTGACATGGAGAGAAACACTAATAGGAAAGGACAAAACTAGAGAGGCAAAGCGACACATGCCGTTTATCTCTTTACCCTAAGTGCTGTGCCTGTCATGGAAGGAGAATTAGTGGTGTGACTCAGATTCCATTAGCCCATTAATTTTATTAAACATGAGCTCACTTTTATTTCAAAGTAATGCATTTTTTTGCAGGTCTCGTAATTATTGATGTATTATTACAAAAACTTCAAGGAATATTTAAATACCTCTCTACTTTCCAGCAAAAAAATGCAGGGACAAATAGGAATTTCTCACAAAAAAAAAGGGTTGGTCAGGGCACTTTTGCAGAGCAAATTTATTTTTTCAAGACAAAATAGAAACCAGGCATATTTGGATAATGATTTTGTTAATTATTACCATGCCTAATGTTCTTGTTCCAGTCTGACTGATATCTGTGGATTTCACAGCAGTTCAGAGTAAGAAACAGATGACATGCCAGCTCCTAGACTATTGCTGTCACAACTCGCTCTCACTAATGCTTTCTCTTCCCTCTCATCCTTTGCAAAAGAAGAATGATAGAAGAGAAAAATTTCTGTTACATGTAAAAAACTGGCAGGATACTAAAAGTTGTTATCCATTAGAAGTGCTCTGAAATAAAACAATAAAAACATAATACTAAATAAATATATACAAAAACATAATACTAAGTAATTATTTTTTTTTTTTTTTTATCTCTAAACAAGACTATGGCAACAACACTGCAGCATAGCCACTGGCCAGCACACTGCTAAGAGATTATTAGCTATGGGGACTGAAAAGAGTAAAAGAAAATTTAAAAAATTTAGATGGTGAAATTACCAGCTGTACTCAATTTAAATTATTTAAGCTGGAAAAATATATACATATGTGAAAATTTCAGTACTGTTTGGAAATAAAAAGTAAGAAAATCATTGAGAAAAGCTGTGATCTAACAACCTTTTCTTTTCCCCCTTCCCTAAAAGGTGGATATAATTGCAACTAAAAATACACCCTTCTACAATCATATTCTGGTCTTCAAATACAAAGCTACAATTGAAATTATCCTCTTTTTTAGCTTCATGGGACCAAATGTTTCATTCAGCTACTTCTGTTTAAACATTGTAGAATGCCAAAATATTACTAGTAATGAGATTAGTTTCTGACCCTAAATGAGCAAAACCTGACAATCATTTATTAGAAGATGGCAAATACTCAACTATGCTTCAACTAGAAACCACAAATGTAAATGCAGCCAATACAGTCAAACCGAGAGCAAAATTGTACCAACATCTGCATTCTTTTAGGTTTTCTGTATTAATATATCATTTCACGTTCTGTGCTTTACATGGCATGCTGGCCAAAAGCAAAAACTTTTCAATGGAGGTACTTCAAAATCACATTAATGAAATGGGATCTGTAAATACAGAAGAGACATGATGGAGGAGGGAAAAAAAAAAGAGAAAAAGAGAATTCTAAATGATAGTTTTCTATTGCTTCTTTTTCTTCTCCTGGGAATCAGTCTAAACATTTATTTTTTATGCTACAGGGAGCCCTTTGTAAAAAGCTGGAAATCCATCTTACGTACTCGACTATATCTTAGGTCAAGTACTGCTCAGTAAACATTCATAACATTGCCTATGACAGGTAATATTTCATAATGGCTTCTTCGGTCCTAAGCTGCCCATTCTTTAGCACTGAATTACTATAACTGAATTAATACTAATCTAAAATTAGAAATGTATAATTATCTACTTTATACCAAAATTATTTAATTATGTGAGGAACTCAACAGAGGAGCCAAGGTTTGGAAGTTTGTACTTTAAACTGAAGACAGAAATATTATTAGAGGTTACTTCAGAAAAAGCAATATATTCCTCTTTGATTCCCCCCCACGACTCCCTGCCCCCCAGCATTAGAATGTACTTTAGTATTAGTATTAATAATCATAGTGTCATCAATACGCATAATGCTGTTCAGCAGTTGATTGCTTGTTGTGCCATACAAATAATAGCTCTCTACACATAGCAATCAGAAGCACAAAGTGGTATAATTTAGTACAGTAAACCTCACAGGATGTTTTACTTTTCAGGAGGAGGGAACACAATGCAAGCTGAGTGCTGTGGTTTGCATAGCACATAGTAACACAATACACTTGATTCTCTATTACAACTACACCTTGTACAGCCATTTACCCCTGAGAAGACGGAGGTATAAAAATCTGCTAGACCATTAAGTATAGCTTTTCACACTACTTTGTAAGATAAATGACTACAGCAGATGCAATTGCGTATAATCAAGTGCGTGATTACTCCTCTTTTCAGGACAATACTGTCAGAGGTGCGCAGTTACTCAGGGTGTAGTTCCAGGCTAGGCTTTATTCAGGGGATAAACCAGTTTAAGAAGCTCCTTATTGCTCCTCTGAAATGGAGCTAGGCTTCTGAACTGAATCAAAACTTGCTTGCCGGGGAAGGCTTCATTGTTAGCACCATTACATCAATGTAAGAAGGGTTAGAAAAAAGAACCCTATTACTGGTTTTTACTCCAATCATTTCAGCTGTCTGGTTTACAGCACAGTCCTACATAGAGCTCTGTTACAACAACCAAGGGAGAAGCAAACAGGTGTTAAGATAGAAACTGATAAACAGGAGCAGAACGAGAAACATTTATACTGATTCCTTAACTAAAATTTATTCTTTGCTCAGATGCAATGTCACAGAAAGGGGAAAGGGGAAAGGGGAAAAGGGAAAGGGGAAGGGGAAGGAAAGGGGAGGGGGGGGAAGGGAAGGGGAGGGGAGGGGGGGGAAGGGAAGGGGAGGGGAGGGGGGGGAAGGGAAGGGAAGGGAAGGGAAGGGAAGGGAAGGGAAGGGAAGGGAAGGGAAGGGAAGGGAAGGGAAGGGAAGGGAAGGGAAGGGAAGGGAAGGGAAGGGAAGGGAAGGGAAGGGAAGGGAAGGGAAGGGAAGGGAAGGGGAAGGGAAAGGGAGGGGAGGGGAGGGGAAGGGAAAGGGAGGGGAGGGGAGGGAAGTTCTTCCCACTGTAGGGAACACTAAATGAGAAGGAAAAAAAAAAAAAACCAACACAGAAGCGTTGCGAAAAATTTTTTTTCACCGTTCATTTTTATCATTCAGTATACCAATTGATTTCTATCATAGCTCTTTACTCCATTAATGTAAATTCTGTAATCTTGCAGGGTAGGACAGCTTTCATAAAGTTTGTTCACTTACAAAGTTCCTAATTTAGATAATCTGTCGAACAGATAGAATAAAACCCCAAACTTTTTTCTTACTTCAAAACTTTACGGCTTAATACAATTTAAAATGGACGTTCTACTCCTTTCCCAATCTGGATCTCTGAATCTCCATGTGAACATGTTCAGTTTCCCAATCCAGCAGAAAACTATTATAGATGATTTTAAACTGTTTGATAAATGGAACGGATGAATACTAGATCATCGTTCCCATGTATGACTAATTTTTCATACTTTTTAGACAAAAATATGCATCTGCCGCATCTATACTTGTAAGTATCGGAATGGTTAGGAAAAAAAAAAAAAACCCAAAAAAGATTTCCCATAATAAAAGAATTTGTTTCTTAACTAACTAACATAGCTATTTTTCAGATTCATCTTTATGAATGTAACATATTAACATGATGTTAATTTTCATTTATTTTTTCTTAAAAATAAATGAAACTCTTTGTACAAGTGGGAAGACTGAAACTAAGAACTATGGCACATACTTCAGAGAAGTAACCTGGAAATATTTCCAGACTAAGCTCTCTCTGTTTTATTTAAGAATCAAACAGTGATACATTCAAAGAATAAATCTAAAGTTGCACAGCACTGCTGCAAAGGTAGGAATGCCATTAGTCACTGTCTATACTGCACTCCATGGGCAATCACTTTCTCTCCAAGGATACAGAAAATCCAAAACTGGAAAATTTATTTCTAAGTTAATTATTGTTAAGATTGTAATGCAAAATTCATTCCCTACCTATTTGTTTCCTTCTGCAATGATTTTATAAAATCTCTTAAGATCTGCAATTCCTTGGCTTCTCTCAAAGTTAGCTTATGTTATTTAAAATAGGTGCTAACAGTTCTGTTTCTTTTTTTTTTTTTTAACAGAAATGGATAATTTAAATGTAATACCTAGTGCAAGAAACACTTTAATAAGAGAGGATTAGAAAGTAGAAAGTAAATTTACAAGAGAAATGTCCTTGTCGTTTCAATTGTAACAAGCATTTCAAGTAAATTCAACAGTTTTAGGTCATCTCAGAACACTTGCTTGAAAAAATATATAGCTCAATGTTATGCTTTTGCATCTGGTCTTCACACGCATAAATATGGGAACCAACATAAATTAAATACAGGTGTATCAAGCATGTGTATCAAGCCTCGCTGACTGACAAAAATGTGGTGAAACCATATTCCAAGTCTTTTCTAGAAAAGTGAGTTTCTTTCAAGAAAATAATACATATTGTCATGCATTATTTGTTGCTTTATTAATGAAGCTCATTCCTTTGTGGAAATCTGACACAAGACCAACTGTGTATTACATAATTTATTAAAATAATTAAAAGAGAGAGAAAATGAGATGTAAAACACACAAATATACATACCTATACACCTATACATATATACGTGTGTCTCAGGACATGCAGAAAAGCTTTTGAATTCTGATTTTCCCTTTGGCAGATGTTACTTCTAATATTGCAGAACCAAGAGTCATTTGTCTGACACAACCACCAACGTCAATGTTTTCCCAGAGTTTGTCAAGTCTTCTCTACATATCATTTCCTAGGAGATTTTAGTAGCCTTGTTCTGGGAGGGTTTTTTGTTTTGTTTTTCTTATTAAAAAGTAGTTAGAAAATGAAATAGGTATTCACATCATTTTCTGGTGACAACATGCTCACCAGAGGTCCTAGGGAATACCTTTGTCCATTTCTGACTGTTTTCATGGAGGAGAGAAGGAAATACATTAATTTAGAAGTACTTTAACTTGTACAAAATTGAGCAATATATATATAAAATTCAAACATTGGAGCGTACAGGAAAGATGGGGATGGACTCTTTATCAGGAAGTGTAGTAATAGGATGAGGGTAACGGTTTTAAATTGAAAGAGGGTAGATTTAGGTTAGGTATTAGGAAGAAATTCTTTACTGTAAGGGTGGTGAGACACTGGAACAGGTTGCCCAGAGAAGTTGTGGATGTACCATCCCTGGAAGTGTTCAAGGCCAGGTTGGATGGGGCTTTGAGAAACTTGGTCTAGTGGAAGATGTCCCTGACTGTGACAGGGGGGTTGGAAGCAGATGACCTTTAAGGTCCCTTTCAACCCAAAACATTCTATGTTTCTATGATTTCATGAAGTAAAAGGATAAGTGATATAAGCTAGATATAGAGCAGTAAAAAATAGAAATAAAACTGATAAATTACTGCAAAAACAAACTTGTAATGAGCTATTTTGATTTATGTTCTTCATTTTTATTTCACATAAGGAATCTATATTATTACAAACACAAAGCTTTTCCTCTCCTTTTTTAAGTAATACATTTCACATTTCATGCCTTTAAAAATGGGGCAAAAAAAAAAAACAAAAAAAACCCACAGTGTTTGGGTAATGTAGCAGATCGTTTGCTTAAGATGAGCACAAACTGAAATCTAACCAGCTTCCAAGGAGGTAGAAATGCTACTGTTGTTTCTTCACTGTGTTTGACTTTGGCTTGAGTGTTAATTCTGATGTTGAAAATTCTAGCAGACAGATATAAATGGTAGTGTTATAGATATGTCATAATACAGCTACTACTTTCTGACCTTTAGACAGGCAAAGTGATAATTTCAAATATATTCTATCAGAATAAATTCATGTGGTTTTGCATTGACTAAGTCTTTGTGCTGACTGTACATAATGGTTCAATTTTTACTTCAAGACTTCAGTTTTATTTGATCATGCAAAGTATATGGTACACACACAAAATATTCTTTCCAGTAAGAAAGAATGGCTGAAAATTATTTGTTCACTGAGGTACGCTAAGCCACTTTTATTCCAGAAAGTGCTGAGCCCTTAATGAGGCAGTTGACTGAATTAAAATTAAAATAAGGGTCAAACTAGGCCTGCAGTGATGCCTATACAGTGAGGAGAGCAAGGAAGAGGAGGTGCATGGCCCTAGATGTAAGACATGCTGGCTGGCATTAGCCTAGAGAAGACAAGAGAACTGAGATGCTCTCTCACAACCATGACAGGGTAGCACAATGCAATAGTTTGTGGCTTTACAGTCTCTCTTTCTAGAGTAAAAAGGAATGGGAAAACTAAAGCTGTATAAAAGATGAAAGACACCTTTAGTCAGGAACGACATGAGATTTTACTCTCACTGCCACTGATCCCTAGGTATAATGAATACCCGAACTCAAAATGTTATTTGTGACAATTGTTGTATAACCATGAGTTACTTAAAGACTACTGAATGTTGAGAATGTGAGCAAAAGTGTGGAACAAACAAATGCCAGGTACTAGTGCAGGACATTCATAAATGTTATGTATGCCTTTATGAAGTTGGTGGTGATCGTATTCTTGTTTAGATAAACTGTTTTGTGAAGGAAGTAAACTCAATTAGTATTGAATGCACTTCCCAGCTGGTAAAAATCTCATCCCACCCCAGAAATGAAAGGCACACCGCTTTCACCTAGTTAAAGAAACTTTAGTTTTTCGAACTACATAAAAATAGCAAATCTTGCACTGGAAAGGGGACATACTTGATGAAAAGTAACAGACAAGGGTTCAGAGGGTAGTTTTGGAATTTTTTGTTTGTTCATAGTTTCTATATGTTGAAAAAATATCTTTTGTAGACTGTTTTCATCAATGTATTTGTTATTTTCTACCTAAAGAGTAGAAAGAAAAAAAAATTCTCAAGCTGAAAAATGGAAGAAATAATAAAACATTGCCTTTTAAAAATAAAAATTAAAGCACGCTTTGAAGCAAAAAAAAACCCAAACCAAAATAAAACATTTATAAAGATAATTAATTCAAATGAACCTGAACCTGTGCAAAGCATTTTACATTATCCTGCATGACGTTCTTGTCTGTAAATTGGAGAGACATGGATTTGATGGATGGACCACTAGGTGGGTAAAAGTAATTGACTGCATGGCTGCACTCAAAGAGTTGCAGCCAACAGCTTGATGTCCAAGTGGTGATCAGTGACAAGTGATGTTCCTTAGAGGTCGGTGTATTGGTATCTTCAATGACAAATTTTAATAACTCCCTCTTCTGGTCAAAAGAAACTTTAAGAAGAAAGAGGCATCATTTCATATGCAGTTATACTTGAAAAAGGAAAACATTTATGTACCTAGCAATCATGTCTCCATACAGTCTTTATATTACCCAATATGTAGATTTAAATAAATGCATGTTTGTGATCTGTATCTTTTATGAAGTGTTCATTTTATCAGAAAAATAATCTTCAACCATTGTACCCAAGGATTAATAGAACAGATATAACTGAGACTGATACTCTAAACTGGAGAGACATGGATTTGATGGATGGACTACTCGGTGGATAAGGAATAGGCTGGATAGTTGCACTCAAAAGGTTGTGGTCAACGGCTCGATGACCAAGTGGCAGCCAAATTGGAGAGGGACTGTTTGTCAGGGAGTGTAGTGATAGGATGAAGGGTAACAGCTCTAAACTGAAAGAGGGTAGATTTAGATTACACATAAGGAAGAAATTCTTTACTGTGAGGGTGGTGACACACTGGAACAGGTTCCCCAGGGAAGTTGTCCCTTGAAGTGTTCGAGGCCAGGTTCAATGGGGCTTTGAGTAACCTGGTCTAGTGGAAGGTGTCCCTGGCCACAGCAGGGGATTTGGAACTAGATGATCTTGAAGGCCCCTTCCAACTCTAACTATTCTATGATTCTATGAAAAATAGATGTTGAAATTTATTTACCACTAAAGTGGTAATGCTAAGCAGTCAGGATTTTACATTTCATTGAGATCTCTTACTGACGATTATAATGCTTTGCACTGAGCAAAACTTTCTTTCTGCAAGGTAATTTCTACTAATATTAGTGAAATTTCACTTCCCTTGGACAACTCCTCCATAGTAACATAGAAATGAGTACTTGATATTTAATAGACGGCCGAATTGACCAACCATAAATTTGAGTAAAATATTTTTAGAAGACTAATTTTTTCCCCATTTAACAGACAAACCTAATTCCTAACTGGAAATAAGATGAATTTATGAGACTATTGTTTTATTTCTAGATTGAAATAATAAATACAGGAAATTTCACTTGTGACTACACTTCCATAGACCACAGGCAAGGTTTTTCTAAGAATGAAAATGATGGTTGATATTTTGGCTCCTCTTTAGTTAATAGAGTAAATGTCTTCATTTCATTGTGGCTATTTCACAGAGGAAAAAAATCTAACAAACCATTGCTAGGACAGTTTTCTTCCATTTGGGACATAAAATGGCCATTTTTCTCATGTTAAAGTATACTTTAGAATCAACATTTTTATTTTGTAGCGTTTTCTTAAGCTGAAGTCTAATTCCACATTCAGTAGTTGTTCTGATTTGAAGTAAAACAGAACCAACTTTCTGTTCAGTAATTTTACTTCTTAGCTAGGCCTCTTCTAACTCTCTGAAGTTAACAGCATATTGTGCCGAAAATGGTTTGTTCTCAGAGTAATAAGGCCAATGTTTACAATTAGTGCCAAGGAATGGTACACAGAGGGGCTCTTGCTTACACTTATTGCTATAACAACAAAGGTCACCTAACTTCGTTATTTGCCCTGCTGAAGGGTTGGAAATGGAAAAGCATGGAGGGGTCCCACCTGCAGAGAAGATCGGACAGGACAGGTGACCCAAAACTAACCAACAAGGGTATTCCATCCCATCTGCCCCATGCTCAGTATAAAAGCTGAGGGATCAAAGGGTCAGCTCTCTCTTTTCTTCAATGGCTGACATTCGAGGAGGACCCTATCCGTTCATCTGTGTTTGATCCTGATCCATGTGTTCCTGACTCCAGCTCTGGAATCCAGTTCCCTTCCATCACTGAGTCCATTCTGGGACTTCCCCAGTGCCTGCCAGTGACATCATCCTGGGAGCTTAATATGGTTTTGTATATACTGTGTCTATTTCATTATTTTCCTTTTTATTTTATTATTAATATTTCACTAAAGAAGTTTAGTTTCTTCTAAACTCATAAATCACTTTATCTTTCCTCCTCCTCTCTGTGTACAAGAAGTGGGGGGAGAGCATCTGTCGCTGCCCATTGGCCAATTTGGCCAAAACCATGACAGTCGTTCTGTAGAAAAAAAAAATTAGTTTTAAAGACACTTCATTCGAATGTGTGAGAATAGTGTCTATTACCAACACTCTCAGCACTCACAATTTTGCCAGCATTCAGAAGTCTAAAAGACTAAATACTTACCATCAGAGCTTGTCACAAAAAGTCAAATACTTACATTTCATGTATATACTTAAAAAATATCAACAGCACAAATCTAAATAACAAGGTCACTAGACTCCTCAAAACATCTTACACCTAACTGGGGAAATGGCTGTGGAACAACACCGTTAAAAAGAACTATGCATTATATATCTACTGTTTGTCCAGACTTTCAACAGCAGTTGTATTGTGAGTAAAGTATCTGGAAATTATATTTTAACAAGCTAGAGAAGGTAATCTTACCAAATGAGATATTATATTAGAAGAACGAAATGAATAAAACAATGCATATCTTTTCGGCAGCTATCACAAACATGGTTAATTTGTCAGCTAAGGCTGAAGTAACCAAGAATAGCTCTAGAAGACTAAATCCATGGCTAAATTTCTCTTTTGAACATGTGAGACTGCAATTTTTTTTACATTTTTTCTGTTAACCATAACCAGAATTCATGGAATAATTGTTGTTTTGGGTTTGCAGCAATAATTTAAAGATATAGCACTGCTGCTGTTTTTGTTGCTGCTGTAGTTGTTTTTCATGTGGACTTTCTTTCCTGTATCAGAATATCAGATATTTCCCCTGAACAGAAATACCTGAACTAGTATTTAAGGAAATGAAGCAACATTATTTTCTTTCTAGCTCTTTAATTAGAATAGTACTGGAAACTGTCCTTGTCAGCAAATCAGCTTTAGAAACTTCATTTGGAGACAAAAATCTGAATTCACCATGCACCGAAATGAATAATCTTACAATGCCATCCACTTTTTCTCAATAGTGGATGCGTGTTACATGTGGAAATGGACAATTTCTCAGATTCCTCATACCGAATTCTTAAGTACATCGTAGAAGAAAACTTATTCATACAGATGCATAAGATATTGCAAAGTAATCCTGACTGTTAATGAGCTATTGCAAACTAATCCTCATTTTGCTATTGCAGCATCAAGCCCTTTTATACAGAAATGTGTCCCAAGAGTTATAGTAAACTTTTCTAAATTCTCCTATTTAAAAAAAAAAAAAAAAAAAAAAAAAAAGTTTGTAAGTCTCAAACGATGAAAACTTTTCCAGCTATTTCTTGTCCACTAAAAAGAAAAAAAAAATCCACATCATTGCTCTATACTTGGCTTATCCTTCTCACACATACCATTGGCCTTGGTCCATCGATCCAGCCTGTCAGATCCCTCTCTAGAACCTTTCTACCCTCAAACAGATCAACACTCCAACCCAAATTGGTGTCATCTGCAAACTTACTGAGAGCACACTTGATCCCATTGTCCCGATCATTGATAAATGTATTTAACAGAACAGGCTCCAGTATTGAGCCCTGGGGAACACCACTTCTGCCTGGACATCAAGTGGTTTAAACTCCATTCACCACAACTCTTTGGGCCCAGCCATCCAGCCAGTTTTTTACCCAGCAAAGAGTATGCCCATCCAAGTCACAAGCAGGCAGTTTCTCTGGGAAAATGCTGTGGGAAATGGTGTCAAAGGCTCTACTAAAGTCCAGGTAAACAGCATCCACAGTCTTTCCCTCATCCACTAAGAAGGTCACCTTGTCATAGAACGAGATCAAGCTAGTCAAGCAGGACCTGACATTCATAAACCCATACACACATACACACACACACACACACACATATGTATGTAAATATACACACAAATATATGTATATATGTACATATATATACTTATATACATATATATACACATATGTGTGTATGCATATACACATATATGTATATACATATATGTATGTATGTGTACACATATGTATACATATGTATATGTGAGGAGAGGCTGAGGGAACTAGGGTTGTTTAGCCTGGAAAAAAGCAGGCTAAGACAAAACTTTATTGCTCTCTATAACTACCTGAAAGGAGGCTGCAGACTGGTGCGGGTCAGTCTCTTCTCTCAAGTAACAGGCGATAGGACAAGACGAAATGGCTTCAGCTTGCACCAGGAGAGGTTTAGACTGGATATTATGAAAAATTTTTATACTGAAAAAGTTATTAAACCTTGGAACAGGCGGCCCAGGGAGGTGATGGAGTCAACATCCCTGAAGATATTTAAAAGATGGGTAGGCATAGTGCTTAGAGATATGGTTTAGTGATGTTTTTTGTCAGTGTTAGGGTGATGGTTGGACTAGATGATCTGAAAGGTCCCTTCCAACCAAGGCAATTCTATGATTCTATGGTATAGTTATTTTTCAGATTGTTACATTAAAATGTATCGCTATTTTGGTGATTATATTTATTATGTATCTATAAAATAATATTTACACTTCTATGTGTATATATACTTTATATAAAAATCAAAATAGCACTACTTTTTAAATAATAGTTGTCAGAATATCAATGCCTTTTGTATGTGTATGTACATATATATTTATATATGCGCGGATATGTATATATTTGGCCAATGCTGCTAGCTGAAGGAGGAATGAGGGACACTGTAAGAATGTACAGCCCCAGACAAACAATGAGGTACAGTAGCAAAGTTTCCCTTCAGTTGCACAGAAAGTAGGCACAATTATTCAATAACCTTTTGGCTTTGCAAGCAACAGAAAATCTAGTGGATGATTGGGAGAACAAGACTGTTTGCTTTGCAGGGCATGCAAACAATTACTCTTACAATGATAAACCATTTCTTTAGACTATCAGACACTTCATTTATAAGAAAGAGATGAGAACATATGAACTGCCTGGTATTGTCATCAGTAACACTCCCGCAGAAGAGAATGTATACTCCAGGAGACACCCCCCAAAAAAGGAAAAAAAAAAAGAAAAAGCTAATGACAAGAGCAGCTATTTGTTGACATAAAAGTTTTGGCTTTGGGGTTTTTGTGTGTGTGTGTGTTTGCTTGTTTGTTTTTTTTTTTTTTTTTTCTGCAGATAAATCTTCAGTTGTCATGGAGGTCACAAATTGCAACTTTATGAGGATAGAATGAGGAAAAAACTCTCATGCATTCTGAAGTTCGGTACTCCTGTCACTCTGTGCACTTCTATGAAATTAATATCTTCAACAAACATATTAATTATAAGCCTTGTGTAAAAGTTAGATAGTGATAAGGAACAGATAGCTATGAAAATTAATTAACTACACTCTGAAAACCAGTAATGAGACAAAAGGCTAGTCTCACTGTACAAGAAACAGACGTTTTAATTCAGATTTCACATACAGTGAATTCAGTGAAAGTTATTAAAATCCCAAACCTCTTACTTGGTAATTTCCTAGTTGTTGTGGTGTATGTAATTTTCCTATGTTTGACCTAGAAAATACAGTACACACAAGGGAGACATAGAAAACTTTATAGAACTATGAATTAATATACACACATGCTAATAAAAAGAATTGCCAGCCTAGGCATTGCTTCAGGGCCTTAAGTCGCTTTATGCTGTGTGGATGTCTCCCTTGGAGTGTTATATTCATACTCAATGAATCAAACTTTCTTATCTGGGCATTCTTTATCTCATTTGTCAGGTTAGAGCCCACCAATGCACAAAATCAGAAATAAATATTGGCTCTTTCATCACAACACAAACATGATAGCTGATATTCTGAACTTTATGCACCATGAGTTAAGAATTGGCAGTACAGCAACATCACTATAATCCTGTTGTGAGTGAAGATCTGAGTCTCAAATCCTCTCTCATGCTAGATCTGCAAAGACTGATGTGTCATACAGAGGTCAAAATACAACAAAAATTCTATTTCCCTTCACTGAAGATCTAAAAGTATTTTTTATTCAAAGGGCAGGACTAGGATCCTTGGTATGTAATTAAGTAGTGTATTAGAGATCTACACTTCTTTTCAAAATAGAACAAAGAGATGATATTCCACATTTCTGTGATGTGAAATTTCAGAGGCTTTTGAAGCACAAAAGCAGCAGGTGGCAGACTGAAGCTCTGAAGTGATAGAGTAGGTGAGGCCACTGTCTTCTACTCTGACTCTGATTAAGATCTTGAGAATGGTGGAAAAATAAAATTAGCACAACCTTTGAATGACCCCAAGTCACAGTGATACATTTCACCTGCATTTAATCCATACATTGCTTGACATTTTCACTAGCCTCCTACTGTATTATTCCTCCAAAGAATCATACTGTCTTCAGTCATTAGCTTGAATGGTGTTAGACATTTGGTGTCTGGGCTGCTTAAGACTTATTGTAATAGACCAAGTTACCGCATTAAGATATGCCGTTTAGGGCATAGTTACCCCAGAACTTCCTCTGGTAACAAAACTGATTTAAGAAATTTCTTTTTACCCGTATTCAGTAATTATTCCTACCTCTATGACATGGTAAATGCTGCGTTTCTACTGTGTTGACCCAACTGCTGTTGAACCATTGAGTAAACAGGATCACAGAAATTATCCAGTTCAGAAGAGGACGTTGCCGCTATCAGAGCTTCCCCTGCCCTGAATGGCTGTGTTACGCATGAACTGAGGGAATTATTTTCACCACAGCCTTGTCAGAATCAGGAGATTTTCTGAGATTTGAGCAACAAGTTTTTTGAGGTCCAAAAATGAATGGAGTTGGGAGATGATACAAGTGTTAAGAGAAAAAGCAGAGAAAATTATGTGACAGAAAGAAAGGACATATAGTAGGAGTTAAAATCAATGCTGAAAGCTCACATCATTGCAGTTTCCTTCATTGCAGCTTTGTTGACTTGTTGGTCTGTTAAAAGTCTTAAGTCCCTATCCCATGACTGGAAATAGATACCTGGGTTACACCTGAAATATATCTGGAATTGTGAGTAGCATTTAGCCTGCTATAGGCCTATTCATCATTTATAAATTACATATATCTGCACCTGCTCAGCTGTTGTGCAAGTCACATTTGAGCTGAACACTTCATGGGCCTTGACAGTTTTGCACAGGCTCCCACAGCATAGATATAAGGTTGACCACTGTCACAAATTTAGGAATTTTACATGCATAAATGAAGTCAAGTCTTTACCAAAAGCCCAGCAGTTCAACCACTGTTCAGGAAGCTGACTGCACTGCAGCTTTCAGCAGTTCTAGGGCTACTTATTTCAGCACAAATATGGGGAGAAAACCAAAGGGGAAGAAAAATGTTGACTGACATTATAAACATCTTTGGTATTCAGAGTTTAAGATTCACTCTGATGTTCATTTCCACAACATCCATCACAAGCAGACACCAGAGAGATGCAAGTTAAAAAATCCAACCCTCTGTTGCTGGAGGCTTGGCTCAGTTGATGATTTTTTTTTTGTTCTTTTTTGTTCTTTTCTTTCTTTCACTTTATTTCCATGACTCATTTTTAATATTTTACTTACCGAGTTTCTGACTAAACAAACTAATCCAAAAAGAATCTCAAAGACCCAAAACCTGGCAGTAAAAATTTCTTGAGGTTCCAACTAGTTAGAAGCAGAAATACCCTGCAGCAACTTCTATGACTGCATGGTGTGTGTAAAATGGCGTTTGTATTTCTGTATAAGATGGGCTATAAGGAAGGGGAGATCAGAAAGATTAAAGCACTTGTTGCTCATCTTCAGTATTTTTGCATTTAATTTTAGTATTGACTTTAGAAGTTCTACTCCTTGCTTCTGGGATTATTGCTTACTTACAATCACATAAATACAAAGCTGCATATTTCTGAGTACTTTTTTCTGGTAAGAAATGAAGTCCCAGGAGACCTAGCCTTCAGTTGGCACAGTATTGTTTGTTTGGGGTATAAGAACCCGGTAAAAGATGAGACTGAAGTGGATAACACAACACAGTGAACAGCACCGCTGTCTCTTTCATTAAGCCTATGGTCAATTACTTTGAATATGTGACTGTCTTGTGGTTTGTTTTGTTTTGTTTTGTTTGCTTGAGAGAGTTTCCTTACACATAACAGGGACACCTTCTGTAAGAATTTCTGTAATCAAAGTAGTATAAGGCCATGTTTGTGTGTCTTTTCCTACTGGAAGAAGATCCAGTCTACGAGGTGAATGACTCATTTTTATCTTTAACAGCTTTTTTCAGCTCCCTTCCATGTGGTTACTTCCACCTCAGTTGTGTCAACTGAATTTTTACAATGTTTTGCTGTTTGTGGATTTGGTTTGGTAGGGTTTTTATGTTTTTGTTTTTTAACATATCACCAAAAGATTTTATTTTCTTAGATGCCCAATTAAAAACCAAATAAATGGAAAAGAGTATTTTTTGTGCTCTAAACTTGGGTCATTACAGACTGATACACAAGCAACTGAATCTTCACAGCTGAGTCACAGGAACTTCTGGTGAGACGAAAATGAAATATTGGGAAGATCACGGGTTTTTTTTAAATTTACTGTTATAACAGTAAATTTAATTATCACTTTTTTTTTTCTCATCAATCCTAATACAGAATATCACCATATAACATCCTAATCCAAAAGGGAATCCAAACAGCCTAACAACTGGTGATTTTTCCAGCTACCTTCATAATACAACTGCACGTGGCTATTTCTCATCTTCTTTCCTTTTCCCTTTGGATTAATTCTTTATTATGTCTAATGAGTACAGGCTATGTGGACACTGTAGTAACTTAAATAAATGTGGTAACCTGCCATAACAACCAAAATACAACCTCTGCTTAATATACTTTAGGAAAACAGTTTCAAAACACCATTGCAATAGCTACCTGTGACAGGAACAACCTATTTATGTCAATCTCTCTATGTGGTTTAGGAAATATATATTTTAATGCATCATAAACAATTAGAATTAACAGGTTTTTGCGTCAAGATTTCTTCTCAGTAGCAGAATATCCTTGCTACAACACAGCAGTGCCTCAAGAAGAAAGGGCAAATTTAGGCAATTACATCAGTTGGACTGGGGGACATCAGCCCACATAGAAGAGACTTTCTCAGCCCTTTCCAATAGTAACTGAAGAAACGTCAAAACCGATCACATGCTGTACAGCACAACACTTCAATAACAGTGATTAATGGGATAGCTTCTGAGACTGTGCATATTCTTTTTTCATCACCAATGCTTAATACATAAGCACTAACCAGATACATAAACTCTAACCAAAAAGAACTAATGACAACTGCCCTATCACTAGCATGAACAGGTGTGACAAAAAGCAAAAATAAACATCAGAAGAATTAAAAGTGAACCAGCCTGGGCAAGACCCAAACCCTTCTGGGAGCCTTCAGCTTCAAAATATGCCCTCTTCACCGCTTTGCGGTGTGTCAGTATGTACTACAGGTTAACAGCAGTGAAAAAGAGGTGGTTATCACTTTTTCTCTCGCAAAACATTTCTCCCAAACTAGGCCATGTAGTACTGGGGGGTGTGGGTGTGTGTATTTGCATGCACGTATATGTGTGTGTGCATGCATCCTTTTACCCCTAGGACAGTCTGAAGGAAGTGGTGTAGAGCCAAGGTTTCAGACAGTTCACAAAATGTAGTTAATTCTAAGTCATGCAGGAGATAATCTTAGTACTCTTCCAGCTTGCATAAGTCATACAAATTAATATTTGTATTCAATATCTACTATCAATATCTAATATCTATAAATATAATTCAAAATCTACTATTCTTAATTTCTTGAGAGACAATTTCTTTATTCAGTGAAAACTTCCTTCTTCTTACTTTGGTAACCAAGTGTGTATCTCTTAGTCTGAAGCATTACCTCTGTGCCAGTACGTATGTTTACATGAACAACTGATGGAAAAGAATCCAGATGGATCAGATCTTTGTAGCTTATTGTTCTTGACTACCACCAAGCAGGCAGTAAGGTGTTGTTTTGACATGAAAATGATCTTTGGGCAATTGACCCTCCTGAACTTTCTTCCAGGAATGTTGTAAAATTCTGGCACACTCTAAAGGAGGAAGCAGAGGTTGATCAGAGCTATGTCACCTCTTAGATTGAGAGTAGCTACATCTGTGTATTGGCAAAAAGTGCTCTTGTACAATAGTGCCTTTGAAGTAGATCTTCAAACTGCGGCTGATGGAGAAACAGAGCTTCTGTGTGCTTCTTTGTCAGCAATATTATTTCTTAGTCACTGAAGTGCTTACCTATTCATTTTGAGTAGGCTTCCTACAAGAAAACTGCTCTAAAAGATTTGGACTTGTATCTTCAAAACTAAAGAACTTGACCAACAAAAGGTATGTACCCAAGCTGGGCTAATAACTTATAACCACTAAAAAATATTAGAATTTTTCATTGAAATCGCAAAGCAATTACAAGAAGAGGCAATTTTTATTTTACTTTTTTTTTTTTTTTTTTAAGTGGAAGAACAAGGCTTTTCTCATATCAAAGAAACCAATGAAAATGAAATATCTAAACCAAGGTGAACTCTGAAAGTATGCCTGAAACATACATTGTTCCTTTGAAACAAATTCATAAATCACAATATTCTATTCTGAAAATTCTAGAGCTGTTTATAATTTTCCTAAAAAATATTTCGTAAATTTGCCTTATTTTTTTTTTCCAAATTGCATAGGCTCAGATAAATATGGTGCCTTCTATTGAAATACTGAACAACAAAAAATTAATACATCATGAGAAGCCCAATTCCTAATACACCACATTTAATGCAAATATCTGGGTCTTTTTTGAAAACTGCACAGTGTTATATTGTCCCTGATATTTAATTATTCTGTATTTTTATCATTAAATCCAATATCTAAGGACTTCAAAATGCTGTGTAGTGTAGTGTTAACTCTAACACTTTTTATCACCAGAGTTATTAACTTATTTTGCTCATTATTCTTCTGTGAAAATTCTTTAGACTCTGGTTGTTTGAGGAAATACCACATGTTACATCAACTAAAAGATTTCCTTCACTGCTCTGGGAAATCTAATATTTTAGCTCTTGGGCATTTGAGTCATTAAGGGAATTTTCACGTTCAGTACCCTGCAACAGATTCAGCCTTGCATAATTCAAAACAACTTCACACCACTTATGGTAAATGGTCCATGCAAGAATGTTTGCTTGTCATATCTGTTCTTTCCCTTTCCCTACAGACTTTTTTTTTAACCATTTTTTAATTCTCTTCCCTCAATTAATGGCAAAGAGTAAAGTGGTATCAACTGATTATTACAAAACAATGACAGAAAAACTGAAAAGTTCTGAAAAGTTAAATTTAACTGGCAGTTTTCTGCAACTAACTTATTTCCATGGCATCTATCCAATACCTTCATTCTCCACAAACATCCACGTGGGAAAACCTCTACAGCCATGTGCAGTAACACCACAATCAGTTTGGCAGGCCTGAAGCTTAGGATGTATTGTTTAGAGTGAAAAAAGTTCTGAAGACCTTCTAATTAGGATTTACTGGGAGACCTGAAATGAAAAATTTAGCCTGAATGGCAAGAAAAAGGTATTCCTAAAAGGGCTTTCAAAAGCAAAGAAGGATGTAATACATCTTGAAGTTTGGTAAAAGCAGAAAATGAAAATAGAGTGATAAAAGACACTGCACTAAGCATATGATAGCTGATCTAAGAATTAACTTTTCCATTTTGTTTGGGTTTTGGGGGTTTTTTTTTGTTTGTTTTTGGGTTTGTTTTTTTTTTTTGGTTTTTTTTTTTTTTTTTTTTTGTAATGCACAGCTTTCAAAAAAGGTCAATAATGAATCAGGGATTATTTAGAATTAAAAATATGTCAAAAACCCATGAAATCTCTTACTACTCAGTGATGATATTTCTGATAGTACTGCAGGGATCACTCTTGTGTTGAATGACACTGAAGAGTGTCATTCAGCAAATCTTTTCTATATCTAACTACATGGAGCTGTAGAGGAAATTCAGAACTCACTCTAGACTGCTGTAAATTATACTTTATGTTTGCCAACTTATTAAGTAAATTGCTTTACTTTAGATTTCTTTAAATAATACTTGGAAATAAATTTCATGTTAATGGGTTGCTGTCATTATAGAAATTTCAGGAAAAAAATGCAAAAAGCCCTCTAATTTGCATGCTGAAATAAGTGGACAAAATATCTTGTTAAATCTTTCCTAATTTGTGTCTGAATTTGGCCCTATCTCAGGTTCATACACCTGAACTCCACCATTATTTTTAGCATAAACATCTGAAAAGAAGGAGATTTTCTAGAACACAGCTATCATTACAAGAAAAAGAAAAAAAAAAAAAAAAAAAGAAGATGCAAACCAGGAAACTCCAAACCAATCAGTGAAGTACTAGTTGTACAGGGGTATGCTTGGAGAAACACCTGGAAAAACACAGTTTGATTTAGGACTGCTACTCAGGCAGGGGAGTTCATGCTTAATTACACAGCATCTTTTGAAAATGTTTCTGTTATGACAGATAAGAGAAATTCTCCAGATTCTGTAAAATTACTTTTTCAAACTGCATCTCAAAAGGTTTCATGCAGGAGATGAGTAGTTAACATAAATAATGCTGCATATAGGAAAACGACCGTAAAGAGTATATATTCTGGTAGATATTACGTGTCTTCTTTCTCTTTGAATTCCCTCACCAATATAAGATTATGTAGCACAGGAAAGAGAAAGAAATAAACTATAGATTCTCTTCTACTCGGTCACTTTCACTACTCTCCATCGTTGAATAGAACAAAAGTGAAGTTAATATTCCAGGAGGAACTTACATTTAAAATTCATGTCAGAAATCACAAAACTCTCTTTGAGTCAAAGAAAAATGTGTAGCCACATGAGAGCAAATCTTCCATTTCATTAGCAATTTCTGTAAGGAAGAGATTTGAATGTTCACATTTAATTACATCATCTCTAATTTCTATATGTTCTAGAGAGTTCCTAGGCAAAAACTCTCTCCGTATTTATTTCTCCAAAGTTTGCTAAGCTTCTGTAGACCATAAAGGTAGTAAACCAACACTGTAATAACTTCCATTTCATGTGGACTTTTTTAGTATGTAGGGAATTTCAGAACTGGTATTGACTTATAATGCTGTCCTGAATTAGTCCTTAAAATTCTGTTTCAGATGATGAGAAATACAAATTAGGAGTTACTGCTTTTCTAAATTTGCATATGAACCAGCACAATAGCAGTTTATTCTTTAAATGTAGGTGTCAATTGGCTTTTACAGAGAAAAAAAATCAAAATATGTGTCTTTTTTTACTTCTCCTTTCTTTTAAGTATCTCCACCTTGTCCTTCATGACAGTAAACATTTTAATTTTTTAACAAAATTTCATATTCTTTTGGGTAAGGTGGGTGTTTGTACAATTCTCTAAAACACAGGAATGTCAAGATGCATCATTATGCTAGTGTAGACAGAGTGACAAGTCAAGTTTCATACAAGTTGAATAGAAATTTTAAAGGAAAACCAAAACATTTCATGAGAGGCAAAAAAAAAAAAAAATGCATTTACATTAAAAATCCACTATTTTATCAACAAAATCAGGTTCTACTAGTAAGTCTGTGAAGAAGTTTTTGTTTTTCAATTAGGGGTTCTTACTCCTTTTTCATTCCTCTCAAACCACAGCTCCCTGAGAGGAGAGCTCTTCTGGAGTCCTCACTGTCAGACAAACTAATTCCAGCTTTAGAGCACTGATTAATAATCCACAGTTACGTCTCTGAATGCGCGCTTAGATAAACCAACTAAAAAACCATACTGTTTGCATACAAGTGTATGAAATACTATCCATCAGATTAGAAACTCTGGTATCTGTTTACATTTGGAAAAGGGATTAAACAGGGAAATATAAAACAAAAATGTGCTTTTCTTCCATTTCTTCTAGATAGTTTTTCAGATTTGTTTTTGGAGAAAGCTAAACAAAAGTTGTTAAACTAGAAAACAATAAGTCAAAAATTCAAAGTTAAAAAGACCGCTCCACTTTACTTTGTGAGGAAAGCTTCTGAAATATCAAACCACTTTATGAAGGTATAAAAAAGTTTTGATTACTTACAAAATCGTTAAATAAGATCTTTCTTTTTCATAAATTTTTACTTTTCTTTTCTTTTCTTTTTTTTTTAAAGGTTAAAAAAGGGAAACTTTACTTTCTGTGTGGCTGTTCATCCAAGAGTTTTTAGAATTCTTGGTCACATAACATTTTTAAACAACAATAAACAAAATGTTGCTAGTTTGCACATTTGACACACACTTAGCACGTAGCTAAGTGTTGATTAAACCTCTCTTAGTCTAAGAACACCCTTCTGTGTTTCAGGAAAGATCTAACAGTAAGCTGGAAACCTTTGGGGACTAGCTTAAGACAGAAACAAAATTTAAAAAAAGCCAACTTTCCAGAAATTGTTTTGGAAACCTGCCCAGGTGACCACAATATGTAAATGTGACAGGTATTAGTGAAGTTTTGCCAGGCTGTGGATGGTGTGAATCTGATAGTTCAAGTTTCTTCACACTTTTGCAGCCCTGCTCACATTTCTTGGTCTTTCCTATTTCACTTTTCACCTTTTTCAGAGACTGCTTTTTTTTTTTCTTATTCTCCACTAACACCTATATATATGCCAGTGACCCCTGTGCTCATTTTGCCACTTCTTCAGAAATCTCAGTGTAACTTCTCACAGCCTTTTCCACTCCTTTCTCTCCACTATAACCAATACTAATAAACAAAACCTATGGACCAGTGCTACCCCAAAAACAATTAAAACTGCTATTGTGAAAAACAGCTTTTATCAAACGGTTTATTTTTCCTCTTGGAGCTGTACCTCAGAGTTTCTCTGGCAGCAATGCTTGTAATCAATGAAAACAGTGTTCTTAACACCCTAAAGCAGAAGAATTCAGAACCTGCACTCGCACAGAGGAATTCACAAGGCATGTCATAGTGGCCTGCTGGCTGAGAAGGAGACAGCTGGAAACTTTAGCAGTGTGGAAATTTATGGTACTGAACTGTAGGCATATGGTTCAGTAGAAAACAGCCAAAAGCCTTGCTGAAAGGACAGGAGTTCCATTTACCAAGCATTTCTAAAGTAAAAGGCAAACAAGCAAAAAGGTGGACACACTTCCCTTCAGCTGTCAGTAGAGCTGAAATCTGAGGAGATTCTTACCTGTTCCAGTAAACAAAAGTAGGATTCTTTGCTAACCTTCTTTTCATTCAGCCCCCAAGAGGGCTGTGGTAAACCAGAGAGGATGGAAGGATGATACTTGCAAAGCTTTCGTTTTAGAAATTGCAAAAAATAGTGCTTATCAGTTCTAAAACTAAACAATATATCATCCTGGTTCCCAAAACATGAGGTATTTTTTGGCAGCCTAAATTCTGTTATTGACATTTTAAAGACTTTTTTTTTTTTTCCATTTTAATTTTACATTGAGTTTACTTTAAGGTATACTATGGAATTAAACATATTTTCTGAATACAAAAAGCACCAAAAGAAAGGCAATATATAAGCAACTGTCTAATGATTTTCTTTCTGAGCACCATTTTGTTTTAGTTCCCAAATTTCCTGTGTTTTTCCTAAATTTACATATGCTAGAAATCTAGACTGTAGAAGGCTGAAATTTACGTTTTTCACTTACTTGTGGGGCTTTAAAGAACCAAAATTAGTTAGTCTGTCTTCTGCAGATCTTATTTTTCACTTTCAAAATGGAATTGTTAATTGATTTTTGTTGCTAAGACTAAGTCTTACTGAACACAATATTTTTTTCTACTTACAACACAATAAGGTCTCTATGGGACTAGATATTGGAAGATGGAAATACTGGAAAATACCTTTGCTTTATTCAGTAAAAAAATAAGAAAGAAGAAAATGGCACAGGCCATGGATTTTAGTTCTTTGAGTAATTCATACTACATTTATAACTCTTGCTTTTCTTCTTCCCCTCTTAAAACTTACAATAGTCTTTAGCTTTACTGGCGTTCGCCTCCCAAAAGTAAATTTGTAGCAGGTATTATAATGACACAAATAAAAAGGTTTTAATTTCCAAAACCTATTAAAAAGCTGCCTAAAAAAAGAAAAAGGTTTTGAAGTTCAAATGAAAGACAATATCTGAATAACACTAATCCCCAGGAGAATGCATGGTACCCGCCAGACACTGTAAGGGTTTTATAAATGTTGTCTTCTGCAAAGTCGACTGCAAACATCATAAGGCCTTTGGTAAATATGTCTACCAGCCTTTTTGTTTGAGCAGAAATATTGGACTTCCTACTATTATGATTATAAAGTAGAGAAGATTATTTCAGATTTTTTTTAAAAAATATTTGATTAGTGGCCTCTCTTTTTCCTTGGGATCAAGTTTCAAATCACACACAGATTTAAGCGTTTGAAAAAAGTCTTCCTTAGCAATACAAGGCTGGCAAAACAATCTATTTAGAAGTCATTTATGAGTAAACATGTAGAAACACAAAGGCTGTGAACGGAAAAAATAGTTTGGCTGCCTCATCGACAATATCAGAATGAGCAGGCAAAATTCTGAGCTGCAGGAAAATGTTATTGTTGTTTATATTGCATAATGCAAAATGTTTATCTCTTTGGCAGAGGCAAAATACCACATCTTGTTTGTCTACAATTATCTACAGATAACTGTATCAAATTAATTTTACCTGATGATTATTTCAAGTACGATTTTCATAGTGTTTCCATTTTTTTTAAAAGAACATGAAAAAAATAAAAAACCCTAATAAAAAGTCAGCAAAACAGCACAGACCTCAAAATAAGCACAGTTAAAAAATATACATGCTGTGGTGTTTTATAGAAACATTAAGACAAAACTACACTTATAATAATGCATTCAGAAAAGGGAACAACTTAAATCACTACTGTTGCCTTACTTTTCTTCATAGTGTATGTACGTAGCATAGCAGCCATCTCAGGGTGGCTCCTTCACCTGTCTTTTACTGACCTCAGATATGAATCACATACAAGAGGAGAAAAATATTCTGTTACTGTTCATCTTTACCTTTGTTTTCATACAGAAAAAAAATGAAAATGGTATTTACCTTAAATGACAATAATTTCAGTTTAAGTTCAGAAAGTTAGCATCAGAACTGACCATGTTGATCCACACAAAATTAACTATTATTGACATCACACTATCCAACCTCTGAAATGTTCTGCATTTTTAATGTGTTAAATTAAATAATCAAATAATTAACAGAAACTCTGGGCTCTGTGAAGCCATAGTAATTGTAAAAACTGAGATGAGTCTCCTACACAAAACTTAAGTACACATCCTACAACACCTTAAGTACCAAAACATAAAAAGCCCAAACCCAATTATACTGTTTTTTTTATTATTTTTGCAAAGTCAATGTGCTGTAAAGACTGCAAAATGAAAACAGCACTTTGAGAAAGAACATAAGAATTTTACTCAGGAAATGTATTTTATACAGCAGAAACATACCATTGTGTACAATGAATTTAGTATGACCTGACATGTAAGTTTTAGAAGATATTGTTGAGCTAGTTTCACTCCTCCCTTTCACATATAACTTTCCTGATGAAATTAAGAACTTGGTGAATGAATGATTTCTAAAAAAGACAGCTGACTGGGATTTTTCCATGGACATCAGTAGATCATATAGAAAACGAAGCTATATAGGAAATACATTGTCCTTGTTGCAGTTATAAAATCTTATATCCTGGGGTAATGACGACTGCCTATAGGCTTCTACACAGTGGAGTTAACAAAAGTACCACAATGCTAAAACCTTGTGCTGACTTGCCTGCCACACATTACAAAGTATTTAAGAACTTGTGCCTGTTCATTAATGCACTGGATGTCTTCTGTTTGTGCTTTTCAGAGAGAGATGTTCCCTTCCTGAAGCTGAAAACTTTACTCATTTCCATCCTAACAACCTGGGTTACATCTGTTGGCTGAGAAGTCACTAATGGGAGGTTTACTTTTTCTTTTCACAAAATGTAAGTGGCCTGATTATTTTATTTTTGTTTTCATTTTTTTTCCATTATTTGATGTAAAAAAGAGTGAGGTTTTCTGATGTGGTCATGTATCACCTTTGGAAATGTCTTTGAAAGATTAACAAATCTTACTTTTGCCATATAATAAACATAAAGCTTTTGTATTGGACTAGTAAAA
This sequence comes from Alca torda, assembly GCA_008658365.1. Lineage (NCBI taxonomy): Eukaryota > Metazoa > Chordata > Aves > Charadriiformes > Alcidae > Alca > Alca torda. The sequence continues at coordinate 33,097,877 of CM018101.1, forward strand.
GGAAAATATTGCTACTTTTTCAGGACCTTCCCAGACATAATAGAAATAATGTACTAGGGGTTTGGGTTTTGTAGTCCCTTTTGAATACTCAAGGAGAAAAAGAAGTGATTCATAGGCAAAAACATAAAGGTAGATGGGTTTTTTCTCTGAGTTTTTTTGGCTACTCTAATTTGAGCCATATGCTGCATGATCACTTTATGAGACTGCAAAACTGTCCTCAGTTTATATTCATGCCATTTTTGCTTCCTGTGATAGTTAGGTGGGATGTAGATGTGTTTTACTAAATAGCTCACAGCTTTTAGCACATTTAAGGCTGTGCAGTTCTCTTGTTTTCCCTTAGAATGAACACTAATATCTTTCTACTTATTTGTCTGTAATAAATAAAAAAGATGAGAAATGTTAATAAATTTTGTTTAATAAAGGAACTCATAATATATAACATAATAAAAGAATCCAGAAATTTATTAACAGAGTACTAGAAAACTTTCTGCAATATGCAGAGATACAGACTGAACCGAAAAATATTTACCTCTACAGTAGATCACTGAAATTTGCTCCATTTCATTGCTCAAAAAGTACATATACTGAACCTCAATTCAGAACTGATAAGTTGAAGTAGAGGTTTGAAAGAATTTTGCTGTAACTTATATAAATATGGTGGCCTTAATTCATATTGACAATGAAAAATACTTTTATAGGTATATATATATATGTATATATATATATATATAAGCACTTCAATGCCTGGAGAACACAATTTTTTAGCTTGTTAAGGTACAGATGGTAAAGTATGATGACACAGCTGCTGCTGTCATATGATTTAGTTAATAACAATTCTAATAGAATCTGATCAACACTTTTTTGGTGACCAATGCAGATCATTCCGTTACAATGGTTCATTTTGAAAAAACATCTTTTCTTATGGTTGTGTGAAAACTGTGAACACTTAAGCACTTCCAAGTTCTTTTTCATATGAGCCATTTTTCTTTTTGTAATAGATTCATTTCTAGTTAATGTCTTTTTTTCCTTTTGTTCATTCATTTCCTTAAAGTTTATTTTAACATACAATATTTTTCAAAAATATCAATCTTAAATTCAACTATATAACATCATTTTTATTCTGTTTCTTTGGAACAGACAGTGTGTCAAAGAGAAGAAATTATCTGCAAATTATTACCTACATTATATAATTTTATTATATACATTTGTTTAAATTTATTTTCTGTTAACTACATTATTGCATAATAATAATAGTTGTAATAACAACTTTAACCTTTACTACAAATAAGGAACATAATTACTCTCCCTTGCAGCCAAACACTCTTATTGCTTAGAAAGTTTTTAGAGAGATACATTATCTGACAATCAAGTTTTTTAATGGAGTTTCATATTAGTCTTACTGATACAGGAAATATTCAAAGTTGGTGTTAAACATTTTTAATTTGACAAGACAACTTCCCCATTTTTATTTCTTCAGAAAAAGTTTGGTTTGAAAGATAGTTCAGAATCCTGTTCTGCCATATTCTAAATCTGTTCTTTTTTTAAGCATCCCTGTTAAGTTTAAAGACTTTGAAAGACTTTAATTAAAAACATTTTTATTTTATTAAGGTGCTTTGCATTTAAGTGCAGCCCAGGATTAACCTGATGACCTACAATTTTGCAAAGATTGTCATACAACTTCTGTTGACATACTAGCTTAACTCTGTAGTCTGAACTTTTTGCGAAAACATGTTTATTCTAATGACAGCTCTGCTGGCATGAAATAGTAGTCTGCAAATTAGTAAACCTAGTTTTACCTGCCAATAGCAGTAGACATAATGCCTAGGGACACTTTTTATCAGTTTGTCAGCGTTAGGTTAACAGTTAGACTGGATGATCTTAAGGGTCTTTTCCAACCTAAATGACTCTACGATTCTATTCTTTGATTCTGTGAATACAACTGTAGTACATATCTGGAAAAGGTAAAAGCTTATCCTTCTAATACCTAAATGTGTGATTCAGACTTTGCTTATGAATGATCTCATGTTTGCAACATAATAACTTTAAAGACAGAAAACTGCATTTTCCCTTCTTGGCTTGCTTTCTCCCGCTAGTACTTTAGTACTCCCGCCTGTCTAGTTAAAATATTTTGAGGCATTATCAGGATACAACTGTGAATGGTAAAGAATAGCTTCAAAACAAAACAGCATTAGTGAATCGAGTACAATACCAATTTCTCAGTTGTCCTGAAAGCAGCATAGCTCCAAAACTGAAGAGTTTATCCCAAATGCCTCTTAGAGCACCCTGAAAATGTGACTGGAAGTATAGTCTCACAAAACACATCAAAGGAAGGGAAAAATGAAATGCATTAATTGAGGGAATAAAGATTTATGTTCAAGCGGTGAGGTGATGAAAATTAATACCACTCTGATGAATGGAACGGAACTGTGACAATTGAAATGAATTGAAGATACACCTCAAGTGATTTCAGTGGCTGTAGGAGATTGCTTTTATATTTGAGGAAAAGAAAAATGAAAGATTCTCCCAGGAGCCAGGGAGAGATGATCTACTCCCAGTATTGCTCCTACCTTCAACCCACTGCATTCTTCTTTTTGTGTGCTGTGAAACAAGATTCTTTTTCCTGGATAGTGAACTTCTGTTTCTTTAGGGACTGGTGTTAGTTTTTGGTCTAAAATCCAAGTCCTCAACTCGTCAAACCAAAGGCAAAATTCCAAGTATGCTTATGTTCTCTTTTATAACTTCAGGATTATAGTAACTACTTTTTCCACTCAAAAACACTTTGTGGTGTCTTTAACAAATAGAAATAAGGATTAGCAGCCAGCATTGTAATGTAACATCATATCACTTGGAAATCAACATTACTTACATTGCACTAATTTTGCTGTTGAAAAACAGCATGACAACTTCTTGACTCAGCAGAGACTTGATATAGCAAAGACTTTGCTGCTAGTCATTCCCTCAATACTAGGCAGTTAACAGACACCATTATGGCATTGAGTCACTAGCAATTGAACTTGCTGTTATTGGGATAAAGCAAAACAATACGAAATATGGACCTGAAAAGTGCTTCAGTTTTAAAATTCATCAAGTATGCTATATGAGAGAGACATAAATTTTATATTAGCCTTAAGTGCTTTTTTTTTTTTTTTTTTTAATAAAAAGCAACTTTCCAAGCACTACAGAGAAGACAGACATTTCAGGCACAGAGAAGGAAGAAAGCCCAGTGATTAATAGATAGCTAAACACATAAAAATAATTTTACATATGGTCTTTACATATGGAAGCTGTACATCAATGAAAAGACACTAATGAGTGCACTTTATCACTTTCTTTGTTTCTTTGTTTGTTTTATAAGAATAGTTCATCTTCCTTTGGGTTTCTTTTCTGGAGGAATGTTACCTGAAGCAACAAAATCACCTAGGAAGTTTCTTATTCATAAAATTTTAGATCATGAGAAACATAGCTGCTTAAATAAGTGATATTGATTTACTAATGTTTATGTTTAATGTTTACTTTTAATGTTATCATTTTACTAATGTTAATGTTTAAATTCAATGTACTCAAAAGGATGTTGCTTAGACAAAGGTCCTGCTGAAATCAAGGTCAAGTCTGAATACACAGTGTAGGACCTGGTAAATAGGACTCCATGGGAGTGGCTTACCCTTTTTAAAATTCATGGCTAATAAATTCATTTCAATAAAACTCAAGATACAATATCCAGTTATTATTATAATGGAAAAAATATCAAGGACAAGGAATTTTTTTACTTACTCTTCTCCGAGGCACATCCTGTTGTTGTGTCTCAGGATAGAGACCTAAAAAAAAATAAAAAAGCATTTGATATTACTGGTAGTAGCCGTAATTGTCAAATACCATGGTTTTATGCCTACACAGATTTATGTTTGTTGATAGAAATAGTCCGAAAGAATTATGACTCATAAATATTGCAATACCTGATACATACATGAAAAGAACAATTAGCAATAAAAGTGGAAATGCACTTCTGCAGTTCTTTCTTTCTCTTTTTAAATGTATCTGGTGTTTCTGAATTTTCTTATAAGTCTTATTATGAATTCCAAATCATATCAGAGAATGTTTTTAATTGCAATTTTCATAATTGACCATTTAAATAATGTCATAAGTGAAAGTCTAAAATGATCATAGAATCATAGAACCATAGGGTTGGAAGGGACCTCTGGAGGTCATCTAGTCCAACCCCCCTGCCACAACAGGGTCACCTAGAGCAGGTTACACAGGAACGCCTCCAGGCGGGTTTTGAATGTCTCCAGAGTTGGAGACTCCACCACCTCTCTGGGCGGCCTGTTCCAGTGCTCTGCCACCCTTCTTGTGTTCAAGTTTGTGCCCATTGCCTCTTGTCCTGTCACTGGGCACCACTGAAAAGAGCCTGGCCCCATCCTCCTGACACCCACCCTTTAAGTATTTATAAGTGTTGATAAGGTTTCCCCTCAGCCGTCTTTTTTCCAGACTGAAGAGACCCAAATCCCTCAGCCTTTCTTCATAAGAGAGATGTTCCAGTCTCCTAATCATCTTTGTAGCTGTCTGCTGCACCTTTTCCAGCAGTTCCCTGTCCCTCCTGAACCTGGGAACCCAGAACTGGACAAAATACTCCAGACGCGGCCTCACCAAGGCAGAGTGGAGGGGGAGGATGACCTCCCTCAACCTGCTGGCCACACTCTTCTTGATGCACCCCAGGATGCCATTGGCCTTCTTGGCCACCAGGGCACATTGCTGGCTCATGGTCACCCTGTTGTCCACCAGGACTCCCAGGTCTCTTTCCACTGAGCTGCTCTCCAGCAGGTCAGCCCCCAACCTGTACTGGTGCAGGGGGTTATTCCTCCCCAGGTCCAGCACCCTACACTTGCCCTTGTTGAATTTCATAAGGTTCCTCTCTGCCCAGATCTCCAACCCGTCCAGGTCTCTCTGTATGGCAGCACAGCCTTCCGGTGTGTCAGCCACCCCCCCAGCTTTGTGTCATCAGCAAACTTGCTGAGGGTGCACTCTATCCCCTCATCCAGGTCATTGATGAATATATTGAAGAGGACTGAACCCAGTACTGACCCCTGGGGAACACCACTCATCACTGGCCTCCAACTAGACTCCGTGCCCCTAATCACGACCCTCTGAGCTCTATCTTTCAACCAGTTATCTATCCACCTTACTGTCCTTTCATCTAGCCCACTCTTCCTAAGCTTCCCCACGAGGATGCTGTGGGAGACGATGTCAAACACCTTGCTTAAGTCAAGGTAGACCACATCTACCACCCTCCCCTCATCTATCCATCCAGTCATGCCATCATAGAAGGCTATCAGATTAGTCAGACATGATTTCCCCTTGGTGAATCCATGTTGAGTACTTCTGATAGCTTTCTTTTCCTCCACATGCCTTGAGATGACACCCAGAATGAGCTGTTCCATCATCTTTCCAGGGATGGAAGTGAGGCTGACCGGCATGTAGAATGATGCAGAATTCAATATTTGTACTATGGGTCATCATTTCCAAATATATACCTTTGTAACTCTTGAATTGTTTTTTCAGGCTTGAGTCAGTTTACAGATTTTAATGGCAGTTAAAGACCAACACAAATAAAAATGCTATAATGTGAAACACTTAAATGCACTCTTTACAAGGCTGCGTAAAACATTCTATTAAATATTACAAATCATCTCTGTTTTCTTTGTATTTATTTTTAGAAAAGTAGGACTGAAGTAGTAATAATTAGATAATAATAATCATGGTAGGTTATCCACATTAACGTCAATATTCTTACATCTGAGTCCTTACTGTTGCAACCAAATTATTCATAAGTAGAATTTCGATATGCCATTGCAGAATTCTGCAATATTTCATAATGAAGGATGAAAGCTTAATAAGACTGATTTGAGAATTGGCACTTTATTCACAAATGATTTGACCACGTGCAATATCTATACTAACATTTTTAATGTGCACATCTTAAGATTTTCCTTAATTGCAGAGGAAAATGTTCAAAAACTCTATTCCTCAATTTTCCTCACCCATTTTTCTGTCGGCACAGCTATATATGAACCCCTAACATAAAACTTATACACAAAATGTTCACATAGGTATTCCAAATGCTTTTGTTTAGAAAAACTTAAGGTTGTTGTAAGTGTAAAATTTTAAAGGTTGCAAGATCCAATGGTAACAAGAGATATTATTAGAAGGCTGAAATGTACCTTACCAATGCACAAAGATCTTGGGTTTAACCCTGCAATAATTAGAAATGCTGAATTTAAGTGTCTAAACAGGAGAAGACTGCTTCCAGGAAGGATATTTCACTTTATGGGGACAGAGGAAGAAACTTAAACAATTTGACCGTATAAACAATGAATACTTGAAACTGATCTGGAATAAAGATTTTTCAAAGACATTATTGGGTATATGGACAAGTGGGCAGAAAGCAGATAAAAGTAAATATTGCAATCACGATTTACATCAGAAATAACGTATGCGAGTTCATGACATGACTGACTACACAACTTATTACAGCTCTATGCGTGCAGCTGTTGGCATAAACAGTTATGGACAATTCTAGTTCCTCCACAAAAAAAAAAAAAAAAAAAAAAAAAAACAAAAAATGAAAAAAAAAACCCAAAAAAAAAAAAAAGCAAGCAAGCAAGCTAACAAATCAACAAAAGATAACCAGATTTAACAAAGGGCTCATAATGCACAAATTTATTTCACTCTGTGTTCATGCTAGTTAGGCTTTGAATTCATTTACTTCAGAAGCTGAATTGCACTCCTGTGAGTTATTCACACTTTTAAACTTCACAAGGTTAAAGTTGTAATTAGCAGTGACCTTAATGTAAATTATTACTTTCCTCCTTTTGAACCTAATGGAATAATCTAGACATTCTAAAAACCTTCTACAACTCACCTTTAAGAGTAGTGACTGATCTTGTCACTTGTTAGATTTGTTGAAATGTTTCAAGCGGGGTTTACTGATCAATATCTATATAGAGGGCATGAGAAAGAGTACATCATATCTTGCTAGAATTCTTTAACTGAGTTTAGAAGGGGGGACATACCTTTGAAGTGAAAGGAAAGACTACTGAAATCTTTAGTTTCAATAACCCATGCACTTCTCTTAAGTTAAGAATCTGTAAGGATCAGCACATGGGACTATTTCAAAGTGTCTAATTCACAGAATCTTTTGAAAAAAAATAATTAGAAGGTGGCAAGCATTTCTTTCACACAGCAAATACCTAACTTCAGGATGTAATTCTCAGGCTAATAAATATGCAATAGAGCACCAAACATTTATTCTTGAATGTAGGCAAACCGGTCACATCCTGGGGTGCACCTCACTGAAGTGATGTCTGTTTGGCAGCTAAGTGACATGTTTCCTCATGAAACAGTTAATCCCCTCTGCCACCCTTCCTAACCCATTCCAAACAATACCATTTGTTCAGTTGTGCTTCTTTATCATTTAAAATAAGAGGTGTTGGACAATAGTCCTTATATAACTTAGTAATTGGCTTCCAGTAATAGTCCAGCCTCCTCTCCCCCATGTCAGTTTTCCTAGACCTGAAGCTGAATTATGTTTTACTTGAAGGACTAATGTTTACAAGAATTCCAGAAATAAAGAGTCAGTGTCAAGAAGAATGACAGGAACCGAAAAAAAAGAGCTATGCACTGAACCTAAACAGAGATCAAAGATGTGTTTTGAGCTTTTGTTGATCATTTAAGAAAACAAACAGGTTTCTTGGCAGCAACTGAGTGACCTGTGTGATATTCGGTCAGTGTGAATTTATTCCTTCTTACCTTATTTACATTGGTATCAATTGAAAACAAAGTCACTGATATTGATATATTACAATGATGAAAGTAAGCACAGAAATTACAAGATTTCACACTGAAATGCAAAGTGACTTAGTTCACCCATAAAAATCCAAAGGATACTTTAATGCAACACATATTTGAGCAAAGAAATAAAAATTTGCACAAACATAATGTCTACCAATGGCGAAAAAGTGCTTAACCTTTTAAGAAGTTTTCAAATGGTTTATGGTAACCTCTGACTGATTAATTTCAACCTCACCTGCTTGACTTTTGGGAGCTTTGTGAATAAAAGCCGAGGGGGGCTGTCCACCCACTTCACACCTGAACAGAAAATAATCTTCCCACCCACTTCCTCTGATCAAGAAGTAAATTGTGATTGAGCTACTTCATACTTCTGCTTTCATGATGTGTGGAACCAGAAAAAAGGGGATATCAGCTTTGCTCTTCAAAGAACTCTCAGTATTTTGGATGATCAGTATATTTGTGGTAAGAAAAAATATTTTCTGTGAATAGCAGACTTGTCATACTCCAAAATCCAAGGCTGTTAGTTATTCGTCGTACATCCATGATGTATATTATGTAGAAAAGGAAAAAGCTATTCTGGACAGTATATTGCTGTACCCAGGCATAGTTTTGCCTGGGTTTTTCTTATGTCTTTTCTTGATTAAGTTATTAAAGTTGCCTAAACTCTAAGATTTTTGAAAGGTATTTCAGTACCTTAAAGATAGATGTAGATTTGCCCAAAACACTTAATCATTTAACTCTCATCAATATGATTTCTAAAAGCACCTGTGTAGGTCAGGTTTTCAGGTGCTCTTCCAAGCATGCCACTTCCTTTGAAAATACTGTCTGCAAGCCTTATTTCAGAGTTCAAAATTAAAGAGGTGTTGCCATGACTAGACAGATGTTAATGACATCAACAGCTATTCTGAGATTTATTATGGAGGCATCTTAATCAAAAGCATCTGATCCTTCTTTTGGGACTAGGACCGATGGGAGACTTATGGTCTCAGATATTGCAGTTCTGGTGATGTGTGTGTGAATATTGCTTCCATGGATATAAAGCCACCTAGTAAACATTAGCTTTATTTATGGAATGGTATTTCTTAATAAAGTTGCAGCTGGAGGCCTTTAAACTAGATCTGACTGTTGTATACTTACTTGTGCCAACTGTGAAGTGTCAGTCAGTAGTATAAAATATTTACTAACTGAGGCAAACTGTGATGAAATGGAAAGAAAAAAATATGAATCTCTATCAAAATTAAACCTCTCTTGAAAATACACTCAATTACTGTCAAAAGGCTTAAAGTATTTAACCCTTAATGTATGAATATTTGCCTCATGTTGATTAATTAGGAATTTCAAGCTAAGAAAATGTGCGTTGTTTCAGTTTGTTGATTGCCTTCAAGGATCTTCTTTGCAAAGGCCAGTTAGCTAGGGAATACCTAATTCCTTGCAACAGCTTGTCAATTATAGGTTAATGCACACATTGGAAAAGCAAGAGAGTTCAGAATAGTGGCAGTAAACTAAAGAGTTATTTTGTGTGCCAAAATCTTTCTACAAGGGGAGAATGAAGTGGTATCAACAGATAAAATGCACAGCTTATAAACACCTACATAATGAAAATAAATAGAAAAACATTCTCTGAGACATGAGTCCATAAACACGTTATTAATTCACAGCAAATGAAAATAAGATGAAAATATACTCAAATTGCTGTCTTGGGATACCATCCAGAAATTGTCATTGTATCACGGCTAATTTCATATATGTGTAAGTGACTTTCCTTATATAAAATGGTACACAGGAGAGCAGAATTTGATTCCTTAAATACTGTCTAGCTGGATGTAGAATTAGAACTGAAATGAATGGCTTCAAGTCACAGTATATTAATCTCCAAAATCCTCTTCATATGTTGCCACTAAATGATAATTTTTAAATATTAATAGATCTTTGGAAGCACAGAAGATGCATGATCTTTCTCTTCCTACTTAACTACCTATTATCTAACACAAATATTTAACATTCAGTCAAAGGTGTTACATCTTCAGTTTTATATCAAAATGAGAAAGCTGGATAAAATACTGACTGTTCTCAATTTTTACTCTTATTAAAAAAGGAAATTGTTGGGAATTCTTGGCAATACCCCAACTTAAGTTTATAGGCACATAAAAAATAGTCATGAGACACACTTAGACAGAATTTCTATGAACATTTTGTAGCATAAAACACATGCAACGGAAGTTGTATTCAGTATCTTTATTTTCTCATAGTCTTGACTTTAACTCCAAGGAGTGATTTAATTCCTTGTCTTCTACCTCAGCAACATTGAACAATTGTTCATTGTTTAATTCCAACATTTTCCATTAGTATCAGGTCCATAAAAAGTTATTAGTATTTTTATTCACTAGCTTCATTAGTAGAATTTTCCAGAAATTTAATTCTGTTTTGCTATTTCAGCTTAAATTTGTAAATATAGGCCTCAAATCTGATAGTTCAGAGGTGAGTAAACCCACTGGACCATGCAGATTAAGACCAAATCACTGAGGTGATTTACTTTTCTTACAGTTCGTGAAAAGTTTCTCAGTCATAAAGAGGCAGAAAATTTAAGCAACAGTGAATATTTCAACTCCATAACAGTTATTCTTAAAGAAAATGTAGAATTTTCTGCATGATCATGCTATAGTTGACTCCCATTCTGCTCTTATAATATGATACAGAGGTATTCTTATCCATTATACTGATAATGACATAATAAATGCAATATCTCTTCATCATATACGTATTATATCACACTCCTAAAAGTCCATCTTAACATTATTCTTTCAAAATCTCAAAAGGACTCTGCTGCCAAAGAGAGCAGATATATTAATGTGCAATGACAGCAGAGTCAGAATTATGCCCAGACTGATTCATATTAGTTCATAAAAGAATATCAGAACCTCTGATAGGGGTAAGGGGTCAGAATCTATGTAAGTGGTCTGTAGTAGTTCTGGCAGCTGAATTGCACCTGTGAGTGATAAAATGGTAATTGCACTATATTATCAGTCTACAACACTGACATTAATGTGTCATACCACTACACAATTACATGGGTGGAAAGGTAATATTTGTCTTTAATTTCCTTTTAATTTTTACCACAGAAAATGTTTTCTGTGCAAGACATGCAACATAAAATAGTAAAGGAGGAATATTTCTACAGATATAATACTAATATCTATGCATCTCCTTTATTATTATTTTCTCTATTAAGTTTATTTTGTTTTTCCTTTATGTAAACCTGCTGTATAGTCTTCTCAACAAATACGCCCAGACAACACTGTTCATCCACTAAACAAATTCAAGTTATGTGATTCGTCTCTGTCTTTCACCATGGTAAACTCATTGCTGACTTATGCTACAGCAGCTCAGCCATCTTCACAGCATCACTTCAGACCTTTAAGATCTTTGTTTTCAAGTCTGGATCTCAGGTCATCACATCACCAAGAAGAACTGCACAACACACTAACTTTTAGCATGGGACTAGCACCAATATCCCCAGGTACTATCTGCTATCCTCTCAGCTTGTCTATCTCACTTTTAGCTTTTATGGAAGCTGTCCCTAGTGAATAGTCAACCCTACCTAAGGGAAGGCTTTTTTATATGTACTAAAACTTACCAAAAGAAGATAAAAATAACCAGTGTGTAAACAATCTCATCTTTGCTTAAGTCTTACCATTTTCTGTACATTTACAGATACTCCAACTACTTTAAATGTTTCTGTTAGGAATGTCCTTGTGTTAACATCACTCTGTTCTCTCTCTCAAAAAAAAAAAAAAAAGCTCACTGTAAGCTTTACTTTCATCCTTCTCTCCTCTGCCCCTTCTCTCCAGTCTTAACCATTTAGGTTTTCTGTCTCTCTTCAGCCTCTCAAATTTAGTAAAAAAGCTGTGTAACAATGTAATGTCCTCATCACTAAAAACATGGCCCTTTTTTTTGTAATTGTGTTTTTTGTAAGGTGGCTTATTTACATCTACTGGTTTTTTCCCACTAACCCCAAATAACTTGACAGTAATTATCTCGTCAACTAATTTACTCTTTATTTGTAACTCTCATGGTGATGTGCAACACATTAAAAAACTTCTCACTCTGCACAATTATCTTTTCTGTTTCTAGTTTTAGTGTTATTTCCTTCTGAGGAGGCATTTCAGAAGCAGCTGCCTCAGTCCTCTAAAGGAAATGGAATTTTGTACCCCATCTCTTGGCTGCAAATGCTTTCTTTCCTGCAGAATTGTAGATTGAAGGTGATAACTTTCAAGGGATGCTTTTTCTCAACCTGAATGAATTTTGACATACAGTTAATATCAGTGGGATGGGAAGTTTTTATTGTTTGATACAGAGTAAACGAAGGACAAGGAGAAGACTCTAGTAGGTGAAATAAAGGTAATTCTCTATATTAATGAATTAAAAAAGAAAATCTGTTAAGCAACTTTTTTACTTGAAGGCACATACAATAAAGCTTGCTTCACCCAGCATATGAGTGATATGAGTAAGTGCCAGGGGGATAAAAGAGCTGCCAAAATACCCCAACACCACCACATAATAGCATCATGCTACAAGTAAAAGAGTACCTTCTTAATAATGCTTGCTTTTCATGTTACATCATTCTGTAAAACTACTCTTTAAGAGACATTGTGTTTCTGAGCCAGCACACTGACTTTAAGATTAGGGTTTGTGCAGAGCAAAACTTATGAGACCCAAATGGATAACTGGTGACACTTCCTGCTGAGTTAGCTTTATTCTGATCCTATAATGTAGTGGACTTTCTTCAAAAGAGGATCTTTTTTTTTGTTTTGAAATAAATAAGTGGAATTCTAATGATTTAAACATTGGTGTTTCAGATTCTAATGATTTATGTATTAATGTAGACAATAACAGTCTGATTTTCCCTCTCCCCCAACATTAAAAAAACAAAGAAAAGGCATGTATGTTAACTGTACTATTTTGGACATTTTCCAGTTCAGATAATTGCATTATGTCTGCTAACAATTCTCCCGCAGTTTCAATTAGATACAATGTTCTTTTTCACTGTCCTGGGCTTTTGTTCAGTATTGCTGTTCACTGTTTAACAGCTGCCACATTTCACTCCGGAGGTGCTTGCATTTCAGTATTTAATGAGATGAGCCTTATAACAGGGCTTTCAATTAGCTGCATTGTGACTTTTAAACCGCAATCTGTATCGGAAAAATTAGATGCTGTGGGAAGGTAGAATTTCTCAGAAGTTGTTCAGATAGCTTAGGAAAGAGCCAGATGTCCTGTATAACACAAAGATGCAGAGACAACATGAAAATCAGGGTTTCTATCCACTGAAATAAGCAGTAGGCTAGGGAATCACAGTCATCCCACGGTTATTCTTTGAACGTATAGAACTTTTATTTTTTTTGTTTTTTATTTGTTGCATTCTGTGCAAAATGGAACAGTTTGTGTAGGGAAGGCTGAGTATAACCGCAGTCCACAGCCATCAACATCTCCCACTTTTCTTCTCCCACTGAAAACAAAACCAGATATGCTTTTGAGTTCGATCAGAAGAAATAGAGAATAGGGACAGCTTTGAGTGAATATTCTCTACCTAGCTGTAGCTGGAGTGGGAGGGAAGTGTGGTTGTCATTGTTATGTGTTGGTATAAAGAAATGACCCTAACTAGGAGAAAAGTCTCAGGAATTTTTGGAAGAGAGCTCAGAGCAAACAAATGAAGAAGATACTTGTCTACATCAGTTGGAAAGATACTGAAGCACTGGAGAAAACCTGGTGCAAAAAATACATTTGTCCTTATCATTACTTGTAGTTGAGCTACAGGTATTTTCAGTGGTGTCTGTGAATTTCATTGGTTAACTCTCCACACAAATGTATGGGGAACCTAAAGCAAGCATTCAGATATTCAAGAGTCAGATTTCAGCATTCAAGATTCAAATTCAATCACTGCAAACTGGTACAACACTGTCATATTAAGGGACGTGGTAAAAAGACTGAGGTAGTCCCCAGTCTGCTCTGGGACCCAACACCCAAACTATATGTGCCTCAAGGCTTTTAACTGAGATTAACTCCTGTCTATCACTCAACAATCAATGCCTACTAACAGTTGGGTCATATTGTGTGCAATCCCGAAGCAGATTTTCCACTTGAGGTTCATCTGGAAGCTATCCAGTTTGCAGACCCAGGACACAAAGCGAACCAAAGCCTGGACAGTGGAGACAGTCAGGAGATCCACTTCAAAAGCCTGGGCCAAATTCTAATGCTAACGTTAACACTGCGATTGTAAAATGTTGTAACCCAGTTTACTTGTAAATCTTAAAGTAAATAAAGAGAACTTTACATTTACAGGTCATGCAAATAAAAATGAAAGACAAATGGATGAGATATTCATTCCAAGATCCTGTTGCTTGGACAGCTCTGGAAATATTTCTAGAATGCTGCTGTTTCTCAAACACTCAGTTATAAACACTCTAAAAACATCTGCAGATGAAGCAAACCATAAAAGTAACTGAGTTATTTATGATGTCGATGGATGACATGATGTAGTAAATGCTTATAATACAGCAAAACTCCAACAACAGATGGATTTTTAGAGATACTTACATGAATTTTGTTGCAAGATAGGGAAAGAATAGGTGTGATATTTCTTAAAACCAAATTATGTTAAAAGAAACACGACTGTCTGTATTCAAATTGCTTTAGTTTTAATTGGCTACATATCAATATGTTTCTCTGGTTTGGTTGATTCATTTCGCTTTTTTACTTTTTAGCTCTAGATAAAGGAATTATGGAATACTAATGACAAAAAAAAGTGCAGCTTGGAGCAGTTTGAGATATACATAATTTCTGACTTTATCCATTTATCTGACCAGGACTACCTTGGATTTTCATAATCTGTATGCAATAAAATAACAAAATCTTTACTTGTACAGCACCAACCACTATTGCTGAATGTTTTGTTGTGGTTTTTTTTTTTTTTTTTCCTTTCACACCAGAAAACAGACAAAACTGTATGTGATACAGCAAAATACATATCAGGAAAACAGTCTTTCCTGTATTCCTATGTGATACAAGTACTCTTGCATACAAAATTTATTTCATAATACGTTGCATAAGGTTGAAATCTTCTTTCTTTTTACTAATCACTTCACCTTTCAACAAGTTTTGTTAGATCACTGAATCATGACCAATGATTCTTTACATATTAGGATACACAGTTCACACTGATGAACTAAGAAATTAAAATGTAATATGAAACGATGACACTGAGAATATTAGGAACAGTCCTTTTGATGTGGGGAAAGAATTCATAATTAGACCAAGATTGGCCCTTTAGTTAAAACATTATCTCAATGATAACACTGGATGAAATGCAGTTTTGAGGAATTCAGTGAAATAACATTACAACTACAAGAAGCTATCACATATTTTTTGTCTGAAGCGGCCGTATTTCATTATATAGTACTGAAGGTTAGAAAGCAATCAAGTGTGTTTTGCCGTCCTCTTCTCCGGCTAAGGTAATTATTAGTCTGAGTGTTTCTCTCTCTCTCCCTCATCCCCCCTTATTTTTTTAACTGTGCTTACCCAAGAGGAAAATGAACTGCAGTACTTATCAGCACAATGCATACATCAATGATACTGAAGGCAACTGACCATGGCTGGACACATAGGTTAGCTGAAAATCCATTAGTGATTCAAAAAATAAAATAAATAAAAGAAATTTTTGAATCTAAGCTATAACTGACTGATAAGTGTAGAAAAATCAAAAAATATGACAATTTAATTTGCATTAATATTGGATCAGAAAGGCTCTTAAAAGGCCAAGTTACAGAGGTGAAAAGTTATCCATAAGGGGACTGAAACCAAACTTTCTATAATAATAATAATAATGTAAAAAATGCTTCAGTCATGTAGTTATTTGTACTGTCTGAAAAAAAAAAAAAATTAAGAAACACTTTTTTTTCCCAAAAGGATAACTACCAGAAGATTATAAAATAGAATAAAATAATTAAAAGACCCTTACAGTTTTAAGTGGGACAATGACTTTAGACTAAAGAGACACATTCAGGTTAAAAGTTGAAGATGACATAATAATTTAATACGATTTCTACTAAATTTTTTGATTTGTTTTAGTCTTATGGTTCTATTTTAAGTTCACATTGTGCAAACTGGGTTTTAGTAATTCTCATTTAAATTTCGCATCCTCTACAGAAATCTCCATATGATAAATTTTTACTATTAGCTATTAACACATTGCAACATCTTTAAAGTTTCATGAAATTTCATTAATGGTCTACTTCTACACTTACTGCTAAAAGTTTCTTTTACATATTACATAAAAAATTTTCATGATAAATTTTAATAACTCCCTCTTCTGGTCAAAAGAAACTTTAAGAATAAAGAGGCATCATTTCATATGCCGTTATACTTGAAAAAGGAAAACATTTATGTACCTAGCAATCATGTCTCCATACAGTCTTTATATTACCCAATATGTAGATTTAAATAAATGCATGTTTGTGATCTGTATCTTTTATGAAGTGTTCATTTTATCAGAAAAATAATCTTCAACCATTGTACCCAAGGATTAATAGAACAGGTATAACGAAGTATGATGCTCTAAATTGGAGAGACATGGATTTGATGGATGGACTACTTGGTGGATAAGGAACTGGCTGGGTGGCCTCACTCAAAGGGTTGTGGTCAACGGCTCGATGACCAAGTGGAAACCAGTGACGAGTGGCATTCCTCAGGGGTCAGTACTGGGATCAGTGCTGTTTAACAATATCTTTGTTCGCAACATGGACGGTGGGATTGAGTGCACCCTCAGCAAGTTTGCCAACAACACCAAGCTGTGTGGTGCGGTGGACATGCTGGAGGGAAGGGATTCCATCCAGAGGGACCTGGACAGGCTTGAGAGGTTGGGCCTGTGTGAACCTCATCAAGTTCAACCAGGCCAAGTGCAAGGTCCTGCACCTGGGTCATGGCAATCCTAAGCACAAATACAGGCTGGATGGAGAAGGGCTTGCGAGCAGCCCTGAGAAGAAGGACTTGGGGGTGTTGGTGGACAAGAAGCTCAACATGACCTGAAAATGTGTGCTTGCAGCCCAGAAAGCCAACCGTATCCTGGGCTGCATCAAAGGAAGTATGGTCAGCAGGTCAAGGGAGGTGACTCTACCCCTCTACTCCACTCTGGTGAGACCTCACCTGGAGTACTGTGTATAGTTCTGGAGTCCTCAGCACAAGAAAGACATGGACCTGTTGGAGGGAGTCCAGAGGAGGGCCATGAAGATGATGAGAGGGCTGGAGCACCTCTCCTATGAAGAGAGAGTTGGGGTTGTTCAGCCTGGAGAAGAGAAGGCTCCGGGGAGACCTTATAGCAGCCTTCCCATACCTAAAGGGGGCCTACAGGAGAGATGGGGAGGGACTCTTTATCAGGAAGTGGAGCGATAGGAGGAGCAGTATTGTTTTTAAACTGAAAGAGGGCAGATTTAGATTAGAAATTAGGAAGAAATTCTTTACTGTGAGGCTGCCCCATCCCTGGAAGTGTTCAAATCCAGGCTGGATGGGGCTTTGAGCAACTTGGTCTAGTGAGAGGTGTCCCTGCCCATGGCAGGGGGATTGGAACTAGATAACCTTGAAGATCCCTTCTAACCTGAACCATTCTATGATTCTATGATTTTATGATTTCATTGGCTTCATAGAAGGATCAACTATAAATTCCTGCAAGATGTAAAACCCTTGTTTCTATAAAAGCAACCTAGGTAAAAGCTGGATTTCACAAAATAATTTTGTTTCTGTTAACATGCATACTCACAATTTCAATTACTCACTATGAAAGACAGTGAAATAGAGGTCAAATTCACAATTTTTTCTCAAAAATGTCATCATTTATAAAGGACATCAAATATGTCACCTAAAATCCAGCTGTCCAAACTACAGGCTTGTAGATGCCATTAAAAAAGTTTTATAAGCTAAATCAACAAATTCACCAGTTGATACAATAAAAGGAAGGTATAAAATCCCTTCCTAAAAATAATTATAAAAATAGAGAAATCACAGGGTTCAGTAATAGTAACTGTTGTCTATATCAAAGGAAAATAAAGTATTTTCAAGCAGAATATAGATTTGAGAAACTCATATATTTCTGTAGCATATTATCATATTCTTTTTGCCTGAAGGGATGAGAGAATTGGGTTTCTATGACTGTTTAGAAAATTAAGTGTCAGGAATATCAACATTTGGATATCAAAATGTTGCATGTGCACAATTTCAGTTTGAATATTAACTTAGTTGTTGTTTTATGGTTGTCTCCTATGTGTGGAAATGTCTTTACCTCTCCACACATTTCCAAATATGCATTTTAAAGTTTAGGTGGGTTTTGCTCTACGTTTTAAATGAAACTTATTGCTGCTGTGTAATTCTGTTCTTGGCTGGTTAAAACACATGCAAAATGCAACCCCAAAGACTGATCTTCTGCATCAGCTTGACTTTTTGTGAGAAAACTGCTTCTCCTGTGAATCTTTCCAACTCCCTGCCATTGCACTGATCTTTGCATGGAGGGACCGCACACGGAAAGGAATACACACTTTTAGTCACTGATGAGTATTGCTGAGTATTGTTTATTGCACTGTAGAGCACAAACTCATGACTTTTCTGTCCACTCGTGTGTGTGGCTGTGCTCGTGTGCGTGTTTGTACATCTTGTGTGCCTGTAGGACATGACTACAGCAGCTAAGGAGTTTACAAGCCACTTTTTGCCCTAAGCTAGTAAAAGTTGCACCAGATGCCAACAGATTGGAGGAGGGCCTCTGTTCTGGTTTCAGCAGGGATAGAGTTAATTTTCTTTCTACTAACTGTGTTTTGGATTTAGCATGCAAGTAATGTTGGTAACATACTGTTTTAGTTGTTGCTAAGCAATGTTTACATTAGTCAAGGACTTCTTCAGCTTCCCATAGAAGCTGAGAGGGAGCATAGACAGGACAAGCTGGCCAAAGGAAAATTCCATGCCATAGATGACACGCTCAGTATATACATGGAGATTGGCCGAGGGGTAGGAATCCATGATAGCTGCTTGGGATGGGCTGAGCAAACTTGTCATCAGCTGGTGAGAGCGACTTGTGTTGTATCACTTTATTTTACATATTCTTTTACCATTGTGACCAGCAGAAGTAGGGAGGTGATTGTCCCCCTGTGTTCAACACTGGTGAGGCCACACCTTGAGTATTGTGTCCAGTTTTGGGCACCGCAATACAAGAGATATATCGAGGTGCTGGAGCGAGTGCAGAGGAGGGCAACGAAGCTGGTGAAGGGCCTGGAGAATAAATCTTACAAGGAGCAATTGAAGGAGCTGGGACTGTTTAGTTTGAGGAAGAGGAGACTGAGGGGAGACTCATCACTCTCTACAATTACTTGAAAGGACATTGTAGAGAGCCTGGTGCTGGTCTCTTCTCACAGGTAATTAACGATAGAACAAGCAGGAATGGCTTCAAGCTGCAATGGGGTAGGTTTAGACTGGACATTAGGAAAAAAAATTTCAAAGAGTGGTCAGACGCTGGAATAGGCTGCCCAGGGAGGTGGTGGGGTCACCATCCCTGAATGTGTTTAGGAGTTGTTTAGATGTGGTGTTAGGGGATATGGTGTAGGGGAGAACTTTGTAGAGTGGGGTTGATGGTTGGACTCAATGATCCCAAGGGTCTTTTCCAACCTAAATGATTCTATGATTCCTATTATTATCATAATTTTTCTCTTGTTACTGTTCTATTAAACTGTCTTTATCTCAGTCCATGAGTTTTTTTCCCCCTCCTTTTCTCCCTCTTCTTCATACCCTACTTAGGGCAGTGGGGGGGAGTGATTGAGTGGCTGTGTGGTCCTAGTTGCTGGCTGGAGGCAAACCGCAACAGCATCCCAGAGGAGGGCCACGAAGATAATCAGGGGGCTGGAGCACCTCGCCTGTGAAGACAGGGTGAGAGAGTTGGTTCTGTTTAGCCTGGAGAAGAGAAGGCTCTGAGAAGACCTTATAGCAGCCTTTTGGTACATAAAGGGGCCCTACAGGAAAGAAGGGAAGGGACTGTTAGTGTAGTGATAGGATGAGGGGTAATGCTTTTAAACTGAAAGAGGGTAGATTTAGATTGATATTAGGAGGAAATTCTTTACTGTCAGCATGGTAAGACACAGAATAAGTTGCACAGAGAAGTTGTGGATACTCCATCGCTGGAAGTTTTCAAGGTCAGGTTGGATAAGGCTTTGAGTAACCTGGTCTAGTGGAAGGTGTCCCTGGCCATGTCAGCGAGGTCAGAACTAGATGATCTCGAAGGTGCCTTCCAATACTGACCGTTCTATGATTTTATGATTCTATGGTTCTTGTGGTTTAACTCGGGCCAGCAATTTAGTACCACACATCTGCTTGCTCACCCCCCACAGTGGGATGAGGGAGTGAATTAGAAGGGTAAAAGTGAGAAAATTCATGGGCTGGGATAAAGGAAGACAGTTTACCCAATAAAGCAAAAGCTGCATGTGCAAGGAAAGCAAAATAAGGGATTCATTCACTACTTCCCATCAGCAGGCAAGTGTTTAGCCACCTCCAAGAAGCAGGGCTCCATCACGTGCAACAGTTACTTGTGAATACAAATGCCATAATTCCAAACGTCCCCCCCTTCCTTGTTCTTCTCACAGCTTTTATTGCTGAGTGTGATGTCATATGGTATATGGGGTATATATCAAGAGATATCCCTTTGGTTAGTTGAGGTCAGCTGTCACAGCTGTGTCCCCTCCCAATTTCCTGTGCCCCCCAGCCTACTCACTGTCAGGGCAGTTTGAGATGCAGAAAAGGTCTTGAGGCTGTGTAAGCACTGCTCAGCAATAAGTAAAACATCTTGGCATCCAAAACATAGTATCATACAAGATACTATGAAGAAATTTAACTCCATCCCAGCCAAAACCAGTATCTCTGGTGACTGGAACGAGTATCTCCTGATTCTAAAGCCCCATCTGCTTAGGCAGATTTGACACTGCTGTCTATCTATATCACTGCTTCCAGAGGTTCTGTTTCAGTTTTGTCCATGAATGATCAAAACCCAAAGCTCTGCAAGCAGTCTCTATATTCCATTTTCCACAAAATTTGTTATGAATATAACTTTAAGGAGTACATACCTTCAGAAAATGGCTGTTTTGCCAGCCCTGATGGCTGGAGATTTCCTTACCATAATACTCTAACATGGGAACACCATACTTCAGCTGAATTCCTTTTAACTTAGAAACATCTGATCAGCATGCCAAATATGACTCTCCTGCTCCATTGTATGATGAAAAGGACTGTTCAGACTCATCAATTATTACAATATCTCTATATGAGGCAGCTTCTCAAGAACTAGATCACAGTTCATTTGTGACTGGTATTCATCAGTCCCCCTTGGGTGATGAAAATCCAGGGCTAACAAGTTCCATTTCAGGAGAGAGACGTTCATGGAACAATAAGTTCTCCTCTACAGATTTCAGAAAGTTCTGGTGATGACTTTGCTGTGAGGTGAACTGAACAGTAAACTCAGTTTCAGGCTAATGCTGACTTTAAGGACAGTGACTGTTCTTTGGACAATTGTGTTATTGTTGGGTTTCTTAAGAGGACACCAGAACCAGTTGAGCTGTCTTTGGACACTGAGGAGTTAGTCAGGGAAGAGAAAAGGGAAAATGTGAAGAAACAGCAGCCAACTCAGTTTCACAGTTACAGTCACAGTGAACCAAGCAGAAGTTTTTTTCCGCAGTCTTCTATATATTCAGAAAATGTAGGTAGGTGCAAAAGTTGCTCACCCCCTGCAGTCAAGAAGAAAGATGGTAAGAATAAATGTAAAGTAAAAGATCTGTCTCCACAGGACTTGATCTGGAGCCCCTTTTCAGGAAGGGACACAATGTGCTCTCCTTGTAATAACAATTGTGCAGAAAAGGAATGCCCAGGAGTCCACAATCCTATTCACAGCACAGTCAAGGCAGTCATGACCATAGGACCAGGAAGGACCATTTTGGCAAAGTTTAACTTAAAAGGAGATGATCAAGAAACACAGAGAGTAGCATACACAGGAGCGAAAGAAACAAGAGAATGTTGAGAACTCATGACACCAGCACCTCTCAAGAAAGCCAGAGAAGCTCTCTAAGTCATGAAAGCAGTACATCCAGAGAATTAAGTAGGTCATGAACATATAGCAAAGGCCATGGCAAAAGAAGATCAAGAAGAATAGACAGTCATCATTATTATATGACAGACAATTGCCAAAGTAGATACCAGGAGGTTTCTGGTTTATGTAGTCAAAACATGGCTGAAGATGTTTATGAATCCTCAAGCAGGAGGAGGATTCAGTTCAATGTTCACTATTCAAGGCAAGCTACTAGTCCAGAATACAGTAAACAGTCTTTTACTGAAATGATAGGTCTACATAGCTGTAGGATACTCAATGAAACACACTATTGTTACTAGGAAAACTGCAGGTCAAGGAGTCAATCAAGCAATAGGTCAAGGACACCTTCTGGAAGTACTAACGGAATTAAAAGTGAAAAGCCTGTTGGAAAAGGAAGTAAAAAACTCACCACTTGGACAATGCAGTCAAGGACAGCACAATTCTAGAAAAAGGAAATGATCACAAGAAAGCTCTATTAAAATTCACTGACTGCTACAAAAATGAAGATAGCCTTTCAGACAATCAAGCAAGTAGTGGAACAAAGCATAAGAAAATGGAAAAAAAAAAAAAATAAAAGGAGATTAGGAGTCCAAGTGTGGAGACAGTCTGTGAAGGAAAATGATAAAATGAAGCATCATAAAAAGAAAAAGGGCAAGTGTAAGAATAAAAACCAGAAAGATCACACAAGTAACTCAGCACATTCTTTTCCAGTTGTGATTACAATTGATAGTGATAGTGACAAGGAGCTAGAAGGTATTGAATTTGACAGCAGCATTATTTGGACAGGCACAACTCAGATAAATGAGTGAGAGTGTGTCTCTGTCTTTTATGGGAATGACAGAATGTGAAGATATTGAGAGAGCCAGCAAAGAAACTGGAATAGCTGCCAAAAAATTATAGCTTTACTACCACAAGAAAGGTCTTAGATGGTGACATTAGAAATGCTGAAGTTGAGCTTTGAGAAACAGGAACTGATAAAGAGTCTTGTCATAATGGATACCAGTACTAACACCACTCATACAGAAACTGTAATTAGCTATATTCAAGGCACGCAAATAGCATCCTCCAGTCAACCGTCTTCTCACAGGACTTTATTTCTAGAGTATCCAGAGGAACCACCATTGATACTAAGACTGCCAAAGACATTCGTCAACAGATCCTGTTGGTTTGATTGCCCGGGGCCGGGGGGGGGGGGGGGAGGGGGGGAGGGAATAGTACCTTTTACACTGAACAGTTCTCAAAAGTGAAGAAGATAGAGTATTGCTAGTACATAACTTCTACAGTTTCTCAGAAATTTGAATGTTAAATTTCGTAAAGCAACCTTATGGTATGCTTAAAACCATAGTTTTAAAATATATCCACAGAATATTTCAAACTTGTGTTTAAGAAAAACCCAAACAACAAAACCACAGAAATTGCTTACTTGCTCTCTTTAGAACTTGGTTCTCTTCTGTGGGTATATTTTAAAACTATTTAAAACACTCAAGGTCCAGAGGGGAGGGGGGCACAAACAGGAAACAGCAAACTGGTCATCTTTCTGTAGTGGTCACTCAGGGGAATAAGTAGTCTGATACAAACCACTTTCACTTTAGTTTGTCTAAGAGTTTTACTTCTGATTGAAGCAGAGAAGCAAAATTTGCAGAATGTAGGGTAAAATGCTCAGACACCCACACTCACACACATTTGGATACAATCAGCCTGCTGTGCCAATCCCCAGGTGGCCTGGAGAGAGGACCTGGAGTGTTGGGGTTCCTGAAGCAGGCAGTGTGAGCATGAGAGATGCTGCCATCAGTACTGGGCCTCTGCCCTTGGAGAGCTCTTGGGCCACAAGACTGAGTTCCTGCTGGAAGCTCCTGGGCCACCTGTTCAGTTCTCCCTTCTGCTTCAAAAAATCTGTAGTTGTGTAGCCTGGCTCTCTCAGACTGGATCTGTACTTCCTGCCTGGGATGTGCAAATCCTTCTTCTGGGGCTGGGGAAGGCGTGGTGGTGGTAGGTCTTTGGCCAGGTCTTGCTCATCCCTCCTTCATCACCCTGGGGATCTACAAAAATGGCCTCAATTCATGCAGCAGTACAGCCATCAATGGTCTATGAGGACAGTACCTCCTCCACAGCACTGGCTAGGTATCCACTCATGGAAATTCGAGCTTGGGTACCAGAACCATTTTACTCCTCTCTGATGTTTTCAGTTTTCTGAACAGTTGTTGGTAACCCTGGAGATTCAGCTGCTGAAGGAGGAAAGAAGGTGGCTACTGCTGAGATGCCTGGACAGTGGCCACCTTCAGGAATCCTTTGGTGGAGACCCAAATCAGTCACTGTCGTGGAAAGCATAGGTTTAAAGCCATAGGAGAGACCTTGATGCTCTCCTTATCAATAAGCAGTAACACTTAGCAGGAATAGTCCAAAACTCACGAAATGGACTGCTGGGTTGCAGTATCATGTATCACAGGAAGGTTGTGAAATTGTGCCCCAGGGAAAATCATTTCAGTGGAAGTATTTCTTTCTCTTAGCAGTGATAATGCATGTCCAGTGTACAAATCTAATCTGTAGGACCAGGAGGCACTCCCCAGTTCATGGATCTAGGGGCACATGTTGCTTACAGAACATTATGAAGGGCCACAAATACTTGTTTCCTCTCTCCTCTCATATTCCTGTTTCCTTTGACTGGAGAGATCCAGACACAACAAGGGAGCATGCAATATATAACAACAGGTCCTGCTCTTGTGTTAATAGCGGTATAGGCACTCCTCCTCTAGAGAAATTGCTTTTTTCTTGATGTAATGGGGATAAGGTTGGTAAATACTAATAAATGACTGCATATTTTGAAAAATCTAGTATGTGGACGAAACGGATTCATAGAAAACTGCACAACTTTCTCCGAACATTTGAAGGAATGTCCCTAAGAGATTAAAAGCATGCAGACAAAAGTTGTAAAGAGTTAATTCTAGAAACTCCACACATAGTTTATAGATTATGAAACTGCTGATCTTTTTTTTTTTTGTTTCTGAGACCATTTCAACTGGAATAGTAACAGAGGTTTTCCATTAATTTAAATCAAATATCATTGTGTATTTGTATGCTTTCAGATAAAACTATGCTGTTTTCTTTTGGAGGAGGTATTCAGACTTTACTCCACATGGATGATGAATGCTGGAAATGCCTAAATAGCATTTGAACGTCTACACGTGTGATCATAGTTTGGGACCTGAGCTTTAAAATTCACTAGCTTGCATAATCATAGAATCATAGAATGGTTCAGGTTAGAAGGGACCTTAAAGGTTACCTAGTTCTAACTCCCCCGCCATGGACAGGGACACTTCCCACTAGACCAAGTTGTTCAAAGCCCATCCAACCTGTCTTTGAACACTTCCAGGGATAGGGCATCCACAAATTCTAGGGGAAACCTGTTCCAGTGTCTTACCTCACAGTAAAGAATTTCTTCCTAATTTCTAATCTAAATCTGCCCTCTTTCAGTTTAAAAACAATACTACTCCTCCTATCGCTCCACTTCCTGAAAAATAGTCCCGTTACCCCTCATCCTATCGCTCCACTTCCTGAAAAATAGTCCTGTTACCCCTCATCCTATCGCTCCACTTCCTGATAAAGAGTCCCTCCCCATCTCTCCTGTAGGCCCCCTTTAGGTATGGGAAGGCTGCTATAAGGTCTCCCCGGAGCCTTCTCTTCTCCAGGCTGAACAACCCCAACTCTCTCTTCATAGGAGAGGTGCTCCAGCCCTCTCATCATCTTCATGGCCCTCCTCTGGACTCCCTCCAACAGGTCCATGTCTTTCTTGTGCTGAGGACTCCAGAACTATACACAGTACTCCAGGTGAGGTCTCACCAGAGTGGAGTAGAGGGGTAGAGTCACCTCCCTTGACCTGCTGACCATACTTCCTTTGATGCAGCCCAGGATACGGTTGGCTTTCTGGGCTGCAAGCACACATTTTCAGGTCATGTTGAGCTTCTTGTCCACCAACACCCCCAAGTCCTTCTTCTCAGGGCTGCTCGCAAGCCCTTCTCCATCCAGCCTGTATTTGTGCTTAGGATTGCCATGACCCAGGTGCAGGACCTTGCACTTGGCCTGGTTGAACTTGATGAGGTTCACACAGGCCCAACCTCTCAAGCCTGTCCAGGTCCCTCTGGATGGAATCCCTTCCCTCCAGCATGTCCACCGCACCACACAGCTTGGTGTTGTTGGCAAACTTGCTGAGGGTGCACTCAATCCCACCGTCCATGTTGCGAACAAAGATATTGTTAAACAGCACTGATCCCAGTACTGACCCCTGAGGAATGCCACTCGTCACTGGTTTCCACTTGGACATCGAGCTGTTGACTGCAACCCTTTGAGTGAGGCCACCCAGCCAGTTCTTATCCACCAAGTGGTCCATCCATCAAATCCATGTCTTTCCAATTTAGAGACCAGGATGTCATGTGGGACAGTGTAAAATACTTTGCATAAGTCCAGGTAGATAACGTCGATTGCTCTGCCCTTATCTACCAATGCTGTGACAGCACTGTAGAAGGTCACCAAATTTGTTAGGCATGACTTGCCTTTGGTGAAGCCATGTTGGCTGTCACCAATCACCTCCTTCTTTTCCGTGTTCCTTAGCAAAGATTCCAGGAGGATCTGCTCCATTATCTTGCCAGGTACAGAGGTCTTTAGTTCCCCAAGTCTTCCTTTTTTCTCTTTTTGAAAATTGGGGTTATGTTTCCCCTCTTCCTGCCAGTGGGAACTTCACCAGACTGCCACGATTTTTCAAATATGATGGAAAGCAGCTTATCAACTTCATCTGCCAGTTCCCTCAGGACCCGTGGATGGATTTCATCAGGTCCCACGGACTTATGCAGCTTCAGGTTCCTCAGATGGTCTCGAACCTGATCTTCTACAGTGGGCTGTTGTTTTTTGTCATAGCCCCTGCCTTTGATAACAGATCCTGCATGATATCCCTGCATAATAGATGCTAGCTTCTCTTTTTGTATACTGAAATTGAGCTCTAAAAAAAGCAAGACCTCTTTGCTTACCTCCTGTGGTGGTCATGGACTCCCAGGGCAGTAAATGATCATATAAGGCATTTCTTGTTTCCCATGAAGAAGAGCTCTTTCTCCAGAGTCTGAACAAGTGATTTTTTTCACTAACCTTCTCTTAATGTTGAAAAACAATGGTATCACAAATGGACAAAGATGGGCAGAGCTAGGAAAGTGTTTATTACTGTACTACCTATTGGAATTGTAGTACAGTGGAAACAGAAAATGACTAATACTATATATATATATATATATATATATATATGTATATATACACACACACACACATTTATATATACTATCTTCCAAAAGACTGCATACTTGGTATCTAGATGGTATCAGAGAAGCCCTATGGTATCAAACCAAAAGCACATCTAACAAAATACTGTGATTTCAACAGTGGTGAACAGCAGACATAAAAGTTAGAAGATAAAATCTAAGCATGGAGTATTTCCCTAGTATACCTTCTTAGCTTCCAGTCGGCAATATTTGAACATGTTCCAAGCCTCTATATGCAGCAGTGAAGTACAGGTGACTCGACATGTCCCATATATGCATAAATATTTTAGTGTTCTTAGTGGCATTGTAGTACACTGAAAATTAATAAATGTTACTGTAGGTACTTGGTATTCCTTCCTATTCCTCTTGAATTGCAATATATATATATTATATAAATATGGAAATACAAATTATATAAAATATAATATAAATAGATTGCAGAAATATATAAAAATTATATAAATTTAGAAATTTAAATTATATAAAATAACTGTTTTTGTTGTATGTCAAGCATGACCTCACAGCCAAATACGTAAACTGCTCAAATTAGAAATACGGACTGACCTTTGAATTAAAACATTTATAACTATCATTTCATTGTTAAACAATATATTATTTTCACCATCCAATTATCTGTCCACCAAGCTGTTGAAGAGGTTGTTTTTCTTTCTGTTTACAAGAAAGTACAACATAGCTAGGCTTGTTTACCTATCAGTTTGCGTGTTAATAATATTTTTCATTCCAACAGAGAGTTTGAAAAATTGGGATGCTAAGAGAAAAACTAACATTAGACAGAAGGATAGACAAATGTAGAGATTATATACAATCAATGAGTTTGGTGTTAAAGAACATAGCCTAGTTTACCATAGAGAACCAAAAATAAATTCACCATTGGTTCTTGGCTCACACTTTCTAGGAGCAAAACATGGAGAATACGCATCATTCATAACATTACAACCAACCCACAACTTCAATAAGTGGCAATTATTTCTAATTTACTGAAGGTTTCTTGTATTTGATACTCACAGTTTTGCCACGTTAGCAGTTTGTCAAATAATTGTACTAACACTAGGTCCAGAAAGAAACAACTAGTTTGTTGTGTAAATGTTCTATGAAAAGCAATCATTGGTTTTTCCTTCCTCCCTGCTTGTCCCCACTTGGTCCTCCCAGTAATTCAGTGGTACATTTAGGAATGAACGAGCAGCCAAGTAGTATTTTCTGTTAAAATACAACTGTTTCTAACAAATCACATTTTGGCACTGATTTTTTTTCTACTGTCCCCTTTTTAAAATATTGTGAAAGATATCCATACTGCAAAATTAGTTTAATACATCCAATCCAAAAGGTTCAGAAATGCATTTTGGAGTATTGTGATATTACAATACCAAGACTGCCACAAGAACAAAGAGTTTTGTGTTGTGATATTTCTGTTCTCATTGTTCTGAGATTGTCATGAAGATGGATTCTATACAGTTTCCTGCTTTATTTTTGCAGTCTTTGTTATGAATATGGTCTGATTTTGTGCCAACCTTTGTCACTAGAATGAGAATCAGAATACATTATGAAAACTAAAGTGTACTAAGCATTAAAATTCTGTGATAGCTCATTCTTGTGACAAAGAGATCACTGGGAAAGAATGGCACAAAATTAATCACTTATAGTGACAGTCTCACGATTGTAATAAGAATAGAAAGTGGCACTACATTTTGTGCATTTACATAACTGAGGAATGGTTTAGATTTAACTCATTCACCTCTTTTCCTGTAAAACCAGAATTGCTGTACTTTAACTAATGACCATAGATAGTGAATATACTATGATATTAAAAAAAAAAAAAAATCAAAAATTCTTCTTATTTTTGAGTCATTCCCCAACATTTTCATAGCATCTTTCTAATAAATATATTTACTTTTTTTCTTCCAGAAAGAGAAAAGTCTCACCATCAGGTCCCAGTACACAGCTATACACTCTGGAAGTACTGTGAGAAGGAAGGCAAAAATGCTCCTTTGGAAAATAAAAAAAGAAGAGAAGGAAAGCCCCTGCTGAAATGCTCCTCTTGAGAACCTTTTATCTTATGCTTATTGTTTTTCAGATTCTTTTTTATCACTTGTTAATTCTGATTAGAAAGAATACATTAAAAAGCAATTACTTTTAGGAATATCAGGAAAACACAAAGATAATGGTATTTAGAAAACTCCTCTGTCCAGTTATTGACTCTTTCTTCTTTTCCTAGCCATGAAGTAAAATTATCAAACTCCAGCAAGAGCCCAGGCATATAGATCAAGGGCTGAGGCCTCACAGTAGATTAGCTTGGTTAGATACCACACGTAGGCAGACTTATTGACAAAAAACAACTATAGCACCCTTCACAAGTCAATGGATGCTCTAGAAAGCCTGCTTCATTGGGGAATCAGTGAAGGGCAGCACCCAGAGTGGTCCTTGCTGTGACTGGCTCCTGGCAAACTCAAGGCAACCCAGACCATGGTAAATTTAAAAAAAAATCTGAGAAGGATACAAACCCATTCAAAAAAGGGCGGAAGCAACCTTCACCTAATAAGAAACTATCCTACATGCAAACTGAAAGACTGGTGGTGTGGTGTTGGTGTTCAAAGAAGTTTGGGCAGGGATTTTTTTGGTACTTTTCTCAGCGTCTTGCATTTAGCACTTGTCACAGACAAAATACTCAAGACAGAATAGCTGATTGGATTCAGGTCAGCATGCTTTTGACATCATTGTAAGCACCATCTTTATTCAGATATGTTTTCATTTACAGATGATTTTGGACTGGTGATTAAAATGATACACTGTTCTTCTTGGACCTGCCTACATGTTTATAAAAATCAAAGAAAATAAAATGTTCCCTGATTCTAATGATCCTGCTGCTTCATTAGATTTGTGACTATGGAACTGGAAAACGATACAGAGGTTAGATGAGTATCTAACAAAAAAGTTACAAAGTTCTGGAGATTTCTCTCCTACTGTTTGAATTCTTTCCATCATAGCACAGTTGCATAGAGCTGTGGTGGGATCTGAGATGAAACTAATCCTCTTTGTGGATAAATGTGCTTGTCAGGTTATTACAGTGGTCCATTTTCTCTTCATTACAGTTGTCTTACACTGAGCAAATTATACGAAGTAGGGCTTCCAATATAATAAAGTGTTCTTAACCATTAGGAAATAGATTCCTTTTCTCCTTTCTGCCGAAGTTCACTGCGGAGATACACAAGTAAAGATACAATGGTGCTCACAAAAATGTTAGATCTCAAGGAAATGGGAATAAGATTATATTTGGGTCATTTTTTAAATAATTTTGACTTAAGATATAGGAAGGAAAAAGAATTTATCCCTAAAATTATTTTTTATTGCTGATAATCTTCCCTTTGCTATGTGACGTACTAAAAATGTACTAAAAATGATCAATTATAGAGTTTACACAGTTGCCATGTAATCATCAAAACTGATCTCAGTTTTAATTATTTTAATTTAAGTTTTTTTGACATGCAATTGTCATGCTAGTTCTGTTGCTAAATATAGTTTTAATAAATATCTTAGTAACAGTGGTTAAAAAATACTTTTTTTTATCACTGAAAGAGTGGGATGAAACACAAAATGGATCAGGCAAGATTAAGCTTCCTCAGTTTGGAACCTGAAAATATTTTTTACTGGATAATATCCATCCAAAATGGTAGAATAGCAGAAAAAAAATTGTATTTCAAATTACAAATGGAAGCCAATACTTTTTTTTTTCTTCTTCTTCTTTTAATAGTTTTTATTGTTTTGATATTTGGGAAGTAGAAGAGGAAACTTGTTAAAACTTATATTAATAAGGTGATGGTTCTTAGAATATATTATTAAAAAATAATTTCAGACAGTAAGATAAATTCTTCATAATGTAAAATGCAAGTAATAATTTAAAGGAATAAACATAGAGTATTTCTAAATAATAAGTCTATCACTGAGGCAGATCCTGATTTTTTCTAAATTCATTAATGTTGTATTTCCTTGGTGGTTTAGTAAGATATTATTTGATTTCTATATCTTTATTTTCTCCTATATCTTAGGAGTAAAAATAAACAAGTTGCAGAGAATGACCTTGTCCTTGACAACAAAAGACTAATGAGAGATGGCGGGTGATCAGTGTGTTCATCCCAGTAAGAGCCTGTCTTGGTAATTCATAGCATTAGGAATCAGTCTTGGAAAAGCTTGGTTTGGTGAGTGAACTTAAATACAAAAGTCACTTACGCACTAACAGGTAAAAAATATAGCAGCTCAATTATTTTATTGGGTTTTTAAAAATATTTCAGAAGATTTTAATGTCTTCATACACACACCTCATAGCTAATGGCTTCAGAAGGCACTTCACGTTTTTTGACAGACAAAGATTTCATAAAATCACAAAATTTTATCTTTCAAATAATTTGAAATTAATTTTTGCTGAAGCGGATAAAGATGGCATTTTAATTTTTTAAAATATAGTATCAGCTGATACCCCAAATTGCATTGAATTGTCAGAAGAATAGAGCTAAAGGTTGCACAAATGCCATCGTCGTATCTCAAAAGGAGATAGATATATTCCATTTGCTTTCTAGTTCAAGTTAATGTAGTGCTAAATCCTGTATAAGTATACCCGCATAAACACTTAACTGGTTCAGTGTCAAAATAGAAAGCAAATCTAACCATTTTTCCCTAAAATATCAGAACTTATTTATTTGTTTGAAGAAATGTGATTTGCTGTATATCACTGTGTATGCACTGTTGCCTTTTGTGTGATCCCAGGGTAGTTCATTAGATTATCAAGGATCCACAGAGCTAAACACTTGAGCTTAATTTGCCCATGGGAAATAATAGGCTAAATAATAGTATCATCCGATTAAGTCTTCTCAGGCAAAACATGTGCTTGGTGGCCATAACATTCCAAATTAACATCCCACAACAAATTTAAAATTCAGTGTGATTACCTTAGATGATGATAACGTGCTCATGGCATTTAGTCCACTCAAGCTTAATATGGTGCTCTGATCATGAAAATAAACTACTTGTCAAAACTTGTGTTAAATTCAAGATAAGATATTTTTCACTGTTTTTTTACATTTTATACCCTTTCAACACACATTAAAGAAAATATAAAAGTACCAAAATAATAGAAATCTTCTAAACTTTGAAGCACCACTTGCAATTCATTTACTGAGGCTGAGAGCTCTCACTCTGACACATTAGTAGTTTGCAGAGCTAGATGAATGTCTTGCTAATAAGACTCATAGGATCTTAAAATTTTGAACTAACATGGTTCAGATCCACTAACGATTTTTTACTGCACAAAAGCCTCTAGATCTGCTATTAATTTTCCCAAGGCATCTCTCTTTCCTTTTTTCTTGCAGGTGAGTAACATCTTTTTTTCCCTATTGAGGACGCTGGGAGAAATTTGTGCCACTCTTAATCTTTGTATTTCAGTCTCTGGAATGCTAATAACAAACTTACAGGTACTCCACCAGAAATCCTGACTAATTCCTCCCTCAGGGGAGAGGTACATTTGTGTGCCTCATCCTGCAGCAATTGAACTATGGCCTGGCAAATGCTCATTACTAATCAACAACTCAGAAGGCTCCTAAAAGGTTCACTTAGACAAAAATGTGCATGCTGTTAGACTCTTTTCTTGAATCCACCTTGGGACTGAAAGAAGAGTAGAAGAGCTTCACTGCAAAAAACAGTATCAGACCACTGTTATAATACTGGAAATGCTATAATAACTATTGGGAATGTGAAGGCCTCTCTTGTAGACATTTCAAAAATTGTTTCATGACTGGTGGTGTCATGAAGAGTCTGAGTAGCCAGTAGAAGGAGTCGATTCCCTCATATATATATATTTGAAAGTAAAAGATTGCTGAGACTTCTTTAAAAATGTATTTTGCAGAAGCTATGATTTAGGAGCAGATGTAGAGAATACAGAGTAAATTAACTACTGATCACGGAATAGCCTGGGAATGTTTTAACTTTGTCATACGATGAAGACAGGTGTAAAAACCCAAATGTTTAAAGAGTCTTATGGGTAGCTGGCAGGTAGGATACTTAGGAATGAAAAACATGTATAATGTAAGCAGCTTATTGGATTTCCACAGGGATGGTGCTCTCCATGTTGAAACACTGTATTTTGGTAGATGAACACAGATTAACTTTGTTAACAGATTACTAAATTATTCAGTATGGGCTTGGCTCTTTCTTCTTAATTGTGAAGGCATGAAGAAAGGACAGCAAAGAGTCTGAAAGTAAGTATCCTTTTTCTGAAAGGAACAGAAATAGTCTGAGATCATTAATCAAATAAACTCACACTTTTTCTTATCCCCGTACATCTTTTTACCATACTGAGATTGGGGTTTTTTTGAGTTTTGTTTTAAATAGAACACTTTAACAGTGTGATACCAAGAAGAAATGTGGTCTAGTTCATGACCCTGTGCTTTATCATTTTCTTATACAATCTAAGGACAACCAATGGCATGAAATACAGACTAGAGAAGCTGTAGAGTCTTCCTACATGAGGATTCTGCTTGTCCAAGTGACATTACCTGAGAAAACAGATTTCTTTCATCACCAATGTGCTGAGTAGACGAAACAGAAGAAGGTGAAAGATCACATCCTTGGAACCTTTCTGCTCTATTACTTTTGTCATGACACACCTGCCACCTATTATCATCCCCATTTTCCCAGATAAGCCTGTTCCAAAAAAAATGTTGTGCTAGAAAATAAGTCTTGTGCAGTCTCTTATACGCTTGTGTTTAAGTATGGGGAAGAGAATACACTTCCAAATACTGGTTTCTTTTAGATTTTGCTGACTTTGGAGAGAATGTGAAAAGGGTGCCTGGGAGTGCACAGTTAGAGAACTGAGCTTTTAAAGTTGAATTTTCAAGAGACTGAGCCCAAAGATCCCCAAAGCCACGCAAAAGAAAACAGCATTGTTCACTACAATTCAATTCGATTGTGAGCACTCTCAAGAAAACTCAGTTTTCTTTTTTCTTCTCTTTTTCCGTACATTTCTTTTTCATAATGACACTTGTCTCACCCTTTCCTTCTTCTAGAGGTAATATAGTCTCTCAGTGGGAAAAGTGAGCTTATAATTAAGGTGTTAAAAAAGGTCAACGTGTCAGGAATGTGTGGGGGTGTGGTCAGGACACAGTGGTTTCTCTCTGCTGCAGCTTCCTTGACATTTGTAGGGTTCACTTGTGAAGTGACAAAAATCCAGTGCAAATGTAAGATCAGTATGGTCTGCTTTTAAACATTAAATTACAACATTTAAAGCGCTGAGTCACTTATGCACCGCTACATTGCTAGTGAATTATAGTCCTCTTCTTTTCTTGATTGAATTTATTTGTCACCAGTTCTAATCCTAAATGACCAAAAAGGCAAGTCTTTGGGGGTTTTGGTTCTTTGGTTGGGTTTTTTAAATCTGATTTTAGCAGAGTTTTTTGGTTGCTGGGTG
The DNA here is from genome assembly GCA_008658365.1 of Alca torda. Lineage (NCBI taxonomy): Eukaryota > Metazoa > Chordata > Aves > Charadriiformes > Alcidae > Alca > Alca torda. The sequence continues at coordinate 33,132,648 of CM018101.1, forward strand.
TTTTACTGATACCTAAATACTTCCTGGTATATTGTGCTTACCACTCAGCAGATGAAACAAATAACCTTTATTTATTAAGAAAACACCATATTCTATAAATAAAACATATGATTAACCATTTCTAACTGTTTTTCATCTAATACTTGTCAGAAAGATGAAGATGTATCACTGATACCTCTAAGAGTTTAAAACATTTATACGGCCTTGGGAAAATGCCCTTTTTGTAACTTTTTCTCTGGTAGCATACATAATTTTTTGTTTGCTTGCTTGCTTGTGTTTTTAAGGGAACTGCAAAGTTATTGTGTTTGCGAATAGCTACAGTTTTATATTACCAATTAGAAAAAAGACACGAATGAAAAGAAATTCTGAAGAAGATACGTATTTATTTCAGCTATTCTGCAGACCTTTATAAATGCACAGAAAAGTGCTTAAAAACAGACAAATGTGATCATGAATGTAGGTTGATTGTTTTTTGTAGCTTTGAGATTTGTATTTCTGCGAGAAAACTGTTAATCCAAAGGATTAAAAGCAAAAAAAATCACTGCAAATCTGGGACTGGAGTTAGGTTTTAAGCATGACAATTTGACTCAAAATAGCAAAGCCAGTGATTATAAGCAATGTGTTACAGAGAATGGAAAACAATGCATTCAGTTCTGCACATTAACTTGTCCTCTTTCTTTTTTTTTTTTTTTCTCTTATTTTAACTCTCTAGGATGTAAAGGCGCTCTAGTTCCAACTCCAAACCAACAGATTTGTTTATGTTGAAATTCTCTGTACTTTGCAAGATGTGCCTTTATAGTAAATACTTTTTAGAAGGAAGATTAGCTCTGAAAAGACTTCATATGAAAATGTGGTCTGTATCAAAATTGCACATTTGGTATTGATCCAAATTTTTCATTATCCATCTGCATGTTCAGAATTGAGTAGCAATGGCCAACTGTTTTCTATATGTTTAGTTTTACTGCACAAATGAGATCAAACCTATTGAAAACATGTGAGAACAGCAGGCGCTGAGCTCTCCTCGATCTGCATTTTGGTGATTCACTTCATATCTTTTGAGGATTTTTCTTTCGAGAGGCTTTTGGGATGATGCACATTTGAAGCCAATGAAGAATCCACTGAACATTCCCACATCTGTTTTGTCTAACCTTTAGTGTTTAACAAAGAAAGATGTTAAGGGGATATAGGAGAAAGGGAGAAGAGGGGGGGTGTTTGTGAATTCACAACTTCAGGTTGTTTGAAAGTGTTTTATTTTTGGAATTTTTTTCGTGTGTGTGTGTACCTCTGTGACTATATGCAGATGCATACAATTTCTCTCCTAATGTTTTAAAGAAATGTTTTTTCTCTAAGAAAAAGATGAACTTCCTTTAAGGAATGTGTATAGACCATGTAATACATTCATAACTAAGCGTATCATCCTTCTTCTGATTAATATTTTGTAGACTGCATATTTAACATATTTTTACATATTTCCTCTATAGCTTGCCAGAATCTTTCTTCACTTGAAGTCAGGTATTAGCAAAGGACATTTCACTCCTAGGGATTTCTGTCTTTCAGTAACCTAAGTTGTTTTAGGTAGATACTTTTAAAGAAAAAAAAAAAAAGTCCTCTAAACACTGAAACTGTTGCTGTGTTATTTTTCTTGTACCTTGGAAATCAGTCTAGGAGTTAGTTTCCTTTTCTTCCCACTTCAGTCAAAAATAGTTGCCACACTGCCACCTTATGGCTTACACAGATTTTAAAAGTAAAAACACGTCTCTCACGGAGCCTGTGTTTTGTTACTTCGGCATTTCGTGATTTCCAGCATGTAAGTAAATAATTAAACTTTAACTCCTCCTGAGATGCAACTTAACATTCAGTTTAAACTGAAACACCTTTACCTGACTGGTTTGGTCTCTCAAACTGTATGAACACAGTACAAGGCAATGCACAGTGGAGCCTTAGCACTGAGCAGGCACCATTTAATCTAATTCTTACACTGATGTGAAACTGTTTAAAGTCTTTGATCAACATATGCTTTCCTTATGTGTTTCAAGTCTATATATTATATATTATGTGGGCGATGAGAAAAACTAAATGGAACCCAAAGCCACTGAATATGTCATTTTTTTCTTCCCAGTGCATCTATGTAGCTGTGAGAAATGAAACCGTAGCACACACTTAAGAATTGCATATGCATAACAGAAAATTATTTTGATTAAATTAAATTCAAAGATAAAGGTGATTCAATGTAGTAGAATGTGTGGTTCCAAACACATTCAAATTTCTCAAATGTCTGCAAAATCTCAAATAAAATTATACATCACTCTCCTCTCTAAAACAATTAAAAATGACACAGTCCCTGACAAAGTTAAAACTGGAAGTAAAAAATTTACCTTTATCAAATGTATTAAGACTCATATCAGATTATTCCTACGTAAAATAATAATAAACTCCCCTGAATTATCCCATCTTTTTGTTCTTTAAATCTCCCAAACAAAATTCTTGCAAATAAATTATTAGGAATAAAAAAATCCCTTCTGAAAGAGCAAGAATTGACAAATGGCAGAAGCAGGCACTGAACATGGTGATTATTAATAAGAAATATTTTTCAGCAAATAAACTCTTTGATAGAAAAAGCACCTAAGTGCTGCCTACCTATTTAACTTATTTTGTAGTTGGTGTTATTATGTGGAAAATTTTTGTTCTTAAGAGCCTATGAAAATAGAATCCAAGATCATGTAAGTGGCTTACATGCACTGCAGTACTACAATTATTTTTTTTAAAGAAAAAAAAATAGTAATCCTTAGTTTCAAAGAGTATCAAAATATGCTAGATCATTAAATCATTATAATTGAACTGAATTACTTCATCCTACTGTTTATGTGACTGTAAACCTGTGTATCAGGCATCATACGTGATTTTTCCCAATTGCTCATCTGAGATTCGCTGTCAGTCAATATTCTCCAACATTTGCTTAACTTGTATTGTCTTGGAAGCATCCATGCCAGTAAGAGCATTTGCTGAAATACTGTGGAAGAAAATTCAAAAGGATTTTTTAATGGACTTGAGATAATTGGGTAGGTTTGGTTTTTTTTTCCTTTTTCCTTCAACATTCATCCAGATGTAGACAAAAGTGTATGAGCATGCAGAAAAATGCCAGTAGCAGTCTTTTTCCCTGATTATTTTTTAAGGAAAAAACAAAACCAAAACCAAAACCAAAAACACCAAAGATAAACCAGCTGTTGAATATAATATGAAAATAAAAGATGTAATTCTTTATGAAGAAAGTCAGTTCAAAATACTACTAAAGGAGAAAACAAAGAGAAAATATCCTGCAAGCAAATCTGTACTAGGCAAAACACTATGAATACAGCTCTATTACAGAAAATATCCCTGTCAACAGGATGACTCTTATGGCCCCCCCAGTCTGATTGATACAACTGATGGGGCCTAGCTGAGAAGACCTACTTTAAACTGGTTGTATAGAGATATAAAATTCACTCACATGGATTATGTTTGGAATGTTTAAATCATATGTTTCTTTTCTAAAAGGGAATTATGAGTATATTTCCTACCATAGGCTTGTCTAAACTGTGTGCAAAACATAATCCTTTAGTAGCAATGAATAATCTATTGTGTTTATATTCTGAAGATAAGGAGTATTATTACTTTGTTTGCATAGTATTAGAAACAACATGTAACACAACTACTTAATTCTAAAGAAAAGGCAATGAAATTAATCAAACTGTTTCTTTTTTTGCTGAGTTCCATTGAAGTGATAATTTGAGTGTTTATTTTGATTTTCACGTATTTATGACACACCAGATTGCATTTGTATAACTGGAAGAAAACTCAGTTAATGAACTAAATCTCTAAAGAAGAATTGGTGGAAAACATTCCATGATAAAACTGAACATGGTATATTTGTGCTCCAAGCAAACTCATCTCCTTTTTGACGGACTATGCAAACTTACCTCCAAATACTATAACTGCTATTTGCAGTTTTCTCCAAGACCCAAAATGTATCTTGCTGTGTGATTATACAGCATAGTTTGTTGTTTTGTGTAAAACTTGCTCATTTTGAGAACCCAAACTACTGTGTACTTTGCACAAAAGTGTATTAACTATTTCATTTGGACTTAGCGTTCAGTATGCAGACCTCTGTAATTTTCTGGGTATCCCATTCAGTTCTTAGATTAAGGTGAAAATTATTCATTTACCTGATATTTCATTAATTTACTCGGATGATCTATCATGTTAGCTTCTCAACAAAAAGGTACAAAAAAGTACATTTCTCATACTGCAATATGGTTAACTGCTACTACTACTGCCCTTCATACTTTGGAAATGGTGAAAAAAAGCACAGAGATTTCAGTGCAAGAATATATAATATTTTGGGAAATTCAACATAAAAGATGGAGACCATAATTTTTTAAGTGTATGTAGAAATGCATCCATAATTTCCCTTGCAGTAAAACACCTCTAGGTCTTTAGTGTACCAATACGGATGTTAAGACAGAATAAAAAATGAAAATGGGCAGGACTTTTCTATTTGCCATGTGAAGATCCAACCGTTCTTCAAATCACACACCAGGACTTTCAGGTCAGGTACACAGAAAACAAATGAAATGTACTACACATCCTCACTAACACAGCAGAAACAAGTATCATTTCACTATTATGGTGTATAAATTATATATACACAGTTCATAATTAATGTAGTCAACTTTCCCCTTATAAATATAAATCTCAAGAGTAAAGAGCATGTACAATGAAGTGACTAATAAGGAAGTTTAAACCAGCAGTGAAGTAGGTACTCTTGCATGGATTTGACTTTAGCAGGACCTGAGAAAATTTTGGTCTAGCTTCCCTACAGCACATAGGAACGTAGCAAAAAAATCTATTTCCCACTAAAATCTTCCATAACCTATTTTTTTGTTTTTGACTCAATAAATATATACTTTCAAGATGGAACTCTATTCTGAGAAGTAACCTGGAAAAATGTTATCAAACGATTCAATGCTTCTATTGTCAATTATTAATAGATCACATTTTCTCAGTACTTAAAGGGATAACTTTCCCAATAGCTAAACTGTCAAGCTAAGCATGACTTCAGAAGAAAACCAAACCAAACCAAACCAAGACAAAGCAAAACAAAACAAACACACATACACACAGAAAAATTTAATGTTTTTTAGGAAAATAAATACCAAAGATCACTTTTGCTTGTTTGTAACAAACCTGCCCTTTGCAATTTGGTTGCATTCACCACTGTTGTAAGTTTTACTAACTCCATTGCCTTCACCAAACCAACTAATCCACCATTTATTAGATTCTTTTAGGTTCCTTTTATTTTACTACTTTTTTTAAAAGGATCTAACAAATTCCTCAATTAATACATACCACATTAATAAACAAGCATACAAAAAAAAAAAAAAATGATTACTGCATCTCATATGGGTTTTATGGGTTTGGTCTAAAGTACTCCTCTGGCCCTGGAAAAAAGATTCAGTAATATAATTTCTCTAAATTAGTTGCTAGACAAACAGATGAACTGTGCTATAGATACGTATGGACAATAAATTCAAAGATCTCAGTGCATGGATAAAATCTAAGAGTTACTGGAGATTCATTAAAAGTCCCTCTGCATTTTTGAAAATATCATGGCATTTGGATGAATGAATGTATTTGTGTAAGCCTCATCTCAGTAGTGCAAGTGAAAATAGTAGTGAAAAGGAAGTGTCACCAAATGCAGCAATTCCTTCTTTGAATCCTCAGGCTTCTGGCACATCCTGTTACCTTTCCGCTCTTACTACTGCTACATCTCTTATTCAGTTTAACATGCATATATTACAATTGTACACCTTTACTATCTTTTGCTTGTATCCAATTAAATTATTTCAGCTGTTTGTGGGAGTTTTAAAATTAAGGGATAGGGTTTTAATAGATCAGTTGCACTTCAAAATGAACCATGAGTCGGTGAAGACTACAAGAGCACTGATTTCATGTTTCCTGTGAGAAAGGTTGGTATGTGTACAGGCAGTATCTTGAACAAATACGACAGGTATAAGGAATGCAGTAATCTAATTTAGAAAATTATAAAAAGCATGGATAGCAGAAAAAAGATTACATTAAAAAGGTGTTGTGGTTTGGATGGTGAAAAAACTAAGTGACATCAAAAATCAAGGCTTTCTTTATAACAGGACTTCTTAACTGTTTCTTATGTCTATATGTACTTTTAAGTGTTTGCAATAACCCAATTACCTTATTTTTGTTTATGCCTGTAGTAAGAATTGAAAATTGCATGAGGGAGACCACCCTTGGATAAAAAAAGGGGAATCCAGACTATAGTAGTTTTGATGCCACAACTAAGTAATTTAGAGTTATACAACTGTCTTCTTAACTATTTCCACTTTACAGCAACATATATGATCTTTATGTGGAAGAGAGAAAATAAGACGGCGTGTCACAAGATAATAATTAGAAACAGGAAAAGGAAAAGGAAGTTTCACTTCTCTGCAACTGGAACAATCAAAAGGCAACAAGGGCCCTTCAACTGAAGGTTATTAATTTGTATCTACTGCATTTGAAGATTTAATATAGAAGCTGTAAATAAGCAAATTACCAGCTGTCAGAAAAATTTTCACTACTAATTTAAATGAACATCCTTTAGGCAAGATAACATTTAGTTAGCCTGCAGACTAGTTCTACAATAGAAAAATGCATAAATAAACAGTTATTTATTTCAAAGTTCATGTTCCATGTTTGTACCAATATGAAAATAAACTTTTATAGTCAAAGCACTGTGTTTACAAGAATGAACAACATGATGAGTGACCTCCCCGTGCGGCACATGATTAAACAGATTCTTGTTATTCTGTTTGTCCCTGGTCTTTCTTTAAAGGTGACTTTTACACTGTAAAATTTGGTTAGAACACATGCTTAGCGAAGGTCAAACTGTAAAGCTTTTCATCATGAATCTGAGGCAGATTAAAACTCCTCTGTGATTTATGTTTGTACACTGTACAAGATGTCAACTATGAGAAGTAACCTTGGTCAGTTCCTCAAACAAAACTGTCTCAGAGATGCCCTTAGTGGCTAAAACTACAGTTTATCCTCAGTAACTTTTAAAAAGTTCTGCTAAGTATGTTTTACCTAGTACTGACCAGAAAAGAAACAGTGTAAATGCACCTGCTTACATTATGCCCTTTTGAGCATGTCTACAGAGTGCAAAGGAGAGCAGAGAGAAGACACTGCCATTAGCACCTATTAAGCTCCTATGTCCGTGTAGAGAAATAAGTGCACTGCACAGAGACCTAAGGCAGGTCATAAAAAGGAGGAGTTTGTGCACTCTTAATTACCACTATACTGTCATGTTTTACAATTCAGATAACCTCCAGTATAAAAAAAGCTTTGTATTTTCACCAAGTACAAACTTATAAAAGTGTAACTTTATACAATAATGCAAAAGTTACATGATTCACATGTTATTTTTTTCTTATCCATGTCACCCCATGACCTGTTCGGGAAAAATTAAAATAAGAACAAAATATGTATAAAAGAATAAACTTAGTATGAACAGAAATACCATAAGCTTATCATGTTGATATCTATAATTCTAATGAACTGGTTATTGCCATATTTTAAAAGATGATTAGAGAATATACATAAGAAAGAGTTAAAGTAGTCCAAAGGAACAAGTTTATTTTAATTACATAGCAGATGTTTAACTCTACATTCATAATGTGAGTTTTTTCTTAATATGGCAGGCTTTACATTCCTAATCTGTATGACAGTGGGTATTGTCATTTTCCAGGAAAAAAAAAAAAAAAAAAACAAACCGAAACAAAACAACCAAAACCCATGCAATTTATTTCTTTTGGTTCCTTGTACAGATGTTAATATTCCAGCACTGGTCAAGGTATTAGCAATATAATGATTACTGTCTAATCAGGATGTACCAGATGCTTCAAGACTGCAAACTAGTTCAGGACATAGTAGACAACTCCTGAATCCACAGCCATTACTCAGCTTCCAGGCAGCCAGTAAAATACTGAACCTTCTTTACCAAAAGGCAAACCACTTGTAAATGTGGGAAGGGTGTTTGGCTGAGATACAGATAACCTAAAGATTATGGGTCTGAGAGTGAGTAATTAATTTAAAGATCACAGCATAAGTGGAAAGCAAGTTGGAAGGGGTGCAGAAAGACAGAAAATGTTTGGCAAGGCTTGAAGCAATCTCCACTTTCACACTTCTCTTCAGCCAAACTTCATGAGGTATAGCTTCACTAGAATTGTATTTTCTGGGAGGACATGCTGATCCTGGTCACTGGGCTTGCATTGTATATTCTTGCTTTTTTGGAGTAGTAGTGCGAAGGGGCAAACACCAATTTGTACTCTGAATTTATACACTGATCCTTCTTTGAAGTCAACTATCAGCAACTAAATAGTTTGCAGTTGCACATAAAGTACTGCAATTACAATCTCCCCCAAACAAATTTGCACTGTATATACAGATTAGTGCGTGAAATGGAAATTCTTGTTCCTCTGCTACAGGATGTTTGTAGTACAGTGTCATATTTTGACAAATATCATATTTATTTCACTATTTAATGCAATGAAATACAGTCACCAATGTTTACCTGTCCTTTTTAATAATTTTCACACCAGTTCTTTTAAGAATATTTGGAAATATTCTATCCTTCTGGAAAGTCTTAAATAAATTGCTGAAGTGTATAAAAACCCACACATTCCAATTTTCTACTGAGGCAAAAGACAACACAAAACTAAAACAACATTATGAAAAAGAGTTTTAGGCAAACTCATTCCTACAACATATCTCTCAATAAAACAAAAATTAGTAACATTTTGTTTCTGGTGATTTTAACTGATTATAATTTTCATTTACAGTACAAAAATAATAAATCTTACTGATCTCTTCTTATAAATTCGTAGTAAACAAAGACATGCAGCCAAATAAGTTAAGTCAGGACTTATCCAGAGGCTATTAAGCATTTATAATAAACTATGTGAATGATTTACAAAGCCACAGGCTTATCTGGGACTGCTGTGAAATGCAGCTCTCCCCAGTGGATTTGATACAGAATCATATGATGTTCTCAAAGGGTAAACTCAAAAGCTTGTTTATAAACCATATTTTAAAAATACATAGTTTTACATTTCTGAGAGAAAGTACATGGAATAATGCTTCACATTCGTTGTAACTATGTCTCACAGTTAATACCCTACTAAATTACACAGAATTATTTAACTCTTAGCCCATTAGTTACATGAAATTCATAAGGGCTAAAGAGTTTTCAAGGTAGCAATTACTGTATAGGTACTTGGAAAACCAAAAATCTCTGAATTTATTTCCTGTATTTTGATATGGCCTAAAATATTACCCCTTTCAATTATTTTATAACATGTTTTGCTTTTCTATCTCTCTTATAGAATGCATACAGTAATCCGGTTTTAATTTTTATGGTAATTATTTCTTTAAAAGAAATTCAGTAGTAGAATAAGTTTAAAATGCAACCCGTCAAAATCACACTATATTGACATAAATAAATACTTACAGGACAGTAACGTAATCAAACCATATCTGACCAACTGACACACATAGATTCCAATAGATTTCTGTCACCACTAGCAGATTATAGATTTTTAGAAAATTTACTAGTTCTTTGACATAGGTAGGTATGGTGGGGGAAAAAAAAATAAATTAAGATTATGGGTGAGAATTCTCTCACTGGTATCTAGGATTACAGTTTAGAACAATCTTTTAATATTTTTTTTTTATTTTTTCCTCTTCTGAAAGGTGTTTAAATGCAAAAGAAGGACAGAAAAGCAGGAGTCCTCTCCACATATCATCCAGAAAAAAGTCTTCAGGGAGAAATTATACAATATTACTGTTCCTCGTGTAAAAGCCTTTGAATGGTCTAATTCTTATCAGCAAAGCAAAGCTAATACAAGACAGAAAAAAAGTAGCAACATTTTGTTATATGAGAAAGAGATAATTTCCAATACACATAAGGAAAGAGACTTTTTGAAGAACAATGCATAAGCCTCTCACAAAGCCTACATTTGTGTTTGAAGATTTATTTAATGTCTTGTGGAGATGCATAGTGGGTATTTATGGAGCTGGATTTTTATCAACATGTTTTAGTAATGATTTACAAGCATTGGCAGGATGGGGCCGGGAAGAATATGTGGAAGGTTTACTTGAGAGAGTGATGCCATGCAGAATTTAAACATAGGGAAATGATTTTAAAGAGAAAAATTGGTGAATGTTCATGGGGACAGCATGCTGTTCAAATGTGACACTGCAATGGTAAACCCAGCATTAGCCACCTAAGAAATCTGGCTTTCACTGACACCTGAATCAACAAAAACAACACCATGACTCAGTGATAAGGATCTGATCAGTGATTCTAGAAGCATGGATCAGACCAGCTCTTCAACTCTAATTTCAGGTTGTAACAACAGCAAAAGCAAACTACACCAAACGCAAGATAAAAGACATCCATTGGTTGTACTGATCAGTAGATTTATACATTGGCTATGTTAATTGGCAAGTTTATGTGGATAAATACAGATAAATAGATTATTCTGTGTGTTTATCTGCTACAGCAATAGCATTGCTTCAGAAATTCCACAGTGTAATATAGCAGTAACTATTTTATGAGGACTTATTTTTTTTTCTCTTTTGGATAATCATTATTGGGTGAAGATTTGGAATGCTGCTATAAATTAATCATTACACATTTAGTATCTAAGAAACAGAATAGAAACTTCTGTTTGTAGAATACCTCTGTCCCTGACAGAGAAGACAACTTAGACAACTAAAGGGATAAAGAGGTTTCTAGCATTTTCAGCCAATGTCTAAGAAGTTTAGAGGTTTTGGTCTGCAATGTTATAAAATTTATATTATGTTATGTATTATGTTATGTTATTAATTATATTATTATATATTATGTTAAAATTTTTAAAAAATCCTGAACAAACAGCTATGTTATAGTATGGTAAAGCATAAATATAACAGGTATACAGGAAAAACATAGTAGGATGGTACCAACCAAGATTAATATTAATCGTAAGACAGAACAGTATTCAATTGAAAGGGAAAACTAGAAAAAAAGCCTGGAAGATCCAACAAGGTAGATTGTAAATGCCTAGATATTATCATTACATTTAAGATACAATTACATGCAAGCGTAGACAATGGTTATTAGCATTGCACTATTTTAAACAGCTAAATCAGCTGTTACCATGAAGTATCGAACAACCCAACATTAGATTGCAAGACAACTTTCTGAAGCATCAACAAGCTCAGAAGAAATTAGAATTATTTCCAGTATGAAGGCAAAACTGTAGGAGTAAATTAGGATCTGAGAATTCATAAACAAAAGACTGTATTTTTGACAGCTCTATATATGAGATGCATGTAGTTAAAGCATTTTTTTGTTATCTGCCTATCAATAATCAAGTAAGCAGAATGTGAAGGGCACTTTCACTACTTAACCTGTAGAGAAGCTGAGACAATAAAAATAGCATAGCTATACAGCAACATGCATACAGCTAGAAAAATAACAGTAAGTAGGGTGGGCAGGGGACAACGCAAGTCCTACCAATCACAGCAACTTATATCTCTTAAGTTAAAGAAGCCACCAAACAGAAATGACCCAGCTGAGGCTCAGCCTGATGGCAGAGCAGAAGCAGTAGGTTAACATATTGTAACAACCACTTCAAGGGTGGCCAGGTGTCCTGGAGGTGACTTTTAGTTACAGCTTTTTGGACGGGATGCTGATCCCATGGGAATTCCCCAGTAGCTGATTAACAGGAGTGGTGTTATCAGTGTCCTTGGAGTAGATGGTACATTTTGCCTGCTAAGGGAAAGGGGGAATTCTGCAGATATAGTCAGAAGGAAAATTGATGGCATGACAGTGCTGTGATGTGTGAAAATAGCAAAGAGCATAACATAATAAAACTAATAAAAATAAAATATATTTAGTGAAGTGCATGATGGAATTCAGAAAGAGCATGAACCCACCAGTAATTACAACAGTCATTCTTCAAAACTCAGTTTTCAAGATTTAACTTTCCAAATACTTGACAATTTTCTCTTTGCAAGCTATGCATTCCAGTCTCTTTTATGCTTCTGAATCCTGATACAAAAAAATCTGAATACATTATAAGCATATACTGAAATTCATATTACAGTTCTGTTTCAATTTTTTTTTTCTGTAAAGTTGGTGCATAATCTTATTTTCCTTGTCCATACTCAGTTTATAAATCACATTTTTAAAAATTTTACAGAAAGTCACTTAGTACAGCTTTGTTGCTGTTGGTCCAAACATGCAAAAAGAAAAAATCAGCCAACCAAACAAACATCACCAACATGCATTCTTCTTAATTTGCAAAATTATACAGTTTATTTATTTTTTTTTTCCCTTCTTGAGCACCATCTGCAGTATTTCAACCATGTAAAATGCTGTTTAGTGCCATAGGGGGACTTATATAATTTGTGTTGAGTTTCCCTGAGAGTAGTACAAATGGTTTGTTATGACAGATTTGGTCAAGTTAACTCTTACTATGCCACAGGACTGGCATCAAACACAATAAAAAATCTTAGTTAGGCTTACTGTAGTTTGTGTGAAGTTAAAGGAAAAAAGACCTAACTTAAACAAACAAACAAACAAAAAACCACCAAAAACCAAACTGGACACATTTGGACCAATATGTTTATCAAAACCCCTTTAATACCAAGGAAATCAGTCCACACTGAGAGCTTGTCTACCTATGGGAATTACTACACAATAAGCTAGGATATTAATTTACTGGACACAAGTGATTCTGCATTAACATTCCTATGTTTTTATACAAGATAACCTGAGGTTCTGATAAGACCTTTGGACTATCATAGCAGGCCATAAAGTTACATTGTAAACAGACCTGTACCATAACACGGTGAAAATAGAGATAAATGTGTATCATCTGGAAATGGAAGAGATTAAACTCTTCTGGGTTAAACAGAGAACAGGAATAATAATCACTTACAAAAAATCTCCTGTGGCAAAACTAAGTGATTAGCATAACGCATCTCTCAAAGGCAAGCAAGGGTGATCCTCTACCAAAAAAGAGCCCGAAGTTCTGCATCATGGTCTTCATGTTTACACTTAATTAGCAAGAGCTTTTTGTGCTTTCTAAATGGCAGTGTTTGTTACATACATCAAGTAAAACTATTTGTGGGCAGTGGTGATAGTTCTGTTACTGTGTTTGGTATAGATATTTTGGTATTGAAACATGACTAGAACAGAACCCACAGAGAAGTCATTCAATATGAAAACTCCATATTTCTTAGATGTCTTGCTTTTTTATCAGCATTTTGTTGAAGGATATCCTTCAGCTGAACCTAGGAAGAACTAAAACCATTCTCTTGCCTTAACAAAATACTACCCTACACTGTCAAAACTAATATTTTCTTAACCTAAATCTTAAATAATAAGTTTTTCACTAAGGCCTAGAGTTAATGTAAGCTGCTCTTTTCATTTGTATTGTTTGATGATATCCACAGTGCATTCAGTGTTTCCCAAAAAATGCAGAAGATATTAAGGATTTTCTTTTACGAAACTCACTGAATTTTGTAAGAAATAGTTTAAAGGCTGACCGATAACCCTGCTTGCCCAGGTTAAGAAAAACTCATATATAACATGGTTTTATGAATTTGTCATGGAAAAGGCTTGACTCTATTTAAATACTACCTTTTCACTTCCTTCTTGCAGACTTAAGCATCAAATAGTCAAGTGATGTAAAAGTAAGTAGGGCAACTTAATGAAAGTAAGCTGTGAACTATATTACACTCTTCAAAGTTTTGGTGCAAATTCATTGACAATGAGCAAGAGAGAGAACAGCTGGTATTAGAGACTTAGGGCTGGCTCTTGAAAAGGGGTTCCTCAGTTTCAAGCCAAACAGGAACATTTATCCTCACCTTCTTCAGTTCAGTATATATATATGCATGTCCCTCTTTCTCCATCAGATAACCTGTTCTGGAAAGAAAGTTCTTTTCCAGCATGTACTGTTAAAAATTATATGTTCCCACAGAAGGTTTCATATTCAACAATTACCAAATTTACTCTGGAATCCCTCAAGACCTTAGATGATAATAATGTATAGTTTATATTTTCTGAAAGTTCTAGATGTAAAATTCCTCATTAACTAAGCAATGACCAAATCAACTTGTGTGTTCTTCTTGAGAATTAGGTAAATGCTTTCCAGTTTCTCTCAGATGTCTTTCTTCTTCTGCCTGCAACTATGAATGCACCCTGCAGCTATGAATGCACAGAGGATTTCCAAACTGCTGTCTCACAGGTTGCAAGCGTTCTGATAAAAATAGCATCATGAAATTAATATTATAGACAGAGACAGATGATGAACTGCATTTATAGAACAAAAAATTCTTTCTGCCGGTGTTATACCAAGTATGTTTGAAAAGTCAGTAAAGCAGCATTTAAAGTTTTACTTATTTTTTTTATTTACTTAAAATCAGAACTTCCTAAAAAGATGTATTTCTGCTACCACAAGGACTGCAAAGAATATACATAGTTGCATGCAGTGCAATTGTACTCATGCTGTGCAGGGTCACTAACACAAATTGTAGTACTTGGAAAATGGTTTTGGTAAAAACAGTAATCCAGTTTTAAGTTTAACAAAGAATTTATGATTTAAATCTATCCAAAAGCTGATATGAACTGGCCCAACACTACATAACTTTTTCAGTCATCTTTAACTGAAGTCACTGATTGGCTGTTAGTAAGATGAGTGTCATTTTGAGCACATAACAAAGTGTTTGGAGAAAACAAAAATGTTTCAGAGGCTTCTGTTCTAAATAAATACTTTGGTATTTACCCTGTATGTGCTTTATTATGGTGAAACTGAAAGTATTAATAAAGCTTACTGATTTAGTATCAAACAAACTGAAAAACAAACCCTGTATGGACATTTTGAAATTCATAGATATTACTAATCTATTAGGTTTGCTTGTTTGGTGGGTTTTTTTAATTTACTTTTGAGCAGCACAAGTCAATCAGCCTTGAAGGCCTAAGGCAAAAATATTAGAAGCAGAGTTCTTTAATATTACCCATAATGGATTGCTTCAGAAAACATACTTCTAGTACAGCAACATTAGCCACGATTGTTCTAATTTTTTTGGTATAATCCACCAGATCTTTCATCTGATCTGAGTAACAGAGGATAAATTTTCATCGATGTTACCTTTGCTCCCAACTGCAAGTTAAATGATACACTATCTCTTACTGTTTTTCAATTAAGCCTGTTCTGCAAAGGCATGAGGAATGCTCCTGTGACAATGTGTTGCAGTTACAGCTCATCTGTGTCTGCTTTGTTGGAATCCATAGCACAGGCTGCAACATCATTTGAGAAAAATGAACTTTTGTCCAAAAGGAAAAGACAAGAAAAAGAAATTAGTCCTAATAATAACATTTTACATGAAAAATACAGAGGTTAAAAAATATGTAACTGAAAGGATCAACAGTCCCACGAAACAGATTCAGGAGCCCTGTTATACACCAGTCTGCGCTATTTTGTCAAAATCACAATTATAATGATCCCTAATGACCACCTTCAAGGAAAGTGTAAAACGCATATCTTCTCAATTCTTATTCCTTTCCAGTTGAGCAGAACTTTTCACTGTTACATCTGCTGGTTTTAATATTTTTTTCTACAGAGGTTCTGCTTTTAATAAATGCTTTTGTTCTTAGCTCTACTATTTGAGTCAATGTCACCTATTCCATTACATCTTATACAAGGAATGATGATTCTCTTTTTTTGTAGACACATACTTTCCCCAAATTTTTTCCAATTATGATGGTCTTCATTTTTCATGTATTTACTTAAGGTAGCTCAAAATTATCCATATTCACTGAAATGTGATGGAATGTTATTTATGACACAAACACAAACTTTGGAAATTTAATTTACTAGAGAGAATTACCAGCTTAACTTTTTACTTTTCACTTTTCACTTTTCAGATTTTCAGATTTCACCTCTGTGTCAGCTCTGACAATGAATGTCAGCCACATTTGGACTACTGTAGGTTTTTGTGAGGGATCTTGAGTTATAGTATCATAATCATAGATTCATAGAATGGTTCGGGTTGGAAAGGACCTTAAAGATCTTCTAGTTCCACCCCCTTGCCGTGGGCAGGGACACCTCCCACTAGACCAGGCTGCTCAAAACCTCATCCACACTGGTCCTGAACACTTCCAGGGATTGGGCATCCACAATTTTTAGGGGAGGGGAACTGAGTAGGGTACATGAAATTCAAGTTTCCATTCAGGCCTCTCTTATATGTAATTAAGTAGCTAGGACAACTTATACAGTCTTTGGAGTAAGAAATTGTATAATTCTTTCTAGCAGCTATTAAACTTTGATTACATTGAATTTCTTTAATGAGTTTACCTTTTCCTCTCACTTATTTTTAGTATTAGTGAGTGCCTATAAAGAACACTTTCAAGTACAATTACTGCCACTTCTCCTATTTTAGAAACATCAACATCATTTTATATTCATTAACTCTGACATTTAGTATCTGAATAAATCAAGCACAGCCAGGACAATAAAAAGGCCAGTAACATAGCCATGGCACCACAGAACTCACCATGGGTTTCAGAACTTTAGAAATTGAGAAAATATTTGGCAGAAAAGCAATGCTAATCTCTTTGCTACATCAGGTCTGCTGTTAGAAGTGTTCAAGACCAATTTTAAAGTGACTGTGTGGTAGCTGTAATGGTTGACCAGACATATAAAGGAGAAAATTGCTGACCTGCAGACCAGCTGTCTAAATGATTTCATCAGACTGTTGCATGACCACAGCTTTTGTGTTTAAATCTGGAGGGTGTGGAGAAAGATATACTCTTAAACATTTGTCAGTGATTTAGTCAGAGTACCTGAGATCCCTCCCATCATGAGGCACTTAAGGTCCTAACCCTGAAAGTGCTTGGAATACTGTCTTTCCACCAAAACAGTAAACTACTGTCTACACAATTAAGATGATGTCAATTTAGTAGGAAAATAACCACAGTAGACCTGCTATTGTTAGTTGATTCTAGCTAAATGCAGATATGTGACCTGCAGATATATAATGACTTGGTATAAGTATTCATGTAGTTATTAAGCACTACTGTGATTTCTTTTTTAAGTGTTCTAGCTCCAGAAAATTGCATAAACACTGCATTGTATGAAAAATTTTAACAAACAAAACATGGTGTAAGTGTTCGAGTTACAAAGTTAACTATACAGAGGTTAGCAAATACTTAATTTTTTTCTCCTCATCATACATATTGAAGAGAGAGCTCTCAAAAGTATAAATAACATTTCCTGACACAGGCCAAGCTGATGGTGGTTGGGTAGCAGATTGAAGTATGAAAAGGTGAATGGGAAAAATTATGTAAATTTTGGGGCTGTAGAACATAACTTCAGACAAATTAAATTCAATAGGAAATGCCAATTCAGCATCTCTGTCATTGCTACACACAACACAGTGTTGAATCCCTTGTTATCACACTCCATGAATTGATCCAGTTCTTCAAAAACAAACTCTTACTACAGTTGGGACAAAACATTTTTAATTACCTTGTGGTATGGATTACACAGGATGGTCTTTCAGTACTGTGACTGTGTCAACAGTCACTGTGATTACTGAGAAACAGAGGAACTCAAGGAGTGACTGATCATAAAAAATGAATGTTTCATGCTTACAGGACACACAAATATCTTCCAGCTTCTGTGTGAAATCAACTTAGTGTAATAGTAAGAACAACAGCAACAACAACAGCAACAAGAAAAAAACCAAACATAAATGAGCTATCAAGGACAGACAGAAAAAGAAAAGGGAAGCAAAAAAAGAAAGAAAAGACATTTTAAGGAAAAAAAATAAAATTTTAATACTTCTCTACTGGAAGTGGGGTATTTTTGTAACACTAACTATCTTTTACATATAAAAGCTCTAGTCTTTTTCTTTAAGAAAAAAACAGTTTAGTTTTGTTCTGTGATATTTATTTTGCAAGACAAGATCATATTAATATAAAAATCCAGGAATTTGTAAGCTATTATTAGCTACAGTAATCATAGTCAGGTTGTTAGTCGGGTTTGTTAAAATCTTAAGTAACAGTGCAAATACTTTTGCAGTTTTTGTCACTGACACCTCAACATTACTGAATTTTCTTCTAGCACCTTGTTTCTTAATTCTCCCACTAATATGGACATCACTCCCTTTTTTAAAAATTACAGATATTTTGCTGTAAATGTTAAGCCTGTAGAAGTGTTTCTTAAATTTTCAGTTTTTCATAAAAATAGAGCAATGTTAATAATTTCCAATAATTTCAAATAAAAAAGACAAATATTTTTGGAGGCTGTAGAAGTCCTAAACCCAAAGCTTCAAAAACATAGTTAATCTTGGAAACTTCAAATTATTTCTATAAGATGTAGCTTGCATTGGAGTAGTGAATTTACAATCATCAGAACATAGAATCATTTAGGATGGAAAAGACCTTTAAGATTATAGAGTCTAACTGTTAAACTAACACTGTCAAGTCCCTCACTAAATCATGTCCCTAAGCACCACGTTTACAGGTCTTTTAAATACCTCCAGGGATGGTGACGCAACCACTTCCCTGGGAAGCCTGTTCCAATGCTTGACAACTCTTTCAGGGAAGAATTTTTTTCCTAATATCCAGTGCAACTCCAGGCCATTTCCTCTCATCGTATCATTTGCTACTTGTGAGAAGAGGCTGACACCCACCTCACTACAACCACCTTTCAGGTAGTTGTAGAGAGTGATGAGTTCTTCTCTCAGCCTGTTTATGTCCAACAGGACACTACAATTCCATTTTTAACAATTATCAACAATTATCGGAGTAAATGTGATCATATAATAAAGCACTCCTGATGTGAAAATACTTGTTAAAGCACCCACACATCTTCAGTGGTGGGATAAATATGAGATCACTGCATTTCATACAACTTATTATAGAGGATATTGTATCTTCTAAGCATAGATGTTAGTCTTGGGGATAAAAAAACTTCCTTAAATCTCTTTATAGATGTCATATTTAGATGTCATATTCCTTACATAAGTGTTATGCATTTACAAATGTAACGTGAAAATAAGATGCGCAAATACAAGATAAGGTTGTTACAAAAATCAATCAAATACAAGATTCTCAAGTGTTACTATTCACAGATTTCTAAAAAAACCCACTGAGAAACAAAAGCAAAGTTAGATGTTTCTAGGAATATTTGCTGTAAAGGTAACTAAAAAAAAAAAAAAAAAAAGGGAAAAAATAGCATTGTATTTTGTTGAATAGGAAAGAAGTTGAAATTTCAAGCATGGATTTACTAGTAGCTAAAAGAACACAGTTTCCTTCTCTTTCTTTCATTATCAACTGCCATGTAAACACCAGCATCCCACAAGAGAACTGTGAATACACAGTGCAAATCCTTTTCACCTTGACAAGCAGCAAATAATTTCAGGCACAAGTACTGATGGAAGCATTTTATAAAATTCAGGTAATTGCAGATTATATTTTAGTGCCTGATTCAGGAAATGAGAAAGATCAATAGAGAGGGTGAAGGCTGATAATATTTAATAATGTTTGCTTGTTGCTTTGTTTGTTTTTGTTTTGTTGGGGTTTTTTTCTCAGAAAATAGGTCAGCTGACTTTATTTTTTAAATGGGTAATACTTGCTTGCAAATGTGAAAAATTCTCTCTAATGTGTAAAATAAACAAATAAAAAAATAATGTGTATTCTGAAGTGACTTTATTTTGTCTGAAAATAAGTATTAGCAGGTACAACAAACTACATCATCAGAACTGACTTTAAAACAGAAACTTATGTTCTCTGATAGAATCCAAAAATGTCCGCAGCAGAAAAGGGTGTGCCAGCTAACAAGGACAAACTTCTCCACAGAGAAGCAGTGAAACAACCATGAAATCAAGCAAATAGAGAATGCTATCTGCAGTACGTAAAAGTCACATTCTTCTGAAAGTTGTGGAAAACCTCTGATCACCAATACCATATGGCAAGTAGCCGCAAGCACTGAGTATCAGTGGTTTTCTTCAACGCTTTTTCAAGTATGGAAACTGTATAAAACATTCATGAATTGTCATACATATTTATAAATAGGTTATCTACTTTTCACAGTAATAAGTTAGACTACAAAGGTAAAAATAAACTTCACAGTACTTTCCTCTCTTCTGCAGTCTTTTCCAAATGAAAAGATGACTGAAAACTCTACTCTCAGGCTCACTGGTGTGAACCAATATGTAAAAAGCATGTTATTGCTTAAATATAACGAGCTTTTTCATTCATTGTAGACTGCACATTTCGGTATCCTCCTGAGTTTACACATGTCCAAGATGCTAAAGTCATGCAAGAAAAAAAAAAGAAAGTAAAGATCAGGGAGAGAAAGATCAGATATGCTGCAGGGAGAAGCAGTGCCATAGCTGGTGTGAACCCTTTCTCTTTTGGACTGCTATGTAATAAAATAGTGTAATCACAAAAATAACATGACAAAATGTCTGCACTTATCTGCTCATTTCAAATACATAAAAGAAACATGCTATTTACATTACTCTTCTGGGTCCTTTCTCATGACAGATATTATTTCTTCCACATAAGAACAATGGTTATTATTGCAGTCCATTTATGTGGTTGGGTATCATTTTAAGCAGATGATATTTAGTGCTGAAACAGCTATTAAAGGCAGCCATGCATGAAAGTGTTTCTGTGGATCGATTAGCGAAAACTGCTCAGTCTACTGATGACTCTATGACCTTTACAGTGAACTTTTTTCTCTTTTTCCTGCCTAACTAGTGTTTGGGCTCCTTTCTTGACTATGCTGAGAGATCCTAGGATTCACCTATTAGCTGAACTTGATGTCTGGTATCCCATCTTTGCTGCTGCTATTTTACTGGTGTCTACACACAGCAGTGCTTTTAGAAAAAAATAAAAATCAAGACAGTACATTTTCATCTCAATCTACTGCAATTTATACACAGAAAGGAGATATAGACTCCTTTAATAAAGTACTAATAATTTTTGGCTGAGCAGGTTATAGAGTCACTAATTACCACAACTGATTCTTACAGGTTTTCAAAATGTACCCATAATACCTAACAGCATTTTATTTAAAGTGACATAACTTCAGTGCAGAGCTGTTCGATTCTAGAAGTGGCACCAATTTATCAGTAGCAGAAGAAGAGTATTGCAGGTTTTTTTCCTATTCAAATTGAGTAAATATAAAAATCAAAATGCTAAAGGGCTTTTAAAGATTCTAGAATACACACATAGAATCATAGAATCATTTAGGTTGGAAAAGACTTTTAAGATCATTGAGTCCAACCGTCAACCTAACACTGCCAAGTCCACCAGTAAACCATGTCCCTAAGTACCACGTTTATCCATCTTTTAAATACCTCCAGGAATTGTAATTCAACCACTTCCCTGGGCAACATGTTCCAATGCTTGACAACCCTTTCAGTGAAGAAAATTTTCCTAATATCTAATCTAAACCTTCCTTGGTGCGACTTGAGGCTGTTTCCTCTTGTCCTATCACTTGCAACTTGGAAAAAGACTAAACAATCCCTCTCGGTTGCTCTTCATAAGGATTGTTCTCTAGACCCTTCACCGTCTTCATTGATCTTCTTTGACACACTCCAGCACCTCAGTGTCTTTCTTGTAGTGAGAGGTCCAAAAACTGAACACAATATTCAAGATGATGCCTCACCAATGCCAAGTACAGGGGGACAATCGCTTCCCTAGTCCTGCCAGCCACGCTATTTCTGATACAAGCCAGGTGCTATTGGCCTTCTTGACCACCTGGGCAGACTGATGGCTCACATTCAGTTGGCTGTCAACCAACATCTCCAGGTCTTTTTCTGCCAGGAAGCTTTGCAGTCACTCTTCCCCAAGCATGTAGTGTTGCTTGGAGTTGTTGTCACCCAAGTGCAGGACGTGGCATTTGGCTTTGTTGAATGTCATACCATGGGCCTCAGCCCATCGATCCAGCCGGTCCAGATCCCATAGACCCTTCCTAGCCTCAAGCAGATCAACACTCCTGCCCAACTTGGTGTTTTCTACAAACTTACTGAGGGTGCACTCGATACCTCTGTCATGTTTACTTTTGCTTTTATCCATCCCTTTAATAAAACAAGAGAAGTCTAATAATATAAAATATTCTGTATGTTGAAAAGCTCTTTTTTTTTTTCCAAATAAAAGGAAGAATAGGAAGTGTGTCATTTACATATTGAGAAAAATTATAATTTAAGCTCTGATTCTGCATATTGACTATCTGCCAACTTTCCTGTGTTACAGAATCCTATAGTTGGACTGGGTTGTACGATAAGAATTTAAAGAAGGTCTTCTCCTTTGCATACACGCAATTCTTAACAAAATCAGAGATTATATGAGAGGAATACAGAATTATGTCCTATTGTTTTCTAACTCCTAGTTACAAGAAGCTGGAATTATTATCCTATGTGACTACTAGATCAGTTCTCAATGAAGACAAGAAAACATAATGTATATGTAACATAATGTAACATAACATAATATAACATGACATATCATAACATAACATAACATAACATAACATAACATAACATAACATAACATAACATAACATAACATCTTTTTAAAAAATATTTTACATCTTCCAGCAAAAAACTCTGTCTGGGTAGAAAGTAGTTAAAGTTGTCTTGAGTTGAAGAACATCTTGCAGAAGGTATGTCACAGATAAAATTAAGTAGAATGATTCAGTTAGTAATGGAGAAGCCATGTTGAAATCCGTTACATTTTAAATACTCTTTGAGATATTTATCATTCTTCCACTCTGATGTTTGGTCTTTTTTTTTGGTCAAAACAATATTTATAATGTGACTCTTATCCTGCTTTTAAAAGAAAATGAAATTAGCACATTTTTTCAAGTAGATGAAATGCAAAACCAGAATGAAAACAAATCAGCCCAAAGATATATTTAGAGTTTTTCTTTTCTTCAAGGACTTTATTCTCCTATTGCTGTGTGTTAATTCATAATTAGTCCTGTAAATGTGTCTCTGTAAAACAGCAGAAATTTTAAATGTATGCTATCATGTATCGTAGTACCACTCAGCTGGGACCACTGTCCTTGATTTTAAGATTAGATTTAATTATATTAAGTAAGCTTTATCTCTATATTTTCCTTTTCCACAGGTTTATTTTGATTCTAAATCAAGTACTGCTGCTTATTGTTTTGATGCTACACTTAGAATTTCCACTGACAGAGTCATCATTTGATCTAGCAAGAAAAAACTAAAAACTGCATTTGGCTTTGCCAAGTTTTACTTCCTTGCACTTTAGCATCTGCCTTCTGAAACACTCCAGTTACATAAACACTTTCAATTTAGTCCCTTAATCATCTAAGGATCAAGTAGAATCCACAAGTTCCTTTCTTTCAAAAGAAAGCCCTACATTCTGGCTTTTTTTTTTTTTTTTTTTTCCCTAATCCTTCAATTTGGCCAGTCTGGTTTAGTATAATTTCACTGACATTGCTGTGGAAGTCTTCTGTGAATTTCTGTCATTTGGAACTGCCTGCCTGCAAAATGCCATATCACCTCTTTTGAAGTCTCATCAGAAAATGTGTTTTCTGCTTCAGATAGATCTTGGAATCCCTTTAGCCTTAAGTTGGCATTCAGCCCTCATAGATTTTTTAAGGATACAGTTTGTAAGTAAAATCTTAAATAAAGTAAAATTGAAGCTGCTATATTTCTGCATCTCACATTGCATTTTTTACTCATTTCCAATTCATGATATTGTGGAAAAATTATTTAGTAACATAGCAATAACTCTAATAAAGAGATGAGGAGGAAGACTGAAAGTCTGAATGAAAGCAGGTTGACTGTATTGCTATATTCAGTTTTTACCTGTACTTTCTAGTAGAAACAAAAGCCAATTGATTACAGTTGGAAGGTGTTTCCATCACCTATTCAGAGATAATATTTTTGCTACTTTTTAAAGTTCTTTCAGTAACAATATAAATAATTTTACAGAATAACTTAATGCAGTGTAGCATCAGAAATTTCTAAATATAAGATTTAAGATATAAGAATAATTATGAATAAGTGTTATTTGAGTGTCATAGTACTGACATTCTTTCAAAACTGTAATATATATGTAAAATGCTCTTGCACATAATATTGGATCTTCAGAAAAAATAACTATATAAAAATATTAATATTTTTCTAATTTTTAGTGAATAAAAACTTTTGACACTTCGTGATATTTGATGAAATCTACAAGAATAAAATTCTAAATAGGCACGTCAGACCTATGTAATCCATGCAACTGGAAATTTGTAATTATTATAAAACTGCCATAAAATATGACTTAATTTTTTAAAGCTATATATATAGTCTGAAAACTCTCAAAAGTGCAAGAGCCAAGGTTATTATGAACAGGATCAGAATAGGAGGAGGCTGTATAAATAAGTTTCCACATATTCTGTCCTCACTGCATTTGGGTATTATTGTTTTAGCACTGCAAATATTGGTGCATGTGAGTATCTGAACTTGAAGTACTAGGAAAGAGTCACAAAAAACCAAAACAAAACAAAACATTGAAACAGGCTGCCCAGGGAAGAGGTGGAATCATCATCCCTGGAGGTATTTAAAACACAGGTAGACATGGTGCTTAGGGACATGGTTCAGTGGTGGTTTTGGCAGTGTTAGGCTGATGGTTGGACTCGATGATCTTAAAGGTCCCTTCCAACCTAGACTGTTCTACAATTCTATAATAATTTTTTTTTTCAATGTTTTTCTTTTCTCCCAATGCTATGTAGTAGCTTTGTGTAGTAGCTATTGCAGAAGCCTGTGACACCTATGAGGTATAAATATAATAACCAGGATAAAGTAAATTAACTTGCCTTGAAGTGGGCTCTAAGTTTACTAAGATGGAAAAACTGAAACCAGTAAGTATTTCATAATAACGGTAGGACGCATGCACATGCAATTTTACTTAAGCACATGAAAACCAAAGGAGCAAACAGATGGTATTAAAGGGATTTCAATGGTAATAAATTTTATATTGTAGGACTGTCCCTGAAATGAGGTGTTATTTGAGATGGAAGAATCTCAAATTTCTCTCACTGTACTTTGATGAGATTGCATCCGATTTGAGACCTTGAGAATCAAGAACCCAAGTGGTTAATGGGGAGAAGGGGCAGCAATGAAAAGGATGGAAGTTTTCCATTCCGTAAGTCTAGTCTATTTTGCATATTTTGGGGTTTTTTTATTGGATTATTCAGGGGTTCTTATCCTCCACCCTCCTTACTCCACTAGCATTAGTAAACAAAAACTAAAAATAAGGGGTATTATTTCAGCTTTCAATTTTCTTTCACACTACTGCAAACTGCACCTTTAAACAAGGGTGGATTCCACACACTTGCCTTTTTGCCAACATGGAAAAAAAATGAAAGAAATATTATAGTACTCCAAACTGGCTGATGGATGTGGTAGTTTTTTCTCTAATGGAATGCTTATTTGTCATCTGGCTCTGTGGCAAGTGAGTATAAGTAGTACCTTGCTCCTAAAATGACTGATGGGAACCTAAAAGGTCCGTTTGTCATACTTTGTCTGCTACAAACAAGATAGATAAGAGCCTTGTGGCTCAGTCTTTTGAATACAAAGACAGATTCACGTTTCCATCAGAATATGTGAACTTTAAAAAAAAATCTACAGCTGCTAGTTTTCTTTTTAAAGAACATGGAAGAATTGCATAGAACTATCTAGATGATATTATTGGCAAAACCAAAAGCTACTTTTTTTTACATTTCTTTTTGTGTCTTGAGAACAGCAAGAAAGAGTGAAATAGAACAAGAGTATATTATATCAAATTATATCTTAACTTGAAATTATTCTACAGATGATACATCTTGCAATTAATGCAAGATTTCAACATTTTGAAGTTGTCAGTTTGGTTATGCTTTTTTTTTTTTAACATGATGATTGCAAAGTAACACAAAGTTTGTCACAAGTGCTTAGCATGAAATAGAAAGATCATCCACATATTTACAGAAAAATAAAACAAACAAACAAACAAACCAAAATTAAAAAATGCAGTAATATAAACTTCATTGAAACAAAAAAAATGGAATAGCATGATCACTGTCTCGAACATTTGTTCTAATTTCACTGTCTTAAAGATCAGAGAAACTGGTCATTTTTTTCTTCATGATATAGAATTTTAAAACTTCATATTAGACTTGAAGTCATTTAGCATAGAGAAGATATATAGACATATATTCAATCTTATGTTTTCAAAAAATGAAATTTAAAACATAGATTTATTTTTCTTTTTAAATGAATGGGGTATATTCAAGTTCATCAGCTATAAGTTTTTTGGGGGAACAAATGGTGAGATCCTGATCTTTGAATACTACTCATCTCTTCAATTTTTCCCTTATGCAGGAAAACAAAACTAACAATTTCATCCCTCTGTAGGTCGCTATTAGCCGAATTTTCTTTTTGCTTACCAGAAGTGATAAAATTTATGTTAAATAATATCAAGGC
The DNA here is from genome assembly GCA_008658365.1 of Alca torda. Classification (NCBI taxonomy): domain Eukaryota; kingdom Metazoa; phylum Chordata; class Aves; order Charadriiformes; family Alcidae; genus Alca; species Alca torda. The sequence goes on from CM018101.1 coordinate 33,159,252, forward strand.
ATGTGTGTCTACAACCATAATATTAAAGAAACATTTTTATTTTTATATTCCATATTTTTCCTGTGTCTTTTGAGAGTCTTTCAGTTTTTAATAATTCAAATAGTGAGTCAAATGAACTCTCTACAACTGAGTTTTGCTATACATACATATAGAATCAAAACTGGTATCTCCTCATCTTTCGGAATTTTGGTACCTCTGAATTTCCTCTAAAGGTAAAGGTGAAGCTATACATTTTCTGCTTTTCACACCACTTTCAGCATTTCTGCTTCAAAATAGCCAATGAGTAGAAATCATAAGAACAAGGAAGTGGAAAAACTTTCATTAATACCAGGACAGCATTCAGACCCTCCAAAAAGTCACCCTTAAAGGGATGTTGTGAAGTTAGAGAATAATTTTTCTAAGAAAAATGTTGCACATGTAAGATAATAATATAGTCCTTTTAATCAGAACAATAAAAGCTTTCAGTCTATAACTTAATATTTTAGGAGCTTTTTTCAGAATACCTACAGTAATGTAAATATTTTTTTACATAGAATATCAAGGTTAGTTTTGTGTTTTCGTTTAGGCTCAGGAGTGTTTTTAATATATATATCTGCAAAAAAGTTTATTTATGGATGAGGGTCAGCTCATGTTTTCTTTACCAAATGCTTTGCACAATCAGTTCAGCTGAAACAGTCTTCAGTGGATGTAAACAGCATTCCCAATAACTTTGCAGTCAAGGTAAACGTTATGACAAGTTGCTGTAAAAAAATCTCTTGCTTAAAGAAGCATGCATGTGTACCATCATATCACAGGAAACAACCTTCATTCATTTTAAGGTAAGCTTTTGCCCTTTACATAACTCTTTCATGACCTTAAAATGTCATCACAAGAGTGGCCACACTCCGTGTTTAATTTATCACAATAATATCTGGCACATAATTTGCTCATAATATTTCTCCACCTGCCACAAAGAGTTCAATAACAGCACACAATTATCAATACTTCTATTCTTTATTTTTCTCCCTCCTGTTCAACTGTCAGGGAGCAAGACCAATTTCTTTGGTTGTGTGAATTGTACATACATGCCTGTACATATAACCCTATTTGGTGAGGACATCCATCTAAAATGGACTACTTCATTTCTCCTTTTCCTCTGACTAGTAATAGTGGTCTGCACAGGGCAGAAAATAGGAGGAGGAAAGTATGTAGGCAGGCTATGTGAAGAACGCAAATGACGATTTCATCCATACATATGTACAAATAGGTTGCTTTGGAAAAAGCACAGACTACATCTTCTCTCTTGATTAGGGTCAGAGCGAAGATTGTTCCTGACCTCCCTTTGTCACTAAACTACCTGAGCTACCTGAGATTAACTGCTAGAGTAGGTTGAGCAGAATCTCATTGATCTTCCTCCACTTACTCAAGCATACAGATGAAAATATCTCTATGTGCTGATGAGAGTGACCATAAAGATGGCCTGGTTAGAAGGGGGAAATTACTGGACAGAAGAAACTGTCTGCTGAAAAATAATGATGGAGAAAGGCCTGCCAGCCTGAAACTGCAAGCGTGGGGACTAGGCCTGTGAACCAGAAACATCCTTGAAAATGAAAAGCTGGACTCTTTGAAGTGCAGCCAGGGTACCTAGAAACTGGACACATCCTGAGATATCACCGATAAGCACAAAACCAAGGGACTGTAATGGCAACTTATTGTCTGAGAAGGTGGAAAACTACCTGGGGAAATAAAATTGCTCTGAAAGAACAGTAAATGTCTATCTATTTGATGTTACAGGTGAATATAGAAATTAACAGTATCTATTTGTTGCTTGAAATAGGATGTTCTACACCCTCATATCTCTATGTTACAAAGATAACTTATTTTTTATTTAAAAAGGAGCCTCTCTCTCTCTGAGAACTTCCTGACTCAATTCCACATGAACCTTCTATGAGATGGACTCTCACTCCAGACTCTGTTTTGTGGATCATTTTTGAAGTGAGACTCTGCCTCTTACTGGTTTGATTTGTCCTCCCTGCTTTTGGGGATGGTTGAGTCCCTCTCTGGGATCAGTTTGTCCTTCACCCTTTTGAGTTTGTTTGGCTTCTTCTGAAATCTGTCTAATTCACTTCACATAGATATTGTATAAATACCTATTTGCTATACAACAGTAGAGAAAATGGGTTCAGGAACAAGAACTGGCTCTGACACGTCACTGTGCATTGTCTTTGCGCACAGACTTGTTCTTTGTGCAATGCACTGTATGAGTAATGTCTAGAATTTATTTTTTTTTTAAAGAGATACTCTGAAACTCTTTAATTAAAATAGCATTAATCAACCAGAGTGCTGAATTTACACACACATTTACATACAGAAAAACATTATATCAAAAAACGAAATTCACTTCCAAATAATTCAATTCTCATCTCTTAATATTAAAAAAAGACCCTGTGTCCAGACTTTTGAAATTTCTTGTCTTCCAGAAGAGACTGGACACATTCAAGGTATCTATTAATAAGACTGACACTTCTGTTTGTGCTAAATTCTGAGTTTATTGTCTTTTTCCTATTCTCTTGGTTTAAAAATTACCAGACTCACTTCGGTCCCTTTTTTTTGAACTGCCTAAAGCTGCTTGAATGTCTTTACAGTTTCAGCTTCCACAACATCATGTAGCAATGAGTTCCACAATTTAACGGAATATTATTCTTTTTATTATTCTTCCTTTTAAAAAAAATCTGTCTCATATGAATAACAGTACTGATTAAGACTACCTTATTCACCTTTTCTGTGCCACATGCATTTATTTAAATTTCTATCATGATTCCCTCAGTTGTTTTGTTTTTAGCTTGAATGTTGTAATTTATTTATTCTTTCTCTAGTTGCTATAGGAATGCCTCTGATCATCCTCTTTTCTTTTTCTAGATCTTTGATACATGGGGCAGGGAAGGAACAGAATTACCTGCAATATGGTAATGACCAGATATACCATCATGTATTTAAATCACAAAACTATTTTCATTCTGTCTTTATTTACTTCCAAATGGAGGACAATATTTGATTTGTCTCTAGATATTTGTCTGTGATTGGAACTGCTGGAACCAACAAAGCTGATTCCAAGTGCTCGCCTGTGTGTGGCTATAGCTAGTTGTCTTAGTAATCATAAACTTAATAGATAATTTAATCAGGTGCTAGGCACTGTGGTCTTATCTGGTAAACTAACTTAAACTCTAGATTATATTTGAATATTTAATTGGATTAAAACTTGTTTTCAGCAAACTAAACACACAATGCATTAATTTTAGGCATTTTTTATTTATTAACTAAATTACCAGACTATAAATAATATCAACATTCTTAATGTTGAGTGTTGTGGATGTTCATATTTTTCCTAATATCTTTACAAAAGCCTACTGAAAGCTCCATTAGAGGCTAACTTGGTGTCATTCAATCAAGTCTTTTCAGCTACATATCTCACAGCTATCACACTGACAAAACATGCTCTTTGAGGAGATTTGATTCTGTGAAACACTGAATACCCTTAATTTAGCATCTGCCAGGTTCAGGTGGCTGTGTTTGTAACAGAGAGCCTGCTTATCTACCAAACTTCTCCAGTGTGTTCTGTTCTGAGATGCTTTTATTTTCATTTTCTAAGTGGTGAGGAAGAATACTATGTTAAAATACTGATTTAATTAAGACAGAACCACCATGTTTTCAGAAACCTGGAAATATGATGGAATCCTGTGATTTCACTTAATATGTTGCTGCATTCACTTGAAATCTATTAATCATTATCATCTAAAAGGCTGAAGCCTTTCATCAGCTACCAATAAACGTATCTTTTTGAAAAAGTAGATAAACATGCAACATGAAAAATAAAAAACAATTAAATTTGACATTCACATGATTTAATAGGAATAACACTACTTTATGGTTAAATTTTTACTGAAACTACACTAATTTTTAAAACTATTAAAAATAGTTTTAAAACTATTAAAAATTAGGAATTAACATTGTTTTTTTGTTTTGGTTCTCTAAAAGGCAGAGGGAAAAAAGTGTCTTTTCTTTATTTCTTCTATTTATTTAGTGACTTTTCTGTGGCCACCATGAACTCTGAAAAATAAAGATCTTGTACATTGTCAAATCATTATGCAGTTCGTCCCAGTGGAGGAAAACTAAACACATAAGCCAGGCACTATTAGAAACTTTTGGACAAAAGGAAATAGATAGAAAAAAAAATGTTTCCAATGTTTTCATTTTCACTCAGCAAGAGAATGTATTGCATTTTTAATATTGTGTGTCAAACTTTCAGATAGTATGATCTAAGTATTAAGGTCTACACAGACACAAGGAAACAGTGATTACTCAAAGCTGCTCTGAAGTTTGGAAAGTTGATGTAATTCCCAAATCATAGTTTAGGGCAAAGTTACACAACAAATGCAGTTTATCACATTGTTCTGCAATTTATCATTTGGATATTATCACATAAATCAATATAGTTCTAAGCAGATATTTTTGTTTGAGTCCACTAATTCCATTTTATATACAACTTAAGTTGGCCCCTGCAGCCCTTTATGAAACAGTGATCTTGATCACATCATGCTATGTCATGTGAGATGGCTGCTGAACTTTTTAGAGATGACAGAAATAGTCTACACCAACATAATACTTTTCTTTCTGTTATGCTTTCCAGTGCTGCAGAAATCTGCAATGCTGTAAGACATAATGTCATAATACACTAAAGCATGAGGAAAGTGCCATACGCAAAGCTAACACATAATCCTTTTAAAGTGTTCAATTACAGTCAGTCCTACTGGATATATATTTAGGAAAAAAATGACAAAACTATCATGGAATGAATAAAAAATCTATGATTTAAAACCTACGTTTAAAGAAACAAGCACAGAAACAAATCATACAGTGGTGTATGTTTGGAATAATAAAATAATTGCAGCAACATGCTATGACAAAAATCACCAATATTAATTCTAAATAGATTTGATTTTTTTTTTTTTTCCCCTAACAGAACATTCAAGTCACTAAGGATGTGTTTCAGCATCTTATTGACTATGGTCTAGTGTATGCTCAAAAAAACCAGTGACTAAGTGTATGCAATTAAGTTCCTTTTTTTAAAAATGGCATACATACAGTGGGCAGATTGTAAAATATGCTTGGGTGCATAACAGTGCAGTTTTTATTAAGACTTTTTAAATGTCTTGTTACCTAAATCCTATTGGTTTCATCTGGTAATAGAGATTTATAAATCATTGCGGTATCTTTCTGTGGCATGACGATCTGGAGAAAGTCTAAACCCCAGGCACAGATGAAAAATACACCCACATAAGTGAATAGAAACAATTTTAAATTACTAGTTCCCTTTCTCTTTCATTCCTGTTCCCTCTAAATTTCTAATTTCTTTTGCTAATGTAGGTAAAGCAATGTGTCATTTAACACAGTAAATCACATTTGATTAGCATAATGCAATGCAAGGAACAAGTTAACACAGCTACACTGAAGCAAAATTGCTTATGAATTTGGACACCAAATTTGCATAATTTTAAAATGAAAATTAAATCTGAACATAAATGTTGAGTAATTAAATTAGTGAAATCAGTTAAAGTGTGTACTGACTGACTTACATGCAGAATCACAACCACAAGGCCAGACATAGGATGAGTTCTTTGTAAATCTCAATTCACACATATTTTTCATCAGTTTGCTGATGTTGCTACACCCAACTTTTCAAAATAAAATTTTCTGAGCTGCCTTTAGAAAAAAGAGAACAGCATGTATAAATTTTGTATATAAGTACCTAAATCTGTTTATTCTTATATCCAATCTATAGTGTTTAATAGCTGTGTTTTATCACAGTTCAGCTTCTTCTTTTGGATTTTCCCTAAGCGGTATTAAGCAAAATTTTTATGACAGTACAATATATTTGCTTCTTATTACAAGATCTAGCTGTTGCAACATAGATGGAAAAGAAATACTAAATCATCAATGTGGTCTGAAATGAGGAAATGCTGAAAGCAAAAATTTCACTCTAACAGCGACATTTCCCTGTAGTGTGCATGGAAAAATCATACAAAAGTGGGGAAAGGTTAACTGAACATAGATCTTTCTTCCTTTAAACATTTTGAACCTTTGAAGATATTTAGTGCCCAAATAAATTAGCATTATTAGCACTGAATTCTGTTTAATGATCTATATTTTTTTGTGCTTTCAGAAGATAATACTCTTTCCTCTGCAATTGTAGAGGGTCTCTCCCCTCAGAAAATGAGAAATATTTTTGTTGCCCTTGCTACAGCAGGGGAAAAAGAGGAAGGAGAAGTTGAGAGAACAACTATGTACTGACCATGTTTTGGCTATGTATATTTTTCCCCTAATGCAGGAACACTGACTTAATTTTAAGACCTTCGGTGTTCTAAACTTCAAAAATTCGGGCCACATTATTTAGCTAAGTACAGATTGAGTGAAGTATTTGATTGTAAACATTCAAACTAGAATATAGAATCAATAACTTTGAAATCTAATCCTTTGTATCCAATATATAAACCTTTTTGTAATTATTATTTCAGGAAGGACTGAACAGGACAGATTTGTGAAAAATAGAATCCATTCAAGTCTAGTAGATATTGGTTAAATAACATTTTTCCACAAGTGAAAAGCAATGAAACTAATATGGATATGCATAGGAAAATTATGCTAGTTTAAAATCAAATTCTGGATTTCTACACAATTTTACTTCCATAGAAAGTAATTCAGTTTATGTTTATTCCCTGTTTGGTTTTTTTTTTTTTACGTTATAGTTAAAAAGTTTAAAGTTACAGTTTAAAACATTCAATGCTTGCAAAAGTAATTAAACTTAAAGCCTATTGAAGTATATATTGTCCTTGTTTGTTTCTTTTTTTTTCTGAACATCTCAAGACTTTTGTTCCCTGGAACTGATTCCTGTGGTTTTATCTTAAAGTATGTACAAATCATATGAGGGTTTCACACCAGTACTAGCACTATAAGGTGCTTTGAGACATGCCAAATGCTTTACTGATTTTTTTTTTTTCCTCCCTGTACTTACATTGACACTTCCACACGTATTATCTAACTCTTTTTTTTTTCAGCTGGGGATGATATCTATGAAATTGTTTTTCAAATGATCTACATAACCAGTTTGCCTGTTGAAACACAAGATTTACATACAAGTCAGTTTTGAAAATCCAGCTATCTTCCAATTCAGACACTAAATCTGTTCTCGAAACAGCTTTGAGATGGATAAACATGGAAACAGAAGATACTAAATTTCTTCTGGCAGTTATATGTACAAACCGTATTATAAGAAAGTGGGCTAATAGGAAATAAAATTATTCTACAAATTACTGAAAACTGGTTGTTCAGCTGATGTCAAGACACAACAACTTATAAGCATCATAACTTTTCAGAAGATAGTCTAACTGCCTGCCCATCAAATTTACAAGATACTAACCCAGTGGTCAGTACTATATTTATATCTAGATTAGTAAATGTCAAAATGAAAGAATGGATGTTCTGTAACTGTAAAGAAACACAAAGGAAAATAATTATCTGCTTTTAACAGATGGAGAAACTTTTCCAAAGAGATGGGAAATAACTTGCCTATGCCAATTGGTAGTCCAGTCTCCATAACAGGAGTTGAAACCTGCCTCAGGTAAGTTGCTCTCTGGTAAACTACACAGTCAACACTACATGGAATTATTAAAAAAAAAAGGCCTATTCTGACAGCATTTTGTACTGCCTACACAATAATTTTCCTCTTTAGCCTTCTTTCAGAAATAAACATGAGATCCAAATGCAAAGTTCAGATTCTGCCTTTACAGACTTTAATAGTTTTTGATTGCTGATGCACGTACTTTGCTCGTTATAAATTAAACAAGGGAGACAGATTTCTACCTGAAGCAGCATGTCTGTCAAATGTGTGGTTAGCATGATGTTTTTCATAAAATTCTGCTATGGATGGCTAACATGCTGATTAATGGATTTTAAGGACTAGTTTGCAGTTTTGAAGGATAAATGTTCTTTCCAGTTTAGCAACCAAAAAATTGTAAAGATTTTTTTTTTTTTCCTCCTGGAAATGTATGCACATTTATTTAGAGTTGGTATATTAATAAATGACAACTGCTACAGAAAGTAGTCTAGCATTAAATTAAATACATTTCATGACCTGCTCACTCAAAATGCATTCTCTTTTAATACATTATGCATGCAAATATAATGACACTATGTAACCGACAATCTTAAAGTCCCGTGCAAAAATGAAAGCCTGCTTGGCTGATGAGTTAAAATAATTTTGAATTATTTATAAAAAAATTACTGTTTGATAATATTATATATCATATAACATTATACTATATAGAATTATGTATTTGCTTTAGCACTTGAAGGACTTTTCTTTAAAGAAAAAAAGCTGCTTGAATATCCATCTGAAATTATCAACAGAGTATAATGAGGATATTTTAGTGCACGTTGTAGGACCAATAACAGAAAACAAGTCTGGAAGGGACTCTTTAAGATGCTCCTTGCCCTAGGACAGTAATAATTATGGAATCCATGTTTTTAAAATCTTTTTGTTGCAGGTCTTAAATTATGGAGTTTCTACAACCTGCACGATATATACTCACTATGGAAGCTATATCTATTGTCTAATCAAAATCTCACATATAATCTCACTACTTCTAGACATTATGGACAGGAAAAACAGTTTATTCTTTTTGGAGAAGGCTGCCACATTTTTGGAGACTGGTATCAGTTCCTATCCAACTCTTCTCTTAGATATCATAACTCCAGGTGTTTCAATCTGTTCTAGTTGATAAAGCTTTCTGAAGTTCTAAACTTCTTTCTTGTGTTTCTCTGGGCTTTACAAATGTCTCACCTTTTCCCAAGAAGTCAGTTTTCAGAGGTTATGTCCATACTTCATCTATCAAGACAGCTATTCCTTACTGTGTATTTCTAGAACTGTTAATTCCTAAATGTAATTTTTTAAAAATGTATGTGTTCTAAAGTACAACATTATAGAGGCTAAGTCCAACATTTGCTACAGTACCTTAATCCTGCATTCAACATTACTGAAAGCTGTCCAAGTGTCGTGAAACACCTAAAAACTTTTTTTTCTTCGTAATTGCTGGTTAATTGTAGAAGATTGCTTTATCTACAGCAACTTCACAGTGAGTAGCACTTGATATCTGTCTTGACAGTAAGCCACTTATAGCTGTTATTTCAGTAAGGTTACCCAAACAATTTTTAATACTTGTTATGAAACTTTCACTTAGACCACTGTGTTTCCCAATTTAGCATACAAAATATCCTTCAGGACAATGACAAAAGCCTTAGTACAGTGATGATACTTCGGGGCATGCTCTGGCACTTCAGGGCATGCTCTGGCACTTCGGGACATGCTCTAGGGGCAGAGATTCTAGGGTGTGGTCTGATTCAGTTTTTGGGTTTTGGTTTTTGTTTTTTTTTTTTTGTGTGTGTGTATGGTTGGACTCGATGATCTCAAAGGTCCCTTCCAACCATGAAGATTCTGTGATTCTGTGATACTGACATACACTTTGGTTTTTTTTTACTTTCTCTGAAATTTCTGTTAGACTTCTCTTGAAGGAAATTAAGTTGGTTTGACTTTATATGCCTAGAATAAATTCAAGTTGGCTGTTTTTCTTCTACTTGTTTTCCTCCAGGTGTGCAAATGCAGTTTATTTTATTATCTGTCCCAACGTTTTTCTGAAAACTGAAGTTATTTTGACACATCTATAATTCTTCAGCAGCTCCTTCTAAAAGCCTGAAAATATATTAATCATTTTTCAGTCTTCTGGAACCTCATCTGTTGTCTAAATGTTCTTAAAGATAAGTGTTAATGAATGCATGAATGTACCAAGTATTTGAAAGAGCTTATTTTTTCCAACTAGTCTCCAAATGTTCCCTCCCCATTGCACCCCGAGGTATCTGATTCAGCTACCCCTGCAGAGGACTTCTACGATGACAAAGGAAGTGAACAATTCTGCTCTCTCATCATTGTGCTTTAACAGCTTTGTGCTTCCATTGAGAATTAATTAATATTATTCTTACTTTTCATTTTACTACCAATGCATTTAGAGCTTATTTAATTGCTTTTAAATTATTAATATAAATTTAAGCCTGACTGATACCCAGTTTTGATTTACCAAATCCTATAAATGAAAAGCCTGAAAACTTTGAATAACTGTATCAACAGAAAATATGTAAACCATTCTAATAACAAATCACTTCTTATTAAGAGAACATTTGAAAACTGAGGAAACAATGGTAGGTTGAGGGTTTTTTTTTAATTTCAAGGAACCCTGCATCAGGCACTGAAAATAAGCCCTCTGAGGCACCATAGTAGAATTGTTGGAAACAAGTACTTTCAGGAGTTTATTGCCTCACAGCTGGAGAATACTTTCTCCGAGAATACTTTCTCCTTGCCTATTGTTCCTAAACTGGAAATCACCTCTCCTCACCACTGAGAACACTTTAGCGCCTTCCCTTATTTGGAACTAGGAACGAACAAAGCGCTCAGGAACACAGAATAGGAAGCCTCCGTATGTAGTACACTATCATTCTTACCTAGGAGACCATACATAATTGTTAAGCATGAAAAATGACATTTCATACTATTCCATACATGGAGAAACACCACAATTTGAAAATATTAGCCAATAAAACAAAACACACATACAGTGTCAAAACCATACACTCTCCTGGAAGAGCAGTGGTAGCTGAAATTTCATGCCAGCTACACGCTTCATTGCAATAAATATAAAATAATCTTCTCCCACTCCCTCCCCAAATATACAACTTAAAATCATAAGGAAATTAATTCTAATAATATTTGCTAATGTAATTTTCCTAGATATTTAGGTATTTTAATAATAGTGTAAATTAGAAATTTATTTCCATGTTGAGAAAAGTATGCAGAGACATAATAATTCTTTTATTAAATAATCGTGATATTTTATTTAAAAGTACCCAAACAACAAAGTTACTGTTTTACATCTTTTCTGAAACTACTATGCCATAATCAGTGACTACACAGAAAATGAAGCAATCAGGTTTCAGTTGAATAAAAGTGTGTTAAAAAACTATAATAACTTATTTTTCTAGTATGATTACAAAGAAGAAGTGATTTTTTGTCTATGTAAACCTCTTAAAACATATTCCAAGCTATATGTTAATTTCATTATTTCCTAGGGTATTAACATCTAACAATAATGCAACTTCAAATAAAATTTAAATTATTTTTAAAGTATCTTACACGGAAGTTAAACTGCATCCTGTTCTATGCATCTGTACATTTGGTCATGCATCAAGTCAACTTTATTGAACTAGCACACGCTGATTATTTCAACATAGAAAATAAAATTACTTGGTGCTTTCTAAGTTTAATAATAGTGTTTGTAAAGAGAGGGGCAAGACAAATGATCAGTTAGTGACCTGAGACCCCAGCAATGTCTCTTCAATATGGTGGACAAAGCTAATAAACAACAAGATAATGCAAATTAATCATGATATATGTAGGTTTCAAATTAAAATTCAAAGGTACAGGCTGAATGAGAGATTTAGCACCAGCTCAATATAAACAGGAAATTTTTTCAGTTGAAAATATGAGACTTCATACTGAAGTGACACAGGCTTTAACAGTATGTAAAATACAATAATAGCTCAACATATACAGAAGTAAATAGAAACATGAATGGAAAAATCCTGAACATGTTTTTTATTAATATGTTAATTGATGCATCAAGCATTTCTTTTCAAGCGAGTAGCAAGGATTAACTAGTGTTTCTAAACTCAGAATTGCTTAGAATTAACTCAGTCACCATTCAGAACTATCAGGTACCACTATCCTTGTAAACATTCAGTTTTTTCCTCCTTCTTCTGTAAAATATGAATATTTTTAGTATTTTGATATTACAAGGGAAAAAAACCCTATCAATCTACATTCGTACTACTATACTAATGATTTAAGCTTTAAAGTCCTAAAATATGCATGTAAGTGATTTTTAAAGGACTGTTTCTTCCCCAGACATTTTAAAATTCATTTGGAAATGCTGGAATACTTTTTTTTTTTTTTTTGGATGATACTTCAGTATATTAATGTGAAAAATAACATCTGAGTAGGAAAATGTCAAATGAAATCCCATTAATATGATAAATCTTAGACTTGGTCATATCTTTTAATTAAATCACATTGAAAAAGCTGATGTGAACTTAGTTAACTTTGAGGTACCACAGAAGTTCCCTTGATTAAGTAGAAGATCAAAGAAAGAACGAAACCACACTAGCTGGTAAGTTACTTAAAAGCTGTTTTGATTAAAGAATGTTAGCTAATATTCAATTTAATTGTGTTAGAGGCAGCACCCCACTGATAATAAAGCTGGGAGATACAGTCAGAATGTCCTCTATAAGTTGTATCTACATTTGATTGGTTTTTATGCAGTTCTGGACACAGATTTGCACTACAGAGACTTGGGGGGAAAAGCTAACCTTAATTTTAAATTTATGCATAAAAAGAAGCTTTTATTTAAAGAAGAAAAGGAAGGAGGAACAGGAAAAACAAATAAAAAATGAAAGGCTTTCAAATTATAAATGCTTCCCACAGGTATGTTACTAGAAAGCAGAGCTTCATTATCATTAACTTGGTTTTATCCCCAAGGTTATCTGGTTGTTGACTGTTTCTTTGAAATAAAACCAAGGTACACACTCAAGACTGAAATTCATTTAACAAGACAAAATACTTGCACCAGGAATTGATCATTAAGACTTTTGATAGTGAATTTATGTTCAAATGTAAGCACCATATTTTTCTGTTTTATTCAGATTTCACTTCAAAAGTATTTTAAGGCTTCTGTAAGGAGAAACTTTTTTTCTTTTTTTAGAACTACTGACAGAGATGTGAAAAAATAAAAAACTGGTTTTACAGTAGAATGATAGATGTAATCCTGTTTCATTCTTTCATATCCTAGCTTGCACCATCTGAAAAGGCATTTGCATGCTCACTCTAGGCCAATGGATACCAAGTTGATATTTAGGATTTCACACTGTAAAGACGTGAGGGACCTTTAAAGTCTCTTTCATTCTGTTTTCCAGGTTGACTGTGACTACATTTCTGTGTCACAGCCTGGGTCTACATTCCTGGTGATAAATGACTTGTGATAAGAGCAGGGACCTCACAACAGTCTGAAAAGTACGTCCACCAGTCACTTCTCTTGAACTATTTCTTGATAACTTTCTAGACAGACAGGCAGACACTGTGTCTAGGCAGACACTGATGCGGCTGAGGCTGTTTCATTTAGTCATTGCTTAAGAGAGTTTCTCCACCTATCACTGCTTCACTGCTGTAGGTGAGGGAGAAGAGAGATGACGTCCTTTGTAAGGGTGTGGTCAAAAAATTCTGTTGAATTGGAGAGTCCTAGATCCTCCTGACTTGAAAACACTAATTACTGGCATGTTGTATCTATTGTACTTACTACTTTAGAACTCAAGTCTCTTGATTTAGTTGGCTGACATATGGGGATATTTATGTCCTTCATGGCTTGTTTCACAGGTGGGGCCAGTGGGAATGCAAAGAATATTACAGACCTTGGCACATATTTGCTTCAGATTCAGTTCTAACGTTATACTGGATAGCTCTTCAGTCTGAGTACCTCAGCTGATAAATGCTATTCAGACTGAGTGATGCTATCATAATATGTTTCCTGTATTTATTTCCAAGACTTTCAGTTATCCTACCATTTGACTGCACCATAGCAATCACAAGTCTGTCCACGTCTGTTTGTTAGACCACTGGGTACAACCCAATCTCATTGCAAAGAATCCCTTCAAGGTTTGGAGACCAATTCATCCTTTCCACACACTTGTTTAGGATCTACCCTGTGTCTGTATACATTTTCTGACTGGCTATGAACCATTCAAAAATAACTTAAAAAAAAAAAATCAAAGTTAATATCTATTACCAACACACATGCCTTGTGCGTATCAGCAGTACAAGGAAAGTTTCTGTTGCTTTGTTTAATATCCAAGAAAATCTTCATACATAGCACATAAACTAAGATTCTTAATATAAGTTGAGGGTAGCAGACTCTATTCTCATTTCTTTTCTTTTTTTTTTTTTTTTTAAGCAGTACTTTAATATAAAGAGTATATAAAATTGAATAGAACAATGTAGAAAGTAACAGGGAATTTCAGCAAGAATGAATGATCTTAAGAGCATCTTTCTTAGTATCTAGTGGATTATAAGCAAATCTTTCTTGAAAGCTTGCTTTCTCCTGAACTCAATGCTTGCTTTCTCGTGAACTCAAGGGCACTAACTGTAATTGTTGCTGAAGGAGAAGAAATAGAGTGGGGGAGAAGTTTGATTTGTACTTTTAATTAATTCAGTTTCTGATAACTGATGGAAATTGAATGGCAGGCAATAAATTACAGGTTTATTAACTGAAAGTACTTCTTTTAATTTCATAAGGATTGATCCATTACCAAAAAAAAATTAATAATCGTTCATATCGCTGTAAATTTCTTTTTCAATCTTTCAACATCACACTTCCTAGTTACTTCACTTTGTTTTATAAAATAATATCAATCCTCCTAAAACCTCTACTAGAGTGGAAATTTCCATCTTGGGAAACTACTGTGCGTTTAATAACTACCATAAGAACTGTACTATGTAACATTGATTGACATTAGAATTGTTTACTTTTTTTTTTCAACTGGTTTATTTCCCAGAATCTACTTGGCTTTTGCCTTTCCTATTTCTGTATTGACCACTAAAACATAATTGATCTTCTGCCTCAAAATTCCAACTGTTTCATGAGCTCTGTTATGATTCAACATAATCTATTTTTCACTGATGTTGGAAAACATAATAAGGTCACAGCAGGGAAGCTTTAGCTTCATTAAAGCACATTATTATAAAAAATAAAATGATCTAGGGTAAATTGGTTTTGTCCTTGTGGTACAGTTTGCATATATCCACATTAATCTGAGCATATAAAGCAGCAATAAATTTGCTAGCCCTCTTACATTACAAATGAGTCTACTTATCTTTGATTTCACCATGGGAACCTCTAGTGGCAGATGGAGGTGTCAATACTTCACGTTGCAGGTGATATCTACCTTTGTTGGGTAAAAAGATACTAAACCTCCCTGCAAGAACCAAAAAATCCAATCAATAAAAATGTTTATTTCTGTCTCTAAATTGTTTTGAAGACTTTGCCTGTGTCCAGCAAATGTACATGTCAAAGTTATTTAAAAGAAATGACCAAGCAAGGAAATGAATCTAAATTTTTACCCTCTCAGAATTTCATTTATCATGGAAATCCATAATGGAGGGACTGTGCATAAAGATTTAAGATAGAGAATCAGTGATTGTTCTATTAATCTACTTTAACTGATACTAAAATCTGACAGAATGAATTACAAGTTGCAGGCAGGAAGGTTTATCAATTAATTATTACTTTCAAGGTTCTCCCTTCTCTCTTTGTCTTTGCCTTCATCTGCTGGCAAAGGATAGGCTTTTGCAGTTCAATTTTTCAGTTTATTTTTGACTGCTTTTAATTAAATTTGATGGCCTGCTTCTGCACACCAGTGAAGTTATTGGAGTTGCAAAGCACTTTGCTATTATAATGATGGCTCCCTTGATGTCTGTTCATTATTAACTGCTTTTCAAAAGTGCTTCTCTCAACTCTCATTTTATAAATATTTAAATAACTGTGAATTTCTATAATATAAATATCTGGGCACTAGTGATAGGAATTCTATTGCCTATTTAATAGGTTTTACATAGTAATATGATCTTTAAATAAAGTTATACATTATAATGTTAATTGGGAAAGTGTTGTCGCTAAATCATGTTACTTGTAAGTGTCAGCACAAATTGTAGTCATATTTCAAAGCAGCAGTAATCGATGAATTAGTCAGTAGTCTGTGAACTATTGCTTATGTGGCTATATTTTTCACACATCTTAATTATTCAGAGCAAAAGACAAATAGGTAAATAACATAAAACTGAGCACTTTGGATCTTTGCACTACAAGTGATATTACTTGTAGTAACCTCAATACCTTCTGAAACAAATTTGCATTTTTAATACAAAGTTACCAGGAAAAGGAAGGTAGAGCAAAGGAAAGGAAGGAGTTTTTTAATTAGTAACACTATGACTAGCATGAGAAAAGAAGCTGCTTACAGTTAAGTCTGGAGAAGAAATTAAGAGTCCTAAAATCTTTCAACAGGCAGGACTTAGCTCTTAAAACCAAAGACTTCTATTCGCTGTTTAAGGGGTCAGCTACTTGCCCCATCTCCCATGGGTAGGGAGCCTTAAAGGAATACAATATTCCTCTAAACAGTAAGGAACAGAATTTGCACATCCTTTCCCATGTTGACAAGTGCTTTGTTCTGGAACAAGTCACACTGACTTCAGGGAAACCTTTCTTAGAGGAAGGATGCTTTCTGTATGAATAATACAGGCAAAATGTGGCACAGCACTACTCAGTAGTAAACAAATATTTCCTTTTGAATACAGAAAAAAGGAAATTAAGAGGTAGTTTGCCATGTGGTTCTGGTAACTTAGAATTATTTCAGAACATTCTGTTCTAGAAAACAGTAATTTTAAATTGTAAACTGTCTGTCTCTTTGGTAAAAGGTGTATCTTCCTAATTACTTTTGCACTGCAAGGACTATAATTTTCAAAGCCTATACGAGCAAGTAGAACCTCTTTTTTCCTTCCATATGTGCTGCTCTCTGCTCAAATTTATACTGTCTCCAGCTTTAGACATTACCTGCTGCTGCAAGTTCCTCACCTAACTTTATTATTCACTTAAAAGAATATTTCATTTTCTATACATTTAATAAAACAAAACAGTATACCTAAAATGTGGAACTTATTAGTTAGACCTATGCTTTACATGATCAAAGTATATGTGTATACTCTTTTGCCTTCTGCAATCATTCTGCTTAAGCCTTTCTACATAAACACTCTTAAAAATAACTAAAACTTCTCCAAAAAATAAATTTAAAGTGCACCTAATTCCTCTACAGATATTCAGAAATCAAATGGCCAAAGTTTTGTTAAGATTAATTTAGTCTGTTTCTTGAAGTAAGTCTACACTGGAAGTGTTCACATGACAACTGAAAATAAAAGGTATAGCAATTCTCCTGCATGACAGCTGAAAAAGGTAGCAATACAGTTACCCACTGCAAGTGCAGCAAGGAAGCTGCTCTCCTATGAATTCAACGCAGCTAGGTATATCCATATTAGATTTAATAGTGACAGCTATGGTAAATGTGGCCTTAAAGACCTTTGTCCAGCTTAATAATTGACACACACCTCCAATGTACTTTACTTTCTACATATTCAGGACTCTGGAAGAAGTTTCAAATGAGTCAATTGTCCCCTGCTCTTTCACCTTTTTCTGAATGTTGATATTCCCTGACATATTATGGAGGCAAAAGATGGTGACACCTTTAATTTACTCACGTTTCATATTTTCAATAATGTTAATATAGCCCTTTCAATTTCTCAGCAGGTGGTATCCCATCTGTCACACACAAATCCTCCAGAAATGTCATACTTCTGCAGGAAATCTGTCCATCATGATCCAGGTGTCCATTACCACAGGAAGAGTGCCAGTTTTCTGTCCCCGCTGACTCTCCCACCTTCAACAAGGACTACTTCAAACACTTCAAAGAAAATATAAATAACCTTGGGAAACTCCTGTACACTGGTTACAGTTGGCTACGACTGCTTCTCTTCTAAGTTCAACCATGTTTTAGAGGAAAAACAATCTTTTCTAGCTGTTCCCTACTAACAAGGCAACTTTCCATTTAAAGTAACAATTGCAGAGTTTCCAAAGAATCAGTAAATATTCTTAATTATTTTATTAATTATTTCATGTGAACAGCTGCTATCTTTCCAGCTAACAGTGCACAACCTTTCTGGTCAGACATGAGAGGGACATACACTACCGTCTCTTTTTTATAGTTTGATTAGACCTACTTAGCACATAGAGTCTAAGCTGAACATTCATGCATGGTTAGTGGTTGCAGCCCTGAGGAGCACAAGATGGTAGCTGTAGTGAACAGAGAAAACTGTAGTTTCAGTTTAAAGAGTTGTTTATAGACTGTGGAACCAAAATTGATGAGTGAAGATGCAATCTATGAATCTATTATGTAATCATCACCCTTCAGTCTCTTCTTTGCTGGACAATGTGAGTCCCCACACTTGGAATTCGGTATAAATTCCTGTATATCTCTCTAAGAATTGTACTGTGGTCCATGGCAAACTGAAAGTTCAATTTGCATGAGACCTTTCAGTGATGATGGAATAGGTCAACACTGAGATGATGTGTCCTAAAAGGAGTAAGATTCACAGGGAAACCTGAAATCCACCAGGTCTGGATCAAGTTTCATACAGACTTCAGAAAGGACCTCCAAAGACAGACAAAAAACCACAGAGGCATTAGCTGCCCTCTTGGAATATTGCTGAGCTTTTCACAACCTCACTAAATGTGTTGAGAATAGAGAGGCATCAGGTGTTATATTTACTGCTAATACGCTTTGAAGCAGTGAATGTTTAAACATGTGATTTTTGCTGTAGTAAGCAATGATGTGTTTGCGTGCATGTAGGCTGCTTGCCAACCTGACTGACACGATTTGAATGCTAATGATTTATTAGAGAACAGTAAGTCAGATTCAAATTGCTTTAAAAAAAAGAAATACAGCATCAAACTACAATGGTTTGTGAGTTTTTAAGACTGATCTGAGATAAAACATAGGGAGAGTTAATCTTGTACAGTATTTGCTTGCATGTTTGATTTGTAATGTTAAAAATTAATTCAGAAGTGGTTTCCTATGATTACTGCAAACATTTCTCAGCAAAGGAAGCCACCTAAACTTTTATTCAGAAACCATATAATCAACATGTATAGTTGTATGGATAATATATTTTTTTATACATGAAAATAAGAATCAATACGAGAAAGGAAAGAAAGAAGAAGCCTAGTAGCTTTAAAAGAGTGCAAATTTGATATTTCATTAATAATTTATGACAAGGACGTTTCCTCTTATTTTCTGTTCCAAAAAATTCAAGCCATTTTGATACAAGTGACATGTTTTTATTCCGGCATATTTAGATGAAAACAACATAATTTTTGTGACTGCTATTACATTCAGAATAAATAAATTAGCAAATGTTTCTGATTAAACATTTGCCTCTGAATTTGGATAAAACCCGTTACAGAAAAGACAGAAGAGTATATACATATTATAAAACTTAATCACAGCTAGAGTTCTTCAGAGATAAAGGAAAGCATCGCTCCCTTCCACAGTAAATATGGATAAGTTAACAAAGTAAAAATTTTTAAAATGCTTTAAATGAGTTAATTTTGCTATTTGTATCAGTTCTGACATTTTCAGGCCTCACGTGTAAGCAATTAATGGAAGAGATAATAGTCATTTAATGAACAGCTAACATTTTATGATAGAATTTTGTGACCAACTCCTCCTCTACATTATCTACAAACCAGATAGAGAACACTGGCAGCATAGAGACCATTTCTCTATCAATTTCAATACTAATCCTGTATCAGTCTTTAGTAATTAGGACAAACATAGATCAAGCACGGCCTATGGTAGTGCAGTAAATAAGAGTTTCACTGTTGCTAATAGCCCATCACAGGTTTTGTGCTCATTTTACAAGCTTTCAGAACTGAAGTTTTTCAGTTTGTCTTTGTCTGAAATGGTCTTGACCTGCCTGAAGATGTATTTTAATTTGTTTATACATTTTTTTTTCTCATGACCACCTGGCAATGCCTGACTTGTTTTACTACAAGGTTTTGGGTTTGGATTTTTTGTTTGTTTGTTTTTGTTTTTATAGTGTGTAATGATAATTTCAAATAGGTAGTAGTAACAAGTAGGATTCTATATAGAAATGTCTATGGCTTTAATATAATGATTAGGTCAAGTGGGCTTTACGGCATAAAAGCAGAGGCCTTGGAAAGGGCGTGCATGGTGGACTGTAGAGGAGAACAGGCAGTAAATGACAAGAAAAGGAGCCCAGTGTGGTACTGCAGACCCTACAGTTATGAACAACTTACCAATTTTTAGTCAAAGAAGCACAGACGTGTACCAGTCATGAGTTGCAAAGAACCTAAAGAACATATGGTCAATATATGGATATCACACTCTGTGCAGTCAGTTCAGCTGAAATATGGACTAGCAGGCCAACAAAGAAATAGCAAAGTGTAAAGAGTTTTGAAAATTCAAAAATTATGCCAGGTGACTCCTAGATTTAGTATGAAGAAACCTTCTACCTCAACATCATACTCATTCCATCAAAGGAGTCAGGATGATAACCACTCACCACACCTTCCCCCCAACTCCAGTCTAAAATCACCAATCTTAAAACCTAAAGGAGTAGTTAAAGAGAAAAGGGGTAGATATTAGGAGTGGGTGAATAGCAGTTTTAACTGAATTATTATTATGGAGAACTCTCATCTAATAATATTTTTTTTATTTATTTACTACAGAGTAGAGTAGAGTAGAGTAGAGTAGAGTAGAGTAGAGTAGAGTAGAGTAGAACAGAATAGAACAGAATAGACCAGATCAGAATAAAACAGACTAGACTAGACTAGACTAGAATAATTTCAGTTGGAAGGGACCTACAATGATCACCTAGTCCAACTGCCTGACCACTTCAGGGATGACCAAAAGTTAAAGCATGTTGTTAAGGGCATTGTCCAGACACCTCTTACACACTGACAGGCTTGGGCATCAACCAGCTCTCTAGGAAGCCTGTTCCAGCATCTGACCACCCTCTTGGTAAAGAAATGCTTCCTAAGGTCCAATCTCAAACTCCTCTGATGCAGCTCTGAACCATTCCCAACCATCCTGTCACTGGATCCCAGGGAGAAGAGATCAACACCTCCCCCTCCACTGCCCCTCAGGAAGCTGTAGAGAGCAAGGAGGTCACCGCTCAGCCTCCTTTTCTCCAAACTAGACAAGCCCAGAGTCCTCAGCCGCTCCCCACAGGACATGCCTTCCAGCCCTTTCACCAGCTTTGTTGCCCTCCTCTGGATGCATTTGAGGACCTTCACATCCTTCTTCAGCTGTGGGTCCCAGAACTATACACAAGGTGAATGCAGTTCTCAAGGTGAGGCCCCACCAATGCTGAACACAGCGGGATAATCACCTCTTTTGACCAGCTGGTGATGCTGTATTTGATGCACCGGGATGCAGTTTTCCCTCTTGACTGCCAGGACACACTGCTGACTCCTATTGAGCCTGCTGCCAACCAGCACCCTCAGATTCCTTTCTGCAGGGCTGCTCTCCAACCACTCCTCTCCCAGTTTAGACTTGTGCCTGGTGTTACGCCATCCGAGGTGCAGAGTCCAGCATTTGGACTTGTTAAATTTCATCCCATTAATCATAGCGCAGTGCTCCAGCCTATTTCATTTAGACTGTCAATATTTCAATTCTACTAACAATAAACTATTGTCTTTAAAAATAAAATGTGTTACCTTTTCACCCTTAGCAAGATTTTGACTGTATAATCTTTGTCACCTTAACGCACAGGCATAAAGGCTGTATAGGCACACGTAGTAGCAGTTGGATATTGGGGTATCTTCCTGTAGTTAAGAACTCTAAGAAGTTTTTACAGAGAACATGTACACAAAGATTTTTTCAGAGGCAAATCACTTTGCAAAATGTGTCAGCCTTTGCTAGGAATTATAGCAACACCAAACCATGGCCTTGTCAAATTATCACTCTGTTTTCCAGTGACAGAAGCAATAGATTATCTCAAGTAAAAGCTGTATATTTTTTAAAAAAACATGGACAAACCAATATACTTTGTCCAAGCTTCACCTAGGAAATGACTGAACAGTTTTAGCTGAAACTTTAATACTCGACTGAAGGTAAATAACTTTGCGTGAAAACTGGCAGCTTGAATGCTTAAGTCTAGCAAGTGAGAAGTGGCTGAAATCAGGGTTTTATGAGATGAAAACCAGATCAAGCTTTCTATAGGGAAATCTATATTTAATTACATGTAGGAAATACATTCTAGGCCACGATTCCAGAAGCAAAATATGGTTATGTTAGTTTTAGCTGACATGATTTGTTTGTTCTATATCAGAGGTATCAGGACAAATTATATAGCTCATGTCTATGTACTGCATATTATTTCGAATTAGGAGTGGTGTTCATACTATGCACCCTATTAAACTGAGTAGACAATTACAAAATGAAGTGTTTCATTCTAGATGGAGGAGATTTTCATTCAAGGGGACTGACAAGTGTCCACAAAGTTCTGAGATCAATTTAGCATGAACGGATAGGAAAACGAAACCAGAAATCAGTCAGGGATATTACCTGATTTAAAATATATAGAAAATTCCTCAATAATCCTCTTGTGATGTGTCTCATATGAAATAGAGACATGTGTTAACCTTCTAACGATGCCAATATGCACAATATGACAAAGAAACCATATTCCCATTTCAATAAATTATTTCTGATTTTTTTTTGCCCTTTTTAAGCACAGAAGTTTGTATGTGAAATTGAAAGTCATGGTCCTGGCCTTCCTGTTTTCTGTATTACGGACAACCCTTCACAGAGGACAGCTTCATTTTCAAGACCCTAACCTAAGATTTGGGAAAGTGTTTCCCTAGCTTTCCATATATTCCCTATATAACACCGGCGAAACTAATTGCTCTTTCTGTGCCTCAATTTCGCATTTGTGTAAAGAGGAGAGTAGTTCCCCTCTACAAAACTTATGAAAATAGAAGTTTTCAAGTTTTCTACATGTTTGGCAGTGCTACTGGTATGCTAGAAAAGATTATTATAGTCACTTACCACTCCTGTTTGGTCTGGTCTTAGATTGCCTCATTTATTTAGTAGTTTGTATGTCTGTCACACTTACAGTATAGTTGCTATTAACTATCAGCAAATTCTGCACTTACAAATAAGGAAAAGTACTTAAAATTCTATCTTTGGAGATGTTTTGGTTTCAAACACTTTCAAGAATATGTTATTTACATAAACACGCTACTATTCAGAAGATTCTTCAAAAGTTACGTAAAATGCTGCCAAGCCTCAATTTTAATACACTAACAGACCTTAGTTTAAATGCTACTGACAGAATTTTCATCATGCTTAACATGAATCAGTTTGCTGTTTTGTCTATATATAACTTTAAAACTTATTATTGATGATCAAACAGGAAGTACAACTTCTTACCCTGCAGAGATTATTGTGTAAATAACAGCTCCAAAACTGGTAACAGGAGCTGTTGACCACACTCACTGTCTATTCAAAGGGCTAAAAAAAAGAGAGACGGAGGGGTTAAGCTTCTTTCTTGCCCTTGTTTACAACTTAAGCCAATCCAGGGACAAGCCACCCGTGCATACATAGTTTCTCTTTTCCTGTGTCTAAGGGAACTGTCATTTCAGTATGTTTCTAAAGCCCAATACCTTCACACACATAAATGGAACAGTTATAAGAGATTATAAGATTAAGAGATAAATCATAACCAGTTCTACCTTGTTGAATTTTACCATCACACAGAACTTCAGGAAAGCTGGAAAAAATATTAACCTTGACCTTCAATATGTATTAAAATCAGGGATAATCAGTTGATAATCAAATAAGTGCTCTCTGGGGAAAGCAGAGAAGACGTAATCCAATTGGTCTACTAAAAGCTCGTGAAAATCTGATCCTGACATTATCCAGACGCAAAGCTTTAACCTCTCTTAGAGATGAAAGCTGAAGCCCTGGCGCAGGGGTCAAGACCAACAGGTTCCATTTCTGGCTTAACACCAGATTCCTGGAGTCAAATGCTCACTTTAGTGTGCCTTGGATCCCAAACCTAAAATGAATATAATGCTGTTTCCTTTCCTTGCCTTTTATTTACTGGGACAAAGATGGCCTAGAAAGAGACCAGCACAAAAGCATTCTGGTGGCAGGGTATTTTAAACTGCTGTAACATGAGCACTAATAGTTCTTGGTTTTATATCTTTCATTTTACTGGGATTTTTTTGTTGTCAGCGAGATTGCAAGTGTTAAGCTAAATTGATTAATACACAGAGATTTTATTTTTAATCTAAAATAATCTGCTTTAACTTTTGCACTTTACTCACGGGAAATACTTGTGAAAAATATATAACTTAACATGCTCGTGGTTCATCTGAACTTTTGGATTACAGAGGATAAAAAAGCTTTCCAAGTCTTGAAAAATTTAGTGAGCCCGCTCTATTTGTTCTGTGAAAGTTTTTCATCACATGCCAGGGAAGTATTTGGGAACTATTTGTGAAAGGTATGTACTGAATATATACCAATGTAATGATGAATCTGTGGTGTACTTAGCTGCAGTCTGTAACAATATGCCGCATGCCCACATTCTAGTGTAAATTTCTGATCATTTCACTTACTTTTCATACTTTTCCTCAAGAAGGCTATCCTGACATCCAGAATAAAAAGAGGTCTGTATGTTACAGTAAGGAGGTGTTTCTAAATAAATTAACTCTCTTCCTCTTTCAACAGGTAAATTCCATGACTCTAATCTGGGCCAAATCTCTGAAAAGCACAAGGAACAGTGACTAGTTGACAGATTCTCATGGACATGCACTCTTGAATAAAGGTCAAGCCTCTAAATATATGTTCTTCTGGTGTTTTATTTAGGATTTTCAGTCACAAAACTAGAGTGATTTAATCTATAGATAAGAGACCTTTGGATGCCATCTAGTGCAACCTCTCTGTGCAAAGCACATCCAATTAAAGCATACTGTGCTGGAAGATCAGGTTTTGAGTATTTTCAAGAATGGAGAGTCCACACTCTCTCTAGGCAACCTGCCTACCATCACATTAATCTTTTTTCATTATTTCTAGTAAAAATTTTCAGTGTTCCAGTTTGTGTTTGTTGTCTCTTGTCCTTCCTCTGTGCACTTCTGGGAAGAGTCTGGCTCTGCCTCCTCTACATCCTATGATCAAGTAGCTGTACATATCAGTAAATTCTCTGCTTCCCCACAAAACTGTCCTTTCCCCAGGCTCAACAAGCTCAGCCCCTACAGACTGTCCTTGGATGCTCTGTACTCCATCTCCAGACCACATTGGTCAGGACTGTTTCCATTACATGGATGTCTGTCTCATACTGGGGTGCCCAAATCTGTGCACAGAATGCCAGATACTGTCTCACAGGTACTGAAGAGCAGTGCGGGATCACTTCCCTAGGCCTGTTGGCTGTGCCCTTGCTCATGCAGTCCAGGATGTGGGACATCCTATGCCTGGATGTACTGCTGCCTTGGGACCAGCCTAAAGTACCCCAGAGCTCCCAGGACCATTACTGCAGACCCAGCTGGTCAGTCTCAGTTTCTACTGTTACCTTCCAGACACAGGACTTTTTGTTCACCTTCATGGGGTTCCTATCAGATAATTTCCCTGAGCAGCAGCCCTGACCTCAAGCAGATTGACTGCTTGAAGAACATTTTGTGTCATTCTGCAAGCATAATGAGAGTGAAATCTGTACCATCATTCGGGCCATTAATGAGAGGCATTAAAAAGTATTGGTCCTGGTATTGCTCCGTGAGAGGAAACTGCTGCTTTCTAGTCAGTAGCTGGACTTTGTATTATTATTCACAACACAGTAAGCCCAGCAGGCCAGGCCATATTCAACCCACATTGTTGACTGTTTATCTGGTTCATATACCACCAATAAGATACTGGCAATAAAGATACTGAGACCTATGTCAAAAGACTTTCTAAAGTCAGGATGATCAAGTATACACATCTTTGCCTGTCTACGGTCTTCTCATCAAGATTATCACATTGCATAGGTATGATTTGCATGGACCTGGATTTTCCTGAACTTATTCAATATTGTGTCTATGATCTAGAGCAACTCTGTGCTACGTTTTACACAGCAGCTGTTAAAAAGATAAGATGCTACTTATATGTCTTACATGATTATTTTGAAATTTCTAAATTATTTCACTTGGAAATAAGATATAAGTGAAATAAAAATACTGTAAGTGACTATGACTTCAAAGGGATGTACATACCATTCACATTCAATATCACAGTATTGAGGTTTTTTCCATCACTATGCTTGTTAACTCTGATAATTTCATATAATCTTTTTCCCACTTCAGAAATATGGGTCATCTGGTATGTCACATAAATACATTTCTTGCATAAGAAGTCATTTCTCAATTTTTAAAGTGCCAAACAAGTGTCAATCGACTAAACATTTTGAGCATGTCCACTGCCTATGACTCTCTCCTTTTAACATGAAATTTGTTGACAAAAGATTCTTCCTTCTTCAAATACTACTGTGATATTTCTTTAGCTTAGCACGTTGCATAAAACACAGCAGACTGATCAGCACTGTTGAGAAGAAGCTTGAAATTGCTTGTATGCTACTAGCTTAGGTAGGTTCTTTGATCTTGATATGAGTTTGTGAGATGCAGAATTTTAGCATGATGTTGTAAACAGAATGAATGAAACATCCAGTAAAATTTAGTGTGTTGATACAGAAGTACTGCTGCTAATTTCACCTTGCACTTGATTGAAGAAATAGGCAACGTCTAATATATCCCTGCATTGCTTCTGCCTGAT
This sequence comes from Alca torda, assembly GCA_008658365.1. Lineage (NCBI taxonomy): Eukaryota > Metazoa > Chordata > Aves > Charadriiformes > Alcidae > Alca > Alca torda. The sequence goes on from CM018101.1 coordinate 33,185,868, forward strand.
ATACAAATATCTCTGAATTAGAACTATTTTTCTGCTTGAGAATTAGAACAAATCTTGATTTCTTTGTCCGACCTCATAATATTGAAATATTGGGTAAACAATTATAAAAAGTATCCTGTTTTCAATAGACAATTAGACCATGAGTATAAAATAAATAAATAATAAATAAATAAAATATATTCTTCCACAAACTGTTGTCAGTAGCAAACTTTTCCAGATTTAGTAATTTAGAGTTGCCTTCTAAAAATCTAAAGATTGCTTATTTGTGGCAGAAAACAGAATAAAATTAATTGTCTTGAATAGTTCATTTTTAACATATAAAACCCCTGTTCTATTCACAAGTAACTGCAAAAGGTTAACAAAAACCAATGATTTGTCAACTGGAAAATCTGTGTATATCGAGCAAGCCTGCCAGTCTCCAGGATACCTACACAATACCCACCATCAACGTCTTTAGACTCAGCAGGGCTAAAAAGGTAATTATTTTCTAGCGTGAGATCTCCTGCCTCTCTACATATGTATCCCAGTCATAATTGGCTGTTGGAGAAGATATTAAAAAAAAAAAAAAAAAAGTCTAGGAAATTATTGCTAACTCTTAGGAGCTATTCTAGACTTCGTGTAGAAATCAAGGCAGCTCTACTGCATACGGTGTATAAACTTAGTCTTTTGGTATAGGATGGCTCTTACTGTGTTTTAAGATGCTACTTCCTGTCAGTTTATCCCAAGAAACCTGATGACTTTTATCCATTTTTTCAGCTGTTCTGTCTGCTACAGGTTGCTTATCTCAAAAGGCCTGCATTAAACATAAATAGTAGTGGCAAATGAAGCTTTTAACAGAGGTCTTGCCACAAAAGGAGCACCACTGTTAGAAAATAACTCAAAGACATTTTCCGTTTCTAATTTCTCCTAGGATGCCATAGAAAGTCATATCAGAATTAAGATTTGGTAAGGCTGAAGGTATGTTCTCTTTATTGTACCCAAACTTTACAGTTACTCGTGTTTTATCTAAAAAACCATAGTCTGTCTAAAGCAGATGGGATCTTGCTTACAAGTTGCTTCCTCTCACCAGCAATCAGATAACAACAAAGAACTCGTCTTGGGTTTGTTTGTTTTTTTTCAATTTAAAGCGTTGCTGGACTTAAACTTTACCAGCAACCACTAATAACCCCCTTTTAGGCTGCAGGCTTTTTTGCTTTCAAAAAGTAATAAAGATTTGGAGAAAATAAGCTGCCTATAATTAATAGAGGGTTTCCTAAATGCAGCTATCAGTCACCAAATCACTGGAGGAATGCTTTCACTCTTACAGAAAAAAAATTTCTTACAGAAAGTCACACATCAAACACTCATAGAGTGTTTGAAAGTTTTAAAAGACAAATAACTGCTCATGTAAACATTGTTCTCATCTTGAATCAAGAATATGGTACATTAAATTTCTTTGCCCTCTATGCCTAATCAAAAAAAGAACTGTTAAAGAAGATTTATACATTTTATTCGATACATTTGAGAACCTGTGAAGAGTCCTAGGTTTTTTTTATTTCATGTAGTAAATATTATACATTTGTCATAGCCTAGTTTGGTTTGGCAAGCAGTGGAAAAAGAAGACAAAGCATCCATTCAACTTATCAGCATTTCTAATAATTAGTAAAGCAACTGGTGATCCTAGGTTAACACAGCCACCACGAGGAATTTGGCTCCTCTATTAGACTGTTTCGATGCAAATAGCTCTAACAATAAACATTTTGAGCAATTTCCAAACTGTCAAGTAATGTTAACTAAGAGTTAATTTTGCAGTGACACTAGTGTGTTTTCAGAGATTATTATTTTTTTTTACAATATCATATATTTCCTATGTCTCTGATATATTAACATCTTTTATTGATACTCCACCTTCCCTGCCGCCTTTTCTTTCTTTCTTCTTCTCTTTCTCCATCTCTTTCTTTTCTCCTTTTCCCAGGCTAGTATACTCCAGGTTTCTTAGCAGTTGTTCAAAGAGGAAAATAGACTTTCACTGAGAAATTACACTGTGTTATAATGTGAGTAAAAAGTAGATCTGACAAACTGAAAAACATCCTACCTTTATCTTCTCCATGAGCTCCTACTAGCTATAGAAAACAAGAATTTTTTGACATTTACCGGGAAAGAATATCAGGAAAAATAAAATATTCTGAGTTTGAGATACTGGAGTTCATGAAAAAAACCTTAAAAATACAAGGATGAGAAGTGTGTTTTAATACAGCCGGTGCCTTCCACCTATTTCCAGTAAGAAGTTCTCTGCAGATTTTTCTCATGTGTGTGTAATTCCTGTACTTTGTGGCTTTCACACTGCTGTCACCTTAGCTCCTAGCAAGTGAGGGATAACTTGTGGGACTTCCTAAGATACCACCTTTGGAGAATCAAGGCTTTGACTGTCCTGCATCCACAACTGTCTCCCGTGTTTTCTTCTATTAAACGCAATAGGAAAGAACATCCATATAATTAGCACCCAAACCATTTTTTTTTACTAGTTTGTCTTCAATAGCAAATAGATTACTATCTATATTTTCTTGATCATTGAATATATGCATATATGTTCATGGTTTAAATTTATGTTTTATAAGAATTTATTATTACTTTAAGTGAGTGCTTTCAATTGTCTAGAAAGGAAGAAGAATCAGAATGTGATATCATTAAGTTTGCAAAACAACATTATGAAGAAACGAAGTTACATACCAATTTAAAGATGTGTTTAAATGAGAAATTGAATTACACAACCTGAGAAACCAAAGTGCTCCACGGTGTCTTAGAAACTGCATTTTTAACTTATGTTTCTTGTTAGAAATCAGCAGGCTTTGTAAATTTAGTCTGAAATGAACCTCCAAATGCGTAAGACTTCACTTACTTGGAGTTGAGGCTGATCAGCTCTTCCACAGCTGGTGCCAACATCCTGTCAGTCAAATTCTTAACTAGACTGTAAAGGGCCAGGAAAGCAGTTGCTTTTTACTCCCACCTGGAACAAAATATCATGTCAGTTACTTTTTTTCATGATCTTCCAAGTGCAGTAAGACATTCATTACGTTATCTTAGCCTGTCACATTAAGGGTTCATCAGAACACTCACACAAAGGATGGAAGCATAAACTATTACACTCTCTGAATTTGTCCTTGAATGTGTAATAAAACATGTGCATAAATAAATGCTCTAAATAATATTTTATTTTTCTATAAAAATTTCATATATAATTTACTGTTGTTCATTCATAACTTTAAATCTGTCTAATTTAAATAAAATAAACATTCATATAAGGTACACATTTCCAAAAGCCGGTATTGAACAAAGTAAAATCAGGACATATAGCAGTAGAAAATAGAGGTGTTTCAGAGCAAGGTAATATAATATAGGTATCCAAATAATAAAGATTCACATTTATTTTGATCTTAGAGCACTATTTATTTTTTTCTAAATTTCTTCACCTTATTTTGGGCTATAGTCCTAAAAATTAAGACAAACTATTTAAAAAACAGAAGGTTAATGAATAAAGTCTCTCAATTTTAAATTGCTCTCTATCATCTTTGAAAGGTAATGAAGATAAAGAAAAGTCGCAACTGACTACAAAAGCGATAAATATAGTATCCATCTACAAAAAGAGGCGAAAAGGAAGATTCATAAAACCATAGTCCAATCAGTTTCATTTTCGTTCCTGGGGAAAATTACAGGTTTTCATGAAAGTGATGAGCTCCAAGCACAAATACAGGCTGGGTGGAGAATGGATTAAGAGCAGCACTGAGGAGAAGGACTTGGGTGTGTTGGTGGATGAGAAGCTCAACATGAGCCAGCAATGCACACTTGCAGCCCAGAATCCTGGGTTGCATCAAGAGAAGCGTGGCCAGCAGGTCACGGGAGGTCATTTCTCCCCCTCTACCTGTTCCCGTGAGGCCCCACCTGGAGTACTGTGTCCAGCTTTGGAGTCTGCAGAACAAGAAGGACATGGACCTGTTGGAGAGGGTCCAGAGGAGGGCCACAAAGATAATCAGAGGGCTGGAGCACCTCTCCTATGAAGACAAGCTGAGAGAGCTGAGGTTGTTCAGTCTGGAGGAGAGGAGGGTCCAGGGAGACCTTACAGTGGCTGTTCATTATCTGAAGGGGGGCCTACAAGAAACCTGGAGAGGGACTTTTTACAAGGGCATGTAGTGATAGGATGAGGGGTAATGGCTTTAAACTTGAAGAGGGTAGATTTAGATTAGATACCAGAAAGAAATTTTACACTATGGGGATGGTGAGGCAGAGGAACAGATTACCTCAGGACGCTGTGGATGACCCATCCCTTGAAGTGTTCAAGGCCAGGCTAGATGGGGCTGTGGGAGGTGTCCCTGCCCATAGCAGGGGGTTGGAACTAGATGATCTTTAAGGTCCTTTTCAACCTTTGCATTGTGATCCTGACAGCCTAGCCATTCTGAATTCTTTCCCTTTTCCATGCCTGGAACAAAAAGAAGAGGAAGTCATCCTGAACTGACAAGCCTTTATACCACCTCACTTCCCACTCACTTTGTATACTTTCTGTGCAGAAGCAAGGGAGTCTAGGGAGGTCTATGTTGACTGGAAGCTAGACAATGTTATTCCAGTTTACAAGAAGGGTGTGACCCAGGGAACTACAGACCTGTTAGTCTAACCTCAGTTCCTGGAAAAATTATGGAGATCGTGCTGGGTACTACCAAAAGGCATTTGAAGAATACTGCAATCATCAGGTACAGTGAACACGGGTTCCCAAAGAGAAAGTCCTGTTTAACTAATTTGATATCCTTCTCTAATAAGGTGGTATGAAGGCAATATAGTGGATGAAGGAAAGGTGGTAGATGTAGTTTTCTGGATTATAGTAAGGTTTTTTATAGCATCCCTCACAGCATCCTTCTGGATAAGTTGTCCAACTGTGGGATGAGCAGGTTCACAGTGTGCTGGGTGAGGAACTGCTGAACTGCTTAACTGCCTGTGTGTAACTGCCTGTGCGTTAAGGTGACAAAGATTATACAGTCAAAATCTTGCTAAGGGTGAAAAGGTAACACATTTCATTTTTAAAGACAATAGTTTATTGTTAGTAGAATTGAAATATTGACAGTCTAAATGAAATAGGCTGGAGCACTGCGCTATGATTAATGGGATGAAATTTAACAAGTCCAAATGCTGGACTCTGCACCTCGGATGGCGTAACACCAGGCACAAGTCTAAACTGGGAGAGGAGTGGTTGGAGAGCAGCCCTGCAGAAAGGAATCTGAGGGTGCTGGTTGGCAGCAGGCTCAATAGGAGTCAGCAGTGTGTCCTGGCAGTCAAGAGGGAAAACTGCATCCCGGTGCATCAAATACAGCATCACCAGCTGGTCAAAAGAGGTGATTATCCCGCTGTGTTCAGCATTGGTGGGGCCTCACCTTGAGAACTGCATTCACCTTGTGTATAGTTCTGGGACCCACAGCTGAAGAAGGATGTGAAGGTCCTCAAATGCATCCAGAGGAGGGCAACAAAGCTGGTGAAAGGGCTGGAAGGCATGTCCTGTGGGGAGCGGCTGAGGACTCTGGGCTTGTCTAGTTTGGAGAAAAGGAGGCTGAGCGGTGACCTCCTTGCTCTCTACAGCTTCCTGAGGGGCAGTGGAGGGGGAGGTGTTGATCTCTTCTCCCTGGGATCCAGTGACAGGATGGTTGGGAATGGTTCAGAGCTGCATCAGAGGAGTTTGAGATTGGACCTTAGGAAGCATTTCTTTACCAAGAGGGTGGTCAGATGCTGGAACAGGCTTCCTAGAGAGCTGGTTGATGCCCAAGCCTGTCAGTGTGTAAGAGGTGTCTGGACAATGCCCTTAACAACATGCTTTAACTTTTGGTCATCCCTGAAGTGGTCAGGCAGTTGGACTAGGTGATCATTGTAGGTCCCTTCCAACTGAAATTATTCTAGTCTAGTCTAGTCTAGTCTGTTTTATTCTGATCTGGTCTATTCTGTTCTATTCTGTTCTACTCTACTCTACTCTACTCTACTCTACTCTACTCTACTCTACTCTACTCTACTCTACTCTACTCTATTAAGCCAATGCAGTTTTACCAAGTGTAAACTGTGTTTGACCAAACTGATTGCATCCTAATAAAACAATACATTTTGTGGATGAAATGAGAGCTGTGAAATCCATGTATTTTGTCAAGCATCACAATAAAAGTTAATAACATTAATGATGAAATACAAACCTGAGCATTTCTTAAATATCTGTTCCAATTATATATACTGAGATTCACAGCTTACATAACACTATATCAGAAAGCACAGGGACATATATGAAGGTACGCATATGTGGAAAAACACAGGGTGGAAAAATTATAATTCTTTATAACATTAAAATATTCAGTAATTTTATTATGTCGTCTTGCCCTAAAAGAACAAACTAAACTAAAAACTAAAAGAACTAAAAACTAAAAGAAACTAAAAGAACAAACAAACATGAAAAGAAATCATCAGCTGTATTACAGCACAATGAATGGCTTTACACAGAGGCCATAGTTTTCCACAAACTCACTGCCCTAAAACAACTTTATGGTGAGCATGTATGCTATGCTAGCACTGCAGACAGGACAGCAATGTTCAGAAAATCTCAGCTGGCTTATAAAAGTTTCAGATCTTTATCCAACAGCATTCCTTGCCATAGAGGGTACACATCTTACAAATCAATGACTGGTTATAAGGCCAGACAAGAAGAATGTGTAATAGTATATAGTCAGTTCTTTAATACTGTATACAAGCATTGTTGGAGAGGCACTGCACTTCTATGAATTTGTGACCTTTAATTTGCAGTGTAACCATGTAGGAGAACCAAACTATGCTATGTAGTGATGTTATTTTATGTTTTAATGCTATTTTCTTGAATGTAAATGGCACGTGTTAATTTTTTCAGAAAAATAACTCTGAACTGAATACCAAAAAATTTCAATAGCGCTTGTCCTCTCCTCTAGCTGGTCAAAGAATTCATTATTATAAACAATTAAAATAGTCCCATAAAACCAATATGATGTAATCTCCTAACAGCTGAAAGCTCCTTCTACTGTGCTCTAATTCTAACAAAGAACTAAATTCCTCATCTTAGACGCAGGAAGCTAATATAGTTCCATGGAATGCAAAGTCTACAGTATTCCATGAACACTCTGTAGTTGCAGACTTTACACAATTAGTAAATTTGATCTCTCAGAAGCCTTTCTACTCTTTCCTGCAGGCTTTAGTGGAAGTTATTAATTTACACATAAATCCCCTTAAGGACAGACAAATTTAATTCAATAGGCCTACAGATTTGACCATGAATAACTATCTAGAACAGAACTGAACTAGCACTTTTTCAAACAATTTTTGAGTTTCAGAACTCTTTTTCCCATAGGAAGCATTCCCAAAGTGTCCAAAGGCTTTGTCTGAAACCCAATAACCTTTCCAAAAGAAAAGAACAGGCAAATGTAGCATATCTTCCTGACATGTTTAGACTGAAAAGACAAATAGGTGGAATGTAGAAGAGAGAATTTAATCTCTCTGAAACACTTCAACCATAAAGTCTCTTTGTTGTATATGCCCTCGCAAGTTGCATTTTGAAACTAATTAATATTTTCTTATGAGAAATTATTCTAATGGTAAATTTCCAGACAGCTTTAGCCTGGAATTCCCCAAGGCAGAGAAGCACAGGAGACATATGACAATTAACTAAATACAAAATCATCAGCAGAAGTAAAGAGGTAGAAATCTTTTCTCTTTTATTACTCCTAACTTGAAATTGGAAAACAATTGCTTGTGTGGCAGCAACATGATGAGTTTTTCTCCCAAACTTAGAGTGCTATAGGGAAACAAACTGTGCACACATTTTCCATTCCAGTGAAGCAAGTAACCCCTTTCTCTCAGAATCTCTTTTTCTACTTAAATTTTTATGTTTTCTTTCAATGTATTTCATCTTTTCCTATGTCCTTTCTTGGCTTCTTTCTTCCTCTTGTTTCCTAGAATTCAGTTGCCTTTTCCCTTAGCCTCCAACTCTACACATTTTGGTTTCAGCAAACCTATGAACCTTTCACCACCTTCTTGCCAATCAGCCCAGCAATTTGTTTTTCTCTTTTCTGATAGGGATGCAGTTGGCCCAAAGTTATTTTTGCCTGTATTGCGCACTTGTTATCAGTTGGGAACAGAAGGAAACATCACTTTGGCTCCTGAATGAAAGCAGCAGATAAGCATGAAGCTTTGGGCTGTCAGCTACTTCTGTTAGCCACTACAGGAGCACTATGCATTATTGTCTCTCTCTTCTATTATGTATGCTGAAATTCCTCGCCAGGAGGGCTAAAACATTTACATTTTCTCAGAAAACGGGCCAAGAAAGACAGATGCCAATATAAAGTTGACAATATTAAAAAAAAGGTTAAGCTTCAGCATTGACATTTACATATATGCTTCTGGCCACAATGAATCCCAATGTATTAAATTCAGATTTACAATTCTCCTGCACAAAGGCACAAGCTAGACAGTAAAGGAAGGCTTGTTAGGAAAATTAATATCTCTTATTAGATCTGTTGATAGAAATGGAAACAAAAATCACAACATGCTGGCACAAAAGTCCTTGTTCAGGTCAAAAGAATATAGGGAAGAAGAATTCAGGTATGCTAGATGTCACATGGGACACTAATATTATAGTTTATTTGAAAATTACTTATTAAAATCACAAGAGAATCTGAAATCCTGCCTCAGCCATCACATAAACAATACACCAGAGAACATTTCCACTAAGGAATGTTTACGTAATATTCATGATTTCTGAAAATGGGAAAATACTTCCCAAATTCTTCTTAGTAATATAAATTAAATTAAAAGAAAAATTATTTGTAAAAATTACATTATATTCTTTCAAGTTCTATAAATAATGTCAATAATACAGAGTTCAGTAAGCATTTGACAATTTTTTTGGACAGAATGGGTATCTATATGTGATGCTGATTACTTCACTTTAAGAAAATTAAATCCCTTTTCTATTTCCCTTCATTTGCACATGTGGGATATGACCCTGCATTATACAGTTTGTCTGTTTTAACAACTCATCCACATTTACAGTTACATAAGCTTTTCTAACTTTAAGACTTTATGTATTCTGCATCTTTTACCAGTGTTTGTGGTCTCTGGATATGTTTATGTAGAGTCAGTTCATGTTTCTATTCTCTTTTATTACACATAGGCAAACAGTATCAAATTAATAGAGCAAATAATGTCAGATTAGTAAAACAAATAATATGAACACACAACTTGGTTACTATCCCTGAAGTGACACCCTTTAAGAGTAATTTTTTTCTTTCACAGTGACATAATATTTACTACTTTTTATGTCTTTGAAAGCTTCATTTCCCTCTTTAGTTAAAGGTATCAAAACATTTGCCATTGTATCGTTTCCTACACACATAGTAATACATTTTTAAACCAACTAAGCCAAACCAAAAAGAAAAAAAAATAAAACGTGCTCTATGATGAAGTCTTTTTAGTTCTTAAAGTTTTGTGTAAATTAAGTTTACAAGTTTTTATCAATAATGTTGTAGCTACACCACAAGCATCACACTGAACAATTACAGAAGTAAGAAAAAATATTAAAATACACTTAATTTCTGTTAGCATTTTAGCACCATGGTCATGGTTTTAAGTGTGCAACACATCTTTTTAACTGACAATGTTAAAAAAAAAAGGAAAAAAAGAAGAACTTCACAGACATAAACTTCACTTATCTTTAAATGTAACATGAATTTCAGAATTTTTATTCTGAAACCAGCAGATTTCAGCATAAGCATCAGCATAAGCATTACAGAACATGGTAATCCATGACCGCCTTTTCTCTTACCTCTTTATATTACCAGCCTCCATCCTTTTATAAAAATTTATGTTTATCAGCAGAAAGTCAGATACATGTTCTCTATTATCCTTGTGAAAGAATCATAAGGAATCTCTTTACTGTGCCATGTCTTCAAGGGAGCATGAGATTATTAGTCCCCTGCTGCCTCCAAAGATGTAAGGTCTGTTTCCGATTGCCTATTTAATTGACCTCTCAAAACAAATTTTCCAAGCCTTCTTGATCTAACAAGAAGTTTCTCGTCAACTGAAATAGCTTTTAGATAAGATCTTAAGTCCTCAACCCACAAGAGATGCCATGCTTGAGACTGGAAGAAAATTGACAAAAAGATGATATTTAAGCCAGAGCAATGCAGCGAGAGCAAATTACTCGCACATCCTCACAGACTGCAAGATGTTAATAAATATATCAATCCTGTCTTCAGAACTTAAAATGACTGAAATTCACACATTCTGCTTTATTCCAGAAAAAATGGCTTTCTTATGTAAAAATAAAAGCAAAGGCATCTTCTAAAACACTTTGTGGAATTGTAAGAGTGGATTTCTGAGCACAGCTTCTTACTTCTCTGCCTATTCCCTAACTAAAAATTTATTAGTAAAGAAGCTAAAAAAATAGTTTATTTACTACTCGAAATAATAATCAACTAGGATTTTATAGAGAAAGATGTTGATCACGTTTTTCAACATTTTTGTCATAATAATGCAAAAATAGTCATAATTATTCTAAATATTTTTCTGCCAGATTTATTTTATAAGGTCCTGTTTGCTTAATCCATTTATTACTTTCAAACTTTATGGAGTAACTTTACTTTGGATATAACCCATTTAATTTAAATTTGTGCTCAATGTCTTTTTTTTACTTTGTTTTGCTTTTTGGAGTGGATGGAAGATGAATGGAAGTTTATAATGGGAATATGGTAAATCATTTGTAATGAAGAAACTCTTCATTTCACAAAGTGTGGGGAACTATATTAGGTTTATGTGACAAGACTTGGGGGAGGAGGGAGCTGCAGGGGTAGTTTCTGTGAGAACAGGGGCTTCCACCAAATGAGACAGAACCAGTTCCAGCCAGCTCCAAAATGGACCCACTGCAAGACACAGCTGAGCCCATTAGATGATGATGGTACTTCTGTGATAAGATATTTAAGAAAGGGCAAAATATACTGTGTGGCAGCTGTAAGAGAAAGGACAGAGAAAAATGTGAGGGAAACAGCCTTACAGACACCAAGGTCGAAGGAGAAGGAGAAGGAGAAGGAGAAGGAGAAGGAGAAGGAGAAGGAGCTCCAGGCATGGGAGCAGAGGTTCCTCTGCAGCCCATGGAGAAGATGATGGTGAAGCAGGTTTAATTTATTCAACCTCACATTTACAGTATTCTTTAAGAAGGTACAGATTTTCCATATTAATTCTTTTTATCCTAAAAGGATAAACAATAGTTAGGACTTTCTGGATTATTTCTTTTACCTGATTTTAACCAGGTGCTTTTCCAATGTGGTATAGTTCTTTCCCCAAAACGGTGTAGAGATATTAACAGCTGACAAGCTTTTCCATCTTACTTTCCCCCCCTGTCCTGTTAAGGAGGGGGAATGAGAGAGCAGCTATGTGGGAATCTGGCAGCTCTCCAAGGTCAACAACCACAGCTGCCAGCCTTTTGATCTGAGTGTTGCAAGGTTTGATAACTTCCCTTTCTTACAGCCCAGAGGTGTAATGATTGTACACTTTTCTCCCTGAGTAGGCCGTGGCATCAGGAAGGACTGCATGTGCTCCTCTACTCCAGGTTTTTAATAGTGGTAGGATTTGTTATCTGAAATATACACAGATAATCCAAATAAAACTCAACTCAGTTTTGACATTTCTTGTCAAGAAGTGATTTATTCTGATCATAAAATTTAGCGGCTGAAAAATAATTTTTACATTATGACACTTCAAGAGATCATCTACTCATTTTGCTATAGAGAAAATTAAGAAGTTGGCAAAAATCTTCCAAACTCCCCATCCAAATGAGCAGGGAAAAGTTCCTACTTGAACAAAAATCTGGTGATCAGCATGGCCTTGAACATGCCAGCAGATACACTGAAGAAATATTTTGTAAGGGTCTTTGTATCTATTTTTTCTTCCAGTCTATAGTTGCAGCTAGCTTCTGATTCTTCAGAGGAAGAGGATAAAAGATATATCTAACCAATTGCTCATCAAGACAATGTACTCCTTTACTTTGCTGATGACTTGCTAAAGCTCTGAAGCATGAAATTTGATTTTGTTACTATTTTAATGTATAGATGCAAGTATGAAGAACATTAAAATGTCAATGCATTAAATTTTGTTTTCCCCTGTAGTCCTGAAAGATGATGATGAAAATAGGGAATCAGAGATTAAAAGATTTCAAGGTCCAAATGAACCAAACCAGTCCTATATCCATCAAAATCATGCACAGAGGTTATCAGATTTTCTGGAGTGAAAAATACCTTTGAAATAGTTGTGTTTTCAAATGATTGCAATTTGCACTACTCTGACAATATTTAAGTATCACAACTAGAAAATTTATTTCTAATACTGTACTTGTCTAAAAGTTGGCTCTCGATACCTTGATTTATGCCACCATTTTTTCTTCTAAGTTAAACAGCTATCCTCTCCTTTCTATTATAGTAGTGTGTACACACATATATATTCATGTAGAATTCATCCCTCAATCTTCTCTCTGATTGAGTTAGATAACTTAATCTTCAAAAGTCTTTCATTTTAAGGCTGGCTTGATTCTATTTTCAGAATGAAAGCTCTGTCTTCCATCCCTTGCAAACTGTTCCATCCTTAAACCTCATGGCTGAGTGAATAATCATCATTCATGTATACTGCAGTTGGGTACAGGCCCATTTCTTAAATAAATTGTCCGAATTTTTAATATGGAGACATGTAAAAGTTAATGCATATGGCAGGAAAATCACTGAAAAGACTGAAAACTGCTTGGCAGCTATTAAAGTAAAATACAATTTTACTTTATTTTGGTACTGCAGACCAATGCATTATTACAATCATAATGCTTATAATTACTTCTGAGTAAAGAAAGAGCAAAGCCAGCAGATTCTCTAGTAATCTTAACCTGTAACCCTAGGGACAGCTTCAGAGTTTACGAGTAACAAAGTCTGTGAAGGACACAGTACAGGTAAGATAGCTACAGATAGGACAGATCCTTTCAAATGAGGGGGGGAAACAAAATAAAAAAATACAGAAATATAACCACGTATACAGTTCCAGCATTCTGCCAAATCCCTATGTAGATCATACTTATTTGCAAATATGAAAGATTTTTCAAGATGAGGTTCATTACGTATAAACAAAATACATGTCAGTTCAATACAGAGGTGGAAAAGAAGAAATAAGAATCACAGAATCACAGAATGGTACGGTTGGAAGGGACCTCTGGAAATCATCTAGTCCAACCCTCCTGCCAGAGCAGGGTCACCTAGAGGAAGTTGCACAGGAACGCGTCCAGGTGGGTTTTGAATGTCTCCAGAGACAGAGACTCCACCACCTCTCTGGGCGGCCTGTTCCAGTGCTCTGCCACTCTCCAAGTAAAGAAATTCCTTCTCATGTTTAGGTGGAACTTCCTATGCTCAAGTTTGTGCCCATTGCCTCTTGTCCTGTCACTGGGCACCACTGAAAAGAGCCTGGCCCCATCCTTCTGACACCCACCCTTTAAGTATTTATAAGTGTTGATAAGATCCCCCCTCAGTCATCCTTTTTCCAGACTGAAGAGACCCAAATCTCTCAGCCTTTCTTCATAAGACAGAAGTTCCAGTCCCCCAATCATCTTTGTAGCCCTTTGCTGTACCCTCTCCAGAAGTTCCCTGTCCTTCTTGAACTGGGGAGCCCAGAACTGGACACAGTACTCCAGATGCGGCCTCACCAGGGCAGAGTAGAGGGAAAGGATGACCTCCCTTGACCTGCTGGCCACACTCTTCTTGATGCACCCCAGCATGCCATTGGTCTTCTTGGCCACCAGGGCACATTGCTGGCTCATGGTCACCCTGTTGTCCACCAGGACTCCCAGGTCTCTTTCCACTGAGCTGCTCTCCAGCAGGTCAGCCCCCAACCTGTACTGGTGCAGGGGGTTATTCCTCCCCAGGTGCAGCACTCTACACTTGCCCTTGTTGAATTTCATAAAGTTCCTCTCTGCCCAAATCTCCAGCCTGTCTAGGTCTCTCTGTATGGCAGCACAGCCTTCTGGTGTGTCAGCCACCCCCCCCAGCTTTGTGTCATCAGTAAACTTGCTGAGGGTGCACTCTATCCCTTCATCCAGGTTATTAATGAATATATTGAAGAGGACTGGATCCAGTACTGAACCCTGGGGAACAGGACTCACCACTGACCTCCAACTAGACTCTGTGCCCCTAATAATGACCCTCTGAGCTCTGCCTTTCAACCAGTTTTTTATCTACCCCGCTGTCCATTCATCTAACCCACACTTCCTAAGCTTCTCTATGAGGATGCTGTGGGAGACAGTGTCGAATGCCTTGCTGAAGTCAAGGTAGACCACATCTACCGCCCTCCCCTCATCCCATCCAGTCACGGCATCATAGAAGGCTATCAGATTAGTCAGACGTGATTTCCCCTTGGTGAATCCATGTTGACTGCTTCTGATAGCTTTCTTTTCCTCCGCATGCCTTGAGATTATGCTTGTAATGCACCTGGAGGATTTGGCTGAACAAATTAACTTCTAATACATCAGTATGCAGTATCATGACATGAGGCAAGGATAGCTGGCAAAGAATTATCAGACAAAACTGACTGTCACTGTAAATGCTTTTCTATCACAGAACCGTAGAATCATAAACACTTTAAGTTGGAAGGGAACCCAGGAGTGGTTCTTCTAGTCTAGTTCTCCATTCAAAGCAGAGACAACTTAGACTGGATCACATGTTGTTTTAGTCGAGTTTTGAACGGATACAATTAAAACAAGAGACTCCAGGGATTCCAGTTCACAAAGCCTGATTATGAGAAAAGAATTGTTTTCCTAGATCTTACTAGAAGCTGTTACCCTGTCAACTCAAGCAACCACAGCTTAACAAGGGACACTGAGGTACTATAAAACTTCAATTTGATTTCAATTTTTGAAAGCAGAATTTTCCTCTGTTTAAAGATAGTTTCTACAGTTCCACCTTTGATTTGAAAATGGAATGATCCATCACCCCTCCAAATTTTCTATGCAATCCAGGCTGCTTCTTGGAAAGAGAATCACAATGTTGTTTGTTTTTTTTTCTGCTACCAAATACAACACACGCAGTATATTATTCTTTTTATTCTACTTCATGAGGTATGTGAAGCAAAGGATATATAAGTATGTGGTTCTTTTGAGGGACATGTAAAAGGAGTGTAAACTAAGGAGTAATAAGATAAAAAAAAAAAAGGCTATATATTACTGCATGGGAATACTGTTATTTAAAAGTTTTGTCTTAAGAAGACATACAGACATTTACACAGAAGGATGCAGTAATTGTAAGATGATTAAAAAAATTATCTTGGTAAATATCTGTCCTGGTTTGCGGTAAAACAGAATCAACTTTCTGTTCAGCAATTTTACTTCTTAGCTAGGCCTCTTCTAACTGTCAGAAATTAACAGCATGTTGTGCAGAAACTGTTCGTTCTCAGAGTGGGTAGACCTATGTTTATAGTTCATTCAAGGAATGGTATGCAGAGAGACTCTTGCTTGTACTCATTGCTATAAAAAACAAGGTCAGCTAATTTCATTTTTTTCCCTGTTGGAGGGTCAGAAATGGAAAAGCATAGAGGGGTCCCACCTGTGGGGAGCAGTGGACAGGACAGGTGACCCAAAACTGACCAACGGGTGTATTTCACCCCATCTGCTCCATGGTGAGTATAAAAGCTGAGAGATCGAAGAGTAAGCCCTCTTTCTTAAATCACTGACATCCGAGAAGGACCCTGTCTGTTCATCTGCCTTTGATCCTGATCCATGGGTTCCTGACTCCAGATCCAGAATCCAGTTCCCATCTGTCACTGAGTCCAGTCTGGGACTTCCCCAGCACCTAATGGTGACGTCATCCTGGGAGCTTGATACAATTTTCTATATATTGTATCTATTTCATTATTTTGTTTTTATTATATTAATAATATTTCATTAAACTAGTTTAGTTCCTTCTAAACTCATAAATCTCTTTACCTCTCCTCCTCTCTCTGTGTGCAAGAGGTGGGGGAAGCGCATCTGTCACCATCCGTTGGCCAATTTGGCCAAAACCACAACAATATCTCTGCTGACTCCTTGTGACATCTTTCTTTCTACTTAACAATGACTCTGTTTAGTCTCAAAAGGCAGTCACTTGACGCACGTATCTGAATACTCTAATAGACAATGTTACCTCAAAATTGGTTAGATAAGTTTAAGCTGGATTCTTTATGTACTTTTGACATTTTATGACCTAAATGAAGATAAAGCACATCAAATATGGCAACATTTTGGAAATTCAAGTTATGGTGGTGATATAAAACAGCAGGCCTTGAACTGATGAAACTCACAGGGCTGCAGCTCCATCATATTTGTCAGTCACGATTTGGCCTCTAGATATTTGTTAAGGCAAGATAAAATCAGCCTCAGTCAAGGCAAGTCCACACAGGTGCTGAAACTCTGTACTGTCAGCTTGAAGTAAAACTTTCTGTCAGCCAACACTGGCAAAAATGATATTTACTAGGCTTTGGGATCTGAAGAAAAAATGTTTTAGTATTTAGAAGTTCTAAACTCTAAGTTTATTCATTTTGGTTTATGTGACTTCAAACAAATAACATGCTTGGATTTTCTGGGCTTTCATATGAACATACTTAAAATTTTATGTGAAATTCAGTTACCGTGCTTTCAAAAACATATGCAAAGATAATCCTAGTGACTAACCTTAGTGAATGACAGAGTAAGGGGCCAAGTTTCTTGTGCAAGAAAAACATTCATTAAAAATTATCTTCATACCTCTGAACACGTTGACCATCATCACTATTCATCCTAGCCAATTCAGTACAATCTGCTTAACGTTCTCTTCAGTTCACAAAGTGTGCTCCTGAAATTTGATAGTGAAATCTGTCCAGATGTATCAGGCATGCTCTAACTTCCCATTTGTTTGGACAAATATTACGATAGGCTCGTTCAGAAGAAAAGGAAGATATGTTATCAAGAAAGGACGTAATTACTGATACATTCTGATTTGATTTCAGAAATCCTTAACTGTGCATAAATAGTCACTGATTAAAGAGTGGTTGTGCAATTAAAACAATTCTTCAAATTCCCACATAAAGAGGAGCATATGTCAGTTTTCAAAAACCATATAGGTGTATCTCATTTTTATGCTTCATGCATCATGGATTTTTTATTTTTTTACAGGTCCAGCAACAATACATAAAGCCAAATAAAAGATCTGCATTTTAAAAATTTGAGTCTGTCTTCCTTATCCTTCCCTCTGAAGCAAAGCTATTTTAATAATAGATATGACTGGAAAAATTCTAATTTACTCAGTAACCTCTGTCTGATTTCTAGCTTCCTTCAGTATCAGATATCGTAATGTCTCTGTTTTTGTGAATGAATCCTGGAATCTAAAGTG
Organism: Alca torda; assembly: GCA_008658365.1. NCBI lineage: Eukaryota > Metazoa > Chordata > Aves > Charadriiformes > Alcidae > Alca > Alca torda. The sequence goes on from CM018101.1 coordinate 33,203,309, forward strand.
ACTATTGGCAACACATACAAAGACTGTCAAAAGCTGTGGGACTTTATATCAGGAATCAGCATAGCTGCTGTCTGTCTTCAAGAACTGGGGGATGGTAAATGTGTTACCCACTCACAAGCCACATCAAAGCTGTGATCTGGAGTAACACCTGTTCAAATATGTTTTATTTACTCTTTTTATCAGCAGCCATGCTGCCTGGATAGGGGCAGCAGGACGCCCTCTGGCTGGGATCCTGCACTACCATCCCCTGGGATTCCCCACCACTCCAGTCTCTAAAGGACCCCTTATCCCACACGGCACGCTGAAATATATCATGGAAAGTTAGATCACAGGAACATGAGATAGGTTGCATTCAACATATTTATTAATTACCTGGGTGATAAAGTAGAGTTGTTTAGCCTAGAGGAGAGAGGCTCAGGGCAGAGATCCCATCAGTGTATATAAATATCTGAAGGAAGGGTGCAAAGAAGATGGAATCAGGGTCTTTTCAGTGGTGCCCAGTGACAAGACCAGAGGCAAACTGAAACACAGGAGGGTCCCCCTGAACATAAGAAAAAGCTTTTTCACTGTGGGAGTGACCAAGCATTGGAAACGGTTGCCCAGGTCTCCATCTGGGCATCTCCATCTGGGCATCTCCATCCTTGGAGATTTTCAAAATCCAGCTGGACATGGGCCTTAGAAACCTGCTTTAGGTGACCCTGCTTGAGCAGGGGGTTTGGACTAGATGACTTCCAGAAGTCCCTTCCAACTTCAACCATATGGCTGCCTGCTGAGTCCTGACTGTGCAGCAACAGTTTTGGATGTTATACTTCCTATTCATTGCCTTGCTTTCATCTGCCCTAAAGGAAGAGATAGTTTTCAACCTTCTCCTAATATGGTAGATATCATGTACTGTTTTCAAAATCTTCTTTGTGGCTTCAATTGGAACTAAGCCAATAAAAAGTAACTTGAGTCATTTATATAGCAAGGGCAGAACTTGCTATGATGAAGACTGAATACTCAGTATACTAGAAGAATAGCCAGAACATCAGATGCTTCATACTGTTTTCAGGTACAGCTCCCTGTTCAGAAACATACAACAAAGAGTCAAGATATTTTCTTGGTTTTATTTAGAAGATGGGAGATTAGCTTCTTACAAGATGTTATGGACAATGTGGAGTCCAGATAATCTGGTTTGTTATTATTGTGAGACTGACATTCTTAATAAAGGTTTACTAAGCTAAGAAATTATCTAAAGAAAAGCAAAATGCAAGATTTTAAAATTTTATTATTTTTTAATAGGAGAGGAGGATAACACATTTTAGTCAACAGATAATATAGCATTAGATTTTAAAGGCTTGCAGGCACTTGGCTATTAGGATTCTGTACTAAATCCAGTTTTGTACCAAATGTAATTCTTCAGGAGTATTTTCAAGGCATAATCCAATACTTGCATTTAAACTTGCAGCAAAAAGAATTTAAGAAGTCAAATAACTCTACTAAATGAAGAAACTATAACTGAAACAGTTTAAAGATATGCAATATTTTTCCTCATTCATTTTGCCTATGGTAATTTAATTAATAAAAAAGCTGAATGTTGATTCAATGAATTCAGGCACTTCTCACTTATAATAATATATTCTCAGTAATCTAGGTAGCAGATACATAAGTTTATAATCTTTTTATTCCCTTTCCTTAATGTATAAGATTGGTGTAAAGCCAGTATGAAGTTGTAATGTATTTGAAGGTCATGGTAATGTATTGCAGATTCTTTCTGCTTACATAATCATAAATCAAAAAGTAAGTAAGTGCAGCGTTATGAATAAACTCAGATTTTCAACAGAGAAGCCTGGACTATGTTGCAGCAAATCAGATCTTGGAAAGCACACTTGCCCTAGGCTTTCCCACAATGTATAAATCCTATGTCTTATACAACGCAAAACTCAGCCTTCTGTGTTGAACATTATGTTCTTAAATTGTTTCACTTCTGAAGACATTAAATTACAAGTAATAAAGAGATCAAAACTGATTTTTTTTTCCTAAAGCAATTCAAATGCAATTCTGCTTGTTAAGTACAGTTCAAATCTGCTTCACTACATAAAACTAAAGACTCAAGTATTCCTCAGGGTCTTAGTCTCAAAGCACTTTATACTCAACAAATAAAGGATTTGCTCAAATTTTCATCATAAATCAGGATTCCCATGCAATTTCCTTCTTCTCACTGTTATAAAACTATTGTCAGATCCCTAGAACATACCTACAGAGTTACACCATTGAAATGAAAGCAGAGTTAGCCAGGAACTTTTAAACATAATCATATTAGTTATATTTTCAGAATGTCATTTACATCTTCCAGAATCCTGGCATGCAAAATCATCAATCTAAAGGAGGGCAGGGAACGGGGGGAGGGAACAAAAGAAAAGCAAACAAAAAGACCCCAAACTCCAAACAATGCATTTTTCAGTACTTTCTTATCTATTACTTCAATTTCATTCGCCTCAGCAATGAGGCTAACTAAGCACATACTTTTTCTATCCTTTTTACTGCTCCTAATCATCTGTGGCCAAACATTGTCTTTACTTTTGCATTTCTGTCTTGCCAAAATACACATATTTGTAATTTCTTTCTAAATCTAATATTTTATTTGCTCATGAGGGAAGTGTCAACAGGGTCATAGGGGGAAACTGTCAAGGGACCTTTTATCCCAATTGTCATAGGAAAATACTGCAATGATCCCAGTCAATAGCCTTTACTAGCTTTTTTTTTATTTCCAAGACACGGGGTTTTTTTTAATAAACCACTATATGTGCAATAACCCTTTTTTTTTTTCTCCCTTTGAGATTTCATAATGACAGCTAGGTCAAGTTGAAACTGTAATCTAGCATACATGATTTCTAACAGGACTGGTATAAGGCCACAGGCTCTGTATTGACCTCGCAGTGCAGGGTCTCAGGACCTTGCTGTACCTGCCTGAGCCTGTATTTGTTTAAGCTTGCCTTAACAAGTGTCTAATGCCCAAATGACCAATGTCAGAAAACGGAATTTCCAAGAGCTGATAAAGTTTACAAGAGTAACTGGTTGGTCCAAGGACAGTGCATTGCTGACTGTGAGCTGGTATTGCTACAAAGCACTATGGAGAGTCACAGAGACATACCAGAGAACTAGTTCAGGTACCTCACATGATTTAAATTTGTCTTAGTTCTTTGACCAGCTTTATTGAAGTGATGCTCATTTACAGTTGCTGTACTTCTTTTCAGTCTCAAGTTATCTCCAGCTCCAACAGTCACATCCCTATGCTTACTTTGTTCCAGAATGCTTGCCTCTAAAAATGATCAGGAAGAGGACCTTTTATAGTGCAAGCTTTTATTTAAGGCTGGTATGATTAAGTTTTATTTAATGAGTGTTGCTTCCTTGAGACATATTTGGGACTGCACTCTCAAATTATCAGAAAAGTAAGTCACTAAAACCCTCAAAAAACAACCACCACTGCCCCCTCATAAATCCTTCCTCCTGAAACAAAATTTCAAAGATGAGTTAAAATGCAGGAACCTAATTACAGAACCCTATGTGGATCAGTAAAGCGGTTTCCAAGGGAATATAGTAGCACATGGCAAAACACCACAGCAGCAATAGTCCATGTTTAAGAAGTAATTCAACGGAATGAAAAATGAAGATAATTACCAAATTCTTGGGGCTGACTGATGTCAAGCAAAAAGGCAAAACATGTTCCCTGTTGTTTCCCCCACTACCAATTCTAACAAAAGACCTGCTGAACTTCAGCTACTTGAGCTCAAAAACTACTGTTATCTACTGGAAGTAGGCTAAGAAACATTGAAAACCATCCCTGTTTCCACCAGCTTGAAGGAATCAATCAAGTTGTTCTTGTGAATTCTATTTACCTGTAAGGAATTGCAATTGCACCACCTTCCTAACAGCACTGTTAAATTTCCAATATGAAGCCAAGTTCAATGCATGTTTAGTATGCAAATAGTTTTGATAAATGTTAGCCTAGGCTTTGATTTAAGATGTCAGGGAGGAGCAAAGTCTGGCTGCTCCCCATGGGGAGGGAGCCAGGAGCCAAGGGTGAATGCAAGGGAGGCAGACTAATGCCCTACCCTGACAAGGACTCAGAGCACTGAGACAGCAAGTCAAGGTCAGGATCAGGCCCAGAGGCAGCCTCGATGCAGTGATAGCCTGATAGTATACTGGGGCAAGGTAGGTTCAAGACCAAGCCAGAAAGCTGTGTCCGTGGGTCCAGGCTGGGTCAGGACTGAATTGAGAAGCTGCACCACAGTCCAGGCAGGGGTAGCAGGGGCAGTTTCTGCTAAGAAGCAGTTCTGCAGGAAGGGCGGCCCAAGCTTCTGGCCTCCCATCAGCAACGGATGTAAGGTTTCACTAAATGCCTTCACTCAGTCCATTGAGCTCCTTAACTCAGCCCACTGAACACCTTCTGTCAGTCCACTGCACTTGTAGGAAGGGTGCTATGGTCAAGATCCTTACAGAATGGAAAAGAAGTAAATGCCATTAAGTCACCCATTTCCAGTAAAAGCTGTAGATCTTTAGTTTTCTCCTAAGTTAGGAGAAATCTCAACTGAATGTTATTTTAACTAGTTACAGTTCAAGAGTATTGTAAGAACTGAGTTTATTTGTGGGATTGTGACCATTGAACTTGAAGAATATGTACAAAAACTAAGCAATGCAATTTGTGCCATTGCCTTATTAATACTTATTCTTGCTATTTTAAACCAATAGCTCCCTCCATCATCTTGAGAAATACTGTATAGTTTTTCCACGTTTATTCATTCAGCCATATCCTAATTCTTCAAAAACCATTGCCATGCTCATTTTCCTGGTTTAAAAAGTGTTGTCCATCATTTTCATGTACAAAAGTTAATTTAAGATACAAAGCTAAAAAGAACTACACACAAATACATAGATATGTTCATAGAAACAGTACATTTGAAATCTAGACTTGTTTGTTTATTATTTGCCATATCCTTTAAATACTTTCTCCTCTACCCACTATTAACTTAACTTATGATTGCAGGAATGCTTTGCTCTTTTTTTCCATCTATTGCTCTACTTGAAAATTCTGTTTATGCCAAAAGTCAAAATTGAGAGAGCATTGTGAAATATTGTTTTAAGCTTATTTTAAGATTCTTGACAAGATCTTCAAAATACTAAGAACTTGCAGCTGATTTTGAACAGTAGATTTTATTTTTATTGTGCTGATTTTGTTGTAGGTTTGTATTTCATATTAAGATTCTGCATAAAGATTCCGTATTATGTACTTCTATGATAGGAGACAGGATGCCTTAAAATCCACAAAGAGGTTACTTAGCATCTTCCGAGATTTTTTCATCACAGAATGAATTTGAATATACTCTTGTAAAATTTTATGCTTTCCTAAACAAATGAGAGCTATAGCTGACATCTGTGCACGCACCCACCTATGCCCCTGTTCTACAAACTAGTTTATGTGCTCTAGCGTACTGCTAGATGAGTGCTCTGTGGAACAGTGTTATGATGTAAAGAAACACAACTCAAAGATCACCCTACTCTCTAGAAAGTGTGGCTATAGGTTATGCGCTGGAAAAGACTGAGCATAGACAGATATAAGACTGTAAGTCTAAAGCACTACAGACTTGAAATAAGTTAATAGCTGAGTAATTGTTTTGTCTCCAGAAAACTCTAAATGACCACAGGGTGCAAGTACAGAATCATATTCATTATGTGATTAGTATTTTTCCACCAGCAACATTTTTAGCTAAATTATTAAATGTCAGTCAAAGATAAAATGTCTGAGGAGTCTGAAGTGGCTGGTACATGGGTAAGACTGCAAGGAGAATTCATCACTGTTGGTGATATGCAAAGCTGATGCAAGAACAAGTAGGAGATTCAGTAGTAATGGATGTCAATACAATATTTGCTTCCAACAATAAAATCAATGGGGGGAATAAAAGTTAAACTCCGACAACACAAACTGATTTTGCAGTTTTCAGCCTCAAGAAGATCCATGTCTCTCTTAGGACACACAGTTGAAGTTTATTCTTAAACATTTTTGGAATGCTACCATTCTATAAGCTTGTGATCTATAAGAAAAACTCACTGCTGGGAAAAGAAGGTAATATTCTGGGTTAGGGAAAGGATATTTTTCTCCCAAATAGGTAAACAATTAATAAGAAAGGTCAAAAGAAGAAGATCGGAAGATTCAGAAAACTACTATTATATTTAGTAATTGTAGCAAAGTAATATGCCAGCCAGTCTCTATAGGGAAATGACTTTACCTTTGCCACTAATTCACATTGCTATGAATGAAAAGTATCTAACTGACAAATTTCACTCCAGGAAGAGGAAAGCTTTATTCCACCCAGTCATGCAATCATAGACCAGTTTAGGACTCTCATATTTCATTTCTATTTCCCACAGCCTTCTTGGATATCTGAGGAATCCCATTGACCTTTCCTAGCATAGTCAGCCATAACAAATAGCATTAGCTCAGTGGGCTCTCTTGATCTGTAAAGGACAAATTTTGATCCAAATTGCACTAGTGATTTGGGTATTGGGTTCAGTATAATAAAATATATAGGAACAAAGTAAGGAGTTTGCCTCTGGATATGAATTTCCCTTCATTTATAGATCTTTCCTGATACTTCATTTCATTCTTATCAGTGGTGTCCATAACATTGTGTACCAAAAAAAGTTCAGAGTCCGCTAGGTTTGCCATTTTGTTTTAATAAATTAGGTATCGACCTTAGGGGAAAAAAAAAAAAAAAATCCTATATATTGCAACCATGATTATTTATTACTTGTATTGGAATATCTCCTCTTCACTGAGAGCTACTGTAATCTATGGAAATTTATTGCTATTTATATTAAGAACATTTTCTTGGTTAGAATTATGATGTGCTTTACTGATTCAAATCAGTTTTGGCTGATTTTGAAATGAATCAGTTTCATATGTAAATATGTTTTTAATCTCTCGCTTCTCTTCTGAGGTCTGCAAGTGAACTGAATAGTCATTAAAATTCTCTATCTGATTAGGATTTCAATTTTTTAAAAAATAGAAGTCTTATTTCTCTGTTCTTAAATAGACAAAACGGTACACTATTTTTCTAAAGAATATGGAAGCAGTACAACATGCTACAGCAAAACCTAAACTGTCTTCTATAACCCAGATATTTTTTAATGAAAAAAAGATTGGATACACATGAATCTCTACAAAGTGCAGAGCCCTCAAGTGTAATGCCTCTGTAACAGTAACACTGTTAGAAGAAGAAAGGTGTCGGAATGGCCTGGGGCATGAATTCAAAGAAAGTAAAACCAGAAAAACGTAGGAGTGACTAACAAGGAGGTAAGGGAAAGGAAAAAAGGAGGAGGAACTGGTTCAAGAAGGTGGAATTAGAATTTAAATGAATCTTGGCTACCATACAATGTTGTGTATGTGATCTTAAAATAGTGAAGGCATAGCTTGCTTAGTATGCAGTGTAACAACTTTCTTTCACTGGGAAAAAAATGGGAGAGGGAAAACAAAGACCAACAAAGTTGAGACCTGGGACATCATTCATCTTGAGGTGTTGTACTTGGCTTTCAGTCTTGGAAGAGTCGCTGAAAATAAGTATGTGCCTAAAACCCCAAATTAGACCTGAATGGCCTGGAAAACAGTCTATTTACGTTGTGAGCAAAGGAGATTGAGTTGAAATAACAAAATGAAAGTACTCATTTATAAATTGAAAACATATCATATCTTCTCATGAAGAAGAGCTGCCTATGATTACATTCAATGTCATCACAGTACTCTGATGCCAAGCAGGACACTTTTTCCCATGTTGTGATGAAAATCTGAATTCCCACTAATAGTTTGCAAACAAAAAATCAGATTTTGGGTAAGGCTTAAATGAAACATTCCAATGTAAGCTCTTCAAAAGATTTATATTTAAACCATTTAGTAATTTTGAAAATGATACATATATAGCTTAAGTCTGAAATGTAGTCTTTGGAAGCCAACGAGTTAGAACCAGCCTTTCACTTACAGAATGATGAAATTGAACAGCTTGGTATTTCTCTTTTTACCAAAATATTCTTGTTATTCTAGTTGACTATATTGGAGACCACAACATTCTTTCTATGTAGCAGATATATCTGATGCAGAATAAATTTACGTACTGTAATTCCTCTTGAGAATTAGATAGTTGTTTCAATAAATCATGTTATTCAACTGTGCTGGGTGTTGGATAATTTATTGAACAAGACAGAAAACCAACATCTGAAACCGTCAAGGAAAATTCTCTTTGAAAAAAAATCTGTGAAATGACTTGTTGTCATGCCCCAAAATTAGATAAGCAAAGAAGATGCAGAGTACATGTTAAACAAAGGAATAAATATTAATCTGCATGCTTCTCTGTCAGAGAATCCTTGGAGAAGACTATGGTACATTTCAGTGTTTCCTACAACCATGCTCAGTTGCTCAGTCTGCCATCATCTGTGTGGGCTGCCTTCCAGATGAAAACATGTGGGAAAGCACAGTGTCTAAGCTTTGTGTTAGTCAAAGAGGTTAGCCAAATGTCTGAAACTGATAACTGGGAGCAGAGCCAACAAATTCTTGGCATTTGGTACGTGGCTAGGTTTTTGGGGAACTAAGCCAAAGAACTCTTCATAGGACTCCCAGGAAAAATCTACAGAATGTGTTCTAAATAATGCTCTCACTGTACTATTGAGATATGGTAAAAACCAGTGAATTCAGCAGTCCTTGTCTTGATGAAACTCCCATGGCCTTTTATGAACATTTTATCTAATGGAAAATGTGGATTAATCTCTCATTGTTGTTTTAAATGTATCATAGAGTGAGCATGTCTTCCTGTTAAGGCTTGTTGTAATGCCTTCTTTTTTAGAAAGAATTTTGAATTTCACAGTTATTGCAGTTAAATGTATGTAGTCAGAATCTGCTTTTTAAAATCACAAGGGCACTATTGTCTAAAACAAAAACTTTTTTAGCTTCTGTACAACACAGTTTCTGGCCTTTACTGAAGTATTACTGCTACACTCAACCCAGTCCCCTAATTGACTTGAAAAGGGGGAATGAAGATCTAAGTTATATGTTAGCACAAATAAATTTCTTTGTTTTCAGGGTTTTTGGTGGGTTTTTTTGTGGTTTTTGTTTTGTTTTGTTTTGTTTTGTTTTGTTTTGTTTTTTTGTACTATGCTATGAAGACAGTCCTATCAGCACCAAAAAGGTACTAGCTGTATTGTGATGAGAATTTTCACAGCAAACAAAAAAAAGTTAAGGACTTCAGTGTTTTAATGTTAAACAAACTTTTTACAAAAAAAGAGAAGATATTTGAGGGAAGCCCAAGATAATAAGCAACAGATGTTAAAATCTAAATTGTAAATGTTTATGGGAATACTAAAGCAAAAATATAAAAGTGTGAAAAGTATCATTCTATTTTCAAAAAATTAGACATTTTTCTCATCAGTAGAAGAAGATGTAGTGTGATATTCTGAACAGTCAAAACAAGGACTATTAATCAACTGATTTTGTGTGACAGAAAAATTAGTCTTTCCTATAAGATTTCTACCCTTCAGTCTACTTACCCAAAACCTTTTGCCTCCTTAGCTTTCTGTCATCCTTATATATGCCCTTTCAGAATAAACTTTCCTTTACAGAAAGTCCAGCTTCACCAGCATCCTCCTCAGGGATATCTTCTGGTACAGAGGAAACTGAATACAGTGTAGTTGCTCTATGTCATTCAATTTTATATCTCAATGAGAGGTCCAGCAATGATGTGACCAGAATAACATGTTATTGCTAAAGTGCTTAATGTCCGAGAAACTACTCTGTTGCTTCTGTTACTGACTCAGGAGCTGCAGGAGAACCCATCTGAACTTTTCATAAATGTATGCAGGAGAAGATGGTCCGGTTTCCTTTGTTCTCTTCAATAAATACTGATGGTCCAAGATAAGGAACTGCTAATGTGGACCAAAACTTGTGTATTCAAAGTGTAAAGCTCAGTCAGTATGCATAATTCTAAATTTACAGCATTCCCAGATCCTGAGATAAAAATTACTTTTTCATTCATAATTTTTCATATGTGGTAAACAATCTAATGCCAATACTATAAAACAAATAGAATACTCTTATAAGATAGCACAGAGTTCAGATGAATTTTTTTTTAATAATATATTTGTCGCTTAGTCAAAATTCCTGACATGACAATTCCTGGAGAAATTATTAAACCATAAGATTTCTGATCACAAATTAATTAAATTTTCCAGATGATTTTTACCTACTGATAATAACATGATAATATCTACCTACTTCGCCAAGAGTCTCAAAAGTAAAATATTAATTTCAACAACACTTCTTAATTTTTTTTTTAATTTTACTTTTATATGATTAGCTTTTTAATCCACAGAAGAGATTAGTTTTTTAGAGTCAAAAAACAAACATGGAAAACTAAATTTGACATTCTATTCTAAATTAAAATTGTCTATTAAAGATAAAGCACAGTGTGGGACAAAAAATAAGGAAAATATTTTTCAAGTATTCCAAATTCATGTGGAAATAAAAGTTTACTACGTTTATTTCATCCAGTGAATAATGACTTGAATTAATCATCCAATTCTATGTATATCATACTCTCAAGAGTAAATTTTACAATGACTGTGAAAAAGAAGGAGGAGTAAAGATACAGGGAACATTTCCTTAAAGCTTAGAAATATTGCAGGAAATAACCCTGTTTTTTTCTGTGTGTGTTTCAGAAGTTGAAAGGAAGAAAAAGAGTAACTTTTACTCTGATAGGAGAAACAGAGGTTATCAATGACTACAGGCTGTTCAGAAGGGACAAGTGAAGAAGGAGGGGCAGAGGTATTGCCCTCTACATCAAGAAATTGATAGAGTGTGAAAAGCTGTCTCTGAAGAATAACCACGAGCTGGCTGAAAGCCTATGGGAAAGAATTAGAGACCAAGGCAACAAAGGGAACCTTGTGGTTGGTGTCTACTACAGGCCGACTGATCAAGAGGAGCCCATTGACAAAGCCTTCTTACTCCAGTTACAGGAAGCATCACACTCAAAGGCTCTCGTCCTGCTGGGGGAATTCAACCACCCCACCATCTGAAGGAAAAGTAGCACGGCAAGCCGTAGGCAATCCCAGAGACTCCTGGAATACATTGAGGATAACTTCTTAAGCCAGGTATTAGACAGCCCTACCAGAGGGGATACGATACTGGACCTGATGGTCACCAACGCAATTGACCTCACTGATAACGTCAAGACTGGAGGGACCCTGGTCTGCAGTGATCATGCACTGGTGGAGTTTGCAGTCCTGAGGGACATGGGTCAGATGAAAAGTAAAGCCAGGACCCTGAATTTTAGGAAAGCAAACTTCCAGCTCTTCAAGGAGTTAGTCAACAGGACCCCCTGGAAAACTGCCCTGAGTGACAACGGACAAGAACAGAGCTGGAAGACTTCTAAGGATGCTTTCCATAGATCGTGAGAGTTTTCGATCTGCCGGAGCAAGAAATCAGGAAAGGAAGGCAAGAAACCAGCATGGCTGAGTCGAGACCTCCTGGTCAAACTGAAGGGCAAGAACGAAATGCACAGGCAGTGGAAGCAGGGACAGTTCTCATGAGAAGAGTACAGGGATACTGCCCGTTGTGTAGGGATGGGGTCAGAAAGGCCAAGGTGCAGCAGGAGCTGAGCATGGCACAGGACGCAAAGAATAAGAAGGCCTTCTACAAGTATGTCAAACAGAAAAGGAAGGTCAAAGAAAACATAGACCTGATGAGCAAGACTGGCAAACTGGTAACAATGGACAAGGAGAAGACTGAGGTACTCAACAATTTTTTTTTGCTGCGCTCTTCACTGGCAACCTCTCTCCCCACACCTCTTGAGTGCAGGGACAACAAAGCAGGGACTGGGGAAGCAAAGTCCCTCCCACTCTAAGAGAAGATCAGGTTCGAGACAACCTGAGGAACCTGAACATATATAAGTCTATGGGTGCAATGAGATGCATCCCAGAGGGAACTGACTGATGCAGTTGCCAAGCCACTCTCCACCATTTTTGAAAAGTCATGGCAGTCCAGTGAATTGCCTCATGAATAGAAGAAGGGAAACATTGCACCCATTTTTAAAAAGGGTACAAAGGAAGGCCCTGGGAACTACTGACCTGTCAGCCTCACCTCTGTGCCTGGAAAAATCATGGAACAGATTCTCCTAGAAGCTATACTGAGGCACATGGAGGACAAGGAGGTGATTTGAGAAAGCCAGGATGGCTTCACCAAGGTCAAGCCTTGCCTGACTGACCTAGTGGCCTTCTATGATGGATTGACTACATCAGTGGACAAGGGAAGAGCTGTGGATACCGTCTATCTGAACTTCTGCAAGGTTCCCCACAAAATCCTTCTCTCTAAACTGGAGAGATATGAATTTGGTGGGTGGGCTGTTCAGTGGCTGTATGGTCACATCCAGACAGTAGTAGTCAATGGCTCAATGTCCAGATGGAGATCAATGACACATGGTGTCCCTCAGGGGTCCATACTGGGACCAGTACTAATTAATATCTTCATCAGTGAAATAGACAATGGGATCAAGTGCACCCTCAGCAAGTTTGCAGATGAAACCAAGCTGAGTGTTGCAGTTGACATCCAGAGGGACCTGACAGTCTTGAGAAATGGGACCATGTGTACATCATAAGGTTCAACAAGGCCGACTTGTTGGGTCCTGCATCTGGGTTGGGGCAAACCCCAGTATCAACACAGGCTGGAGGATGAAGGGATTGAGAACAGCCCTGCTGAGGAGGACTTGGGGCGACTGGTGAATGAAAAGCTGGACATGAGCCAGCAATGTGCACTTGCAGCCCAGAAAGCCAAACGTATCCTGGGGTGTATCAAAAGAAGCACGGCCAGCAGGTTGAGGGAGGTGATTCTGCTCCTGTACCTTGCTCTGGTGAGACCCCACCTAGAGTGCTTCATCCAGCTCTGGAGCCCTCAGCACAGGGAAGACATTGACCTGTTGGAGCACTTCCATAGGAGGGCCAAAAAAGGTGATCAGAGGGATGGAGCACCTCTCCTGGGAGGACCGGCTGAGAGAGTTGGGATTATTTGGCCTGAAGAAGAGAAAGCTCCAGGGAGACCTTATTGCACCTTTCAGTACTTAAAGGGGGCTTTTAAGAAAGATAGGGATAAACTTTTTTAGTAGGGCCTGTAGCAATAGGACAAGGGGTTATGGTTTCCCAGAGTAGTGGTAGATGTCCCATCCCTGAAAACATTCAAGGTCAGGTTGGATGGGGCTCTGAGCAACCTAATCTAGTTGAAGGTGTCCCTGCTTATTGCAGGAGGGTTTGACTAGGTGACCTTTAAACATCCCTTCCAACCCAAACTGTGCTGTGATTCTATGATTCTTTTTTCTTTCTTGCTTTCTTTGTGTTTTTTGGGGTTTGGGTTTTTTTTTGGGTTTTTTTTTTTTTTTTTTTTTTTTTTTTTGATAATTATTAGTGCTGTAGAACTGGAGATCCAGCTCAACCATGCTACAAATGGCCAAGGATCAAGTATTTTTAAAATATTTTTGAGGATAAACTGATTAATTGTTGATCCTTCCCAACAGAAAAGGAAGGCATACAAGAAAATCACCATCTAAGATTTAACAGTAAGTGTTTATCCTGCTTGTCTAGTTCTAAATCATGCTGCTTGAGACTGATTTGATGTCCCAAATAATTCATATATTCCAGTTCAAACCCCTTTTTAGGCAACAGCTTCCAGAAAGCAAACTTACAGATAGACCTAGCAGTAGCAGTAGAAATCTCTTGACACATGAATCCAAGGTTATCTCTAGAAGAAGTTCTAATGGCAATTTGCTTCCTCTGCAAAGAACATAGAATCATAGAATCATAGAACCATAGGGTTGGAAGGGACCTCTGGAGATCATCTAGTCCAACCCTCCTGCCAGAGCAGGGTCACCTAGAGGAAGTTGCACAGGAACGCGTCCAGGTGGGTTTTGAATGTCTCCAGAGACAGAGACTCCACCACCTCTCTGGGCAACCTGTTCCAGTGCTCTGCCACTCTCCAAGTAAAGAAATTCCTTCTCATGTTTAGGTGGAACTTCCTATGCTCAAGTTTGTGCCCATTACCTCTTGTCCTGTCACTGGGCACCACTGAAAAGAGCCTGGCCCCATCCTTCTGACACCCACCCTTTAAGTATTTATAAGCATTGATAAGATCCCCCTCAGTCGTCTTTTTTCCAGACTAAAAAGACCCAAGTCCCTCAGCCTTTCTTCATAAGAGAGATGTTCCAGTCCCCTAATCATCTTTGTAGCTCTCTGCTGCACCCACTCCAGCAGTTCCCTGTCCCTCTTGAACCTGGGAGCCCAGAACTGGATACATACCAAAGCAGAAGCAATAGTAATAAGTTTCCCCAGTGACATCTTCAGCAACAGTCTTGACAACAACCCTCTCATTACAGTTTCCTTAGAATAACAACACCAAAAGAAAGGACAATGAGGAAGATCTCACTCATCACTGACATGAAGATATGTTGAGATTACAGGAAAACATCCTGAAAGGAAGAGAGTAAACCTGAAAGTTTCCAATTAACTACAGGAATGCAAGCAGACACTTTTATTTGTCAAGATTTTAGTGGCAAAGATAATAAAGGAATGTACCTGTAAGGATTTACTGGTTGTCAAACAAGAGTCATCACTACATTGAACATGCCCCTTGGCTTGCCTCCTGAAGCAATATAGCATGATGTGTGGTAGTACATTCAAGGTCACCTGTTTGTTGCAGTCTTCATCATCTGAAAATGTCAGGTTGAGGTGATTATTAGTGTATGTTAGTTGATGTATCTATTTTACATATGACTGGTGTGAGTGACCTATAAAAAATGGATTTATTTCAAATGCCAATCATTGCCAAAATCTTCATGTATAAAAGCAGTTCATGTGCAGTGGAGCTACCAAGTTCAAGTACATTCAGAATATGCAGGAAAGAATTACAAGCTTTGTAACTTGCTGTCTTAGATTAGTCCTGACATAGACCTAAACAGCTCTAACTTCCCGTATGAAACACTACATTTCTTTATTCATACCATTGCTATAAACAATACAGTAAGTCTTTAACTTTTAGTTCCATTTCCATTTTCATGTATGGATTATTTAACTCTATTCAAGTACATGAAATAAATCTTATCTTCCCTGCAGAATCTTTCTTTAATACACTGATTGCTAAGTGGAAGATAACTGCTCCACTGAAATTCATTTTTCACTTTTTCACAGTAAATGTTATTTACTGTAATACGTAATGAAATCCAACAATGCAGCTCTGGGGTACCATTAAGCTGACAGACATACCGTAACAGCATTTTCATGATAGAAGTGTCAACTTCTAAAGTCAACACTTTATTCCTTACAAGAGACATCAACAGCAGAAAACAATAATCACCTGCTTTTACCAGCCCTTCTTGGAATTTTGAAAATATCTCTGCTTATAATATTTTTGCTGTTCTAAATAACATTTGTTATATTTTTACAAATAAAGCTTGACTGCTTATTTTGGTAGCTACAGACAACTCCTATAGCGTGCTCTAGGGAAAACGGACAATAAATTTAACTTTTCATGTTTAAAACAACTTGAAAATATAGACTGCAGAATGAATCAGGATCAGGAAACAATTAATAAAGTTATTTGACATTGACCTTCCTGAAAAATCCTTTTAATGCAAATACGTTTGATCCTTTTTTCCCACTAACAGTGTCAGAGAGTAAATGTTAGGTGAGTACTGCTGTTATACATTCCTACTCTATAATCTTTATTGAATCACTAAATTCAAAAATCACTGACCCTGCAAAGATGCAGGTCAACCAGCTTTCCTGAGAGCAGTTGATAAAAAAAAAAAATCAATTATGTTAGAGATAAGAGTCTACATTTTTCAAACTACATTAATAGGTGCACAAAGAACACATTTCTAAGGGTTAGTAAACATAATTTCTGAGCCTGCCAATCTTAAATATAGAACTGTTTGTGCCCATATCCTAAAAAGTTACATTTGTTTTCTAGGAACTTTGATCTTCATTTGAACAGTGAACAATTATAATCTAGAAACAACCACACAGAAAAGTAGTCTGAAAAAGTAGATATTTGCTTTTCCAAAATTGCCCCATCGCACCTTGGTGCTTATGTATTTTTTTTTTTTTTTGTAAGAGGACACTTTCAGCTATTAGCAAATATACATGTGCTTTGACTGTGCTCCTAGCCACTCAAGCAGAAAAAAAGAGCTTAAGTGGTACATACGGAGATTAACTTTGTGAGAAGCTTTTGTATTTCTATGGAACTTATTATCTACAATTACTTCAGAAATCATAATTTTTAGTGTTTACTTCATACAGAAAGGAAATGAAGCCAACTCTAGGGTGAAAGATAGTGATTGCTTTACTATTAGGAAAGCAGCACTACATAGTATTAGAGACAGGAAATAAATTTAAAAAATCTCAATATAATTGAAAATACTGTGGGAATTCACAGAGGAAAAAAAGTAAATGGTTTCTTTAGATTTAAACAGAACTCTTTATTAATTAACTCCTACTTATTTTTTTTCCCTGTAAAGTAACCTGAGACCTTTTTTTTTTTTTCTTTTTTGTTTGGTTTTGTGTCAGGTTGGGTTGCATTGGGATATTTGGGATAAAAGAGTGTTCCCCAGGAAAAAAAAAAATGTTCCAGAATTCAATTAATTTCTCTCATAAAATTAAAAATAACTGTTATATTTTGTACTATGGGATTCTCTATCCAAGATCCAGATTTTAACATGCATAGTCTGGAGAAGGCCAGTCTACACAAGGTGACATATTTGGAGTAAATTATACTGCTTTCACATACGGTGGCATAAGACAGACAGAAACCACATATTTCACTTATCTAAATACGTCTTTGCTTCACACATCCAGGATTTTGTGTTGCAGTGAAATAAAGTTGTTATCGTGATATTTAGTCCTTCATATTATTTGATTCTGACTTAATCTCTAAATTATGCTCTTTCCCCAATAATTTAACACAAACAAGACCAAATCGCTTGATTTTGTTTTGAGTTCAATGGTTAGTTTGAAATATTGAGTTCAATGGTTGCATTTCTATGCACTGTATCTTCTCCAACCAATATGTCAGAAAACTCCCATGGGAATTTTATTATATTAAGTAATCAGAAAAATATGTTGCCTCCTAAATGTGAAAAAGAGATAAAATGTGTATACTTTTAAGAATGAAAAATCAATGAATGTAGATTTTGTCACTGTATGAAAAATAGTGCTGATATTTCTATGAAGACAATCTAAAAAATGTAAAGGTTTTTTTCAGAATTAAATAATTTAAAATTATGAAAATACATGCTTTAAATAAGATGTAGTCCTTTTTTGCCATTTGCAGCTTAGAAATGAAAGCAATCTTCTTTTCACAAGAGATATGAATAGATATTTGAAATCCATACGAATGTTTTCTTACTGTTGCATTATCAATACTACTGTATTGGTAATAATTAGGCAGAATGCTGTAGCAAAGATTTTCATTAGATAATATTCTCCTCCTTTAAAAAGAAGTTTGCATAAATACCTTTACATTCAAAATGAGAGTTTGATGTTTTGATGCTCATCAGAGTTTCATACTTGTCTTCTGTGCTCTTGAAATTTAGCTTTTAAGTACCAGTATTTGAGTTTACAGAGGATGTAAAGTCACCTATCCAAAATCCTAGTATGGGTCAATGACTGTGAGGCACCTGAGACAGCACAAATTTCCAGGCCCTTTTTCTTGCTCAAATTTCAACCCATGCATCACTGTCAGAAGCAAAACACAAACACAGATATTGTAAATTATCCGTGTAACTTATGAACAAGCACCTTTTGGTACTGACAGCATCTGAGTTAAAAAAGAGCAGATAGCCTGAAGACCTTTACTAAAACCAAACCAAAACATACACACAAAAAAAAAAAAAAAATCAACAACAAAAAAATTGTACCAACTACCAAAATTTCACAGGTTGTACTCAGTGTGACATTCAGTGACAGAAATGAAGACTTTGTACTACTTATTTTTTCCCACGATTTTACTACTAAATATTTTGAATTGTATTTGATATGAAAGCAGATCATAATGTTGTCACCTGAAGCTTACAATCATGTTCTCTGTCTATCACAAAGAACCTTTATAATCCAATAGCTTCAATGCTAGCTTTAAAATATGTTTCTCTAAAAGTTATTATGGAGTAATCTTACAGATAAGTTTTAAAACAGGTCACTTGCAAAGCAGTTAAGAATGCAAAACATTAACTTATGTCTCCAAAGCATGAGTTGATTAAGATAGAAAGCAGAGGAGACACATTCTTCATTTATCAAATCTAGCCACTATGCTGTTGGAATCCTTCTGGCTACATTCCAATATCTCACATTTTGGTAAATTAGCTTCTGTATTTTCATTTTATACTATGTATTTCTTAACTAAAATGAGGAAATGAAAAATAGACAGCAAGAAATATCCAGACCTTTTGGGGGAATGTGAGTCTTACTACTAACATTAATAGAAAGGGATAACTTAAAGTTCTGATCAACTCAAGCATAGATATTCCACCTAAACAATCTAAAAAGAATCCTGATATTTTTGTGACAAGTATTCAACTGTCAAATGGAAATTTTCACTGTTACAATATCACAGGATTGCATCTCTAGTTATGGAAGTTTAAGTTATATGTTTTCTGTGGAGACGTTGATGCTGGTTCAATAGCATTTTTGAAAGGTTTTCTGAGCAAACTTGAGTATCCCACATATGCTTAAATACCAGAACATTTCAAATACCACTGTGTAGCTTACTGATATTGTCCTTGGGCTAGGCATGCTGTCTATTTAGAACAGTGACTTCACTGTATATGAACGACAGTGATATACTAAGAATATTTTGTAACTAATCTTTAAAGTTACCATAAATGCATTTTTTTCTTATGTAAGGCATTATTGTTTTTCTAGAAAAATAAAATTTAATGATATTGACAAAAATATTATTCACCTGAATAATCTTTCTTTATTCTGTTGCAATTTAACAACCTGCAGCCAATTACCTGTTCCTCAAAAACATATAACAGCCAGAGTAATAAAAGGAACCCATTGTTTTGATGCATCTGAAAAATGATGGAATGTATTTTGGAAGTAGCTATACCTAAAGCCTTGAAAAGTATCCTTGCAAGCTATAATTCAATAAATCTAATAATTCAATAAATCTAAGAGGCTGAAATGGTAGATATCTATTACAAATGAAATCATACACAACATTCATGATTTTTCATGTTATTAAATGAAAATAAACTATCAAAGATAATTAAATTATAAGATTTCAGATCCTTTAGTATTACTAATTCTGAGAGAGTTCAGTTACATAAGTACACCTCTGAACTTTTACACTACATTATTTACTAGACTAACATTTAAACAATGAGTTCACCCGGCATTTTTTAATCATTCCTATATAGAGTCTTCCTCAAAATTAGTAGAAAGTGTTTTAGCAAATGAATTTTAGGTTAACAAAGAAGAAAAATAAATCAGAGAAATCAAAAACAAAAAAAAGAAATAAAAATGAAATGCCATGATAAATATTTGATTCACCCTCCCAAAAGAATTCCATTCATCGTTAATAAAAGTAGGTCAAGGAAAACAAACTTGTAGATTCTGATATCATTCAACAAACTTACCAAGAAAGTAATTTGGTGGCCTTTTTCTTTGTTTTGTTCTTCCTTTTTTCCTTCTTTCTTTCTTTTTTTTTTTTTTTTTTAATTCAACAGCACAATTTTTTGACAACCCATGTAAATTGTGAGAAAAAAACCTCAGCTTTTCAGTGGGAAGGGTGTTCAGGCTTTTTTTTTTTTTTTTTTTTTTGTCTCAGAAGACTTAATATTAAATGTAACATTTCTAAAGAATATTTTGCTATTGCAGTGGCCAATATCTTGTATGTGAATAAGATGTTTCACCTCGGAAAATATTAAAATATTAATCCAGGGTATTGTTACAGGATTACTACACCCATTAAGTTATAGAGTAATTTTTTATGCACAGGGATCTATAAACAGATATGTTAATTTCCAAAACAGCTTCAAAAGGAGAGAACACTGAAAACTGGTCTCAGAATAGTAGGCATCTTTCTTGTTTGTGCACTGATGGGTGGCTTAAGAGAAGTGACTATTGGGCAAAAGGAAGGATTCCTTTCTTCACCTATTCTGCATAAATGTAGAACTACCCCATCGTCCCCACCAAGGAAACAAGGAAACTATTTTTTTTAACTTTCAACGGGTACATGTACAGTTCTTTAATGTACAAATTAACTTCTTTTTGGAAAGAAGTTTTTTTCTTAAAAAAGTGAAACTTCAGAAGTGTGCTGCTCTGTAATTGAAGATGGTACCTCATTTTTCTTTTAACATTCCAAAATCATATTTTAATTCTTTCTGGCCCATGTATTCAATGAACCGGGTAAATTTTTATTTTTATCTCTTAGTTTAGATTCTTAAAAAGAATTTGTGATTATCAGAAATTGGCCTCTTGCCTATTTGCTTTTTGTTCTTGCTTTACCACTACATTGTAAACGAAGAAAAACATATGTATATACAAGATAGGAAGATAAAATGTCTAGCAGGGTAGAAAAGATAGGAAAATAATAATATTTTTGGTGAATCTGTGCCTCTAGCTGTCAGGAAAAAAAAAATATGTTATGTGACCTAAGTGTAAAACAATTACATGCCAATGAAGGTGACAGGAATTACTCCTGAATTACTGAGTCATATTCTCCCTTATTTCAGACAGGATCGTGTCTCCTGTGTCTTTTTCATTTCTATTTCCCATTCTCACTCCTGATAAGAACTGACGATATTTCACTCCTCTCTTTCCTATTTTATACTCCGTGCCGTGGAGAAATTCTCTGACATACAGAAGTTCATGCTTAGTATTTTCTCCTATTCTGTTGCATTTAGATCTCTCCTTCCTCAGCATTCCTCTGCTTGAGAAAAAAATTTGTTTCCTTCCCTTCCTTCCAGCCCTTTAAGTATGAATTTGATAACTGGGAGTCTAGTAGACAGTTCACTTATACTAAAAGAATAAGAGAAAGACCTCTACATGGGAATTCTGAAAATATTTGTATGCTGCTGAAGGCACAATATTTATTCTGACATACATTGTTATGTTTCTATATGTGGAATGACAGATGTCATTTTCAATCAACGTATTCAAAGAGAAATTAAAATTGATATTGGAAAGCACAGAAACCTTAAACCAGACTTTTTGTAATAGTGTAGTTCCTTACCCATAGCACTGTCATTTCTGCAACTGCTGGTCATTCAGAAGTTGCCTCTTGTCAGGCTAAAGTTCAGATCTTGCTGAAAAGTAGGTCAGCATTTCTTTTCCACTTTTTCCCTAAGATGAGGTTCCAGCGATTGCATGGGAGTGCTTTAGTTATATATATATTTTAAAATCTTGTCTTTAATATTTAAAATATTTGTTCTTAAATTGGCTGCAAATGTTAGATGAGTTCATTCTCTCAAGAGCAATCTGAACATTTAGCAATGTTATCTTAGGCAACCTAATTTTTTTAATAAATCAGACACTTGTTTGAAAATAACCAAGCTAAGCAACTTTACCTGTGATTTTATTGTGTAATATTTTTACATTTTTGTGAGGAAACAAAAACATGAGTTTGAGTATGATGTGGGGAGAAAAGTGATCTTCTACCCATGTTTCAGAAGCATTCCTCCAGGCCTTAGTCATTATGAAAATTATGTACATACCCAGGAAGACAGCTGTTTACAATAAGGATCATTAACTGTGTTTATTGTTTTGCAGTTTTTGAAAGCTTCGAAGAGAACTAATGATGGTAATACCCTGAAAGATTCATAAAGTCAATTTCAATACTAAGCAAGAGATAAAATATTCATTTATATACCTGAATTCCGGTATGTTTGAAAAATCATACCAGAAAACTAGCGGGAATAAACTAGCAAGAAATTTTGTCATTGGATGTTTCTGAATGTTTAATTTTTGAAGAGTCTTCTCTTTCAAATCTGACCAGTGATAGAAAGCTAAGTTGAATGTCACAAAAGTTTTTCTAGCACACAAAAAATAATAATAATTAAGAAAAAAACTATGACAATTTTAAAATTAAAGTCAAAGGCACTTTCATATATTATATGAGCATGCTCACACAAAGATTATTAAAGGCATTACTGTATTATCATATTGAAGGCAGATTTTATACCTAAACTTTTGTAATTAACAGAGTTCAGATTTAAATTTTGGGTTCAGAATGTCCTCCATCAATTGCAGGTGTTTATTTAAAGCAATTTACCTGACACTTGAAAAAAAATAGTCAATACAATGTTTCTTTTTATCTTTTTCCTTTTTTTTCCTTTTTTTTCTTTTCTGTTTTTTCCTTTTTCCTTCTTTTTTTTTTCTCTCCCTTCCCTCCCCCTCCCCCCCCTTTTTTTTTCTTTACTATCTTCCAGTGCTCCAGAAAGAAAAAAAAAAAAAATACGTGCTTGGTAGTCACTTATGAAATTCAAGGTTCATGTTTGGTTTTGGTCCAAAATAATTGAGTACTTTTTTGGTGAGATACCTTCTGTCACATACTATTTCATCCCATTGAATTTACCTAAATACATTCCCTGTCATGATGTGTGCCAATGAGATTAATTTTAAAGCATTTCCCACACAAAAAATTCACACCACTTTAGTGTTTAGACTATGATTTTTGAGCCTAGTAACAGAGCTTGGTGGTGCAAGCAGAAATTGTTTATCAACATATTTTTCAGAAATACATTTTACAGTTGCTTTTGCAATGACATTACACCTTTTTAGATTGTATTACATTTGAACTAGTAATTTATTCTCACAAAATCCATTTTTCTCTGGGTAAAAGATCATCTTGACTCATAAGAAACTGTTTTACACAATCAGTTTATCTCTTAACCAGTAGCTTCTGTTAACAGTGGTTTGTCCTATTAGGTTTCTATAAAGAGCATTTTGTAGCAAGCACAAAACTTAGTTACAAGCACATAACAAGGACCAGATTTCTTTGTGGCCCATTGGTACGGCTTTTTATATGACTTTTTGGGCGCTTTAATTGGAATTGTAGAGAACTAGCAACACTAAAACTCAGGCCGCTTTAAAAGCTTAATGCAGTTTAAAAACTTTTGCAGTTTGTTTTTTTGGGAAGGGTTTTTGGTGGTTTTGGGTTTGTTTTTTCTTTTTACAAACACTGGCTTATGTCAACAGTAATGGTTACAGAAAACAGTATAATGGTAAATTAAGTCAGTGTACTTGTCATGGGAGAATTCATACAAAATTTACCTATCACAGATTCACTAGATCTGTGAACTTGTTTTCAGAAAGAACATCTTTCAGAGATTATTGAAAGCTTGCAAACTTACTATTCTTACTATCATTATATGCATAAAAAAAAGAAAATGGCACTATCGTATTTCATATTTAGTTACTGTTTGCCTGTCCTCTTATAGGAGGCAGCAAATATTTCAAAGAAGTTAATTTCAAGGAAACTGCAGGTCCTTTATTAAATCATTTGTGGATACATTAAAATAAAATATTCTTCATACTCTTTTCATCTTTCAACTCAGTTGTCCTATGGGACATAAAAGTCTTTCAAATACACTTGTTCTGCAAAACATTAACTCAATATTTAGGCTTACATTAGCACCTTTTAAAGAATACAAGTAATTAAGAAAATTAGTTTTTTAAAATATTTGCCTTTTAACCTCAAAAAAAAAAAAAAAAAAAACAGCATTCAAAACTTGGCTAACTTAAATTTATGTCATTCAAGATATTGAATGATTTATGAAGTAAAGCATATAGTTTTATTCTTGAACACAACTTAATAATCAATGCTACATCACTGACACAGAGTTACTTTGTAATGCTACACAACGGTTTTGACCTCTGCATTGTTCTGAAACTCTGTCATGGAAGCAGTCTTTCCAAAATCAGTGTCTTTTCCAAAGAAGTGGAAACTTACTTTTCATTTTAACTGAGCTCACTACAAATTGAAACAAAAGCATGTAAAAATAAACCTAAACAAATCCAAGTAATCTTAAAATGTAATTCACTGAAAATCTATTAAATTTGCTCTAACTTGAAGACTTACAAAGCTTACAAATATAATTACAAACCTAAATAATATACAAAGATAGTTTGATAATTTGAGAATTTTTTTCTGATTCTTATTTTCCATAATTTGAAATTGATTTGTGTAAGATCCTGGTGTGATCTTTATAAGAATATCACTCAATAGAGGAGCAACTACAGTTTTTACCCTGCACAAAATGGAACCTATGTATATTCAGGTTCAGCTATCTTGCTTTCCTTCAGGGAAGTAAAACAAGAGAATGAGATGTCCAGAATAATGCTTCTGGGTTGATTATTTTTTATTTGGTTGGTTTGTTGTTTTTTTTATTTTTTTTTTGATTGGTTGGTTGGTTTGTTTGTTTGTTTGTTTGTTTGTTTGTTTTTAACATGGCTGCCTGCTTGCAACAGCTCCATGCATCTCATTTAGAATCCTCTTTGCTACACAGCATGGAGATCACTGAACTAATGGCACCCTACCTTTTTTAAAAGTAACATACTTGTATAGCGGTGCACCCAAATTAATAACTCATGTTGAGATAAGGGGGAAAAAAAAAAAAAAGCAAAGTTTATTAACATAGAGCTACATCAGAACCTGACCAAGAACTGACCAAGAATTTGTTCAATACACTGCATTGTACAGACAAAGCACCTTGGTCTATACTACTTTCTTAGTACAAACAGGCATTGAGATATTCTCTCCTCTCTGCTCCTGATTGTATTAATATAATGCTCTCTCAAGCCTAGTCAACATCGTGTTTCGCTATTGCTAGTGCACATTGTCCAAAATTCAAGCGTCTGACATCATGGTTATTACATCAGTATTCTACAGATCTGTACCATCAAAATGGAAAATTAAAGGCTTGAAAACATTTCATCTTCCCATACATTACTGTATTCTCTGTGAACAAAACTGATTTCTACTAATTATTCTTAATTATTGATGTACCACATTGTATGATGACACCTTTTAACACTAGTTAGGAAACAGAAGTTCCGTTTCCTGGAAAATAAATGGTTTTGACTTAAAATTTTTCTACATGAGTATTAAAAAGCAAAAAAAAAGAGGTAAGTAATTTTGTTCATGCACAAGGAAGAAAGAAGTATTCAACAAAACAAATAAAAAGCCCAGTCTCAGGGGAGTATCAGCCATTTCAAGAATAACAGTTTGCCTAGTTGTTAAAACAGTCATATAGGGCACCGGAGACGTATTTTGTTTACACAGAGGACGCCTAGCACTTGCCCTAACCACAGACCAATGAAGAAAAGAATCCATCCCAAACAGTCACTTATGCATTGTTAAAGCAGTTCTGTTTCATATTCAAACACATTAGGTCAGAGAGAAGTTGGCACTAGACCTTGGATTAGTAACAGTGGAGTTTTGAATCTGTATTCTTTGGGAGGGAGGACTGTGAAAACCCCAGCACTCTCAGACATCTCTCAGTGTGACAAAGCATTTTTATCAAAAATTTTGTTGCCACCCAACGCACCTTCCAGGGAAAGCTTTTATTCAACCAAATTGCTTATAATTAAAAAAAAAAAAAAGCAAACTACAGAAAGTTTTGCCACTAGATCTTTGAGTTTTATCTGGTACACAGCACCAAGACCCACAGCATCAAGATCCAGGGATTTACAATATAAAAGAAAAAAATGGCCCTCTATCTTTTGTTACAGGGTCAACAGAAGCATGCCAGTATTTCAGCTAGAGAACTTCTAGACACCATGACCTCAATCAATTTTAAACAATTAAAAGTTGGGAACATTAATATGAAGAAGTCCAGACTAAACTGCCTCTTCGTACTCAAGCTACACTAACTGTTGCTACACATTTTGAGCTGAAAACTCCTGGATTCATAGGACTGCAGATCCATCACTTCTTACCATCCCTACTGCTTTGATAATTTTTGCTTTCCCTTTCATGTCCTCTGTCCTGATCACCTGCAAAAAGGAGATGTATCATTACTAGTTTTCCTGCATATGTATGGAAATCACAGTAACAGTTGGACAGGCACATGTGCAACAAGAAGATACAGCAAAGAAGTAGGATGGTATTTACACACATAGAAGCAGCATAATCCATTTTTGAAAATGCAGATTAGCTGAGAGAAATTTAATCAATTCCTTCTGCTCATTCATGATAGTCAAAGACACAGTCTGCATCAGTGTGTAATTCAGAGGAACTGGATAATTTCATAGTGCAGTGAGGAAAACTGACTTGGCATAGTTGACTTACTGACACCAGCTATCCTCCTGCTGTCACTTTCAATTCTCTACAAACAGTTGTCTCTAACATCCTCTACTGCCAGAGACAAATCGCACTCTGTGAATGATGGGGGTCATTCAGGACCTTAGCATACATTTTCTTGTTTAGTAGCTGAAAACGTTAAGGTTAAGTTATCTGAAACCAATTGACCAAAATGACAACTTTGAATTTGGGTTTGTAAAATAAAGATTATTATAATACAGATAGCTATATTTCTCTGAAATAAAAACACATGCATACCTAAATGTTTTTTACAGCTTAAACATACTTGAATTATCTTCCCTGCACACAGTATTTATAACTAAGCAGTATCAGATACTTCTTATCAGAATAATTTTGTGGCAATTTCCTTATAATTTTTTCTTGTAAAACAAATAAAATTAAATAGCCTTCTTACTGGCAACTACGAGTTTCCAAAAAAATACATTAAATTGATTTTTATACATCAGGTAAGGCAGGCAAGAAAGTAAACCAACCAACTGGTAAAAAATAAGCTACTTTTTCGTAATGGTGTTTATTGATGAAAGTAATAATATCTGCTTAATAGCAAAATAAAGCCTTTTATTGATGATTACAACCTCATTCTCCATCTTAATTAATCAGTTTTACATTACAGTATATCTGTTCCAATCAATGGGCTTTTCCAGGATGAAAATACCAATAAAGGTGAGCAATGAAAAACAAAGTCTACCACAGTAGGAATTACAACGTGTGTGTGAGAGAGAGAAAGAGAAAGTTCAATAGATATAAAATAATCAGTTAAGTGTTACAATTGGTCATTTTTCTGGTCTAAACCTGATTCCATCAAGCAAAAATACAAAGTCTGTAAAAAACTATGAAAGTAAGTCACTTTAAAACAGCCCTATTGCACAGGTTATTCTGTTATACATTCCTGTAACTATCTGTAAGAGTTGAAAAAGAGCACACATGCAGAAACACACACACATACGGAAACAGCAGTGATAAAAAAGCAGCTGTAACTTTGGGTATATGGTGTGCTTGTTTCAGGTACAGTTTGAGTCACAACAGGGAGATGGTTCTTAGGCAAATAATAAAAGTTGCAGAAGTGAAGGGGACTCTCTGGGGAAAGAATATTAGAACAAGATGAATAGCTATTTTCAAGGTATAAATTAGGGTTTTCCCAGCACATACTCCTTACAAACTTAAAGTTTACTTGTTGATATCTCCATAAAGGAATAATATCTTCAGCTAGAAGAAGGAAGGGGATGTACCATTTCTTTAAATATCTTTGCATATTGTTGTGTTAATTTGTCCCAGAAACACTATTCTAATCTGCATATTGACTGAGATATTTTTTTGCCTAAAGAAAAGTTTAAGGGGACACAATGTCTGAAAAGATAGCATGGCTTTCTCTTTAGGAGCAATTGCAAAATATAACTGCAGCTTTAATGAGAAGGATCCCTTAAAACAACCAGTTTCTATTCTTTTGAGAACACACTCATGACGTTCTCAGAAAGCACTCCACTACTCCTAAAACGTAATTAACAATAACAAACTGAAAGCAACAACCATTGCCTGTGAAACTGAGTTTATTAGAGTGAAATGATCCACACAGTCTAGAAGCTGTGAATAATAGACCTTACTAATACCAGTAGAAACCTTACCTGGATTGATTTCAGTGAAATTAATTACTTGCTTTGATGCAACAAAGATACGACATGTGCTGTGTTAAAAGTGATAAAAGTCATGCTTACTATATGGACATATGGAGGGATTTCAGTCTCTTTGGTCCACACCATGTTTAATGTCTGGGAGTCCAGCCAAATGTAATTTTGAGGCAGCTGCCAGATCACTGGGAAAATATCAGAATCAAACTAGATAATTATCAGTCCCCATCTTCGGGCAAGTCAGGATTTATCAACAACTGCATTCTATTTAAAGGCCAAGAGCTTCTTGTCCTGAAGGCAGCAGCTCTTCACTGGATTGAAAACAGGAGCTATTCTAGGCAATTTTGATTTGATTCCTTTCTTACAGTACAGTGTGTTGTACTGTGCTTAAGCTTTGTTATCTGTGCCATGTACATTAACTGGTAAGTTTATGTACATGCATGTTGGATTTAAGTGTTCTGTAAATAGAAGACATTTCTCATTTAGTTCTTTATATTCAAGTATGAGACTGTATTATACCTTGTTTTGTTTTTCCTGATAAGGATCAGAAGAAAAAAAGACACTAGGTGCTCAGCACTTTACACATATGAAAAACTCAGCAAGTGTTATTCCACTTTCTTTTAGCACTAATGTTATAATGATGTCTGGTTCTCTCTTTCACTTTTCCTGTACATTAGTGCCTCTTCTTTCATGACATTTTAGCACTTGTGTTCTTCCTATTAGATTAAAGTGATTTTTTTACCTTTTTTTTTTTTTTTTTAAATTTCTAAGGTGTCTCAATCTCTCTCTCTAAATTCTTGAGGAAATTCTGTTCTGATCTTGATCAACATTTCAACAGATATTATCTAACGTATTAAAGTATGAAAGACTTAAAAATTTTCTCATGATATTTTACATGGTACCTTTGTATGTGTCTCTCACTTGAGAAAAACCTTGTTCCCACCTAAGATCAGCCCAGAAAAAGAATATGATCTTACATATATGATCACACCAATCTCCAGAAGGAGATGTGCTCTAACACCAGGATGGAAGTAGAAGATTAGTAGCTTTCATGAACAGTATGGCTTTCTTTTTTATTGTCCACTGTGCTTTTCAAAGCAAAGAACCTGCTAGGCAGATAGCTCAATTTACTGCATCTTTTTAAACTTTTTTTTTTTTTTTTAAATATGCTTGCTGCATCAACAGCTTGCTGCTTGCTTCTGTGGAGGTCCATATGTTTGAGAAAAAGGGGAACACCTCAAATACTTCCAAATTTCTTTTTTGATTGTGGTGTCCTTGAAACTGATCAATTTTGAAACATCCGTTATAGTTTACTTTCAAGTGAAGCATCCAGCACGACTGATTCTGACCCATGCATGAGTACCAAAAGGAAACAACAAGTGATACTAGTGGGTCACTCCTTGCTGTGAGGGATGGAGGCACTCAAGTGACTTGTTGTCTGGGGAAGTTAGCTGCTCGATGGGGCCTCAGATCCAGGATGTTGTTGAGAGACACTCAAAGCTTGCCTGACCCTCTAACTATTAGCCCCTGCTGTTTTTCCATGCTGGAACCAATTATACTAGAAGGGGAAACCTGCAGGATAACAGATGTGAGTACAGAGCTCTGGGGGCAATAGTCAGGGCATTGGAACCCAGGTGGTGTTACAGTGAGTCCTGCGTGGGAGACGAAAGGGTGCAAAAGGAAGGCACATAGTAAGAAATATGATAAATATGCTTCCAAGTTAAAAAGCCCCAGTTCAAAATGTTGATATCTTAAAGTTCAGAAAAGTTTATTTTTATACAACACTGATTGGTCAAAACCAAAATACAGAATAATATTCTGTAGTGAAGTACAGTAGACTTTCTATGGTTAATGTGAATTCTCATGAAAAATAATAGTAAACAAGCAGAATGATATATTCCCTGAAAACAGTTGGTTAAAAACATTAGATAAAAATATCATCAGAAACCTAGATGATACTACATAGGTAGTATTATTATTAATACAGACTAGATTTTATTTCGTTTGGTTTGGTTTTTGCAGAGAACAAACTGATCAGTGGCAGTATTTCAAGTTGTTATCTTTGATTTTACATCCTGAAGGCAAGAAGTTAACTTCACTAAGAGGCATATAACTGCAAAAAAGTTTCTTGTTTTTGTTGAGTATTTTTAACTTGTTTCCAATTTTCTTGTTCTTAGGAGTGAAAGGAATATTATATGCCACTTATTTCATGTACTAAAACCATTGTGAACTTTGCTTTTCTCAGTTTGCCTATCTGGAACTATTTTACATGAGATAAGAGGTTTATTTTATAACTTCATATAAATGTGTATTATAATATACATTGTAATTTGCATCAAGTAGAAAATTGAAGTGTGAACAACACATGCAAAATCAGTTGAAGACAGCACATTTTCTTTATGCAACTTTACCACAAACCAGAACTCCCACAGCTTTAAAGAAAATTTCCTGTGTGTTACGAATTTTTTCCCTTCTCAAGTACAAATATATTAAACCTGGTGCAAATCCTGTTTTATAACAGCCTTTTTGCCACACAGATCCTTTGCTCCCTTGATCAGTGATCTAAAAATAGAGTAACATTGGGACTGGGATAGGATTTGTGTGGAATGATGGTGGGATTGTCTGAATGAAATAGATTTTTCCATACTACTGCTTGTTGAGTAGTCTGTGGCATGGAACTGGTACTGTGCAGAGTCTGACACAGTTGTATCACCATAGTGGACCTGGTAAAACATGCCTCAAGGAGCAACCGGAAAGAGATATAGAAGCTGCAGAAATGTAAAACAATCTCTGAAAATAAGAAAAGACAAAGAAGACCTTAACAGTATTTCACTGTATACTTTCAAAGAAGTGGTGACAAGAGATAGCCATTGAGAAGGTTTATTTCTGTGATTTAACACATGTGGTACTTTGATAGTCTTCAATTAAGTCAGGCAAGTTAGAGACACTAGCAAACTATTGCAGGACCTTGATGATTATTGTACTCGATGCACAAACACTGAATTCTTAAATAAAAAATAAATGAAAAAAAAAGTGAAATTACAAAGGTGGTTTGAGGCTAGCTGAGTTCATGATAAGATTGAAAACTGGGCAAAATTCTCAGGCAGAAAGAAAAGAAACTCTTGGCTATTGAGAGAGAAAGCAGAGTTTGCAAAGCAGAGGATGTCACCCACAGACTGAGGATAATGGAAAGACAAGTATGTTCTGACACTGCAGATGGTAGAGAAGTTGAGAAGGAAAAGAGCCCACAAAATACAGAGATTGTGGTAAACATAAAATTCCTCCACAAAACAACAAACTACAAACTATGGGGTAGGGGGGATGGGGAAGGGTGGCACAGGGAAATAATTGCCCTCAGGTTTTTCCCTGTCAAAGTAATGTACTACCAGTACAAACATTGTAACTCCAAGTAGTGAAGCCGATTGATTTCACTAGCTCAGCCATGAAACTCTTCAATACAACTGTCTAGGCACTTTTAAAGCAGGACCAAAGTGTCTTCCTGGTAGGAAGAAAATGGAGTCACAAACATGAGTAATGATCACTTACATATGTTAAAGACAGATATATGTAGAGAGAGCTACACCCACAGAAATGTTCTGAATGAACAAACTCAGCAAAACAAATGATAACCTTCACTATAGCAATTACATATATACTTAAGAGGAAGATATGTAATTAAAGCAATTGTTTTACACTTCCAGTGTGCTTCTGGCAGGAAAAATAAATCACTGATTTTGAAAGATACAATTTATTTCCATCATGACAGTCCCAGTCCAGCTACGTAAATCTAAAATTCCATATGTCCTTTTTGTGTTAATGAATTGTCTCATAGGAGTATAACTAAAATCTTTGTGGTTGTTCTATCATTACTTGTCTTGAACCAATTCTAAGACGTCACAATTCAGTTAAGATTCTTCAGTTTCCAAAGCATCTGAAAGACACTTCAGTTCATGAACATGCTCATTAACAAACTAAAAGGTATTCTAAGAAGTATTTCCCCTTTCTTTACATGCCTCTACAACTCTGTATTTTGTAGTAGAAAACATACATTTCAATAGTAATCCCTTTGCAATTTGTCTTTGGTGCACAGATAATTCTATCAGTGGTGAAGTCTCTAGGTTATTTTAGAATTTTTAAACACTCAGCTCCATTTATCAGGTACAACATCTGCCTGAACTAATCACATGCAACTATCAAAGTTGTTTCAGTTTTACACAACTCAAGGCACCATTTTGATCCCTTTTTCCTTTCCTAGCTATCTGTACTTCCTTTGAAGCTGATGACTGATCTGCAAATACACAGCTGGCATTTGTTCACTATTTCCCAATATATGCAGATTAGCTGGAACAATAGCTATAGTTCTCACTAGGCTTCTGGTCTACTGATGGATGTTGGGAGATCATGTACAAATTTGCCAAGTGCTCAAGTCTCACCAGCAAATCTTTCAGTCCAAGGAACCCAGCAGAGCAATAGCTGTAATCACTATCACTCTAAATATTTCTATTTTCTATACCTGTAAACTTTATTGAAATGGAAAGTTCTATTACCCTGACCAGCACGAAGGTGTGAAGTATAAGGATTGTAACTGGGCATTGGGGTTTTTTTTGCTTTCAAGTTATTTATGTTCTAATTTAAAGCTGAAATGACATTGAATTTATGAACATCAACACATGTAACAGTAATGCTATTAATGCATCACATAGCACTTTAGTTTATTTCATTTGCAAATTAATGTCTTTAAGCTTCTTTTACTGGAAAATTTCACAGTATATGATAAATATTATTAACTATTTGTTACACTGCTTCTTGTAGTAAATAATACATTCAAATATTTTTCACATTAATAACTGGAAAAAATAACTTCTCAAAACTGTCTTGGCAGGTGTCACTATCCATTCCCACTGAAATCAAAAGGTTTCTTATCAGTCTGTGCGGAATCAGTCTCAGAAAAACAAGGTTATCTATTTTATGCAACTTCCATTGATCTAAGTAAAAGCATTCTTAAAAAGGATGTACTTACATTTACAACCTTGTATATATCAAATAAACTCAAATGTTTTATCCCTGCCTACACTTTACTTAAAATTTGAATATTAAGTTTTATTAAAAACACTTGCCTATTGCAATTCATATAATACCAGACAAAATACATAAGTGTGTCCGTGGCAATCAAATAGTCTGAATATGAAAGTGCAGATTCTCAACTTTGTACAACATTAAAACTTATGTTTGAATTGCGTGTCTCTCACCTAAATTCAAGTTAGGAATCCACAGATGGGCATTTGTATTTTCAAAAGAAGCTTTAGAATCACAGAATCATAGAATCATTAGGTTCAAAAAGATCTTTAAGATCATTGAGTCCAACCATCAACCTAACACTGCCAAGTTCACCAATAGACCATGTACCTAAGCACCACGTCAATCCATCTGAATACCTCCAGAGATGGTGAATCAATAACTTCCCTGCTCTACCTGTTCCAATGCTTGACAACCCTTTCAGTGAAGACATTTTTCTTAATGTCTAATCTAAACCTTCCCTTGCACAACTTGAGGCCATTTCCTCTTGTTCTATCACTTGCTACTTGGTAAAAAACATTGATACCCACCTCAGTACAACCTCCTTTCAGGTAGTCGTAGAGAGTGATAAGGTCTCACCTCAGCCTGCTTTTCTCCAGGCTAAAAAAATGCAGTTCCCTCAGCCGCTACTCATAAGACTTGCTCTCTAGGCCTTTCACAGAATCACAGAATCTTCAGAGTTGGAAGGGACCTCTAGAGATCATCTAGTCCAACTCTCCTGCTAAAGCAGGATTGCCTAGAGCACATTACTCAGGACTGCATCCAGGCGGGTCTTGAAGGTCTCCAGAGAAGGAGACTCCACAACTTCCCTGGGCAGCCTGTTCCAGTGCTCTGTCACCCTCACCATAAAGCAGTTTTTCTGTGTATTTGAACGGAACTTCCTATGTCCAACTTGTGCCCATTGCCCTTCGTCCTGTCATTGGGAACCGTTGAGAAGAGTCTGGCTCCATCCTCCTTCAACCCACCCTTTAGATACTTATATGCCATAATAAGGTCTCCCCTCAGCCTTCTCTTCTCCAGGCTAAGGAGTCCCAGCTCTTGCAGCCTTTCCTCATAAGGGAGATGCTCCAATCCCTCAGTCATCTTAGTTGCCCTTCGCTGGACTTGCTCCAGCAGTTCCCTGTCCCTCTTGAACTGGGGAGCCCAAAACTGGACACAGTATTCCATTTGTGGCCTCACCAGCGCTGAGTAGAGGGGGAGAATGACCTCCCTCGACATACTGGCCACACTCTTTCCTATGCAGCCCAGGATTCCATTGGCCTTTTTGGCAACAAGGGCACATTGCTGGCTCATGGATAATTTACTGTCTACCAAGACCCCCAGATCCTTCTCCTCAGAACTACTTCCCAGCAGGTCCACCCCTAACCTATACTGGTGCCTGACATTCTTCCTCCCCAGGTGCAGAACCTTGCACTTGCTTTTGTTGAACCTCATTAGGTTCCTCCCTGCCCAGCTCTCCAGCCTGTCCAGATCACGCTGGATGGCAGCGTGGCCCTCTGGAGTGTCAGCCACCCCTCCCAGTTTGGTATCATCAGTGAACTTGCTGAGGATACACTCTGTCCCCTCATCCAGGTCATTAATGAATATATTGAACAAAATTGGACCGAGTATTGACCCCTGGGGGACACCACTGGTTACAGGCCTCCAACTAGACTCTGTGCCACTGATCACAACCCTCTGAGTTCTGTCACACAACCAGGTCTCAATCCACCTCACTGTCACCTCATCTAGCCCACACTTCCTCAGCTTCCTAATGAGGATGTTATGGGAGACAGTGTCAAAAGCCTTGCTAAAGTCAAGGTAGATGACATCTACGGCTCTCCCCTCATCGAGCCAACCAGTTACAACATCATAGAAGGCCATCAAATTTGTCAAGCATGATTTACCCTTGGTAAACCCGTGTTGACCACTTCCAATAACTTCCTGTTCCTCAGCGTGTTTGGAGATGACATCCAGAATGAGTCTCTCCATTACCTTCGCAGGGACAGAGGTTAGACTAACTGGTCTGTAGTTCCCTGGGTCCTCCTTCTTGCCTTTTTTGAAGATTGGAGTGATGTCAGCCTTCCTCCAGTCCTCAGGCACCTCTCCTGTTCCCCATGACCTTTCAAAGATGATGGAGAGTGGTCTAGCAATAACATCTGCCAGCTCTCTCAGCACTCGCTGGTGCATCCCATCAGGGCCCATGGACTTACGAATGTCCAGCTTGGCCAAGTGGTCTCTGACCCAGTTCTCCTCAACTGAGGGAAAACCTTCCTCTCTCCAGACCTTCCCCCTTGCCTCCAGTGTATAGGATTCGTGAGGGACAGCCTTAGCAGTGAAGACAGAATAAAAGACGTCATTCAGTAACTCTGCCTTCTCTGTGTCTTCCACCACCAGGGCACCCATCTCATTCATCAGTGGGCCTACATTTTCCCTAGCCTTCCTTTTTCTATTGATATACTGAAAGAATCTCTTCTTATTGTCTTTAACTGCAGTGGCCAAGCTGAGTTCTGATTGAACTTTGGCCCTTCTAATTTTCCCCCTACATAGCTTCGTTATATCTTGATAATCCTCATAAGTTACCAACCCCCTTTTCCAGAGAATGTAAGCTTTCCTCTTTTTCCTGAGGTCCAGCCAAAGCTCTCTATTTAGCCAGGCTGGTCTTCTTCCCTGTCGGCTCGTTTTTCGAGCCATGGGGATGGCCTTCTCCTGTGCTTCTAAGATTGCCTTCTTGAAGCAAGACCAGCCTTCCTGGGCGCCTTTGCCCTTCAAAACTGCCTTCCAAGGGACACTCTCAACCATGCTCCTAAATAGGCTAAAGTCTGCCCTTCGGAAGTCCAAGGTGGTAGTTCTGCTGGCTCCCTGCCTTGCTTCACCAAGAATTGAAAATTCTACCATTTCATGATCACTGTGCCCAAGACGACCTCCAACCTTTACATCCCCCACAAGACCTTCTCTGTTAAAAAACAGTAGGTCCAGTAGGGCACTTCCCCTAGTTGTTTTCTTCACCAGCTGTGTTAGGAAGTTGTCTTCCACACACTCCAGGAACCTCCGGGACTGTTCCCTCTCTGCTGCGTAGTATTTCCAGCAGACATCTGGGAAGTTGAAGTCCCCCACGAGAACAAGGGCGAATGATCGTGAGACCTCTGCCAGCTGCTTATAGAATATTTCATCAGTTTCTACATCCTGATTAGGGGGTCTATAACAAACTCCCATCACGATGTCTGCCTTGTTGGCCTTCCCCTTGATTCTTATCCATACACACTCAACACTGTCATTCGCACTGTTAAGTTCTAAACATTCAAAATTGCCCCTAACATAGAGGGCCACCCCACCTTCCTTGCCTATCCCTTCTGAAAAGCTGGTAGCCATCGATCACAGCACTCCACTTGTGTGTGTCTTCCCACCACATTTCTGTTATGGCAACTATATCATAGTTTCCTTGCTGTACAATGGCCTCTATCTCCTCCTGTTTATTCCCCATGCTGCGTGCATTAGTGTAGGTGCACTTCAGCTGGGCTAATTGTCCTGCCACTTTCTTGGGGGGACAAGCCTTAATTCGCACCTGATCATGCTCAGACATTTCTGTAGTTACCAAATTATCACTACCCCTCATGTCTTTGTTGCCACACAAATCACCATCCCCTGCCGTCACTGAGACAGGCTGCAAGACCTTGCTAACACTTTTACCCAGAAGCACTGGTATGCTGCTCCCAGGCACCACTTTTGTAATCCTGGTTTCATCCCCATCCCCCTTCAAACGTAGTTTAAAGCCCTATGAATGAGCCCTGCTAATTCTTGTCCCAGGATCTTTCTTCCCCTTCGGGTTAGGCTTTCCCCGTCTGTTGCCATCATGCCTGGTTTCCTGTAGATCAGCCCATGATCAAAGAAGCCAAAGTACTGCTTTCACCAGCTTCATTGATCTTCTTTGGACACACTCCAGCACCTCATTGTCTTTCTTGTAATGAGGGGACCACAAGTGAACATGGTATGCCAGTGCAGCCTCACCAGTGCACAATCACTTCCCTAGTCCTATTTGCCTTGACCACCTGTGCACACGGCTGTATCATATTCAGATGGCTGTTGACCAACACCCCCCAGTCCTTTTCCAATGGGCAGCTTTCCAGCCACTCTTCCCCAAGCATGTATCACTGCATGGGGTTGTTGTGACCCAAGTGCAGGATCCGTCACTTGGCCTTGTTGAACCTCGTATCATTGGTCTTGGCCCATCCATCCAGCCTGTCCAGATCCCCTGCAACACTTTTCTACCCTCAAGCAGGTTGAGACTCCCACCCAACTTGTTGTCATCTGCAAACTTACTGAGGGTACACTTGATCCCCTTGTCCAGATCATTAATAAAGCTATAAAGGGCCCCAGTACTGAGCCCTTACCCACAGAAGAGTATGCCTGGCCAAGCCATGAACAGCCAGTTTCTCCAGGAGATTGCTGTGTGAAATGATGTCAAAGGCTTTACTAAAGTCCAGGTAAACAACATCTACAGCCTTTCCCTCATCCACTAAGCAGGTCACCTTGTCAGGAAAGAGATTAAGTTAGTCAAGCAGGACCTGCCTTTCATAAACCCATGCTGTCTGGGCCTGATCACGTTCTTGTCCTGTACGTGCTGTGTGACGGCATTCAAGATGATCTGCTCCATAACCTTCCGTGGCACCGAGGTCAGACTGAGAGGCCTGTAGCTGCCCAGATCCTCCTTCTGGCCTTTCTTGTACAAGGGGATCACATTTGCTAACTTCCAGTCAACTGGGACCACCTGGTTAGCAAGGACTGCTGACAAATGATGGAAAGTGGCTTTGTGAGCACTTCTTCCTTGGTGAGACAGCTTCCTCAGTACCTTTGGGTGGATCCCATCTGGTCCCATAGACTTGTGTATGTCTAAGCGGTATAGCAGGTTGCTAAACATTTCCCCTTGGATTATGGGGGCTTCATTCTACTCCTCAAACCAGTCTTCCAGGTCAGAAAACTGGGTATTGGTCTCACTATTAGATACTGAGGCAAAGAAGGCATTAAGTACCTCAGCCTTTTCCTCATCCTTTATGTTTTCCCCTACATCCAATCAAGGATGGAGATTCTCCTTTGCTCTTCTTTTGTTGTGAATGTTTTTATAGAAAAAAAATTTATTGCCTTTTATGGCAGTAGCCAGATTAAGTTCTAGTTGGTCTTTGGCCCTCCTAATTTTCTCCCTGCATAAACTCATGACCTCCTTGTAGTCCTCCTGAGTGGCGTCCCCCTTCTTCCGAAGATCATAAACTCTCTTTTTTCCCCTGAGTTCCAGCCAAACTTTTCTGTTCAGCCAGGCCAGTCTTCTTCACCGCCAGCTCGTCTTCTGGCACATGGGGACAACCTGCTCCTGTGCCTTTAAGATTTCCTTCTTGAAGAACGTCCAGCCTTCCAGGACTCCTTTGCGCTTTAGGACTGCCTACCAGGGGACTCTCAACCAGGTTCTTAAACAGGCCAAAGTCTGCCCTCTGGAAATCCATGGTAGCAGTTCTGCTGACACCCCTCCTTACTTCTCCAAGAATTGGAAAACTATTATTTTGTGGTCACTGTGCCCAAGACAGCCTCCAACTGTCACATCACCCACAAGTCATATAGAATCACAGAACTGCCTAGGTTGGAAGGGACCTTTCAGATCACCTAGTCCAACCATCAACCTAACTCTGACAAAAACCATCACTAAACCATATCTCTAAGCATTATGTCTACTACAACAGATCCAGTGGGGTGCCTTCCCCAGTTGGTTCCCTCACCAGCTGTGTCATGAAGGTATCTTCCATACACTCCAGGAAACTCCTAGGCAAATAGCCTCTCTGGTGTATTTTATTTCCAGCAGACATCTGGTAAGATGAAGTCCCCCACAAGAACAACGGCTAGAAATTGTGAGGCTTCTCCCAGCTGCTTAGAGAATATTTATCTTCCTCTTAATCCTGATTGGGTGATCTTTTCTTCCTCATGGAGGTGGCCATGATACCGGGGGGAGGCCTTTCTAACATCAGCAACACCTCTGGTGAGGATGGACTGTCACCCACATCATCGACTGACTGGCCTTCCACATCCAGAGCCTCATACCTATTGTACGGAGGAACTTGGGAAGGTGAGGTGGGCAAGGAGGGGGTTCACCTGCTGCCCCAAGCATAGGCTTGCCTCCATTTGCTCCTTTCCTTTAACTTACTGCCTCCAAACTTGTGGGGGGAGGATACAGTATCCCCATGATCTTGTGTTGTTTTCTGGTGGCTATTACTGTTTCTGTCTTGGGGAAAGAGTGGCAGAGCATGGTTCCACAAGTCTATCTCTTTCTCAGTCTCCCTGATGATGCTCCTTAACCTTTCTACTTCCTCTTCTAGCCCTGCCACCAGGCTAAGCAGATTGCCCACCTGGTCAAACCTCACACACCTTTTCCCACTTCTGCCATCCATTACCAGTGAAAGGCTCTGGCACTCTGCAGATGAAGACCTGGATGGCTGCCTGTTTTCTTGGAAGCTCTGCCCAGATTGCCACATCAGTTCTGGTGACTGCACAGCACGTAGCTTTCTGATGGGTTGATACCATAGCTGTGTTCCTTCTGAGAGGGTGACAACCACAAATTGAACTCACCTCTTGAGCTGGTAAGCTGTACGTCCTTCTGGTGTACACTTCCATGCAAACTGCTGCTCTGCATCCTGGCTGCCATGCCATGCCCTGTTTGCCTGCTCTGTTCCCAGCAGTCCTGGTCCCTTGCGGTTCCCAGGCTGCTTTTTATAGGTGTGGTGGTGGCCATGGTTCCTCTAGCAACACCCAGGCCACACCAGCATCTCCCAAAAGAGCTGCCAGCTCCTGGTGAGTCTCTCCACTGCCCTTGTGTTTCCGTGCCTGAGGAAAGCCCCCTGTGCACCGAGATCTGCTGCTCTGCTATGGAGCAGGCTGGCTCTGGAGCACCTTCCCTCAGCGACTGCCTTGACCACTAGTAAAGATTAACAAGAAGGAAAAAAATCCCTTTTCTTAATGCCAAATCAAAGTGTTTCTAGTTTCCTGCAAGAAAGAGCATCACAAGTAATCACTTTTCTAGGTAAACCTAACTTTTCTAAATAAGCCTGCAGCCACAATTTGAGAGAGAATAATGCTTACAGACTAGGAAAAAAGCAACCTGAACACTTGTACTTAAGAATCAGACAGTGCTGCAAGTTGGTGAAGATCTCATTTCTGTTTAAAAAGGAAATAAAATAAATTACAACTACTCAGGATAAAAATTAAAACTAAAATTCCAATTATATACAGGAATAATACATAGAACATATACAAATTCAAGCCTTGTGATCTCTCAGTGTTGTGTTATTTAAGTACATGATGGCTTTAATGTGCCACCAGCTTTTATTTCCTTTCAGTTACCTATTTATTAAACAAATGTTGCCTTTTAAAAAAGAAAATATGAATAAGCATTTTCTTACACTAAAAAGAAACTTTTATAAAGGAAGCTGTGGCCAAGGGTAAGCAAAATAATCAGTATCACGTAAGTCCATTAAAACAATATGAATGCCTGACTTCCTTGAAAAACACCACAGAATTACACTGTTCTTCACTTTAATAAATATCTATAATGGACTGTGAAGCTGTTTTGGCTAATGTGACCTAAAGTATTGTCCAGGATTAATTATAAGTCAGGTATTTCCATATTTTTGTAGAAGCAGGGGAGGTGAAATTTGTTTTGGTAGCACCTGTTTATTACATGGGACTCTTTCTTTTCTAACAGCTATTCATAGGAGTTGAATAAGACCTGATGTAATTTATTTGTTTAGATTTACTGTTTAGATTTAGAGCATATGAGTTCTCCATGAGGTTTTTTAGCAGACACATGTCCAATTTTTCCATGTGCAATGCAGTGCAGTAAAGAAAGACATTTGAATGGCAGATGAATGATCATTAAACACTTAAGGGTGCCTACCAGCCTAACCTTCATTGCTTAGTAGTTTTTTTTCCCTTATAATCCCTTTGTTAAAGGATGGGTATTGGTTTCTCCCTCTTTTTCACTAGTTTTCACCAACATTTGTTGTTGTGGTAGTTGTCCTCGTGAAAAGCCTTATTCTGTCTTACATAGCATTCTCTGATATAATACTTTGTTTAAAGAGCAACTGTGATCACATTAAATTCCCTAATTCTGCAGCTACTCAATTTATGCTCCTTTCTGACTTCCATGCACTGTTATAATTGTTAGAAGAACCAAATCAGGGACCATGAAAACCTCAGTTGTGTGGGACTCTTGGCAAATATTACTTTTAACAGGTCTCGATCATACAGTAACTAAAAGTTTAATGTACTAAAAGCTGTACTAAGAGCTGCATAAATTACTGCTTCATTCTATCTTAGTTTTAAGATCTCTTGGTTTGTTTTTTTTTTGTTTTTTTTTTTTTTTTAATCATCATTTGCATTTTTATTCATGACAAAGTTCTTTTGGAACTGTAGTTTTGGAAATATAATTCCTTTTGAACTACGGAAGTTCAAAAGCTGCTGCTGTTATTACAATAAATTTACTTATTACTGTGTATCAAGCCTTCTCTCTTATCATTCATAAACAATCCAAAACATAGTTCAAAAAGAAAAAAAAAGGAAAAACACTGGGTTTGTACTCATGGGGGATAAAAAAGCTTTCTGACTATAATTAGCATTCCTGGAAATAAGCACTTATAACGAAAATACTGCTAGAACCTATCTGTAGTTGTGCTGCAACCTGGACAATGTTAGCAGGAGCTTTATGCATGGCAGTCATACAGCTTTATGCTCTAGAATACCCACAAACTAGCAAGGCATTTTCCATAATTTACTTTTATGAGCTTCAGTTTCAAATGAATTTTACAGACTTAATGGTTTGGGAAATTATTATGGGAAACAGTAATTCAGAGTTGACCTTTTCCAAGCTACCTGTTATTTGATTGGTTTAGCTAGCAATGTCTTTAATTGAATTTGTCAGCAACAAAAATATGTGTGCTAACAGCTGCTGACTTACATTTTATAATTATTGTTATTACCTTAGATAAATATTTAAGCAGGCAAAGAAAGAATGGGAGTAGAACAAAGTCACCTACAATAGAACAAAGCGAAAGTCTCAATTGAGAAGTTGTAATATTGTTTCTTTAGAAATACACTTCTAAATTAGCAGAAGTTGCAACATATTTTTGTCATTTAGTGAAAAAAAATCACAAATTATACATCAGATGATGTGGGTAAACAATGACCATTTTATGTTATTTCTTTAGCCAGAGCTTCATAGTATCATCAGAGAAATTACTTGAAAATTCAGGCTCAAATTCTGCAAAGCCTGACCGCTGCTTACCAGCCAAAAAAAGGTCCAGACAAATATGGGCTTGTTCTTTGCACAGTGTACTGTAGGGCTAATGTCTAGAATTGTATTTTTTTTTTTAAAGAGACTTTGAAACTCTCTAATTAAAATATGATTAATCAAACAGAATGCTGAATTTACATAGAAAAACCATATATCAAAAAACGAAGTTCACTTCCAAATAATTCAGTTCTCAGCTCTTAATATTATAAAAAAAGAGCAATTCTTGGGGTTTTTTGTTTGCTTCTTTGTATGTTTGCTTTAAAGTACCCTAATGCCATTAAATCATATGGCAAAGAAAGGAATCATGAAATGTGTCACTGTCTTCTAGTCTTAAACAAAGAATTTCTGGACAATAAACAGCAGCTTCATTCAAACACACTATTTCTTTCACCCTATCTGACAAACTTTTTTGTAGTTCTTTTTTAAATAGTGTTCTGCCTAATTTCTTGCCATAGAACTAAAGGAAATAGTTCATACGTTCTATGCCATTTAAAAAAAAATCTCTTTGAGGAAAGCATATAACTTTTTATTAATGTAGGGGAGTGAATGCGTGTGAAATTATCTCTAATTCCAACTCACAAACCAGAATAAATTTCGGATTAGGCCTTCTGATTTTCTAGATGTGATTCTTCTTCTTATTGTCAATGCTGGAGCTCTTAACTTTGGAAATTAATGAATGGTTTAAATCTGGTTATTGAGACATAAAAGCACTGTAAACTATTGGGAACATCTAATGCTGACTGTGTTTGGATAATGTGGTATTTATCAGAGACATAAAAAAAATCTAAGTGCCTATCAGCCTTCTTTTCAAGGAAGCAGTTTAATGGTTGTACTAGTCTATATGAATTAATTATATGAAGTGAGAAACAATGAATAACAAAGATTCTAGAACAAAAATGTACATCCAAAGTCATTGATCTTCTCTAATGTTTCTGAAATTACAAATCTTGTATTTAGCTTAATGCTTGCAATAAAGTAGATTAACAGATTTCAACCTGTGGAAAAAAAAATAAATAAAAAAGCTTTTGTATTCTAGTTTTAGGACTTTCATCAGCCTTGCTAACATCTCTTACATTTAGTTTCTCCTAATTTAAGTAGAAAACATTCTCTTTCAGAACATAGGATTATATGCTATTGCCTATAAAATAAATGTTTATGTATGATAAGAGATACTGCTCTAAGTATCCAAGACATCTGCGCTTTTTGTTTTGCCTTTTTTTTTCCCCCAGCTAATGGACAAATACGTAAAGTAACAGCATATCTGAGATGACCTTGTGCTACTCATGTACATAAGCAATTTGTCAAAGGATTTTTTAAGGCATGAAGTAACACAAAGAACAAATATGGAAAAGCAGAAGAAATATGATCCTGTGATTAGAAAATACAATTAATAATCTAAGTAAAAAGTTGAGACCATTGTATTCTTTGCTGCAATTCTTATGCAAGCGTTTTAGATTAATGTGAAATTTTAAAAGTTTTTAAGAAATTCAAAATTAGAAGGAACGTTTATCTAATATATTCCCATGATGCATTTTGCATTACAGGGTCAATGATAAAAAGCAGTATCTACTGTACAGGTGTTGTCAAAAATCTCTACCAATAATGGATGTATGACGAAAATTAGGAAGCTACAGATTTTAAAAAAACTGTGTGGGAATCCAAGTGTCATGATGGTATAACATCAACCTATTAGGGGCTTGTTTT
This sequence comes from Alca torda, assembly GCA_008658365.1. Taxonomy (NCBI): domain Eukaryota; kingdom Metazoa; phylum Chordata; class Aves; order Charadriiformes; family Alcidae; genus Alca; species Alca torda. The sequence continues at coordinate 33,247,401 of CM018101.1, forward strand.
ACACTATGGCTGTGGAACTCATGACACAAGCCATGTCGTACATCACAGTGACACACTTCAGTCAAATCCCTTCTTTCTATGTTATAGCATGTTCCTTATCAGAAACATATTTCCATTTGGTCCAAAGAGAGACAGTAAAGCTCAAAGTGTATGAAGATAAACACTTTTAATAAATTAGTTTTGAAAAGTACTTGATATTATTCTTCACCTGAAAACAGGTAAAACCAGACAAATCCACTATTCACCTCTTACGATTTCTAGTATAATGTCAATATGGTATTCTCAGGGGATTCAGATGTACTTTAGCAGCCCTGTAACAGTTACCTGCCTAGTTTTAAGCAGGGAAAAAGGTATCTTCATACTTACAAGCTGTCATCCATATTACTATAGGAGATCAGAAATCATGGATCAGTCAAACTAGAGAAACTAGAGAAACTTTCAACATCAAAGGATGTTGAAAGCACAAAGCAAGCAGACAAAGAAAAGTAAAGGACTTTTTGCCTTTTGGAAATTTGAATGTTAAGTCAATTGTTAAAATACTAAGTATGGCTTTTTCATATGGGACAAAAAGAAGGCAAACCTGAGGTGTCCTTTTAACCTATACTTGCTGTCAGCTACTGGGTTACTCAACAGTAGTGCTTATGTTTAGTGAAAGAATAAATAAAATATGTAGTCATCTTAAATGTGTTTTGAGTGGTTTACAAAACAGGAAAGTTGATTAGATTTATCAAAGACTCCCTAACATAAAGAGAGAAGAATACACAGTATTCTGCATTATAACATTTCAGAATTGTATATCCTACAGTATTCTAATACTTAAATCTATTTAAAAAAGTTTAACAACTGCAGTAACACTGAACAGAATTTTCATACTTTTCTATTATGGAGTGGCTGCCTCTGAAGTCCAAATATACATGTAGAATGCAATCAATTTAAATGATTATTTAACAACATTTGTTTTTGGAAAGGAAGCAAATTGTCTTCCAGGATTTGGCCAGGGAAAAAAATGTAAGAAGGAACATGAGTGAAAGTAACTGCACAACCTTGTTCACTGGCTAAGAGTAGGTACCTCAATAGCTGCAATGCTCTGAAGAATCAAATGAACAATACCAAGTATTTGAGAAGTAGTGAAAGTGCTTTTGAATTCAAAATGGAAAATCTTAATGAAAAAAATCACTTTGGATGCCTTGTCTTCAGAAGTCTGATACCTTATTTTGTTTCTTATATTAAGTACAATAGATCTTCAACCCCTGTCTATTCTGGAGAGACTATCACAATCCTAGATCTCATTGTAATTAATTAGTCTTAGTTTTATGTACAAAGGCTACTTTTACAAAGGTCAACTGTAGTATTCTGTAAAGAGGAAATACATTATCAGTTCTTAAAATGCTATATACATATAGATACGCACACAATAATTGTCTTTATTTAGAATGATGTTAATTTTACACCTAGTTATATGTAATAACTGCTACTTTCAGAGAATACAATAAATATTTTTGAGATAAAAATTATAATATAATATAAATATGAAAAGATTAAAACCAGCACATTCAAATTTACTAAGCAAAAGGATTTTGGCAAGATATTATTTAATTTTTAAATGTTTCTAAAATATGTCACCAGAGCAGTGACAAATGTTCCTTACCTGCCTCCCAATACGTGAACCAGAAGACCAACCACCTCAAGTGTATGTATACCAATGCATGTAGCCTGGGGTACAAACAGGAGGAACCGGAGCTTTGCGCCCAGACAGAAAGTTATGATACCATAGAAATAACTGAAACATGGTGGGACAACTCACATAACCAGAGGATGATGGAGGGTTACAGGCTGTTTCATAAAGACAGACAGGGAAGAAAAGGAGGACGAGTTGTGCTCTGCGTTAGGGAGAACCTTGAATCTATAGAAGTCAACACAGCGACTGTGGAAGCCCTATCAAATGCCTCTGGGTCAAGATCAGAAGGCTCATTTCTGCCTCATTTCTGCCCCCCTAAGGGGCATCTTACAGTAGGCATCTGCTACCAACCTCCAAACCAAGACAATAAGGCCAACAAAACAATATTTGGGTCACTTAAGTAAGCTTCGGGTCAACGGAACCTGGTTCTTATGGGTGACTTCAACTACCCAGGCATTTGTTGGAAGAATAATAAAGCAGCTCACGTGTCATCAATCAAGTTCCTGGAATGCACACAGGATAGGCTGGAAGAGTGGGCTAACAAGAACCTTATGAAGTTCAACAAGGAAAAGTTTAAGGTCTTGCACCTGGGAAAACATAATCCAGGAGTGCAGCACAGCCTGAGATCTACCTGGATGGGGAATAGCTCTGTGAAAAGGGACGTGGGGGTCCTAGTGGACAACAAGCTCAATGTGAGTGAACAGTGTGCTGCAGTGGCAAAGAAAGCCAACAGGATGCTGGGTTGCATCAACAAGGGCACCTCCAGCAGACGTAAAGAAGTCATTGTCCCACTTTATGGGACATATATGTCCCACTTTACAGGCCACACCTGGAATACTGTGTTCAGTTTTTGTCCCTACTATACGAAAAAATTGTGGACAGGCTAAAGAGAGTCCAGAGAAGGGCCACAAAGATGGGATGGGAAGCCTGCCATATGATGAAAGGCTGAGAGAATTGAGTTTGTTCAGCCTTGAAAAAAGAAGGCTTAGGGGAGACCTTATCAATATGTACCAGTATTTAAAGGGTGGCTACAAAGAAGATGGAGAATGTCTTTTGATGAGGAGTCACATTGAAAAGAGATTCTGGCTGGACACAATGGTGAAATTTTTCACAATGAGAAAAATCAGCCATTGGAATAATCTCCCCAGGAAAATGCTCGATTTCCCAGCACTGGACACTTTTAAGATTCAGTTGGACAGGGTACTGGGCAATCTTGTCTAGACTATGCTTTTGTCAATAAAGCACAGATGATCCTTGAGATTCTTTCCAACCCGGTATTCTTTGATTCTATAATGACTGATTCATTCAAGAATACATGGAGCAAGAATAAGCTTTTTTGCTACAAAGTTTTGGTCAGTTCCCCACAACATATCATCACTCAGATAAAAAAGTGTTCTCTGTGAATAATGAATTACTTTTAAGGCGTACACACCTCTCACCAGGCAATAAGGTCTCTCAAAACCTTACAAGTTCTTAAAATGGTCTTTGTGAAATAATCCATCTTTTTCTTTAAATGATCCTAACATTTAGGAAAACCGGTAAATACATTCACTTATTTTTGAACATGTGATTATAAAAGAAGATTGACATATATGTATATATAACAGGCCATCTAAATGTGTTCTTTAAAAAGTTCTGGTTCTCAATACATTAATTTACAGTTAGAGAGAAAATGCTATTAGTATGCCACAACTAACCCACAGAACCTGTGTTGCATGAGTTCACTATGTGGTTGTGAAAGGTAGAAATATGCTTGTAAAGAAGCAACATTTTTTTTTTTTTTTTATTTCAGGTTATATTGTAAACTTCTCTATTTTGTAACTCCACAGATTACCTTTTTTTGACTCATCTACTATGGTCAGCACACAGTTACTGAGAAATACTGAATTGTAATACATATTTTCTTCTACTTCTGTTTGCTTTGTGCTGCATATTTGGGAATAATACCAATGTTTATTTGGAAAAAAAACACAGATTAACAATGGTTTCAATTTTATTTTACTGAAAATCATTTGTAAACGTCATCAAGAAGGAAAAACTCTGATACTCTCAACAGATGCGTTTTTAAAATGCCTCACTATTCTACGAAGATTTGCTTCATTCAGGTTTCTATCCACACAATGACAGCACTCGAGACAAACTACGTTACTTGAAGCCCCTCTAATTTTGGTGACAAAAACCTTTTCATTAATAATGTTTCTGTGTTGTATCACAATTTTCTACAGTTCCATTAGGACTGGTTTCCTAATCACTATTCCTTCAGTAGAAATGACTGCTTGACTTATGTTATTCTCACTTTCAGCAAGGATATTTTTAGGAACAATATAGATTTTATCAAAAGAAGGAGGTTCTTTTTCTCCTTAATTTTAAGCTTGATTAAGTAGTAAAATGAATTTTGTGCTGATGGTAAATGGCTAAATGAACCAGAATTTTTCAACCACAACTGCATTACTGCCTGGAGGAAATAAAAAAAAAAAAAAAAAGTTCACTTTTTCACAGGGTGCCTCATTATTTTTGAGACACAGGATCAAATTTTTGACTTGAGATGCAGTTGACTCTGCATAGACATCTGGGCTTTGACCCTTCTATTGTGATTGCAAGATGTGAATCATTATCACAACATGCAATTGTTTTGTAATGTGATTCTTTACCCTCAGCATTTGAACTCATTCCACCATCACATTTCAGGGTGCCAAATAACTGTCAAGCTAAAAGAGTCTTCAAACTCAACCAATCTAAACTGGCTTAAAAAATATGGCCTAGAGGTTAAAGCTTTAATATTCTAATTTTAGCTTGCCAAGCTATTGAACTGACAGTTAGTGCTAAGAATTTTAATATATTAATTTAATACTCACGTATTCTTATTAGTAATATGAAGTTCAGCAAAAAAGCTTTAATAATTGCCTCCTTTATCTCTTTGATCACAAAAAGTAAAATATTGCATCTTATTTGCCTATATCTACATTTTCCATCTTTTTCATAAATCACAACCAATTAATTCTAAATAATGAAGACCTATTGTCTCCTCTTGGATGTGTCTTAATTATCATTGAAAGTGCTGCAGACATATCCCTGTTCATCCGACTTTACACATGGAATCTGAGACACAGTGAAGTCTGAGGGATACACTTTATATATCTGCACTACCAAAACTTCACCCATAAGAAGACTTGCATGTTGATATTTTCAGGGCTGAAACTGTGCTTACCAAGCTGAGAAAAACAAGGAAATTGACACATAACAGAAACAACCTGTGTTCACCTTTGTATATTTTTTTTATTATTATTAAATTTTTTAAATTAATTTCTGTAAGAGATAAAGTTTGCACAATTTGGATTTATTTTTCCCCTAACATCTGAAATAGAAGATGTATGGAAGTTGAAAAATGTATATCCCTGTATATCTGACAAAGATGCAGAATTATAAAACCGACACAAATTCTAAACAACTCAGATTTGGTATAGATTTTTTTTCATTTTTTATTTCTCACTGGCTTTTCATTGCTATTAATTCCTGCAAGGAAATTTCATAATTTTGATAAGGTGACAGGATTTCAGCCTAGGAAATGATGATAAAATACCTTTACTCAAGATTTGCAATCTTAAAAAATTGGAAGTAATCTGACAGCAGTGAACCAAGGCTTCTTTAACTGTGACATATAAATATTAACACTAACTTCACATTTAATGAAAAAATGACACTACTGCAAGAGAAGGCAAGAAAAAAAAATAGACTTACATTTATTAGATTTTACTTTAAGAATGTGAATTTGTTCTGAGAACATGTTTATTAATTTGGGTATGATACATTACTGCATGGAAACCGCTTGTACTTTTGCAGTAAGAATAATCAAGTCAAGGGGATAATTTTGTTATTTCCAATAAAAGTAACATATTTTAACTAACTAAATTAAACAAAAGGATGACCAAATGGCATGATTTAGGTCACGCTCTAATGTGTTACTGATTTGCAAAGGCAAGAAAAAAATGTTTTCAAAGGAAACTGTATCAAAATGGAATTTTGCTGTTAGTATTCACTCAAATAAACAGACACTGCTTGTGTGAAATCACTTCTGGTTTTAGACAAAGATGTAGTAGATGACATACTTCAATGATATCACAAAATCATTGTGATGATTATACTTCAATGATACCACACAAAAGAAGTCACTCAGAAGACTGATCAGAACAAGTAGTTGCTTGGTTTAAAATATAGCAGACTTTGGACAGGGTGATCTTTATATACTGAAGTCAGAAATAATTTAGCTTGTTTACTTTGTAAATTCTCTATTCATCAACAAGAATAGAACAAAGCAAATAATGAGTCTATGCTACGTCAGTGGTTCTAACTCTGCAATTGATGTACATCATATAATGACCATTTCTATGTCCATAGAAAATGAAATAGCATGCAACTTTATTCTTCTCAGCATCTAGTATTTTGAAAGGTTTTCTTGACTCATTACATTCTGGAACATTAATCTTTTTAATATAACAAGGATGTATAGAGTTGTAAACCTATTCTAGTTTTAATAATGGATGGATAGAAATATGGAAAGATACCATTTTGTGGTATCTTAACGTCTTAATGCGATCTTAACAAAAGCCATATGACTTCTTATTGAAAAATAAAGATTTGTACTTCTTAGCACTCAAGCTCCAGCAGTAACATAAACTTTCAGTTTATAAAAAAAAAAAAAAAAAAAAAAAAAAAAAAAGAAGTAAAAAAAAGAATGAGCATGTTTTATTAAGGCTGACTAGCCAAGCAGCTGGAGGTCAGAAATACTAAGGGCCACCAGTCATGATTCTCTGAACTGTGACTTACAGTCATTGGACCCTTCATCATTCAGAACTGTTCTAACACCTAGAAATATGTGACTACCACTCCTGTTGTCTACTCAGGGTCTAAAAGTAAAAATTAAAAATAAACTTATTTCAGCTACAAATTCCTAGCCAGGGACTGTTGTATAAAGGTTACCAGAGTGTTGCTAAGATCAATGGAAGCTATGATGCAATTTATTAGAGCTTCATAAAAGTTGCTTATCCAGAGAACATTGATAGGACACAGCGACCTCTTAAATCTATCATCAGGCCTCCCTGTAGTCAGCAAAAGAAAAGCCTTTACAGATTTGTCATGCTGGGGTAGGAGGGAGGAGGGAAAATTCTGGAAGAAGATTAACAAATAGTTGAGAAATAGATCACTGAAATTGAAAAGTTGACAATATCAAACATTGCTGAGTGACTCATGCCTTACCAAACTAATTACAATAATCACCCGGGTTTCCAGAGGTATGGGAACTCAAATAGGCACCGAGTGTGTATGAATCAACTGCTCTGTTCATATAACATAAAGCTGATCTGTAAATACAGAAAAATCTGATGCCTCTGTGATTCAGAATTCCTACATACAAAATCAATTGTAGACTTACAATTTGGGTAATTTGCCAAGAGAGCCAGAAAGACATTTCTCAAGCTTTGTCACACAGACACAACACTGAAGGATATTACTTTAACAATTAAACCTAAATGACAATTTAGCTGATCAAAGCAATAGATCTACTCCAACTTACCACCTCACCACAATGTCCTCACAGCGCAATCAATGACTGGAGGATTAAAAGTGTAAGACTCTTCAAGATTTCCCTGAAAGAGAAAATAAAACATGTTCTATTTGTATTTCTACAGCAACACCAGCAAATTCTAAATACTAACAGAAAAAGTTAGTACACTGACAATAAATAACTTCTGCAAACTGATATCATTGAAAGGCAGCAAAACAAAGTGGAACCTCTAGAGCAGTTGATGTAAAACAGTCTAGATAGTAAAATGTCATATATTAAATTATTTGAATCAGGTATCTTCTGATTAAAGTGTTCATGAAACAACAATTTCAACCGCACTTACTATTTTACTGTGCTAGACCAACTCTTTTTCAATGTACTATTTTTAGTGCAAATATGTAGTTTCATAACTGAACTTATGCTATCAGCTCATTAAGAACCTCAGAGGTATTTCCAAAACCTGCAGTACTTGCACAGGCAGTACGTTTATCAGTAAATTACCTTAGTTTGTGAAAAAGAAATGTAGCCCTGGTAATATTGAAGCTATCTGTTCACATATCACAAACCAGAGTTAATCTCTACCATATGGATGTCCATTCTAACTCACTTATTTAACTCTTTCTCACTATAAGTCCAGCTTATACAGGTTCTATAAACTACCCAAGCCAAAATTGATGAGTGCCAAGTACACACTAAATGCAGGAATCATCTTTACAGAATATATTTCAGTGTCACTGTAGGAAGATACAATTAAAAAAAAACACCTTTCCTTTCACTTGAGCATTCATACTTTGCTTTTGGATGGGTTTAATTATCCCCTAGCTCCACAGTGGTCTGATTTCATATTATTTGTAGCTTGAGAGAAAAAGGTAATTGCTTTTGTGACAATAGCATTTCTATCATGCAAATATATTCCTTTCTAAACAGACTTTTTCTTTTGTTTCTTCTTCATTTTATTCTCACCTTCTTCCTTTTCTGCTTTTATGGAATGCATTGGCCTGTTGACCCTTCAGGCAAACAGCCTATTTTGGCTGACAAATAGTCTTAAGTTATTTCATCACATGCAAATAGTCTAGACAAAGGATGATCTATCTTTTCTTCCATTGTAAAAGATTGCTTGTGAGTGAAAAAAGCAAATAAAAAAAATGCAAACTCCAACCGTATTCTCATTGTTGTATTAAGCAGGAAATTTGCCCCTCAGCTGGGGCTAAGGTCTGTATTTTCATGCTGTATTAATTTGTTTATTGTTTCACCTGTGACGTTATCATAGGACTTCTTCTCTATAACATGATGGTTTTGTCCTTTCTCCCTTCTTGTTTTCTAGCTCTAAGATGCCTACTTGTCCTTTCAAGTATGTATCTTTCCCTTCTTGAATTTTATGTACCTTAGTACTTCTCATGCTCCTACCTTCCCACTGTCTTGCATAAATACCCAATTGTTTCACTCTTCTCTCTTTTCGTGAATAACAGCTGGCTTAGTCTGACCAGACATACTCTACTTTCCTTCTCATCCTAATTGTACTATCCGCTATGGGTCTTGGTAAAATCTTCACTTTCAGTACCTCCTTTTCCCTTCTTTTGTCTGTGGAATACACAAATAAAAATGCAATCACAAGCAAAACAACAAAAGCAGCAGATTTTGGTTTTATGCCACTAGTCTGTAGGTCTTGTAGACTTTATCCTGCCAGAGTCCTCTCTCTGTTCTAAAAAAAACCCTCCCAATAATATCACTGAAATATACATTGTGACAGTAAGAATGAGGTAATAAAGCACATGCTCAAAAACTGACAGATTTTTAGTCTTTTGGTCCCCTCTTACACACAGTTGACACTTTCTAAATGTGCATGGTGTCCACAAGGAAGTTAATTACTCACTATTGAAAAGTTAACCTCAAACTAAGTCAAGCAGTAATAATAAAAGAAATATTTTCTGTTACCCAAAAATACGGTAAGTGTAACTGCCACTGACAAGTATTTTGTGCTTCAGTAAAAGTCCTTTATGTCATTCTATTGAATAAGATTATTCTCTTAAATTCAAGGATCATACCCTGCAAGCTCAAGAGCAGCCCATCCCAACAAGCAGGAAGTCAGGCAAAAAATGTCAGGTGGCCTGCATGGACAAACAAGGCACTCTTGGCAAAGCTCAAACATAAAAAGGGAGTATAAGAAAGGTAGAAACAGGGAAAGGTAGCCTGTGGGGAATACAGAGACACTGTCTAAGCATGCAGAGATGCAGGTAGGGAAGTCAAAGTCCAGAACAGAATCTGTTGAGGGATGTCAAAGACAACAATAGAGACCTCTATAAGTATATCCACAGGTAAAGGAAGTCTAGGGAAAATCTGGACCCACTTCTAAATGTGACAGGGGCTCTGGTGAAACAGGACATGGAAAAGGCTGAGATACCAAATGCCTTCTTTGCCTTGGTTTTAAATAGTAAGACCACCCTTCAGGAATCCCAGAGAACAGGGGAAAAGTTCAGTCCTACAGGCCTATTGTGCCTTACCTCTGTCCCCAGGAAGGTAATGGAGTAGCTAAACGTGGAAACCATATCCAGGCAGTTGACAGACAAGAAAAACACCGGGAGCAGTCAGCATGGATTCACTAAGGCAGAGTCATGCTTGACCAACCTGGTAACCTTCTGTGGCTTACATGTCACCACAACTGCTGATGTCAGATGGGATTCACCTTTCTGAAAGAGGGAAGAGGTTCTTTACTCACAAGCTAGCGGAGCTCATTGACAGAGCTTTAAACTAGGCTTAAAGGGGAAGGGGGATAATATCAGGCCTGCTATGACAAGCTGTGGGATGACATACCAAGGTTAGAGGGTCAGGGTGCTAGAAAGGGCCCTCAGCCTGTTGCTGAGTCATGCTGGGTACTCTACAGCACACTTGAAATCTTATGGAGATGAATCAGGTGCTCCTGAGGTAATAGGAGCCAAGAGGGAAACACCAGTGAAACACCTCAAAGGAACTGAGGTGCGTTTCTCTAAGACGGTGACACAGCCGACAGCCCAGCTGAATTGCCTTACACCAATGCACGCAGCGTGGGCAACAAACAGGAGGAGCTGGAAGCCACCATGCTGCTAGACAGCTATGAGCTAGTTGCCATTACTGAAAACTGGTTGGATGAAACCCACAACTGGAGTGTGGCTATAGATGGCTACAGGCAGTTCAAGAAGGGACAAGTGAGGAAGTAGAGGTGTGGGCATTGCCCTCTACACCAAGAAATGGATAGAGTGTGAAAAGCTGTCTCTGAAGAATAACCACGAGCTGGCTGAAAGCTTATGGGAAAGAATTAGAGACCAAGGCAACAAAGGGAACCTTGTGGTTGGTGTCTACTACAGGCCGACTGATCAAGAGGAGCCCATTAACGAAGCCTTCTTACTCCAGTTACAGGAGGTATCACACTCAAAGGCTCTTGTCTTGCTGGGGGAATTCAACCACTCCAACATCTGAAGGAAAAGTAGCATGGCAAGCCGTAGGCAATCCCAGAGACTCCTGGAATACATTGAGGATAACTTCTTAAGCCAGGTATTAGACAGCCCTACCAGAGGGGATACGATACTGGACCTGATGGTCACCAACGCAATTGACCTCACTGATAACGTCAAGACTGGAGGGACCCTGGTCTGCAGTGATCATGCACTGGTGGAGTTTGCAGTCCTGAGGGACATGGGTCAGATGAAAAGTAAAGCCAGGACCCTGAATTTTAGGAAAGCAAACTTCCAGCTCTTCAAGGAGTTAGTCAACAGGACCCCCTGGAAAACTGCCCTGAGTGACAACGGACAAGAACAGAGCTGGAAGACTTCTAAGGATGCTTTCCATAGATCGTGAGAGTTTTCGATCTGCCGGAGCAAGAAATCAGGAAAGGAAGGCAAGAAACCAGCATGGTTGAGTCGAGACCTCCTGGTCAAACTGAAGGGCAAGAACGAAATGCACAGGCAGTGGAAGCAGGGACAGTTCTCATGAGAAGAGTACAGGGATACTGCCCGTTGTGTAGGGATGGGGTCAGAAAGGCCAAGGTGCAGTAGGAGCTGAGCATTGCAAGGGATGCAAAGAATAATAAGAAGGGATTCTACAGGTATGTCAGACAGAAAAGGAAGGCCAGAGAAAGTGTACCCCCCCACACCAGTGAACACAGTTGGCAAACTGGTAACAAAAGACAGAAGAAGGCTGAGGTACTCAACAATATTTTTGCCGCAGTCTTCACTGGCAATCTCTCTTCCCACACCTCTTGAGTGGATGGACCACAAGGAGAGGGAGAAAAGTCCCTCCCACTGTAAGGGAAGATCAGGTTAGAGACGACCGGAGGAACCTGAACATACATAAGTCTATGGAACCTGACGAGATGCATCCCAGAGTTCTGAGGGAACTGGCTGATGTAGTTGCCAAGCAGCTCTCCACAATATTTGAAAAGTCATGGCAGTCAGGTGAAGTCCTCAGTGACTGAAAAAAGGGAAACATTGCACCCATTTTTAAAAAGGGTAGAAAGGAGGACCCTGGGAACTACTGATCTGTCAGCCTCACTTCCGTGCCTGGGAAGATCATGGAACAGATTCCCCTAGAAGGCTCATGTTAAGGCACATGAAGGACAGGGAGGTGATTTGAGACAGCCAGCATAGCTTCACCAAGGGTAAGTCTTGCTTGACAAACCTAGTGGTCTTCTACAGCACTGGAAAAGGGAAGACCTACAGATGTCATCTATCTGGACTTCTGTAAGGCCTTTGTCAGGGTCCCCTACAACACCCTTCTCTCTAAACTGGAGAGACATGGATTTGATGAATGGACTATTTGGTGGACAAGGAATTGGCTGTATGGTCACATCCAATGGGTAGAGGTCAACAACTCAATGTTCAGATGCAGTGGTGTCCCTCAGGGGTCTGTACTGGGACCAGTACTGTTTAGTATCTTCGTCAATGACATAGACAGTGGGATGGAGTACATCCTCATCAAGTTTTCAGATGACATCAAGGTGAGTAGTGCAATTGACACACCTGAGCGACGGGATGTCATCCAGAGGGACCTGGACAGGCTGGAGAATTGGGCCCATGTGTACATCATGAGGTTCAACAAGGCCGACTGCAGGGTCCTGCACCTGGGTTGGGGCAAGTCCCAGTATCAACACAGGCTGGGGGATGAAGGGATTGAGAACAGCCCTGCTGAGGAGGACTTGGGGCAACTGGTGAATGAAAAGCTGGACATGAGCCAGCAATGTGCACTTGCAGCCCAGAAAGCCAACCGTATCCTGGGGTGTATCAAAAGAAGCATGGCCAGCAGGATGTGGGAGGTGATTCTGGCCCTCTAGTCCATGCTAGTGAGACCTCACCTGGAGTACTGTATTCAGCTCTGGAGTCCTCAGCACAGGAAAGACATGGATCTGTTGGAACAAGTCCAGAGGAGGGCCAAAAAAATGATGAGAGGGCTGGAGCACCTCTCCTGTGAAGAGAGAGTTGGGATTATTCAGCCTGCAGAAGAGAAGGCTCTGGGGACACCTCATTGTGGCTTTTCAGTACTTAAACGGGACTTATAAGAAAGATGGGGACAAACTTTTTAGTAGGACCTGTAGCAATAGGACAAGGGATAATAGTTTTAAAGTGAAAGAGGGTAGATTTAGACCAGATATAGGGAAGAAATTTTTGACAATGAGGGTGTTGAAACACTGGCACAGGTTGCCGAGAGCCAGGCGTCCCATCCCTGGAAACATTCAAGGTCAGGTTGGATGGGGCTCTTGAAGGTGTCCTACTCATTGCAGGCACGTTGGACTAAATGATCTTTAAATGTCCCTTCCAATCCAAACAGTTCTATGATTCTTTTTTCTTCCTTCCTTTGTGGGTTTTTTTTTTTTTTTTTGATAATTGTTAGTCCTGTAGAACTGGTGATCCAGCTCAACCATGCTATAAATGGCACAGCTTATTGATTCCTCAGATACATTTTTTATGGGGGACAGCACAGCTAAGAGATACTGAAAAACAGCTATTTCCTGAAATAGGAACTAGTTCAAGAAAATGACAACAAAGTGTAAATGGCATCACTTTAAAACGGTCTTTTTCTCCTGGATTTAAATTTAAGCATGATCATGGACTTAGGCATTTATGACCCCCAACTACCCAAGCATATAAAGACATAAAAAGATTCCTGAATATTCATGGACGGTACAATATGGCCTTGACCTAAACCTCACTGAAATAATAGGAAACTGCCAATGGTCAGATTATGCTTTGGCCTGGCCTTCCAGACTAACAATTTAATGAAGAACATGAATGAAGACCCAGAATATCACTATAGACTAAGACTCTCAATTGAATCTGAGCTAGTCACAACTTAATAAAACAAAAAATATTTTTGCAAATTTCAGTATTTTAAAATTTGATTTCTCTATTTTTCCAAAAGCAAAATAAATTGTGAGGTATTTTGGTCAAACTAAATCTGGATTTTTCAGTGGAAAATCTCATGCAGATCTACAACAAAGCAGAAAGAAAGTGAGATTACACAGAAATTTTACGTGTTGAAAATTTAGTAGTACACTGTAAAGGAATATGGACTGGAAAGCTTCTGACCGTGTACAACTTCTTTTGCAAAGTGAGTTTTACAAAACAATAAAAAGATCTCTTTTCTGTTGTTTACAGTCTAAGAAAGTGAAAGTGTCAAGGTAGAAATATGCAGCTGCCTCCAAATCACTTTTCCAGCTACTGGTCAATGTTAAGATTTGCTATCAAATATGAGTTTCTTACTGTCATGTAGCCTCAGATCAAATCAAAACAAATCCAAATTAATGTATATTCAATTTTCATCTTTAACGCTTTGTGATTTTAGATGTGCATATAGAATTACAAAAAGGTAATAATTACAAAACAACTAGTATAAATAGAGCATTATATGTTTGATCCCATAATTGGGTCTCTGGAATGTGCATCAGACTTTGGGTGATGAGCACTAAAGCTAACAAAGAATTTACAGTTTGAGGTATTCTGTAAGATATCTGCTATGTTTCTGTGCACAGTAAATAATGTTTACACATATCAGGATTTTTAAGTAATGTTTAGTGGGCTGCATTTTGATCCTGACAGCCTAACCATTCTGAATTCCTTCCCTTTTCCATGTCTGGGAACAAAGAGAAAAGGAAGTCATCCTGAACTGACAAACCTTTATACCACCCCACTTCCCACTCACATTATATGCTTTCTGTGGAGAAGCAAGAACAAGATGTTTTGAACACAGAAACCAAATTATTAATTAATAATTATTAATTATACCACTCAATCGCCTACCGAAGGTCTTGGGACTCTGGGAAGGTCCCTGCTGACCGGAAGCTAGCCAATGTTATTCCAATTTGCAAGAAGGGTGTGAGGGAAGACTCAGGGAACTACAGACGTGTTAGTCTAACCTCAGTTCCTCGAAAAATTATGGAGAAGATCATGCTCGGTACTACTGAAAGGCATTTGAAGAATAATGCAATCATCAGGCACAGTCAACATGCGCCTCACAGCATCCTTCCAGACAAGTCTTCCAACTGTGGGGTGAGAGTGTTCACAGTGTGCTGGGTGAAGAACTGATTGAACGGCAGGACTCAAAGGATCGCAGTGAATGGGGCTACATCTGGCCAGCAATCATTCACCAGCAGTGTTCATAAGGGCTTGATCTGTTCAATATTTTTATCAATGATCTGATGCAGAAGTTGAACGCGCTATCAGCAAGTTTTCTGATTATACCAAACTGGGAGGTCCTGTTGCCTCTCTTGAGGGACCTTGCAGGTGGATCTAGACAGACTGGAGCACTGGGCAATCATTAATGGCATGAAATTTAACAAGACCATATATACTGGATTCCGCACCTGGGAACGAGTACCACTGGACACAAGTTTAAACAGGGAGAGGAGTGGTTGGAGAGCAGCCCTGCAGAAAGGGATCTGGGGGTGCTGGTTTACAGCAGAATCGATGTGAGCCAGCAGTGTGCCCTGGCAGCCAAGAGGGCAAACCACATCCTGGGATGCATCAAATACAGCATAACTATCCGGTCAAAAGAGGTGACTATCCCGTTGTATTTAGTATTAGTGCGACCTCACTTTGAGTACTGTGTGTAGTTCTGGGCCCCATAGTTTAAGAAGTATGTGAAGATCCTCAGATGTGTCCAGAGGAGGACAACAAAGCTGGTGAAAGGACTGGAAAGCATGTCCTATGAGGAGTGGCTAGGACCCTTGCCTTGTCTAGATTGGAGAAAAGGAAGCTGAGGGGTGACCTCATTGCTCTCTACAGCTTCCTGAGGAGGGGCAGTGGAGAGGGAGGTGTTGAGCTCTTCACTCTGGGATCCTGTGACAGAATCATAGAATCACAGAATCATGGAACCATAGAATGTGTTGGGTTGGAAGGGACCTTTAAAGCTCATCTAGTCCAACCCCCCTGCAGTAAGCAGGGACATCTTTAACTAGATTAGATTGTTCAGAGCCATCATCCAGAATGCATGGGAATGGTTCAAAGCTGCATCAGCAGAAGTTCAGATCTGACATTAGAAAGAATTTCTTAACTGAGCGGGTGGCCAAACACTGGAACAGGCTGCCTAGAGAGTTGGTTGATGTCCAAGCCTGTCAGTGTTTAAGAGACATTTGGGGAATGCCCCTAATAACATACTTTAACTTTTTGTCAGCCCTGAAGTTGTCAGGCAGTTTGACTAGATGATTGTAGGTCCCTTCCAACTGGAACTATTCTATCCTGCAGAAGCAACAACAGGCTCTCTGTGTTGGCCATTTTCATCTTAGGCCTGAATTCTCATCTGCATTTGAGTAAATCTGAAGAGCAACAGCCCTTTCTACCTGTGCAGCCAAGTTCTGGGCCTTCCATCAGCCCCTGGCACCCTGCCCAATTCTACAGGGGCTCTGCCACAGCAGGCAGAACACAGGCAGTGGTCATATCACATGGGGTTTGGTGACACAGCTGGCCTAGGAAAGTTATAAAATGGGCTGCACGGTGACCCAGCCTAGGCTGGAGGTGAGCTGGTGGGTGAGAAAAGGCTGAGGTGAGAGGACAGGGAAAGGGACATGGTACAGGACAGCAGGGACACAGGCAAGGAGGAAGGGGCTGCCTGTGGTACAGCTGATAGTGGCTGCTCCACCTTTGCTTTTAGGGCCAGTGGTCCTGAAGAAGACACAACTGGACCATGGCACACTACTGTCCTCAGCCACTTAGGCAGAGATTTGCACCTTTCTACAAGGACATCGACATATAGATAAGGACTCAAAATAACATCTGGCTGGTGCTATTTTCAAGCTATGAGCTCCGGGCACCAACCCCAGCAATGTAGCGGCCATGTCACAATCAGCAGCAGGCTGGCGATGGCCCATGCCAATGTGGGGTTGGTGACATGCCCAGTCCAGGAAAAGTGTCTGCTGGCTGCCAGGGATACCTGAGACTGCTCATCTTGGCCTGAGGCTGGGACACCCATGGGCAGGGGTCGTCTATGGTGATCAAGGGTGGCTGCTTCCATTGTTTGTTGATATTGTCCTGTTTGTCAGAGCCTCATGCCCAGACTAGGGCATAACTAGAACATGGTGCAGTTTTATCCCCTTCTTCCTCAGACACTCAGCCAGAGATTTCTGCAGCTTTCAGCAAAGTGATTGACTTAAAGACAAGTACACACAGCCCTAGTCTGCACCACACCATGGTCTCACAGGCAGCTGGAAGCTACCCACAGCCATGGAAAAGGGGAGTTCTGTGGCACCTTCCTTCTCTGTCTGAAACTTACTTTGAAATAATGCTTCTGCTTTGTGAACCGATTGGCTGCTTCTTCTGCTTTGTGTGGGTTTTTTTGGGAAACTTTTGGGGCTTTCCTTATGTTACAAGAGTCAGGATTTATTAAATCTGACAGCATGCATGTATCAATGGTAAATGGTGCACCAATGCCCATTTTCCTCACCTTCACATTGACATCTCAGATCTCCCCTCCTCCCAAGCTTAAACTTGCTTAATTCATTGATTCTTCAGTCTGATATCAGCAGATAAGCAGAGACACTTTCATCTTCATGAACTTTTATAGGAATTTATATGCAACCTTTTATAGGCATTTAACTGTTACCCAAGAGATAAAATAATTACTTCAAAATGTGATCCAAATGTCTGAACATCAAACTGCAACCAGGATAAAAATATAATGCACTCATGGAATTGAATAACTGTAAATTCCTTCTGAATTATCACTTTAAATGTATGTCCTTTATTTCCTGTTCTTACAGGAAATAGGATTGTGCATAAGTATTTATTTTTTTTTCTTACAAGTTGGATACTTTTTTTCAATGAAGTGAAAAAAATGTATTAAGGTTATAGTTCCAAGACACATCCTTAGTTATGTTAAGTTTCTCTAAAAGTCAGAAAAAACTAAACCCCCAGTGTTTCTATATATTAGATGGGTGTAATTACTCCTTTCCTGGAATTAGAAAACATTTATGTTTATGCAAAACATTTGAACTTGATAACACGCAGCTATTCATAGCTTCCTGATAAAAAAATCTATCCACTTCTATTTTTCACAGGAATAACAGGCACATGCCCTCCATCTGCTTATGTTGTAATCAAGTGAAATAATATGAATATCCATTTGGTGGCTCATTTCCAAAATTCAGTGTTTTTATTTTTAAATCAGTCAAATGATTTTTTTTCTGAACAAATCATTAATTTTTGTTTTATATTTTAAAAGCTACCTTTACACAAGATTTAAGTTTAAAATTGAAAATATCAATTTTTCTTTCACTATGATAATTTTCTATATGAAGACACATTTTCTGCATTGTCTATATGAAGACAAAAAATTTTGTCAAAATTGTATTGTCTTGAAGACACATTTTCTGCATTGTCTATATGAAGACAAAAAATTTTGTCAAAATTGTATTGTCTTGAATCACTCCCCAACAGCATGGGTAAGATTTCTCATTAATTCTGATTTTAAAAATTTACATTCATCAGAAATTACAGTATTATTTACAGATCACAAATAAGAAGCCAAGTGCTTCCAAACATCAAAAGAATGAAGTTCTGAACCTTCTCTGGGTAGAAAAAGTGGGGTTAAAAGCAACTACTTTTCAAATAGCTTTTCTTATAATTATTATTTTTTACCAGAGGTCTAAAGGTAAAGAGATAGACTTGATGACAAAGACTTTCAGTGTATTTGTTACAGTATGATTACATTTAAGAACATGAAACATCCTGAGGATGAAAAAGAAAAAAAAGTACACATTCCAAATCTGACTCCAGCCTTATTCCATGGCACTAAATTTAGCTCATAATTTCATAGTGGTGCCAAGTGTCTTATAAGTCTATATGGAACCAAGAAAGATAACTTTTTGATCTTGACTAGAGTACAGTGCATTGCAACCCAAACTGAGACAAAACAAAAAATAACCCCATAAGCCTGTCTTGAAAGCTACAGATATTGCATTTTGAAACTTTCCCACCTCCTACTTTCTTGTTATAAGCTTTTAAAAACCAACCAGAATATTTCAGATTCTTTTTCACTGATGGAGACAAAAAAAGTAAACTGGAAAGATCTCAACTTCAGCTCTGAAAGATATGAAGTGTTTCTGAAGTACTGATTCTCTGTGCTGCTGCCCCTCACCTACTGAGGAAGAACCCATTATTCTGAACTGGTATCTGAGTTTGGATATTTTTTTTTTTCTTGTTAAAAGTAAAGAAATGTAAAGTATTATAAACTGCAAGGGAAGCACATCAGTGGTTTTGGAACATTTATTTAATATGGTTTTGCAATGTCTTCAAATGTGGTGAAACAAGGCTGTACACAACAATGGACTGAGTCAAATATTTTGAAGTCAGAAGCATTTCAATATCAGCAATATTTTTCACAGTCACACTGGAAGCAGAGTGAATAGAAATATAAATAATAAGGGATATATTTTGTCAGTATTGGACACTAAATGACACTGTTCAAATAACTACCTTGAATACACATTTCAATACATTTTAACGTTGCCGTGTGTATGGCAGAGATTTCTTAGGCTGGCGCTATACACTGGTTAGCGTTTCCTTTTCTTTTTTTACTTAAGTTACTTAATTAATGATCACATCATAGGAATGCTGATTAAGCAATATGAACTCAAAATATGTCCTTAAAAACTGGTGCACTACCCACTGCCCCTGTTTATAAACATATACAAATATAAGATTCTTTGTGAATTAATCCACTCTTATCAGTACCCTTTGTTACTCTAAACTTTGTATTTTAGCTGGTAGCATTGAGTTTGCTTGCTTTAAGTACATGGGCTTTCATCACTTGAAAATTATTAATCTGTGCAGTTCACCACTACTGAAAGACTTTCTTCATGTTCAGTATAATTTCCCTTTCTGTTAATATTGCTATTTTTGTTCAAGTATTCTTTAAAAAAAAAGCAGTACTTCCAACCAAAGAAAGTAAAACTATAACCTAAAATATATTCTAAATATTCTATTTACTAAACATAAGTACAGCCCACTTTAAATAGATTAATTAATTGTAATTTTCTTGAAGAGTAAAAAACACATCCCGTGCACATTTGAAAGAAAGAGAAAAAAAAAAAGAGAGAAATGAAAAGTTATAAGGCTCAGTCCTAAAAAGAGAAATCAGAAGAAAAAAAAAAGTTAGTATGAACCGTTGTAAATTGTGGTTGTGGGGTAGAAGTTTAGTAAGACTAACTTTTTCCTATATTTGGGGGCGTACGTGCCTTTCACCCTATGTATCCCACCACTGTTTTTTTCTACCTACCTTTCCATGGCTCTTTGCTATCCTTACTCAATTTGTTTTAATAATTTCATGTTAGCACTCACTTAATTCTTGTCTCAGTATCATTAAAGATATCAGTATATCAGCATAGCTATGCATCTAAATCACAGACAATAAAACTTCACAAATTGCCAAGATAATATTGCAGCTGAATATCATAGGGTAGCTTTGAAAACTCTTCTATTTGGTTTCCGAAACTCGCAGGCACAGAAAAATCTTCATTACTTGTGGCCATTATTTATTGAAAAAAGAAAAACGAAATAAGAAAAAAGAAGACAAAAAAGGAAAAAGGAAAAAGGAAAAAATAAAAAAGAAAGAAAAAAGAAAAAAGAAAAAGAAAAAAGGAAAAAAGAACAGCGAAAAAGGAAAAAAGCAAAAAGAAAAAAAAAAGAAAAAAAGGAAAAAAAGAAAAAGGAAAAAGGAAAAAAGAAAAAAGAAAAGGAAAAAGGAAAAAGCAAAAGAGAAAAAAGGAAAAAAGGAAAAGAGAAAAAAGAAAAAAGAAAAAAAGAAAAAATAAAATCTTTTTCAGGAAGAAAATGGTGGATTACAGTGCTTTAAATATCAAGAGGATGATATCACAATACACCCCAAAGGATCAATAGGCTGGTCTCTGCTTCAGAAGAAAATGACTTTTAAAATGCCTGTGATATTTTGTACAAAAATATTCTCTCCCCCAAAACCTCTTGTGTCTGCAGAACATTTATTTCCCACCTTCAAGTATAAAATACATGCAAGTGAATGCCACAACCCCCAAACATTGTTTCTAAGTCCATGTCACACAGTGTTACGAGCTCTGAAGAGAAAAGACATAGACCGTGCCGAGTGGCTGCCAGCGGATTTTGGAGACAGACTGATCTGTTAGACTCTGTGATGATGGCCAGGCATCTCTCAGGTTTGCCACTGGTAAATGGGAATGACAGTCTTCTGCTATGTCACTGACATGATATGTAAATAAATTCATTGAAGAATTCTGTGAAAGCATGTGAATCTATGTGAATGAATGTTACTCATTTTAATTTGACCTCATTAGAGCTAACTCTCTTGTGGTTGTCCTTTAGTCTTCTTCATAATCACTCTTGTATTGAAATGATGGAAATTGACATTTATTGCATTTCATGGCTTAGGTATGCAAAACTAAGTTACCAGAGAAAAGAGAGTATGTTCTCCTGTCACGTTATTTTGCCGTCTCCACTCTCACTCCTCTGACACACAGTCAATGAGTCTAGAGAGCTCAGCACTGATACAAGTGCCTCACTTTCTGCAAGTTTACCTCTTTGATGACAGTGTGAGGAAAGTCACACCAGCACAGGGAAAGGGAGAGACGCACGTGATTTGGGAAATTTCTTTCGATGGTAAACTAGACTACAGATTGCTTTTTTTCACAATGCCAGACAAGAGAGCTCTTTAACAATTGAACAACCTATCAGGACAAATGATATTCTAGCCAAGCCAAATTTCTTCCAAGGGAATGTCTTTGAACAGTGTGGCTGTGCATATGGATATGGCACAGGGTAGCAGATGAGGTCCTAGATGGCCTTAGAACTCATGAACAAGAAACCACTTGTGGGCTCTAGGAAAGAAACATGCATCTACGCCCAAAACAAAAAGTAGTGAGAAGGAATCATGTAACTCTGACTCATAGTCAAAATGGTACAAACAAATGTCATGCTGAGATATCATAGATCTGAGTAACTTCATTTAGATGTAAACTGTTTAATTGCATCAACATAACATTGCCTGTAACTTTAGCTATCTTAAGATGTAGACTATGAGAAGTACGTAGAAAACCTCTAAAAATAGAAGCACTGGAAAAATGAGAATATTGGTTTCATTATACAGAGGGTAAGGGAACTAGAAGTTGAATCTTCTGCAGACTGGTGGTACTTAGAAAAAAGATTTAGAAAGAAGGCTTAACACTTCTATCATTTCACTAAAAAAAGTTTAAAGGTAAGAAAGACTGTATAAAACTTTAGTATAGACCTAAAATTCTCCCTTCATAGTGACTTTTCCTCTCCCCTCCAGAATTGGAAAATGTGAATTTTATTTAGAAAATTTATTTGACAAAGAGACTGTATTGTAAGAGTGAATTTTCCCTGCTGATAACTATGCTCGTCATCAACAATATCTGATAATCATTCTCAAGATGTGTGAGTACACAGAAAGCATTTACTGGCATCTTTAGAAAGATAGTGCTTTTGTTCAAGAAAGAACACCGGGAGATACGTCTTTGGCTCCAAAGGGTAATGCCCAAGAGGAATAAAAATTTCTATCCCTCAAATTAAAACATGTAAGTCTGAATAATTATATCCCAATCAGGAATTTAATGAATACCAAATCTGAGGCCTAATTTAGCTCAATCTATTTCCTGAGAAAACAAGAATGCAAAGTTCGGCAAAACCAGTAGATAAAAACCAGGAAGAAATATATTTGGTCTAAAGTAGCCAAAGGGTATTTCCCATTTGTGGAGACAGTGGGAAAGGAGATCATAACGAAGATGTGCAAGAAGGATACTGAAATAAGTTGATTTAGGTTTTTGTATCTTATGTGTTTTATAAGAATAAAAGATATTTTAGCCTTAAATTTGTTTCTCTGAATACTATCCTGATCCCACATTCATGGTCAACCCAGGACTTTCAAGGTCACCTCTGTATTAGTCCAGAAGGCTAGCAGCAGATGATGAATTGAAGAGTTGTGTTTGCATCTGGAGATGTGGGGACAGCCTATGAAAACCTCTCACTTGCCTAATCTCATTTTACCAACTGACTGAAACGCAGTCTCTCTCTTAGGGTATGGCACAAGCAGGCAGCCTTCCAGGAATGACTTCACAGCAAAGTAAATCAGTGTTTCTCCTCCTGTAAAGTCATTCTCAGTAGTATTGCTATTTAGAGGCAGCACGATGAAGAATAATATGAAGAAACATGTCATTGCCCCAGTGGGAATGTAGTAGCACAGGAAGCAAAATAGAGGGATTTCAGGCTGCTGTTTGGTAGAGATTTAAGCT
The DNA here is from genome assembly GCA_008658365.1 of Alca torda. Taxonomy (NCBI): domain Eukaryota; kingdom Metazoa; phylum Chordata; class Aves; order Charadriiformes; family Alcidae; genus Alca; species Alca torda. The sequence continues at coordinate 33,270,393 of CM018101.1, forward strand.
CTAGTAAACAGGCCCCGGCAGAGACATAAAGTGAAAATGTATTTAACCCTTTTTCACCTATTCGAATGGCTTCAGAGTTGTTTTACCTTGAATTTCACAAAGTTTGTCAATTTCTATTCCAGTGCTTTTGCAAATCTAAGCTGTAAAAAGAGCTCCTAAATCATAGGGAAAAAAAAAATTACTAGGGCAGGTAGTACTGCCCTCCTTTATTAATATAAGCATTAGTAATATTAATATAAATGTTACTATTTTTTCTTCATGAGACAGAATTTCCTGGCAGATTTCTCACAGGCTGAGGCGAAAGCAGCAGCCAAGGTCAAGCCAGGAGGTCAAAGCCTGGGGCAGCCCTTAAAGCCTGGACAGGTGCGGCTCCCTGCCACTGTCCAGGGCCACTGAGGTCTGTCGAGGACCCTTCCCACCTTCTTCTGCCCCTGAGAGGTCCAGGCCACGCTTGTCCTGCCCATCCCCTTGCTGTAATACTAAGAGACAGGCCTTGCCCCCGCCACACCCTCGGCTCTTTCCCCCCTCCCTAGGGGGCTACACCAACCAGCTCCCATCTTGTCCACTCTGGAGTGGCCCCTACTCTCACAGCACCTTCCTGAGCCCCAAGCTATGAGTGGAAGCCAGGCCCTAAGGCCAAGGCATGGTGGATAGGCCCGTGACTGTTCCAGAGGCTGCCCTGCAGCGCCCCCGGATGGTTGCCAAGGGCATAGGACTCACAGCATTGCTAAAGGTCACAGACATACACCATGTGGTCTTGCCCCACAGCTATGTTTTCCCCTGTGACTCCCCCAAAAACAGGTGTAGTGGGGCCTGGCTGGGGTCCTGGGACTGTGTGACAGCCACAGCTGTGCTGAAGGTCATCAGTCTGATCTTTGCTCCTGGTCCCTGCCACCAGGAACCTTTGGGCTGACCCTTCTGCCTCCACCACTACCACCTCCAGGGCCTTCTCTTGCCCCTGTGCTTCACCAAAGTTCCATATCCCTGCCCTGGTTCCATGAATTTGTCACAGCCCCCCTGCTCCTGCCTAGACCCCAGTCCCTGCTCCAAAAAAGTATTTTCTCCTTGCCAAAAATTCTAGTTAGATCCTTTTGAAAAAACTTTAATTTTCTGAGGTGCTAAAAGTGCCATCATGGTTTGTTTCTGCAGTAAATAATTTACCTTAAGCTTTTTGTTCAGATATTTCTGGTATTTGGAAAAATATCACATAATATTGGGGTGAAAAACAGCATCCAGTCTCTCTAACTCTTTCTGAACATAACGGATATCTACAAGCAGTTGATACAGGTGATATTAGACTACAAGCAATAACAAATGGAGGTTAAAAGCAAAAAAGCCAGGAATTTGCCAAAGTCTTCTGAGCAGATGTGCAAGCAAAGCCCATTTTTCTTTATGGATATTAAAAATAAAAAAAAAAAAGGAAAAGAAAAGAAAATTAACAATTAAACAGTAATGTTCATGTTGCAAAAAAGGTATAAAGTTTGAACAGATTATTCTGTGGTGAACTTTCAGTGATTCCTCTGGTACATCCATTCTGCATACAACATAGCTAAGAAATTGTCTGTCATCAGGTAATTGAAAGTTCTGTCAAAGTACTTTTATATAAATTTGTGTTTTCTAATGGAAGTCCTTTAATCATATTTGCTAAAAAGATGCAATATCCTTTTGGACTGGAAGCAAAATAAAAACTCTAAAGCAGATAAAATTCTTTGAAGTATTAATTGTTATGTTGGAATCTGAATTATAGTTACATTGGTTTAAAGTAAGCATAACATTTTCTCTCTCTCCTATTTGTCACTAAGGAAACTCAGAATAAGTTAGAATTCTCTTCAACTTCAGTTTCATTAGCCAGCTTTACTTATGAGTTCTTTAACTACCAAATAACAAGGAAATGCGTGGCAGTGGCAGCATTCCATATATAATCCCTTTATTATGTATGTATTTCTGATCGTGCTTCTTATGTACAATGGTAATTTAATTGTAGTCAGCTATATCTGGATTCTCAAAAGGCTTATTCATGTATTAAGGTACAGTTAAACAAGGAGTTCCACTGTAGAGGGATTATTTGCATGATGAAGTTAAGTCTATGCATAGCTGAATAAACTGTAGAATAGAGCCACAGGCAATTGCTGTCTCAGTAGTTGCACTGATTTTTCAGCAGGAGGAGAAAAGTATATAACACTTTTTTAAGGCAGATTTAAAATAAAACCAGTCAATTATTTATAGGAAGCTACAACATACACTGGATTTGAATTAATTGGCTTCTTTCTTCCTAAATATTCTATCTTACAGTATCCCTTGAACAGGAGGATATTGTGATCTTTTGTTACTAGAGAATAATGTCTGAGCAAGACACTCCTTTAGGAAGACTGTGTGTATCCTGTCTAATACCATTCATACTACAAATGTATCAAGTAAGCAAAATAGCTAGGAATGACAAGTCCAATGCAAGGAATTCCTTACAGATGCTGAGTAAAAGCCAGACTAGCTTCAGGTTCCTGCAGCTTCAAAATTAACTTAAGCAACGCAGCCCTGTCACCTAAATGCAGATTTAACTACAACTTTGATCCACCGTCATATGTCTGAATTATCAATACGGCAAACTAATTATCATGTAGGAGTTAGGTACCTCTTGCGTTGGCTAGTTTCAGATGACTTGGTGATAACTGTTATGCTTGGTCTTCTTGAATATTAAAACTGAAAGAGAATAGCCCGTGTAAGCAATTCAGCCATCAGCTGGAGAAAAAAAAAAAAAAAAAGCAATCTTAACAGGAGTTTCTGTTTAGGATAATTACAGATTTTTAGTCATAGCTGGGGTAGGTGGAGAGCTGCTGCCATCTACTGGAAGGATTCCTTTCCTGACTCAATTTAATAAACAAAAGTGAATGTTTTTATGAGTAAAATAATGAAAGATTAAAACCATTGCTGAAATTTAGGTGCATAGCATCTGTGTAACCATCTAAATTCTTATTATTCTAATGGCATCAAGAGTGTAAAATTATGAAAATATGCGCCTAAGCCTCCTTGCAATCCAATATCTGAATGGGGGACTGGGTAACTAAACGAGATTGATAAATATGAACTAGACGGCATAAATCCTCCCAAAAGTGGGAGATAAGAAAACAGATGCAAATGGAAGGGGAAATTAAAGACAAAGAAGTCTCCATGGTCAAACACTTATTTAATTTTATAGCACATATTTCAATACTACTCTTTCGTTCATGGATATATATAAAAATATTATTTTAGGAAAAAAAAAAAAAATTAAAAGGGCATATGTTGTGGATAGGTAGCAGAGACCTCACAGCAAATACCCAGCTTTCTGTAAGAGCTCGCAGTTCCAGAAAAGAAAAGGAAAAAATAAAACAGTAAAAAAGAAACCAAACACCAAAAAAAAAGCCAAAACACACACTTATTTTGTCCTCCTCCTAGATGTCTTGTTAGGTCACAAAATACAAATCAGTAGTTAACACTGCAAAGTCATGTTAATGCTGAACGTAGACTAAACAGTAACATGTAGCTTCCACGGCAGGGGACATCTCTGAAGAGCTTTTCTATCTTCATTCTCAGTTCTGTTTCAGCTATCTATAGTCCCAAATCTAAACAACACTGACTACTCCTTTCCGGCTAAAAGCCTTTAGAAGTCAATTTTACATCAGCCTGCTGAAGATTCAAGACAGCCAAGTGAGATGTTGAATGGTTCAGACTGAACTGTGATTTGTACATCAGTATTCAGTCTCACACATTTGCAAGTCTAAACCAGAATGCCTATAGGCATATATATTCATCCAAGAAAGAGAGAAGATGTCATGGTTAGTCTCTGTTTGCTGCCTTGTGTCTAGCAGAACTCTATTGATATTGTCATTGCATTAACTTATTTTCATTTGCTAAGAAATTAATAAAACTGGGAAGAAATTGCAATGAAGGATGGAAATAGGACCAGCTAGGAGGAGGAAATCAACCCAGTTGAACCACTTGAAAATATTGAGATGCAATAAAGAGGTGCAGTGTGTAATGGCTGGCTAGCTAAAGAAGGAAGAATATAAATACACAGTTGAGGAGTGTGGTGAGAGGGAACTATGATTACATAGTCAAATGATAAATCGATTTCAGACTATCATGCCTGAAATATTTGCTGTACCAAGAAAACTTGCACCAAATTATATCATAATTCAAACTGCATGGTGAAACATTTATTTCCTCCTGGGCTGGGGGGTGGGGGGGTTACATATCATGTCTTTTACATCTCATCAAATTGACCATTTCTAAGCTGCAAATAGAAGTTGTTAAATTCAGCACACCGGAATTTCAATCTCAGTGATTATTTATGGAGCCCTAACTTTAACTTTGTCTTTAGGTCCAGCATTCATTACCCTGCTACCAACGGCTTTAAAGTGACTGACACAGATGAGATGTGCTGGGAGACCTCTTTAAATGCACACACAGAGATATACCTCCTCCCATTTGGTCAATTTATTCTGATGAGCAAGAGCAACATGGTTTCCCTCCACATGAGGTAGCTTCTGAAAAGTCCAAAGTCCAAAATTTGAAGTTATTTTTCCATGGTTGGCAGCTTCCTATGTACTGAATGTATATACACCATATTCTTATGCCTCTACAGAGATATACTATCTTTTTCTAGGTGTTATTTGGATAATTGCAGAGAAAAGCATTTCTCAAAAAGTGGGATGCATCTTAATGGGAAGAAATGTAAGAGAATAATGCTCAGGGAGTATACAAGCTAACCAAAGCAACTACACTGACGTCAGTGTGATAGTGTGCTTGGGCTAAGTAGAGAGAAAGACATAAAAAGCAGAGATAACCTGTACTGAGGGAGCATAGGAAGATGTGTGAGAAATTAGGTAAAGAAACCTGTGTGTAAGTTTTATGATCAAAACTCCTACATTCAGGATAATTGCAACTGTATTTTTCTGAAGTCTAGAAGACCTAACGAGAGATTAAATATCAGAGATATGCTGAGATTCAACACCTTCATAGGAAAATCTTACACAAACCTTTTGTCTAAAAATGTCAAATGATCAACAGCTTTTGAAAAACATCTTCTCTGTAATTTTATGTAACATTGTAGTGAAACACACTTTTGCAAGAAATTGAGAAACTCATAGAATCAATCTGGACAAAGTCATTCCTTGTAAATAAATGTAAAAAATGTGCAAGGCATGTTCAATCTATTGTAGCATAAATAACTTGTCACTTTGTAAAATAACTTTTCATTTAGTTCCTGCATCCAATCTATTCTGCAGTGTGCCCAGACCTGTTAGAAGCCATGCATCAATTAGAAAAACAAACAACAAAATAATAAATAGCATTACTGTCTGTTAATGAAATGAATGTGTTTTACTTAAATAAATAAAGAAAAAAAATATTTTTTTTATTTCATAACCTCTTTCTTCCCCTAAAGGAGATGCACCTCTAAACAGCATATCTTTCACTGTCCCTTGCTTCTTAATATAGTAAAAGCAGTATTTTGTGGTACTTGCCTCTGTAAAGTAACTTCCTTCTACTTACACTTTAGATTTTCTGTACACTCTGATCTTAGCCATCTTTCAATACTACTAAAGAGAACAAGGCAAACTTTCTGACTTGCTAAAGCCACTAGTCTGTGCTGTTGTACAAGAAATCTATATTATAGGCAATTTCTTAAAAATATTTTTTTTAAAAAAATGTTTTCATTAGTATTTTTTATACTGTTAAATAAGACCTACTAAATATTTTGGGTCTGAATTAAGTTTTAGCTTTTATTTTTCCCATCATCTGCTATATCATGACAATCTTGAATTAGAAAGTGTATCATATTCAAAACATCAAGTATGTTTTAGCTCTACTTTATATTTTACTTGAAATAAAAAAATTGCATCAGGCTAACTGAGGTATTAAGTCTTTAAGCTGTCAAGACCTAGGTACTCTCTCTAACAATCAAAATTGTTAGAACAAGAGGGAATGGCTTTAAGCTGCAAGAGGGTAGGTTTACACTGGACATTAGGAAAAAAATTTCACAGAAAGAGTGGTCAGACGCTGGAATAGGCGGCCCGGGGAGATGATGGAGTCACCATCCCGGAATGTGTTTAGGAGTCATTTAGATGTGGTGTTAGGGGAGACCTTTGTGGAGTGGGGTTGACGGTTGGACTCAATGATCCCAAGGGTCTTTTCCAACCTAAATGATTCCATGAAAAAAAAAAAAAAAAAATGCAATGGGAAGAATATTTTTTTCTAATATAGGTGTTAATGTAGGAGAAAAAAAAAAAAAAAAGAAGAGGGAGCAACCACTAACAGAACTAATTTGTTTGTAAATGTAATGTTATATGCAGTCTACACTGAAGTATTCTTTGTAGACTACTTAATGATTATGGATAAAGATTAAGCTAAAGCTTCAAAAGGGTGTTAATGCCATTTGGAAATTATCTTTCACTATCATACAGATGTTTTCAGGGGAATATGTATGCCTAATACATTTTGATGGGATCAATCTCATCCCAGAAGTAAAAACATTATTGATACTTTTATAGTACTAACATATGGGTAAGAGATTTTTTTTTTGTCTTTTCAAAATCTTTAAACTGATTCTTGCTGCATTTTAACAACAGATTTATAATGGAGGCTATAGAATATTTTTTGTTAATGTGTCTTTTGGCTTTACTCTTTCTCCATATGGACATACATATTATTAGAAAATAATGCACCATAAAAAAGTTATATATCTGAAATAAATTTTCTTCTTACCATTTAAAAACATGAATTTTACATTCTACCATACGGTAAAATCTTTGCTAGTGACACCTGTAACCACCTTCACAGAAGGGGTGGCCTACACCTGGTTTCTATTATTATCTCCTCCCCTCAATCAGCAGATAAAAATAATCCTTTTTTGATGCAATGGATCTTATGTCTACAATATTTATAATCCATAACCATTTCCACTTACCCTGTAAGTTACCTTTGTCTGTGAAGAATATAATTCTTAGACTACAACAAAGAAATTTTATTTATGTTTTAAGTTTTAGTTTTGAAAGAATCAAAAGAAAATACAATGTTTAAGATAGTAATTCCAGCAACTATGTGTGCTGATGCATGGCAATTCAGCAGGACAATTAGACTTTTCTATCACATTAACATTTTGATTCATGAGTCACAGAAACATAATATCACAGGAAGTGTATAATCCTCAGCTGTCTATCTAGTTAGACTTTAGACACAATTCTCGTATTTTTTTCAAGAACTACAGCCCTTCCTGTTACACAGAGCCTTGCCTTTACCACTTTAATAAACTCAAATTACAGGCAACCAATCTGAAGCATTTTGCAGGTAATAAGCAGATCAAATATTCATGAAAATGGGTAATTCACTTTTAAATATCCATGGACAGTTTGTTTCCGTGGATGTTTTACCCATACATTGCTGAATGTGGTGTGAGCCAGAGAGCATTTAATCATTGTAGAGCAGCAATGCGATTTTAAGTGTGTCAGTGCAAACTCAGCTTGCATATAATTTGGATACCGTCAGCTATTTAGCAGCCTTACTCTCATATTACACATATAGGAAGTGCATTTCAATTCTAAAATATCTAAAATTAAATAATCCAATAATTTTTCTATGTGCTTAATCCTACATTATAATTATAATTACCATTCACAGGACTGAATTTCAAACATATGTGTTATAAAAATGAAGTGTTATAGGCCTTAAGGTTTTGATTGATACAGAGAGTCTAATGGAGAATTCAAAAGCACAACTCCTAACCTATCTTTTGCCCTGCATCAATTTATGGCAGGAATTCCCACAGTCTGTATATGTTCCATTTCCAATTCAAGGCATCAAGGAGAAATGTTAATGCATGGGGAGGTTTATCTGCATGAGTTCCATTAACTTTAAATGTGTCATGCTGAAAATACTCTCTATCTACTTTGAATTCATACATATATGCTCTAGTCACACCCATGCTGAAGACTCAGCTCCCAGGTTTGCAAGGCAGCAATCACAGTTCTTCATCCCTACAAATTCTATTGAAATAAATTGAATTTCTGAACTGTAATCCTGTCACACTGATCTGAACACAAGTGTGTCACTACAAATTCAGAGCATATTTCTTTATTTTTTAAAAAAGTATTTTCAAAATTAAATAGTTGAATATAGCATTAGTTAGAATGCTATTTCCTCTCATTTAGCTAGTTTAATTGCTAATTTTTTCAAGACTTACTTGTAAGCATGACAGGGAATAAATGTGCTATTGTAGCTTACTATGAGGAAAGTCAAGTAGACCTGAAATGGGGCAAAGAGAAAAAGTTTCTGGTTATGTAGGGAGAAGGCCATGCCTGCTCACTGCATTCTATCAAAGCCAAAAAATTTTGATGTCTTGGATAAAGCATTCTGACTTGCTTAGTCTCAAAATGAAACATTCTGGAAAATGAAACATCAAAATGTTTACATTAGTGAAGTTAGTCCTGGGGAGAGTCTCTCATGTGCACGTGGTCATTGGCTTAAGAAATATGTACCCTGGGATTATGAAAAAATGGCAAACTGGTGTTAAGAGGATGTCCATGAATTGAGTTCTTCACCATCAAGGAACCTATTTTATTTTATTTTGTCAAATATGCAAGCTATACTGTATTGGGTTTGGATGACAAGGTTTTGGAAGTTGGGGGCGCTACAGACATGACTTCTGTGAGAAGCTGCCAGAAGCTTCCCCCATGTCCAATAGACCCAATGCCAGCTGGCTTCAAGACGAACGCACCACTGGCCAAGGCTGAGCCCATCAGAGATGGTGGTATCGCCTCTGTGATAACATATTTAACAAGCGGAAAAAACTGCTGCATAGCAACAGCTGGAAGAGATGAGTGAGAACATGTGAGAGAAACAGCTCTGCAGACACCAAGGTCAGTGAAGAAGGAGGGGGAGGTGGTGCTCCAAGCACTGAGTCGGAGATTCCCCTGCAGGCCATGGTGAAGACCATGGTGAGGCAGGTTATCCCCCTGCAGGCCATAGAGGGCCACGGTGGTCCACGGTCCACCTGCAGCCTGTAGAGGACCCTACGCTGGAGCAGGCTGATGTGCCTGAAAGAGGCTGTGACCTCATGGGATGGTTGTGCTGGGTTAGGCTCCTGTGCCCTGTGGAGAGAGCAACCCACACTGGAGCAGGACCTATGCTGGAGCAGTCTGTTCCTGAAGGACTGCACTTCATGGAAAGGATGCATGTTGAAGCAGTTCATGAAGAACTGCAGCCCATGGGAAGAGCTCATGTTGGAGAAGTTCATGGAGGATTGTCTCCCATGGGTGGGACCCCATGCTGGAGCAGGAGAAGGGTGTGAGGAGGAAGGAGCAACAGAGACAATGTGGGATGAACTGACCACAACGCCCATTCCCCGTTCCCCTGCACCGCTCAGGGGGAGGAGGCAGAGAAATCAGGAGTGAAGTTGAGCCCAGGAAGAAGGGAGGGATGGGGGAAAGGTGTTTTAAAGATTTGGTTTTATTTTTCATTACCCTACTCTGATTTGCTTGGTAATAAATTAAATTTGTTTCCCCAAGTTGAGTCTGTTTTGCCTGTGACAGTAATTGTTGAGTGATTTCTCCCTGCCCTTATCTCAACCCAGGAGCCTTCATTTCCTTTCCCCTGTCCAACCGAGGAGGGGGAGTGATAGAGAGGCTCGGTGGGCACCTGGCGTGCAGCCAAGGTAAACCCAACACACTATACAAATGGCCACCCTTTTTAAAAGGGCTTAGATGTTAGTTTAACACCCTTTTTGAAGGGCTTAAACACCCAAGTTTTAACACCTGCAATTGAATGGGAAACTCATGAGGTATGAAGTTACTGGATTTCTAAGGACTCAGCACGCTGAGGTCTTAGACCCCCCAGTTTCTTCTGAAGTAAATGAGAGCATAAGGCTTTCAACTCTGTGTGAGGTCAGGACCTACAGTGTTGTAGAGGAGCAAAGCAAGAACTGGTTTTAAGAACACCAATTTTGTTTGCCTTGAAAATTTGTGTAATCCTAAGTGAAAATAAATTACAGAGGTGTGCTTCTAAGTAATCTACTGTATGATAATAAAGTATTACATGCAAAATATGCCAAAAACCCAGGCAGATTTTAGCCAAGTAATTTTTACCTGTCACAGCTTTTCTATATGCTGGTCTCAATTTAAGTCATGTGACAGTTATGTACGTCAGCTATTTGAGGTAGTAAAATCCATTCATTTAAGACAATAGTCTTAATTTTAAGATAAATGTCTGAGAAGAAGATCAGAATTCATGTAGAGGCAGTCCAGAACATTGTCCATGGTTGTAATTATATGAATTGCAATGTAAGAGAGAGAATATGAATATACATATACGGCAATAATTTGCATGAGTTTTCTCACCAGTGTAACAGATTAGTTTCCTGCATTTTGTACCTGTAAAAGTGGGACTGACCAGCATTTGCTAATATTCCTTGAATGAAGATTAGCAACATTAAATTTCAGTTGCACTTCTTATCCATCAAACTGTTTAGAAACCAAGGAGCATATTCAGAGGGTCAGTAAGTGACCTTACATCAGTGGAATTTCTCCTGGCTGACTCAAGTCGTTTCTCTACCTGTCCAAGGCCTCTCTCCCACCGCACAGACAGAGGCAGGGTCCTAAGAAATTTACATTGTATTTTATTGAAAGTGATCATAATATCACTTTTAACAAATTCTTTACTACTGACTTTTGACCTTCAAGGCTCATGACTAGCAATGAGAAGTAATGAAATCCATAATGCAGTGGCATAATAAGGTGATCTGATGCTATTCCAGACTTTTCTATCATCAGGTACTGTGCTGTGTAAGCTTTTGTGTGTTGCCTTTTTCACTCCAACACTAACCTGCTTATTTCGCTAAGTATCATATTTTGTCATTACTAAACTGCTCTTTTTGGATCAAATCCATCATAGGTAACCCTGCACACACACATGCTTCTGCATATCCTGCTGCTAGTTTCCAGCTCCAATGGCTAATTGCTAATATTCAGCAGTTTTTTTCAATATATTCAAAATCGGTTGTATATCTTTCACAATGCTCCAAGAGCAGGGAAGGGAGTGGAGAGGGAGAGAAAAAAAGAATACATTTTTCGTCATGAGGATGAAGATGTGTAGTTTATTATGGTACTCTGTCCTCAGTTCTCATTAGTGAAAATAAATCCTCCATCTCCACTGAACCTCACACTTCCTTAACCTCTGTTTTAACTCCTTCTTTTGTTACAAAAATTAAGATGAGCAAGTAGATTTTTAGTTATTACTCAGATGTGACAGAGAGGCATTAAAACTGATTCTGCAAAGTAACAGATTTTACAAGGTTTCTTAAACAAACGTTATACACCATAGGTGTAATGTTTGTTTAAAATAACAATCACAATACAATCCAGAAAAGAAAACAAAAGCTATAGGGAGAATCACAGCAACAGGAAACTGATGAAACCAATCAAATTGGTGAAAGGCAGAAATGGAGACAAAATACTGGCCTCAGTGACAAAAGGCAAAACTACTATATGTTTTGCTGAGACCAAGATTCAAGCTTTTGCCTTCTGGAAGGTACTGTTAGGAAGGTTTCCGCAAAGGACTGAGATACAGGAAGACTGGTGTACTCTGGTGTCAGGAGCTAGAAAGGACAGATCCAGTTTTAGGATTGAAGTCCTAGAGCTAAGAGACTTTTGTGTCCTTGCAGTTGTTCAGCATTTCTCAGGGGAAAAAAAAAAAAAAAAAAAAAAAAAAAGAAAAAAAAAGAGTTTCTCTTGGGTAGATTAGGTTGGGAAAATGCATCCTTCCAACTGTGGCTGTGCCTGTACAGGTAAACAGCTCCCTGTCCAGCCCCTAGAACAGGTGCAAAACAGCAGTTGCACAGTTGGCAGTAATATAATGCCTACATCTTGTTTGTTATTTCAGCTCTATGCAGCATAATAAATTATGTTAATGTTACAATGTTCTATGCTTTTTTCTTTTTCTTTTATCTTTTTCTTTTTTTTTTTTTTTTTCTTTTATTCAGGGAAACATTGCTCTCATTTTTCTGCACAGGTTAAATAAAATTAGGACTAAGAAAGATCCTCAGCAGATAGAAACTGACCTTGCACTTGTGGCAGTTAAACTCTGCTGTGAATTAGGTCCCCATAGGGTCGATCAAGATTAAATTCTTCCTTTATCATTAGTGTTCTTTTTTATTACAGCTGTGTGCGCAGTGTAGACCTGATACAGCATTGAATGCTGAAGGCTTGGTAACATTAACAGAATTGGAACGTTAACAACTTCTAAATCTCCTGCAATATTAATTCCTTTTCCCCTACTTGACTCCTTTTTATCCATTTGTTTTAGCTTCTTAAGCTATTGTTTTAACTGCTTTCCTTCTTTTAATCAGGATTTAGTGAAGAATGCTTGCCCTTTCTTACTAATATGTGTGATGTGTCCAGAATACACAAGACCTGGTAACAAATCTACAAAGATTACTTTGTTGATAGAAAGAATATCCAGTACCTACACCATGGCCGAAGAATGCTTAATATAAAAACATTTGCTTCACGAAGGGAATAATGGAAGAACAAAAACAGGGATGATCATTTATATGCCTAGTTAATGTTTGCAGAATGATCCAATAATTTTGGTTGGAAGGGACATTGGGACGCCTCCAGCCCAACCTCCTGTTCATAGCAGGGCTGATCCTTAATTCAGACCAGGTTGCTCGGGGCTTTGTCCAGCTGGGTCTTGAAAACATCCCAGGATGGAAATGGCACAATGCCTCTGGGCAACCTGTTCCAATCCTGGGCTACCCTTCTGCAGAAAATGATTCTCCTTCTCTCTAGCCCAATCCTCCAATGTTTCAGCTTATACTGCTGCCTTTCAACCTCCCAGCACGCACTGCTGTGAAGAGCCTGGCTGCATCTCCTCCATCCACTCCCAATGGTGCTGGGAATGCTTTCAGGTGCCCTGAAGCCATCCTTTCTCCCAGATGAACCAGTCTTGGTCCCACAGCATCTTGTCACGCGGAAAGGGCTCTGGGCCTGATCATCCCAGTGGCATCCCCCGAACACACTTCAGTTTGTCTGTGTTTTTCCCATATTTGAGGGTCAAAACTGAATGCAATATCCAGATGTGGTCGAATGAATACAGAGCAGAAGAGGATGATCCCTTGCCTTGATGTCCTGGCTCTGCCCCTATCCATAAAGCCCAGTATACTGTTGTGTACTGCTGGGGTGCACTGCTAACTTTGTGTTATTTTATTACAACCATAGTTTCAAAATATTAGTGTAAAAGTCATAATCAAACTTTTCCATTGCTGCCTTTTTTTCTTGAAAAGAGGTAAGTCAATCCTTGCTTTACACTAAGAAATGTTAAGCACTTTTCTGCACTGCCAGTGACACTGCAATCTTCTTTCCCTACATTAAGGGACACCATATTGCTTCTTCATTGCAAACTCCATATTCCTTCTCTAAATGTTAAGTTATATTGATCTTTATTCTCCTATATCAGATGTGCTATTTCACTTTCACCTACTTCACTGTTACAAAATCATCCTTTTTTACTATGTACCCTGAACTATTTTCCAGTTACCTACAACTTGCAAAGTCACACCATGTTAACTACTTCATTTGCTTTGTTATTTTCAATATCAGTAGTGAATATCTGCATTAAAAAAAAAAAAAAAAAATCTTGTCATGTTATGGTCATTTGTCAGTCAATAAAATGATCAAAATCAATAACATTTGTTAAAATCTTGAGGAGAACAGCATGTGAACTAAAAAAAAAAGGTTAAAAAAAAAAAAAGAGCAAAAAACAACCCTGAAAACATAACTGTATAAATTTGAAGATGCACTATAAGAATGTGCAAGGCCACTGCTTTATGTTATAAGCTGTAAAGAATAGAGTGAAAATCTAAATAAATTCTGGAGCAGAGTTAGCATGTATCTTACATGTTACAGAAAGGAGAAATATAGCTAATGCCTGCTTTTCACAGAAAACAGATATAATGATATTGTAAAAAGATCACATAAAAATTGAAGCAAAAATCCCTTATTATTTAGGATCTAGCATTTGAAAGTTCGATGACTTATGAATTTTACAAGTATATTCACATAACCAGCACAGTATCCATCACAGAGATAATACTAATATTTAGTATATTGTCCCTGATTCTGATAGCGCAAAGGTGCTGTTTCCCAAGCACGCTTTGAACAATCACTTTAGAGCAAAATGCTTCACCTCATCATAGGTTCCAATGCTTTTTCTTTTTTTCTGAAGACAGGAAAACATGACAAAACTCCACTCTGGTGAGACCCCATCTGGAGTACTGCATCCAGCTCTGGAGTCCTCAGCACAAGAAGGACATGGACCTATTGGAACGGGTCCAGCAAAGGGCCATGAAGATGATCAGAGGGCTGGAGCACCTCTGCTATGAGGACAGGCTGAGAGAGTTGGGGTTGTTCAGCCTGGAAAAGAGAAGGCTCCGGGGAGACCTTTTATCAACCTTCCAGTTCCTAAAGGGGGCCTAAAGGAAGGATGGGGCGGGACTCTTTATCAGGGAGTGTAGTGATAGGATGAGGGGTAACAGTTTCAAACTGAAGGAGGGTAGATTTAGATTGGATATTAGGAAGAAATTCTTTACTGTGAGGATGGTGAGGCACTGGAACAGGTTGCCCAGAGAAGCTGTGGATGCCCCATCCCTGGAAGTGTTGAAGGCCAGGTTGGATGAGGCTTTGGGCAACCTGGTGTAGTGGGAGGGGTTCCTGCCCATGGCAGGGGGGTTGGAACTAGATGATCTTTAAGGTCGCTTCCAACCCGAGCCATTCTATGATTCTGTGACTTTATATCAGATGTATTGTAATCTTCTCTTTAGCTGTCATTTACAAAGCAAAAAATGGTGCTTTAAATTGACATATAATGTTTAAAAGTAGTACAGGAGCTTCGTAAAGAGAATTTGCATCAGTTCTATTTTTCTTTCCCTTCTATTTGGCTTACTCAAACAACTTCCCTTAAAATTTATATAGATTCATCATTGTGGAACAGAATGCTATATCTCAAAGGACTTTCATGAATTACCCCTACGGATTCTCCTGAAAGTGACACTGAAATGTAAGCAAGCTGGTGTCACAAATATCCTGAAATGGTGATGTATGTGACTGAAAGAATTCTCATTAAATACTGGACAGACTCTCTGTGCATTTCAGTACTATCAAAGGACACACATCACTTATAAAGTACAAGGGTAAGAAAACCCCCAAACATTAGACTGAATACTCATGTTGTAAAAGTGTTTCAAGTGTGAGTAGACAAGACATCAGCACTGAAGATGAACATGCTTTATTGCTTTACTGCATAGTACTGTTTCTCCTATTTAGGATGTTTTTAGCATCCATAACATTTTTATTTATACTTCAAATCATCTGTATCTGCCATAAAGCTATGCTGAGCCGCATACGTGAAAATAGTGTCTGTTTTTCTCAGGCTTATGAACTCTGTGTGTGTAGAAAATTCTGTGGGGAAGGGCTATTTTCAGAAAATTGTCTAGCTGTTTGAAAGATGCAAGCGCGCTGAGCCTTGGGACAATAAGACATGTAGAAAAATGTGATTCCATCAAAAAGTTATTGAAGAAAAGGTTAGTTATTATGTTCTTGGTTGTTTAACAATCCCTTTGAATCAGTATGTTGCCATGCTGGCACGAGGGTCTGTCCATGCAGATTATATTTCAGGAGTCCTAAAAAACTGTCAAGAAGCTTCAGAAGTTCATTTCTATTGTCTTCATTTCAGAAAAAAACAACACTGAAATTGAAGGGAGATCTAAGAATTTAGTGGTTTTACTATTATTCTTATTTAGCCCAAGATTCTTTAAAAACACAATTTGGTTTAATAAATATTTGTTAACAGTAGAGCTTCTTAAGGGAAAAGTAATTAAAATGCATGATATTGCAAAAACCTGAATTTCAGAGGAATCTTCTTCATTCAAGATTTATGAATGTTGGCAATGTAAAAAAAAAGCATATTCACCATCAACAGAGTTACAGTTTTAAACAATTAATGGAAATCATTAACGAAACATGCAATGTTCTTGCAATATTAGAGGCAGTCTGGAGAAGATTTTCCAGGCAGAACTAGGTGCTAATTTCTCAGCGTGTTGTAAACTGTTCACAAAGTGACATACAGAATTTCACAGGAGAATAAAACAACGTGTAAGGCCAAATTGTGTGACTTTGTCGATCCACTCTCATAAGTGTGAATTTTTTGCATATGCCTTTAGTACACAAGAGCAGTGTAAATGACATAAGCTATTTTTGTCTTCCAGAATATGTACAGAGGTGTTGATTAATTTGCTTGTGGGTGAACTTTTCTTTTGTCAAATTCTACAACCAGAAGAGTTTGATGGTTTAAAAACCTGTATCATTATTTCTCCACTGATCACATAGATTTTTTTGTCAATTTTATTTGTTTTAATCATTCTGTCCCTCACTACAACAACAAAAAAACAAACAAACAAACAAAAAATCCCAGTAATTTATTTCTACGGTTAAACTGTTAAAATGGGTGGAAGAATGAAAGTTTATACAGACAGTCATAATTTCTTTTAAAATAATAAAACAGTGAAGATATTTGCTCAGTTTTGCTTCAACTAGACATCAGAAGAGAGGTGATGGCATACTCAGCAGCTAACCTACTCACTAATATTCCAGATATTTTAGCTCAAAAATAAAGTGTCATGACAATATCACACCTTTAAAAAGAACAGTCATCGCCATCATCAGAAAGGATGGGTACTGACGGAATAAAAAATCCCATCTGGGGCCTAGAAAAAGTAGAACAAGGGAGGAGACCCAACTTCATACTTCCAGCATCGCTTCAGGAACTGACTGACAGTGAAATGCCAGAGTTAACGTATTCAAGGATGGAAAATTTGAAGGTGTACCATCTGTGTGAATACTTAACCCTTGGGCTACCAAATAAATAAGATCTCTTCCAAACAGCAAGTGCAGCAGACTCATAATTTTCCTATCTGCTTCGTTAAATCTTAATGTTTATGAGACTGGATGACATTAGCAGGGCCTTAACAGAAAACAGTCAAAAATTCTAGGCATACAGCCTCATTATGGACTCTCTTCCTTTGTCCTGAGTCACCTAAACATTTTCTTACCATCAGCAGATTTTAGATAAATATCTCTTGGGCTAATGCCTAAAAGAAAATAAAAACCCTACCAATTCTACTAGTAATTAGTTTTTTTACATCTGTCTAACAGCGGATAAAATACCCAAATCTATACTCATGTACCTGCTTTTGTGAAGTAGCCTAATAATCTAAAACTTCACAGCTCTTGCTAAGGTCTGCCAGGATTTCTTTTGTATTTTCCCCATTAATGCCTATCAAAATATGGATATCATCAAACCAATATTGTTTAATTTGTATAGCTCATGGGGAAATATTAGTACTTTCACTGAAAGGTTGTTACATAGTTCCCAATACTTTAGTCAGTTTTAACAGATCACTTGATATTGGACTAGAATAAAGTCATTCTTGTTCTTTTCAAGGACTCTGGACAATTTCGGTTTTTATATGGTAAAGAGGATTGTGCTTCCTTTCAGCATGACTGTATGCATTTTAGCAGATAGACCTTTCTTTCTTTTACTCGCACAAGTAGTTATGAATAGCACCTGCTTTGTTCATAGCCCACTGACATCTTTGTAGCTGAAGTGGGAACATTTGGGTCAGAAACCTTCAGTAAAACCACTATGTTTCAGTGGCTTGATACTCCCACAGAAGAATTTCCAAATGAGCTAATTACTATTTTCAGGGCATCAATGGAAAGTTGTTTCTCCTGAAAATTTTATAACTGTTTATTTCCTTTTCTTCTCATATATGAACATCAAATACTCCCTGAACTTGAAACAACCCAAGCTGCTCATTCTCCCTAGTAAGTCACTGAAGAGATTCAAAGCTGTACATGTTGAAAGGTTCCCTTTCTGTCTCTCCTGTACCCCAGGAAAACAAATCTGCTGATCAATACATTGCCTAAAAAGTCCTAACAGAATTTTCACAATGTGTAGACATATTTGCTTAATTTCCCAAGGGTTTTGGGGTTGTTTTTTTTTTTCCCACTATGCTTTGTGGTTACTCAGTACAATAGAATCTTCTTCTGCTACCATTTATAATGCAAACTGCACACACAATAGTACAGGTGACATGTCTTTAGTTCAAATCACAGCACTCAGCACTCCTACTGTTCCTACAGAAACAGACACAGCTATATAGAATGCTTTCTATTTATATTTACCCAGTACTCATTTAATGCTTTGTGAAGATGCATACCTTCAGCATCTTTACACTTAGAGTACTTCCATAACTGTTAACCCCTACTATCTGTTCTGCACTTTAGGTAATTATGGTGGCACAAGACAATTTGTGGGAATTTTCTATAGGTCACCCCTCTCATACGTTTAGCTGATTCAGGATTATATTAGACCATACAAAACAAAATATTCCTAAATCCTTATGAGGACACCTTTTACATATTCTTAATAAGAGTGTATTCTCTTCTATGAGACTACTCTTTCATGGGACCTGGAAAGGAACAAACCTATTTCACAGCAGAACCTCCTGTATTCTTCCTTGTTCATCAGAAACTCATCTGACTATATCCCTCCTTTGCAAGGTAACAAAAGACAACCACACCAAGTCAGCAGAGTTGATAATGAATATCCAATCTTGGAGGAGTGAGGGAGGAGGTGGGGAAGGAAGTTAAAAATCCATTTTGTGCCTGCTCCCAGCCTCCAATAAATCCAGGACAGACACAACTGAGGTTTAGAACTCCAGTTGGAAAACCTTATTTGCTTTCTTGGCTTGTTCTATATCTATAGGATTTCCTAATTTAGCAGAGATGCTTAGGGAACTTTGATGCACAAAATTAGAAAAGGTGTCTGTTCCTGCTAAGACTATTAGGATAGACTGTATGCTAAGCATCTAGGGAGTGCTGAATAGATTTAAAAGCTGAGAAAAACTTCAGCGACACTTTGACAGATTACTTCCAGACATAAAAACAATGAGGTATAAATTAACCTATTTACAATTTTACTCAGGTATAATAATCTTATTCCAGTTAAATCAGAGGAAACTATATAAAAATGAGATAATATAGGAAGTCAGGTACAATGTTAACTGTAGAATCTGATGTGACTCCATATCACTTAATAGTATTTGATTCACCTTCATTTGCATAAAATGCTAGTCACTTGAATTCTGCTTATAAGAAAATATGCACTGGTAGAAATTTGTTTCTAACACTGAATTGCTTTGTGGAAAGAAAAAAAAAAAAGGCACAATTGCTCAACAGCCAGTATTCTGAATGCAGAGATGGAAACAAAATCATGGTATGCACCACGTTCTCCAGGCTTACATGAAAGTTTTGATTTGATTTGAAATTCTGACTTCATTGAACTGTAACCAAAAGTCTCCCTTGATCTAATTCTGGAAAAAAAATCATATTTCTGTTACATTTTCAAGAAGTGTCATATTTTTTAAAGTACAGATATCGCTAAGAGAAGAATTAATCCTGCTGTCTGCATGAACATGTACAAACAATTCAACAAAGATGTTTAATGCAAACAGGAGCAGCGGGACACTTTTCACATCTTTAGTGCACCGGTATTTGGAGAGCAATTCTATACCCTTTAATTTATGCAGAGTGACTAGCTGAAGTGAAAAGGATTTACAGGGAGCAAATAATTTACATCAGTAAACCTCATTTATAAATACATAAATGTTTCACTGAGTTTAAATTCAGACAATAAAGTACTACCACTTTCATATCCAAAATTCTTGCAAAATCAGGTGCTTGAATGGCAGCAACTTTACTTCTTACATCATGCTAAAATTTGAAAATTAAACAAAACTAAAACTCAAAGGAGAGCAATTCACAGAAAATGCAAATTTATTTCTACTGTCTTTAAACAAAAACCTTTGCAAAAAGGGTTAGCTGAAATTCTGCATACCAGTCTTTTTCTATGCTTATGTGAAAAACAAAAAAAAAATCCACCTACTATGCAAAGTAAAAAAGTCACTTTTTTTCCTTGAAGCTTCTTTTAAACTATACAATAAGATGACAAAATTAAATTCTGTCCCTGTTTCTAAGACATTTCCATCCCCCCTCTCCCCCCCCCCCCCCCCCCCCCCCCACCTCCCCTTTCGAACTACTCAGATTCATTCTAGATCCTTTTTGTCTCCTTTTCTCTCTGGAGAGTCATGAGTATCTAATTTACAGACAGGTGAGGTAACAAGATATTGGACCTGTGTCTACCTATGTCTGCTCATCCATTTCTCCCTAGAATCTAAAGTATAGATATGTCTTATAAACACTGACAAACTTAGTTCTTCATAATAGTGGAGCAAAATAATTTCAGGGAAATTTATCTAATTTCCCTGAAGACTACTGACCTAACAGTCATGAAAACAATATACTGGGAACATCAAGATTCAATTTAACATCTTTTCAACAGGCTGAGTATTGGTGCGTAATTTTAATGTGAACAAAATAAGAGGGTTAAACGGATACAGACGGTGGGGGGTGCTTTCATCTCAGTTAATGTTTAAATATGATCTGGGTAACCAAAGATTTCTCTACCTGGAAGACTCCATAATGTAATTCATGATAAAATGAGATGTAACATTGTACCTCATATTGAATTACTAGCTTGACTGAATAGGAAGCAAGCATCAAATCTAAAAATGCATTAGCTTTAGTACTTTACAGCACAGTGAATTCCTTCATTGTATGGATATATAAAACATCTGTATAACTAGACAGAAGCAAACCAGAAAAATCCTCAAATATTTTTTCATAGTTTCTTTTTTCTTAATATAACATCTCCTGCTTTTTGAAGTTTTTTATATTATTTATAGTTTCACAAGTTTCTCTTTTGTGAATGATCATACCTTGTTTCCATAGCTTGATGGAGAGAATGTTTTATTCTGCTAATGAGCAGCAAAGCCAGAAGAAGCTATGGCTGATCTCTAGGCCAATTTGAAAAATGCTGATGCAGCTAGCATTGATATAACTGAAACTGTAACGTGTATTTTTTAGCTTAGCACTACATTTTAACATCAGTTAAAACAAAATTAACATCAGATATAAGTTTCTAAATTACAATAACTAAAGTTCTGTTCCCTGGATCAAAATAAATTTCACTTTTCAAGATTTTTACTGTTTTTATTAATTTTGAAATTGAAGTTGTCTAGAGCTCTGGGGATTTGAAGAGAATAGTAAAATCTCCCAATTCAATTAACAGTTAATGAACCTATATGTAAACTGTTTTAACTGTTGTTAAAAAAAAAATAGGGTCTTAATCATCATAACACAAAAATACTTCAAAAATAATTGTAATTTTAGAAACATACATGGAGTCTTTTTTTGTTCTTGAATAAAAAAATATTCAAAGACTAGCAGGTAGGCATTCCATTTGGACATAAAAATGGGTTTCCATGGAGGAGGAGATCAAAAATTATACTAATGTTTAGCAATTAAGTTTTGGGGACTTAAAATTCAAATTTTATTCACACATCTTCCTTAAGAAATTATCTAAAATACTTACACTTCAAATTTCAATCCTTGTTCCATGCATGGAAATGTTTTCCAAAGAGGTTACCCAGTAGTTGATTAGTAGTTTCTTAATTAATTTTTTGTTTAGCCACCAGCTGTCAGCTGTGGTTATCCTCTTTCAGGACTGATGTTGAGGTTTTAGACCATACAAGAATTGTTCTATCTGGTAATGTTATAAAACTACCAGTGTCAAAGATATCACACTTGTAAAGCCCAGAATCACAGAATGGTTAAAGTTGGAAGGGTCTTCTGGGGTTATCTTGTCCAACCTCCCTGCTCAAGCAGGGTCATCTACAGAAAGTTACCCAGGACCATGCTGAGACAGCTTTTAGATATTTCCAAGGATGGAGATTCCACACCACAACTCTCTAGGCACACTCTGCCTGTGCTCAGTGACCCTCAGAGTGAAAAAGTGTTTCCTCATGTTCAGAAGGAACGTCCTGTTTGTGCCTGTTGCTTCTTGTCCTGTCACTGGGCACAACTCCACGTTTTTTTAATATCTCCAAGGATAGAGACTCCACAACCTCCCTGGGCAACCTATTCAGATGCTCAGTCACCTCAAAGTAAAAAACAGTTTTGCTTAAGTTCAGATGGACTCTCCTATATTTCAGTCTGTGCCCATTGTCTCGTGGCCTGTCACTGGGTACCATTGAGAAGATCCTGGCTCGATATTCTTTACACCCTCCCTTCAGATACTTGCTCACATTGAAGAGATCACTCTGAGCCTTCTCTTCTCCAGGCTGAACAGTCCCTGCTCTCTCAGCCTTTTCCCACAGGAGAGTTTCTCCAGCCCCTAAATCATCTTTGTAGCCCTTTGTTGGACTCACTACAGTAGCTCCAACTCTCTCTGGTACTGGGGAGCCCAAAAGTGGACACAATACTCACCAGTGCAGAGTAGGGGGGAAGGATGACCTCCCTTGACGTGCTGGCAATGGTCCACCTAATGCAGTCTAGGAAGCTGTTGGCCACCTTTGTGGCATGGATACATTGCCAGTCCTATGTGTATCTTGCATGCCCTCTGCTATAGCCTTCTCTGCAAAACCATTTCCCAGAAGAATGATCCCCAGCCTGAGCTTATTCCTTCCCAGGTGCCAGTCTTTTCACTTTCTGAACTTCATGAGGTTGCTGTCAGACCATTTCTCCAGCCTACTGAGGTCCCTCTGGATGGTAGCACAACACTGGTGCATCAGCCACTCCCAGTATTATGTCATCAGCAAACTTGCTGAGGGTACATTCTGCCCCATTCTCCAGATCATTCATGTAGATATTGAACAGGAAGAGACCCAGTATTACTCCCTGGTGTACATCATTAGTTACCAGCCTCCAAGCAGATTTCATTCCACACACCACCACCTTCTGGGCTTGTCTGGTCAGATGGTTTTCAATCCACCTCACTGTCCACCTCCAGCCCACTTATCAAGGGTTTGTCTATGGGGGTGTCATGGAAGGGTGTGACTGGTACGCTCTGGTCCCGACCCCTGGTAACAGTGCCGTCATCATTCTGTCAAGGATTCATAAAAGAACCTGTCTGCCCCTTAGTGTCAGGTGACAGAGACCGTGTCAAAAGCCATGCTGGTCTAAGTAGGCAATATCCACTTAGAATCATAGAATCATAGAACAGTCTTGGGTTGGAAGGGACCTTAAAGATCATCTAGTTCCAACCCCCCTGCCATGGTCTTCTTCCAACCAAGACTTTATCCAATGGGATTATTTCAAGCAGAGCCTTGAAGAGGCCAAAGTCCAGGGTTGTTATCTCACTTTTTGCCCTGCTCCTTCCTCTCAGGATCCTGAACTACACAATCTCACAGTAACAGCAACCAAGGCTGCCTTTGGCTTTCACATTCCGAAAAAGCCCTTCCTTGTGTGTGAGGTCCAGCAGAGCACCTCTCCACTTAGGTTCCTTTGTCACTTGGGTCAGGAAGTTGTTACTGAAGCTCTCCAGGAACGTCCTGGATTGTTTATGCCCTGCTGTGCTGCCCCTGTTGCAGCAGATATCAGCATGGTTGATGTCCCCCATGAGTACCAGAACCTGCAAACATTAGGATCCTTCTAGTTGTCTGTAGGCCTCATCTACTTGTTCTTCCTGATCAGGTGGTCTAGAGTGGACACCCACTATTATGTCACCCATAATGGTCTGTTCTTTAATCCTTACCCAAAAGCTCTCAGTTGGTTGCTCGTGCATCCTCCATGCATTTCAGCTGCTCTCTCACACAAAAGGCAATTCTACCTCGTAATCTTCCTGCTCTGTCCTTCCTAAAAAACCTTTCTCCCTCCATTGTAGCACTCCAATCATTTGATCCAATCCACTGCATCACAATGATTCCAGCAAGATCAAAGTTCTGCAACTCCACACAGATCACTAATTTCCTGTTTCTTCCCCATGCTGCACGCATTGGTGTATCCCAGCATGCTTATTTACCAGATAGTGCTCAAGGTGAAAAAAAATACATTGTGGGATTTTGTATAGTGTTTTAAAAGTGAGTGATGACATACACAATATGTTTCAGCCATTTTTCCCAAACTTTTTTTTTAAATTTACATCAAACACAAGAACGGATTATCATTATTTCCAGATCACTTCAAAATTTCTTACGGTATTCATATTTCAATTTTAAAAAGAACAGAAATTCTATATGTGAACCAAAAAGAGCTATCAGCAGAGTTCAAAGATTTACTGACCTAAGTCACCGTATTAGTACTTCCAATTTATGTTCCAATAGATCAATTTCTCTGTCACTAATTTTTTAATAAACCTTGATTCTAACTTTTCTGTTTGATTCCCATGAGTCAGACAGCAATGTTATTTGTCTAATAAACATTATTTTCCTAATTACTTTTGTCTCATGAAAACTTTCTGTGGAAAATATACATTCGTTATTCCTCACTATACATCAGCACTGAAGGTTAAGCTCTGGATACAAGCTACATATAACCTATAGTCCCTACATGAGTAAAACTTCCAGTTACCCCAGGAGAGTTTTGCTTACGGAGAGAAGGTCAAAGCCTTATAAGCAGCAGAAGGAATAATTTCTGTCTGCTTGGATCTTGGAGTTAATAATTTTACCTGCCAACATTTCTTGGAGTTTTTGCAAAGTAAGTTGTGAGCATGTACTGGAAGTAACAAGACACTCCTGCCTTATATTGTGAGTGCTGAACTGGAGGCATAGCTGAAGTGAGATAAAACCTAACTTTAATATTTTGTCAAATGTAAATATTTCTATGAAACAGTAACAGAAAAGTTAATTTTTCATAGGATTCAGTTTCTCATGAAACACTCTGGGGCAGCATTATTTTGAACCAATTTTTATGCTTAGTAAAAAGTACTTGAACCCATAGAGGCCTATCCTATAGTTTGACTTTTATTTTCCTGCTGTCTTGTTACACTAACTAGTTCAGACTCTGAGTAGCAGTGTGATTAAGAATCGAGAGCTTGATGACAATAAACTGGGTGGTGAGGTGAACATGTCAGAAGGGAGACCCATCTTGCAGAGAGACCTGGACAGGCTGGAAGAGTGGCTAGCAAAAACTGTGTGAAGTTTCACATGTAAAGTTAAATGCAAAGTCCTGGGACGACATAAACAAAGAACTCAGTACAGACTAGGAAATGTGTGCCTTGGGAGAAGCCTTGCTGAAAGGGAGCTCAGAATCCTGGTGGACAACAAGCTGAGCTGCAACAAAGGTAAATTGGACCCTGGGCTGCATTTCCAAGGGCATTACTAACTGAGATAGAGACGCGATCATCCCACTCTACTCAGCACTTGTTAGGCCATGCCTGGAGTACTGTGTCCTATTCTGGTCCCCACTGTTCAAGAAAGACAGACAGACTGGAGAAGGTCCAAAGGAGGGCCCCAAAAATTATAAAAAGGTTGTAGAAACTGCCCTATGAGGGAGTTAGGTCTTTCCTTCCTGAAGAAGAGAAGCCTCAGGGGGCACCTGATCACAGTATTCCAGTACTTAAAAGGCAGCTACAGAAGGGACAGAGGCTCACTCTTCATGAGGAGTTACATGGAAAGGGAAACATGTACAAGTTGCACAGGGAGAAGATTCATCACAACATAACAGATAATTTTTTTACAGTGAGAACAATCAGTTACTGGAACAACCTCTCCAGGGATGTAGTAGAGTCCCGATCACTGACAGTTTTCAGGATGCGATTGGACAGGATGCTAGATAATCTCCCTTTCCCACAAAAGGTTGGATCAGACAATCTTTCGAGGTCCTTTCCAACCTGGGCCATTCTGTGACTGTGAATTTCTTAAAAATTGTAATTATGTAATGTCTAATGTCTAACAGATGATGATGAGATTTATCAGTTGTTAGGGAACAAAAAAATAAAAGGTATTTATTCTCCAGTTTAAGTTACCACTTGCAAATCAGTTTGATGTGTAACATACAGTATGCTCCAGCCTAAGTGGAATATAAAATAAAACAGGACTATTTACTTCCCGGTTACCTGCAGAGAAGTTGTATATGTTGCAGATTAGCTGTGCTGTGTAGCTGACTCAGTGCATTACAACTTTTGGTCTGATAAAGCCTATTGGTTCAGCTACAGCTTAGTACATCGGTGTAGTGTTAAGCAAACATGCAGAGCATGCACATGCCAACATGGAGTCCAAACTAATAGTTCCTCTATGACTCAGAACCCTGCAGAGAAAAATACATCCAAATGGATCGGAAAAGTCAAAAGAATATGATAGACTTATCACTGAACTGAGCTGGTAATTCCTCAGTTGACTCTTGTACCACACTCCACACATTTGTCATAATACCAAGATTCCCTTCTCCCCTCTTTTCTTTTCCCCCAATTATTCAGGGCATGAGATCCTGCTTGGCTTCAATCAAGGGAGTTTACAATATTTCATACCAATCAGAAACAAATAAATCCATTCAGAGAAAATCTGGCTTTGTCTTCTATGATAGGTTGAATGTCCCGAGATACAGATACCTTAATCTAATTTTCAATTTCTGATATTAGTCATTCTTGTCACATTATAAGAGATACCTATAATCATGTTTGATTTATATAAAACAACTTTGCATAGATGATTTCTCAACAGGAACTGCAGTAAGAAATTAAAATAATGCGTCTTACAGCAGCAGACTGCTGCGATGACAGTAAGCTAATTTCCAAGGGTTGAGAAATTAAGAAATGTTTGGACAATTAACAGTGAAAGCTTTCAAGCCAGTTCCACTTCCATAAAAAAAAAAAAAAAAAAATCACAATTATTTATTATGTATTCATAATTATGGACTTCTTCACATGAAGGGGAATTAGCAATCCTGATTTATTTTTCATTACAAAGAACTGTCAGGTTTTTAAAATGCTATGCTTTAGTTCTATATTCACTTCAATGCTAAACACAGTGAAGAGTTTATATTCAAATACTCCCATACTAAAAAACTGGAAGGACTAGTAAAATTTCTGAGCAAATTGCTACATACCTTATTTGGTGTGTACACAGGCATCCACATACCGTATACAATCTAAGATACTCTAATTTTCATCAGGCAAATAGTCCGATTGATTTCAAAGCCTACACCAAAAAGTTAAGGCTGATCTTAAGTTTAGACCTACTGATGATCCCTGCTATTGAGTTCTGCAGC
The DNA here is from genome assembly GCA_008658365.1 of Alca torda. Taxonomy (NCBI): domain Eukaryota; kingdom Metazoa; phylum Chordata; class Aves; order Charadriiformes; family Alcidae; genus Alca; species Alca torda. The sequence goes on from CM018101.1 coordinate 33,297,581, forward strand.
TCAGGTCCTTGCAGCAATCCAGAACATCACTGAGTAGTCAGCCCACATTTCAGGCATTAAGTCAACCTCATACCTGCAGTACATCCTTCTGTGACCACCCTTACCTGCATATATTTGGAAGTCCGGTGCACATAAAATGCTTATTGATGGGAAATCAGCTCACATTGCCTAATTCCTGACTTTCAAGTGGTTTGTTCCCCTACTTAGTGGTAGCTGAAGAAAATTCCTTAAAATTGGATGTTCAGTTCTTCTTAGGAATACCTAAGATTAACCCTAAATTTCAGCATATCGCTCATCTGCAGTCAATGGTTTTGATGGTTTGCTTTTAGCAACTGTTTGCATTTATAAATGCATTTGGTACTAAAATGTGTCAGGCCAGATCTTCTGTGTATTATAAGTTTGGGACCTTCTATTACAATTTCCCTAATGTGGAGAAACATTATGTTCTGTTATGCTTCTGCAGCATCACGTCTGAAGTATTGATTCACCCACACTTCTTAATGACACAAAAAAGGTACTCCTTCAAATACAAAACATGTTTTATTAAAACCCTGCAGAAATGTGCTGATGCCTTAAATCAACTCCTCTTTCTCTCAAGCTGAGAATCAAAAAAAATTTTGGTCTGTCTTCAAGTTACCAACAATCATCCCAAATTTTTTGGTTTTTATTTTAATAAAATTGATTAGAGTTTTCTCAATCTTATTTGTATACTGAAATCAAAGCATACCTCAGACATAACTGTAATTCATATAAAAATAAGGGATGTAGTTGACAACAGATTAGATATTGGTTTTGGATAGTGGGCCACAGATGGTATGCAACTTGACTACTAAGAAGCATATTTGAATGAAACTTTTATTTTTAAACAGCATATACATTAGTTTATTGATGACATACACAATGATGGCACCCAGATAGGAATTATAATTATGATTTAGTTCTATCTGTCTAAGGTTACAGTAATGGGAACAGAATCAATAGAATCTGGCTAATACGAGATCACATTTCCCCACTAATAGATGTCTAAGTAACTGCTTACATACAAAAGTGAAAATTGTGAGAATGATTCATCTGAAATTCTCATTGGCACCTTTTCCAGTCATTTATGACTTATGTATGTCTAAATTACACCTTCATATCAAATGATGCAAAGCTGTAGAGCAATATAAGCCATTTTTAAATATAACCACTTGAAGTCTTTCTGTACCTCACAGCTACTATTGGTGAGAATGTTTCAAGAGGATTTAAAAAATTGTGCTACCTTCCCCAATTTACATGATTAGTTTGCTCTAAGAAAAAGGACATTCAGATGTTCATCTGCAAACTTGCAATAATCTGCGGTTACATTTGATGAGATTTTCTTTGTGGGAGGAAAATAAACCGTTAACAAAAACAAAACTCAGAAAGCATTTGTACTGATAGGTGAAGAAGGGGTGAATGTATAAAACTTGAAGAATTTAGTAATAAGTTCCATGGAAATTATATCAATTTTATTATCATCAGTATTAAAGTTGAATTGGAAAAAAAAAAGCAGGGAAGGGAGTCAATATTCTGGTAGGTCTTGCTGAAAAGTTTGTTGAAGTAGAATATATACGAACTCAGGCATATAGCTCTTACTGACTGTGATCAGTAACGTCAAAATTAATTGGACATTCTGGAACGATACCAAAAACCAAATGGAGAAATAAATTAGGAGAAAAAAACTAGAACTGGAACAAAACAGCTTAGACCTGCAATGGATCTTTGGGTCATAGAGTCAGTCCCTTAGAATTAAAAGCAACAACAAAATATAATAAGCTAGAAAATGCCTGTCATCTTAAAGCTGGGTTTTGGATTGTGCTACATTTTATTAGAAAGCTGTTACAGAATTTTATCAAGCTCCTTTTTATTTCTAGGCAATATTTATTAATGAGCAATATTTTTATTCTTACACTAACGGTGTCCTGTTGTTTAAATAGCATTTTTCTCCATTTAATATTTACATGCACTTTACCCTTTTTCTCTAGTCCTCCACTCTCTCTTTCCCATACCTAGAAAGAAATAATGTCCCCTTTCAGGTTTTGTTTTGAATTCTATTTTGAATTCTTAATTTTTATTATTATGTACATTTAATTTTCATAGAAATTTTTTTCTCACATATTTTGTTTTCCTGGGGAGGGATACTAGGGATTACTAGGGATGCTCAGTAATTCAGCAATACTGCCAATGTGAAGCATTTTAGCAATTATTTTATCTAGCTTATTTTATAACATGCCAGAATGCTCTGATATTGATATGATTATTTATTATTCTGTCGAGTTTTTAGTTTAGGGTAGATAGTAATTACTTTCTAAACCACATTTTAGGCAATGCCTGATTTAAATTACTATTTTCCATTATTATTTTCACAAATATATTTTATACTTCAATGTTACTATTAGGCTTAATTGATATTAATGCTTTCTTGGAAACATTTTCACAGAACATAAATATTATTTGACACAGTTCTTTTTTTATGAATGGAACACTAAGGAATAGAAAGTGTAAAAATCAATCTACCCACCTACCAAACATAGCTATCACTGAACAGAGCTATTAGTGGCTTGACTTAATGAAAGCAAATTGCTCAAGACAGTCTGAAAGTCTATTTTTCATGCAGTTCCTTTTCATATTATGCACCATGCTGAAACATAATTGAAGATGGTGAAATTGCATGAATTTAGGATGAGAGATTTAGAACAGAACAGACTGACCAGGCTGTTTCATTTGGGAGGGACCTACAATGATCATCTAGTCCAACTGCCTGACCAATTCAGGGCTGACAAAAAGTCAAAGCAAATTAAGGGCGATGTCCAAATGCCTCTTAAACACTGGCAGGCTAGGGGCATCGACCACCTCTCTAGGAAGCCTGTTCCAAGTGTTTGACCACCCTCTCAGCAAAGAAATGCTTCCTAATGTCCAGTCTGAATTTCCCCTGGTGCAGCTTTGAACCATTCTCACATGTCCTATCACTGGATCCCAGGGAAAAGAGATCAGCACCTCCCTCTCCACTTCTCCTCAGGAAGCTGTCGTGAGCCTCAACCTCCTTTTATCCAAAGTAGACAAACCCAGAGCAGTCAATTCGAAATGTATGAGAGTTGCTGTCTGTGATTTTCTTGCATTCATATTTTTTTCCTCCATAAAGTCTTTGAGATGGTTTATTTCAAAGACTTCAAAAATTGAATAACTTCAACCAGAGGATTTTAGCCACTGGTTTGATGAAAATATTTCTTTAAACTCAGTATTCAGTATCTTTTTCAGGAGTATATTCAGAAATTAACATTTTAAGTAATGTGTTATGCTTAAACGTCTCGTTCCAGTACCATAGGTGAGAAGTGAAAGTACAAAAGGCATCATTCAGTAGAACTGTTTGATGAAACTACTAACTTTCTGGTCATATGGACAGGAGGAATTTGATAATCACTTTAAAAAGGGAAAAAACCAAAACTTCATAATATCATAGACCAAATTCCTGCCCTGGTTGACCCAGAGTGAGTGCCTGATATCCAATCACGTGGCATCAGGCAGAGTGAGGCTCTGCCTTTAGATCTCCCATTTTACTAATCACTAGGTTTTATTAGAGACTTGACCTCAATGACCTCCCTTTTCCCTGCCCAATTTACTTGAGTTTCAACAGAATTAAATTTTAAAATATTCTAGGTGTATTTATTGCGTAATATTACTTTGTTAAGCAATACAACAGTTAGCCTCATTCTCTTCACAAATTGGTCTCCGAAAAATTCTCTGAGGTTTTCTTATGTGGCAAAAGTCCTAAAAACCAGAAAGTTTCCATGATGGAGGAAACTCATCTTCCAAAGAGCTCTTTTTATAGGATACAGGAGCTATAAAATCAGACCCAACATTAAAATAAGCATTTAAAGCAGAAAAAAAAATCCTCTTAAGAATAAATCTTAATTATGATAAAAACACCACATGCATGGAAGACCCTTATAACTGATCTAACCTTTAAAAAACAGCACTGATTTATCTCTCCACCATCACATTTTAATAATGAATCTCTCTGATAAATGTGCATCTTTTTTAAGACACACAAAGGGCCATATGGTGCTTACCTTATGTGACTACCAACATTGATTTAATGACATTACTTACAGAAATAAAATGAATCGGACTGCAGCTTCCATATATAAATGCTGAGTATTTATTTTTTAGAATGAGAACTGTCTTAAGATTCTCTGTAACGATGGGAAAAAAATATATATATTCAAAGAAAGAGTACTGACCTACTATCTGCACTTTTCTCAAGCTATTTTTAGCACCTTCTGCACATTTACATTTTATAAGCAGCAAAGGAACATTTCTCTACATTGCTTTGTAAAAAATAGGGACTGACTTTGGTTTCTGTCTGTCTAGAAGCATGCTTCACTGAATAAAACTTCAAAGTCTAATCATTCACAGCCTGTCTTTTGGCTTGTGGCAAGGACATGGCTTAGGTCAAACTCATACTATCAGTGCTTTTTTGGGGGCATATTTTTAAAGCAGTATCAAGAACATATAGTTTAAAAAACAAGGTTAAAAGCAGCCCATCCTCTTGTAAAGCTCAGAAATCTCCACACAGGCCTTACACACGTATGTATCACTTGGGTGCAAATCCATTATAAGCAGAAGCAACAAGGTGATGTTTCCCTAGGTAATAATATTTAGATAATCCTTACGAAAGTTTGCATGCATTCAAAGTATTTCCAGTGAAAAAGATACTGTAATGAAGAATGTAACTTCATCAAGTATGCTAATCTTTTGGTGATTCCTTTCACCGCATTTTAAATAATCTTAACATTATTATGTTCTGCTTCATATTATGTCTTTCCAGTGCTAACCTGCAAGCTCAAATTACTGAACTAAGTCAAACCTTTTAGACAGCAATGTGAATGAATTAAAATATAGTCTGACAATCATTGTAATCAGAGAAGTCCAACTGAGGTCAAAGATAGCCCCCCCACAGCATGGCAAAGGAACAGAAGAGGCTATCAGAAGTATCACAGCTGCAGGTGATTACCTTTAATTCAGGTGTTGATGAATTTCTTATCAAATAAAATAAAGCCTAGACATAAACATCATAGTACAAAGAATAACCCTAAAGCTGATGCAGTATGAAGTTCTGAATAAGACTTTAAAAAGCACATGGATGAAAAGCAAACTAGCAGCATAAATCCAATAAATGAAACAATGAAGTAAGTGTACAAAGGCAGCCAACAAAACTGCCTTCTCCAGTATTTGAAAACCCATAAGAACTCCTCTGTATTTAAACGTAGGCCATAATACACAGAAAGAGAAAAAGAAAACCAAAATCACAGTACTAGAAAACTTAAACATAGACAATTAAGAAAAGTGCAAACTGTCCTTCATTTTATAATCATATTTGTAACAGTGACACTACTCCATGAGTCAAAGACAGCTAAAATACATTATGGAGCTTAGTTGAATGTTCAAATGTAATTAATTAAGAGTAAAATTGAAAGACTAAAAACAATTAAGAAAGATAAGATAATATTAATGCCATATATGTAATGCAAACACAATGATGATACAAAAACTTGGGAAAACTTAGTATCCGAATGAAGAAGTAGGTTTATTATATCGTGTTAAATAAAAAAAAAAAAAAAAAAAAAAAAAAAAAGAGCAGAAGTGGATACACGATTATGGATAAATATGAAAAATATGTCTGAACTGAAATGGAAGTATGACATTTTAATACAAGTATTGGTAAATAAGATTAGACTTCTGTAACATTGCTTTAAAGTCAGATTGGTATGATGAAGAAGAAAATCAACCTTAGAATACATTCATTGAAAGATGAACTCTTTTTGTTATATTATTTACATCTGAAAGAATGTTTAAGATTCTCTTGCAACCCTGAGGAATCTAAACATAATTTAAGCAAAGGTATTAATTTTAAATATCTTTCTTACTCACTTATTTCTGAAGTCCTACTCCTATTTATCTCTGATCCTCAAATCACATAGACTGGGTAAAACATTCACCAATGGTCTGTATTTCTGATATGCTTCTGTGTAGCCAAAGCTTTGTATACTGGGGTGATGACACAAAATCTGAGAGAATGGGTGTCTGAGTGACTATTTTCCTGGCAAAAATCTTTTAATATCTCAAAGTCAGATCAGCAGTACAACAAATCAGTGATTCCTTGACAGAACTATTGGATGCAGAAAAAAGGAAATGTTTATATATATTGAGCTTATTATGCACAGTTTACGTAATGTTATAAAAGGCAAAGGAAATAAACTGGGTATTTCAGAAGAAAATAATTTTTTATAGGTGGTACTATAAAATAAACATCAATAAAGAGATGCAGTGGGTCTGCAGTTATTAATGTCCTTTCTTCCTCCTTTGGGCACTGAGCTATTACAAGATAACCAATCGGCTGAAATAATTCTACTTGTCTTCACAAGCAAACGGTGGATTTGTTCTAAATCAGGGAACAATGTGAGATGAAGTGGTCTGGACAATTATCACTGAGAAGAAATAGGCATTCACATTGCAAATCTTATATGAAATCCAATATTCATATAGAGTACCATTCTGAAATAAAAGGTGTACACACTTTCTTTCTCTTAAGAAGGAAAGGAGAAATCTGTAGATTTTCCAAAGATGAAAGAGAATTCAGGAAGATGCAGACAGTTCAAAAAGAAAAAGATAACATAGGTATTTCAAGAATACTTGACCTACTGTCAAAATAAAAACAGGCATGAAATAAAGAGGCACAAAATAAGATTATGGAATATGTGACCAAAACAATAAAAAATTAAGATGAAATGTTATTTAAAAAGGCACAGACTGTTACTAGAAAAAGAAAAAAAAAAAAAAAAGTGTTGCATTCTACTTTTAAACTCAAAAAGCAGAGAAAGGAGATGGGCAATACATCCTCATACTGCAGTCCAGTTTGAAATGTCTGTTGGATAAGACCCTTTCACAGAGACCTCCCCCTCATTCAGGCTTTTCAATCTGTTTTTTTATTCTTAGTTTTTTAAATTTTCTTAATCCAAATAAGTCTCATCTAAAATATATTTTAAAAAAAAATTATCTCTGTATTTAGGACCATTTCCTTTTTGTCATGCTTGTTGCAGATATGTTAGTCTTTATTTTTCTCTGAAATTACCCTAACAAGTCATATTGCACAGTTTTAAGAATGTCTAATGTTCTGCCAGTTGCAGCTGAGGAATGACAGTAACACGCTTCTTTTGTTAAAAATTAAAAAGGAAACCTTGACAGGCTGGTATTCTAGTGCCATCGAAAACTCAGTCTTATTTGAGCCTTCTTTCATACCACAGATAACACTGGAAAACTGTGTGCATCTTTTTTTTTTTTAGGTAAAAGGTAATACAAATGCAGAAACAGATCTTTTTTCAAATCTTTACTTTTCGCAATTCTGTATACGTCTTCCGTATTGCACACTGAAGGTGCAAGTTATTACAGAAAAACAGATACATATAAGGAAAACATTTATTTCCAAGTAATTGCTGGCCTAAATCCTGAAAAAAAGATTTGGTTCGTTTTTCTTGGTTTTTTTTTTTTTTTGTTGTTTTGTTTTGTTTTGTTTTTTTGTTATATTTTGTTTCTGCTCCCTCAGAGCTGTGAAGAGAGGCCATAATTTGACAGCAAAGAACCTGCAAAGAGCTGCATTTTTCAGTGAGTAGTTCCATGTGAAAGTACATGTCACAGTCAGGTCTTCCATACCTGGCCACGAGTACAACAGAAGCAAAAGGCTGTCAGTAACTGGGAGGCAGGCTGGTAAAGTAAATCCGACCTGTCTGAACCTGCAGCGACAAAATATATGTTGAACACCCCAACAGGCATGTTTTTGAGCACCTTCGCAGGGGATAGAACAGGTTCAGCTTGGAATAACCATAAGAAAAAGCCAGCTAAAATCAGGTCCATAGCATCTATTAGGTAATTTATCTCCATCGGTGCTATTCACATAATCTGTAGGTGCAGAGAAATTATACTGGGAAATAAAGGAGGAGGAGGAGGAAAACATACGTCTGTTTCATTTTTAAATCAGAATTGAGGAATAGTGGGGACAAAAATTGTACTGGATGCCAGAAAATTAAGATCAAATTATTGTGCAAAAAGATTGTACTGTATAAGGAAACATTAAAATATGTCAGCAGACCAATGTTCATCTAATAAGGACAAGAGTAATTGGCCACCACCTGGTTCACATGAATAATGCTGTTGATTTCAGTAGAAATACTTACATGATTAAGGCAATTATAATTTTGCTCTTACTGAGCATCCACATATCATCCCTCTTGAGTCTTATAATATTTTTTGAAGCTCTTAAAAATTTGTCTACAATTAATCTTTTTTAATAGTATCTCAAGGTCCATATTCTCTGCCTTCAGGATACTTGTATCTTTTTCCTTACATTATGTTAATAATCTCTGATAAAAGGATAACCATACTCTGAATAAGGCATGCATGAATAGCAAGACAGTAAAACTGTTACTTTAGAATAGCTAAAAATGTTATCTTACTGCTTAGGATGACACACTTTTGTTGTTAAACACATCAGTTCTGTGTCCTACCATTATGACTCAGTCAGTTTACAGTACATTAAGTCCTGCTGTTATTTTACTAATACCGTTTTTGTCACTTTCTTCCTATTGATTTAGCACTGTTTATTCAAGTCGTAACATGAATTATATTTTTTCTTTAAAAATATTAATGTAGTATATAATTTATTTAGAAAATGTCTTATTTCTTCAGTGTCCACAAGACTTTCCCCCAGTTTTTTAAAAATGTCCAGTAAAGCATCTAGCATACAAATGTGGCTCTTGTGCTGTGCTACATTACATATACAGCTGTTCCAAATGATTTTATCAGAAATAGTATTATTACAATAACTACCAAAGGAGCAATGACTAGCCACTTAGAGTAAAGCGTTACCACCTTTTCATTCAATATTAAAAAATTGCATTGTTATTTCTGCGATGTAAAATTTACATTATTACCTTCTTGAACTAGATTAACAGCACTGTTGCTGTGAAGATGCTGATATGCATATTTTGCACAGCACCTGGCAGGGAAGGAAGAAGGTCACTGCAGCCTCTAATTTTTAAAGTTTGGACATCTCTGTTCTTGTTTGCAGACTTGTTATCCACTGTACATAGGAAAGCAGGAAATTCTGAATTGGGGTGAACTGGTGGAGGTGCTTGGTGAAGAAGGTGAGGATTTTCTTCATAAGCCAAACCCCTACTATTACATGAAGAACAAACTAACTGCCACAGTCCTACAGTGTCATTAATTTTATTCAGAGACTATTATACAGTATTAAATTACATTAACATGATTGCAAGCTTAAAGCCTGATTTATTATAAACATATTATTAAGATTACATTGCCCTGTTTTTCTTTACAATGTATCAGCATTTATTTTGTGCGAGTGGAGGCATTCAATTCTAGGCATTAGGAATGATTTATTGGCAGTCAGAACTTCACAGCAGAACCTTCTTTTACAATTCTTCTCTGAAAAGAACAGCAAAAGCATTGATAACAAAGTGCTGTGTAGGCCTGTATTTCGGGGTCTGGAATTAAAAATCTAAAACAAACCTCCTAAGTTCTTGGGTGGACAGGTAACAAAAATCACCCAAGTACTCAGCACATGGAAGATTCTTAGACAGATAAGTTTTAATTATACCTATGCAAGTAAGCACTGTCTGATTTTGACCAGATTGCATCTGTCCTGCGGGTAAAACAAGAAAATCACTTCCCAGCTGTGGTTTCTAAACAGTGCTCACCATTATTCAATCCCTTCTTGTTCATATGAACACATACATAGCCAATCACTAACTAAAAATTAAAAACCTGAGTCCATTAATGCTAATAAGCGTTTTTGACATCAGCCTTAGCAGACCTAGCATTTTATTTAAAAAGATCAGCTCCTTAGGTGGAAAGAGAAAAACAAGGAGGGAGAAATCATGTAAAATATTCCAGAGGCTTTTGCCTACACAACATGAACTTCCCCAGTGATATGTTAATATTCTGAGATACACTGTAAAATTTACATGGTAATTATATTGTTCAATTTAGGTTATACATTAGGTATAAATAAGAAATCAAGTAGTAACTATTTTTATCTGTCTTTTCTTATATGACTTTAAAAATGACAAATGGGCAAGAAACTTTTCCAAATAACTAAGTGTAAATACTGAAATCTATAGTAAAAAAAGAAGCCTGAAAATATCCTTTCTGTTTCAAAATATAATAGAACATAAATGGCTTCTGGAATTTGGGCATCATAAATATTATTGCATACTGAAAGCCTATGATAGCACATAGAAATAGTTGCTATTTTTATGCTTATTTTACTAAGGGTTCACTAAGGGTTCATGATGGGAGTTTCTTTAGAAATATGCCCAGCAGCCTGTATACACTAAACATAGGTGAGTTGTTAAACAGACAAAGAATTGGCAGGAACAGAAATACTGTTACAGAATTTATTAGTGAGTTTTATGCGTCTCTCACACAGTGTAACACCTTTGCCCTTCAATATGTAAATTAATCAGTGTAAGAAAAATATATTCTGAACTTATTCTAGATAGATCTCACAATTCACATTTTACTTCATATTTGCACTAGGATTAATATGTGTGTGTCTCATAAAATATATTTTAAAAAGAAAATCAGGAAAACCTTAAAAGAAAGTTTTACATGAGGTATGCTTTATAAACAACTACATAGAAACCAAACAGCCATATTTGCTTTTAGAAAACAAAGCTTTTTTCCTGTCATTTTTCCTTCTCCTTTCACATAGCCCAAGACAGCCTCTTTCACTTCTTTTTCACTTATCCCTCCTACCAGTTTCCCTTCCCACCATGCTGAAAAATCTGCAAAGAAAATTAGTAAATCACTACCAGTACTGCAATTAATTACAGGTAGTAATATTTATAATGCTGTATATTTCCCCCAACTTTTAAAAAATAAAGATTTAACTACTAATTAAAAAAATAGAACCTTAGTATGAGCCCTGAGTATAATACCTAAAATTGTGCCTGTGAAGGCGTTATCCTCCTTTAAAAGGCTTCTGCACCACTGACCTTCCTGGGATTAGTTATTTGTATAGATACATAAAAATTCTGTCTATGTAGAGAGCAAAACGTGAGCACTTTATATACTCAGTGGAGACTTCAGAAAGTGACTGAAAGCACTTTAATTCCTCTCCACACCCTCACTCCATTGGCTACATATGAAGCCTGGATTCACAAACTGGCTGCCTGAATGACTACCAGGAGAAGCAGTAACCTGTCCTCACTTCATTTTACACACACCTGTTTGTATGACTGTGGGGTGAATCCACCTGGAGAACCAATCCAGCCCACAAACTAAAACAGTTTAAAAAAAAAAAAAAGTCCTTTGGTGGCAATGTCTCATCTAGCTGCTTGTCTACTGTCAGGGTTAAATACCTACCTTAGATGCTAACTGGACCACTGAGACAACATCTACATTACCAACTAGGCCAAAAAGTTCTGATCTCTAGAGATAAACGCTTGGTGCTGAAGGTCTGGATTTCACACTAGATGCCTTTCAGGTATTTTGCTTGTCTGTTCTCACTTTGGATTAAGTACAGTTCTGATGCCTGTCTCTCAGCATAGTGGCATGTGGAAAGAATCCAGTTTGTGCTTTCTAGTGCACCTTAATTCAAAGTGACCTAAACTGATTGGGAGATTTGCCTCAGAAAGCGAATCTGTGATCAGAACAAAAATGCTAACGTAGACCTTAATTCCTTTTACCTGTAATTGAGCTGATTGCCTATATTCACCAAAAACCTAAAAACTACTACTGTTACTACTAGTTCCTAACTAGTAGTTACTTAAATACTACGTAACATTGTAAAGATTGAATAACTTTTTGGACACACCCACTGAATACATTCAGTCTTAAGATAATTTAACGCAGACGTATTTTTCAAATATTTAAAAATTGAAGGCCTAAAAGGAATAGAAAAGTAAATTAAAGCATCCTTTTTCCCGTTAAAGAATCACAGTAGCATGTCCCTAAGATAAGAATTCTTGTGGCTTACTATAAGTTTTTCCATTAAATCAGAAAGTTAAAATATTATTTCAGCTCAGTAAAGCACTTTATTAATCATAAAAGATTTTCAGTGTTTTCACTAAAGGAAAAAAAAAGTCATTTTAAAATGAAAGTAATTTTGACTGGAGTGCACAAATGATTCATTTTTGTGTCAAAACAAAATATTCCACTTGATTTTTAGAGTTGTGTTTGTACAAACCTGAGAAATGAATTCATGAGATGTTTTATTCAGATATGTCTATTTTCTTTCAGCAGAAAAAAAAAAATACAGTTCTAGTTTTAAATCCCATAAAAGGTTAAAAAAGAAAAAACAAACATAAACATACTCATGAACACATTAACAGATTGCAGTGATCCCGTAACATCACAAAGTAAAAACAGCCATATAAAAAACCCACTTCTTTACGTAAAGAATGAATTAGGTAGAAATCTAGCTGGAAATTAAACAACATAAAGAATGAGGCACCATACCTATCTATTCTTTTGTTTCTTATATTTTCTGCAATCCATGTTATCATTGCATTTTGCCGGCTAAACTGCTCATTGGCCTAACTTGGACAGTCAGCAAATAAAAAAGAAAAAAAGGCTTAGAATATAAGTGCTTGATCAGTGCTTCTGCTGAAGGTCCTTTATAGTCTGTCTTTTAGCGATATCTAAATTCCATTCAATAATGTGAAAACCAACACATTTCATTTGAAAAAAAACCAGTCAACTTTGAGAATAATGCTTTTCATGATGTAGGGCATCAGTCACCCATTGATTGTACTGTAAAACAGCAAGAAAAAGAAGTAACTCACACCACCAACAAATAGCTATGCAATAATTTTGGCACATGCTAAAGAAACACCAACACAACGGAAAAGCTGTTATTTGGTATGTGAGCTACGAAACCAGAACATTAAGGAATGAATAATCTGTCAGGCCTTGTATAAATAACTAAAACCATCTGTAAGCTGAAAAACAGATACCTAGCCTGAAATTTTCCAAGTTGTCTGTGAGATTTCAGCAGGAGCTAGGTATCCAGCCATCATCGGCAGCTTTGAAAATTTTGCTCTTTTCCTAGCTTTCCTGTTTTTTAAGGAGGGAGAAATAACAACTCTCTGACCTTACCTGTTTTGTACCTTTGATACAAAACAGCGATAAGGTAGCTTTCTTGTAAAAATGTGTTAATTCCCATACAGTTAATTTCAGCAGGAAAGGGAGACTGTTGATGTCTGCTTTATGAAACAGAATCTATGCGATGTAAAAAGAAAATGTACAATGTGATAAATACATTTCTCTTACAGGAAGCAAGGCTGTGTACTGCTGCTCATTTGATTACAATACCAATAAAAGCACTTCTATTTCCTATGTGCTGCGATGGTGTTTTCAAGTCACGCATCATTTTAAAATCCAATAGGTAAATCATAAAGCAAAGCACAGAAAATTAATACAGAGTACAATTCAGCAAAGGACAGATTTGGACAGCAGTTTTTATGTGAACTGACCGAGGCCAGATTCTTAGAACATAATAAAATAAATGATCTTAGTCTTTATCACATTTGCCATCAAAGAAGTTTTCCTTTATTAATATCAGCCAAGTCAGGCTTAACACTGTTTGTGATCTATGTCAACAGATCAAAGACACTTTTTTAACAGTTCTGTTCTCACTCATTACATCCAATTCAAGGAACTAATTTGATCCTATCTAATCAGATTTTATCTATTTATCGGTTTAACCTGGCAATCAACATGCAAGACTTGGATTCCTTAGGAAGCAGGGAAGAATATCAAGTGCCAAAAAGATCAGGAGAATAAAGGAAGCAGACTAAATCCTGGAGGAGAAGTTCTGTGCCAGAGGACAGTAACTGGCATAAGTCATGCCTTTTCAGCAGATGACCTTAACTCTGGGGTTAGATAACAGAAGAAAGAATCTAAGTACAGAGAAAGAGACAGGTTTCTGCATCTCAGGAAAGAACCTCAGGAGTCTTGGAAGACTGAATAAACCTAAAATATTTTAATTCTCCTGAGGAAACTGACACTACAAATGTGAAAACAATAATTCAGTTCTGTCAATATCTGTTCATTTTTTGAAATCTCATTTTAACTGAGAAGTTATCCTTTTCCTAATCCTTTGTGAGCTTCATTATTTCCACACTCAACTTTCCCCAAATAGCTGACATATCAATCCAGAGTGCCTTGCAGATTTAAGCACTGGTGAAGAATTTGTTAAAACTATTTGATAAAGCTTTACATCTAGATCTAGAAATACATGGAGAGAGAAGGAGATGTTTTTGTCACTGGGGATAATAGCTATTGACTGCAAACTCCTGATAGGCTAACGAAAAATTTGCTGTAAGCATGAGCAGTCACAGAAACAGAAAAAATTGTTGTCCATCTCAGTCAAAGAAATATTAAGATCCTTAGACGTGTTGTTCAAACACAGCAACACTACTGATTATTTCTGAGACTTTTACTAGGATCAGGTTCAAGTTCTATAATAATATAAATAATTTATTTTAGGAAGTATTAAAAGTGCGTATATTGGGTTTGAATGGCAATGCTTTGTTAGCTGGGGGTTGCTACAGGGTGGCTTCTGTGAGAAGCTGCTGGAAGCTTCCCCCATGTCCAAAGGAGATAATGCCAGCTGGCTCCAAGACAGACCTACCACTGGCCGAGGCAGAGCCCATCAGAGACAGTGGTGGCATCTCTGTGATCCCATAGTTAAGAAGGGGAGGAAAAAAAAAACTGTGCAAAAGCAATTGCAGCTGGAGAGAGGACTGAGAACGTATGAGAGAAACAACTCTGCAGACACCATGGTCAGTGAAGAAGGATGGGGAGGAAGTGCTCCAAGAGACAGAGCCTGTGATGAAGACCATGGTGAGGCAGGTTTTCCCCCTGCAGCCGATGGAGGTCTATCCTGGAGCAGTTACCCACCTGGAGGACTTCACGCCAGAGCAGGATGGCTGAAGGAGGCTATGACCCCATGGGAAGCTTGTGCTGGAACAGGCTCCTGGCAGGACCCGTGGACCCATGGAGAAAAGAGCTCACACTGGGTTTGCTGGCAGGTCCCCACTGGGGACCCACACTGAAGAAGTCTATTCCTGAAGGACTGCACCCTGTAGAAAGGACCCATACTGGAGGAGCCCGTGAAGAAATCCAGTCCATGGAAAGGACTCACATTGGAGAAGTTCATGGAGGACTGTCTCCCATGGGTGGGACCTCATGCTGGAGCAGGAGAAGAGTGTGAGGAATCCTCCTTTTAAGGAGGAAGGAGCAGCAGAGCTGGTGTGGGATGAACTGACAGCAACCCCCATTCCCCATGCCCCTGCACAATGGGAGGGGGGAGAAGGCAGAGAAAATAGTGAGTAAAGTTAAGCCTGGGAAGAAGGGAGGGGTGGGGGGAGAGTGTTTTTAAGATTTGGTTTTCTTTCTCATTACCTTACTCTGATTTGAATTATGATAAATTAAACTAATTTCCCCAAGTTGAGTCTGTTTTGTCTGTGTCGGTAATTGCTGAATGATATCCCTGTCTTTATCCTGACCTACAAGCCTTTTGTTATATTTTCTCTCCCCTGTCCAGCTGAGGAGGAGAGTGATAGAGAGGCTTTGGTGGGTACTTGGCATCCAGCCAGAGTTTTCCCACCATAAGTGGGAAGTACTCCGAAAACATGCTTTACAGAAGTGTGCATATTAACAATATTAACACAATGGTGACTAATGAATAGTCACCATTATCTTACGCAGCGGAGACAAACAACTGTACTCAAAACCCAAGGCTTATAGAAATATAGCAAACAGAACTAGAACTTTGAACTAATAAAGTGGAATAATAGCTTATGTCACTAACACGAACTGTCCTGTGTAAGCAGGGCACACTACATTGTGGATGTGTTGCTACCATTCATGTGCTGTTTAGTTATTATATTCAAAAAAATTCCTTGTCAATTATGTCTATTAACCAGGAGTGCCTTTTTTTTCTCCAATTATATGGAGTCTATGGAAGTTGCATGTTCTTCTCAGCTACAGAATCACAAAGCACTGTCTTTCACAAGCATATTTTTTTTAGGAGTGTGACCATAAAATTTTCTTTTTTGTTTCTGAATTATAACTATAACTCACTTCCCACACCAGATATTTATATCACTTTAACATCCTGAAATGCTGTATTAAGCTGAAACAATCGGTGAATAAGGTTCATATTCACAAACTCAAAAAAAAATCTCTACTGGTAGTAAAGCAGAGAGATGCTAAGTAAATTAGGCGTGAGGTTACTGCCATGTGCTGAAAAATAAAAACAGATCAGTACAGAAAAACCTTTCTTTCATAGACCAAGAATAAGTAAACTTCAGAACACAGATATAACTGAAATAGTTAATATATCATACCACGCATATGCAGGTATACATTTGATTCATATAATTTATTTGTAATTAACCAGTTCTTTTTTAATTTGTATTTAAATCATATGTGTACCTTTAATTCATTATATCACACAAGCATACACTTTGTTAACTCACACAGCCTACCATCACAAACGTATGAAAAACATGTGAAATTAAAGAAATATTTCAGAAATACCAACTCACGTAAAACTTCTTCCTAATACCACAAGAGTTTTTCCTGTTACGTGTCTCTAAGAAATTAATTTTGGACATCATGTGTGCATGGTGTGTGTTAATTACAGAAATAATTACACCCTATTTATAAAGGACGGGTAAGCTCTTTCTATTTTAATGCAACATGCTCACATCAATGATTGCTTTTAATGGTAGTTTTAGATGTCTTTGACGTCATGGCTTCTATCTCTTATTACAATGCATTGGGCATAAATGTGTGCTCACTGCTCTTACAGTTTTCTGTTTCAACTGTTTTTAGTATTACATACATATGCAGGTGTATAATACATTTTGCACACAAATTACCTATGCTGGAAAAGAGGAAGAAGTTCAAATATGACACTATTATATTTCTCAGTGTGAAATTTCCCTCATCATGTATTTTCCTATTCAATACTAGTCAAAATTTTCCATAGGTAAATTGAAATGTTAGTTTTCTAGGAACATAAAACTGAACTGAATCTTTAAGCTTGTAAACAACGTAATTGCACCAATGTCACAACACTAAACTAATTCAAACTTGCTTCAAAACAGCTGTGAAACACTCTAGAATAATCCTACCTCTTGTCAAATTTGTATTTTCATTGACAAGACTACTTTCCAAAGCACATTATCATACTATCATCCAGCAAATAATGCCCCACACATGCATTCTGTCCATTTTGGGACTACTACCTTCCAAAAAGATGTCCCACACTGTTGTAAGGGAACAAAGAATGTAAAGCCAGTGTACTTAGAAATAAAGCTAAATGACTCTCCTTCAACTTTGGAACCAGTTTTCAGTTACCAAACTCCCATTCTGTCAATCAGACGTGGGCATAACTTTAGATTCAGATTAGTGTACTGGGGATGTAAATAAATTGATTTGCATGTAATCCTTGTAAATGCAAATGTGCCTATCACACTGCTTAGCTGTGCACTCAGATGTTGAAAGATTAGTGTCCTAAATGAGCATATAAACCCAAGTGTTTTTCAATTAAATTTTGTAATATTTTATTACTAACTACCAAATAATAAGAAACCACTAGAATTTATAAATACATTAACTAAACAGATAACAGATGGTATTATTTGTTAGAGGGCTGCAGATATCTCTTGGGTTTACAAAGCTCCTGTGATTGTTTTGCAGATGTTTTTCATCTTGTTTTAAGGTTTTTCCAACTTCTGGGAAATAATTTTATATGTAAAATAAAGACATGATAAACGCATATAACATATTTAGGATAGACAGCACTGATATAAAAAATAAATAATTATTAAGTACCAAGTTACTCAATATTTATAAGAATGTAATACAAACAATTATTTAGGGAATTCTACTTAGGAAAACACCCTCCACTGTTAAGTTGCTATTACCTGAAATTTGAAAATTATTAAGCTGAAATTTATTCAGATATTTTTTTCAGTGCTACTGAGTAAAACAAACAACACAGACACACCCCTGCCCTAGCTCTCCATCTTTAAATGCATCAGCCTATTATGTTTTCAGAGGGCTGATTCTAATGATCTATCATAAATTCTCCAAAAGCCAAATTAGCAGCACTAATGGGGTCTAACCACTTTCCACTAAGTACAAGAGGAGTCTTTCCAATATCTCCTCTCTTGGTTAGTCCCTTCCTTATTTGTCTAGATGGCAGACTGACACAATTTGTCATTCTTATGAGAAGGAAATGTCATTGCTTACTAGGTGCTTCTGCAGAATAAAATTATAATATGTAGCCTTTGTTATCTTTTGGTCTCAAAGCATTTTCCAAATAAGCATAAACATGTATATGCATACATATATAGAAAATGCACAGAAAAACTTTTCTGCAGAAATAGAATGCTCAGCATTTTGTCAGGAAAAAAATATATAACTGAAACTGTGTGTTTAACTTTTATTAAGCCTTTGTCTTACCAGTGAACAGACAGCCAGATTCTGATTTTCCTATGCTTAGATAATGCTACTTGAATCCAGAAGGGATTGCTAGGATTACCTTTTCTTTTGTGAGAAGGGTTTTACACTCTGAAGTTCAACTGAATACTGACAAGGTGCTCCATGTTGTCCAGTTCTCAAAAGACCATATTAGCCAGTTGAGATTTTTCTGTTTTTATACATGACCAAAATATTTGTTACAGGATATTCAGTCTGTGTGGAAAAGCTGTTGTGTATGCAGAAATCTGCCTCTCTGTATTGGTCTGCATATTGGTTGACTCATGCATTCACTTGCTTTTATCTTTGATGGCAGTTGTTCTCCCTTTGTTTTGTAGAAATTCTTTTTCGTAAGAACACCAATACTGAAAAGACCTAGAACAGCATTAAATTCATTAATGATTTTATTAATTCAGCTAGTCATCAGGTACAATTCATCAATTGTGCATACATTTCTGTTCTATTTTTGCTAAATACATCTTCTCTGGAATTTAAATTATGACGAAAAAGTGGCTGACTAATCTGAATTTCTCAATTTATTCATGTTCAATAAAAAGCTATTCATCAGCTTAAACTCAGCTGTGAGTTCAAATCAAATTTAAACCACCTGGGAGTAAACAACATTGCTCTTCTTCCCTAGCACGTCAGCTGTGGATAAAAATAACAAGCACATTTCCAAGGAGCTCAAGATTCTGAAACCTCTGTTTCTCCAACAGATTTTGCTGAAATGATTTAACGATTACAAAGAAGCACCCTGGGTGCATTTTAGATTCAATATTTTGATTCATGATTAAAGATAACAGAAAGAAAAAATACTGGTAAAATCTTATTTGAAGGCTATAAATAGGTGTTTCTTTTCACTAGTGTCAATATTAATCAAACATTCATTGCAAGAAAATTATGGATTATATTGTCAAACTTGCTTGACTATTTTTCAGACTATTTTCATCATCTTATATCGTTTCTATTTTCCTGCCATTTACAGACCATGTTAAAAAACTTTCAATTGGAAAAACAAGACTATTGAAATTATTTAAGAAGCCAGGTGGAGCGCGAGACCTTGGCTATAAAATATATATTTAACAATAATGTTTAGTTAGCTAGCCAGCTAAATTAAATACTGTTTTGCCTGAGTTCTGTTGAATTCTGAGAAGACGGTTCTGTTTAAAACCCCAGCAAAAGGTTCTGGTTAATCTTAAGGACTCCAGGATAGGGACAGCCAGCTCTCAAGACCTTCTTCAGGAGCTAAGCTGCTTATGCTCAAAGCCACCTCTGATACAGTGCAATGCTTTAAACTGGATTCTGGCTGATGGGAAATTGCTATGCGTGAAAGAAGTTGGAGGTGCTCCTTCACCACTTAGGAACTGCTTTCACACTCTTATTCTTGCACCTTGCCTGAGCCACATTGCAGCTGTGCCTCAACACATGCTGTGTGAATCTGGATGCTGACCTGCTGACTTGCCTTTGAGGCTTGACTTTGGACCTACTCCGTCATTACAGAATTGATTGGCAACCCCTGGTCTCTTCACTACTGCCATCACACCTGCTTTGCTCTTCTTATTTGGATGTTGTGGAACTCTACCCTTGCCCTTAAAGGCATTGCCCTTCTGTCACCAGTTGCTCCTGGCTTGCCTTCTTTTCTGTAGCAGCTGCTCTCGCTGCTCTCTCACAACAGCTCATATATTGTAGATTGCAAAATTACGATTAATGTATTTCTAGATAAAGTATGTTAATTATGGGATCTCGTTCTGGCACAGAGGGGGAACATCTGAAGTAAGTCATTCCATCTTATCTGTTGTAAATAATTGATTTTATATGTTTAGCTATAGCCAACGGGTGATAGCTAGTAGTCTCCATCTAAGCTGCTAGAATATGAACTGCTGCTGAACATGGATGAATTGCAGGAGACTATCCTCCATGACCACACGCCTCCTTACAAGACCAAGGTGTCGTGTAATATCCTTTTTTTTTTTGTCTGGAAGGCTGTATCTGGCTCTCAGTTACAGTTAAATAGCATTTTTCTTTGCTGTGTAGTCCTACTCTTTTATCAGAAACACAATACATCGCACTGTATAGCAAAAGGTGAATCAACAATTGTGGCAGCTGTAGCCTCTGTCTCAAACAGGGCAATGATTCAAGAAAGGAACAGGTTGTAATAGGATGTACTACTAAGAAGATTATACAAAAGATGGTATGAAATGAAGAAGACTTCCTTTATATTTTTAGCTTTTATAAAATCCTCCTGCTTCAAAACTCTTTGAACAAAAGATGACACCCGTTATATTAGTGAGATAAAGAGATATTTTTGATGGTGTTCATATTACTGCAGCTCTTAAGGATCCTAGTGAAGATCTCAAATCAATAATCACTAAGAAAATGCCCAGAGGTACTGACTCTTGTATAAGAAAAATGAAAGACAGGAAGAGAAAGAGCAGCAAAGAAAAATACAGCAACTTATCGTTTACCTATCAGGTAAATAGTAGAGATAGGATCAGAATCCATGTGATGTTAAGTATAGCTGGTGAAGAATTTAGATAAAATATTTTCTTTCATCCAGAAATGCTCAGTGCTACTGCAAATGAAATCTTTATTAGAAACAGAAGTTTCACTGATAGTAATCTGGAAAAAAATCTCTCTCAGTTTCATGGTACTATTGTAGTCAGAGAGCCAGTTGTGGACATGAGATAATTTAGTCACTGATGCCCTGCTTTCTTCAAAGATAGGTTGTTGCTGTTGCTCCAGGTGGGACCAACCTGAATTTTAATTTCCTATGTCTCAGTGGTTGTTCAAGGTCTACCATAAGCAAAGATTTCCTGAAATATCACTGTGAAGGATGTTTATCAGAAACTATATAGGGAGATATTGTAAGTTAGATACGTTTATTTTGCTAATTAAAAATGTAACACCAAATGATGCAGTAACACTTATTCAAGTTGGTAGTAAGTGCTTCCAGTTGAGTAAATAGCACGAGCTTTGGAATAAAGTCACATCAGTTTACCAAAATCAAGTAACAAACACATGCATGGCATTAATAATGTCTGTAAATGTGTATATATATAGATAGATGCATCAGTGTCATTTTAATGACTGAACTTGGAAGAATTTTTAGCATCTAATTTATGCTACACCATTTATTCTGCTTATTTACTTCAGTGTTTTTATGACAAATTTAAATAGAAACCTAAATATTTATTAAGCTCTGTAAATTATCTCACTTATGATCGTAAAAGGAGCCAATTCTTTATGATATTTAACTGTCCTAAGCTCAGAAATGCAGAAAAAAAAATTATAAATAGTTTTTTAAGCTGAAGAATAATATGGTTCTGCAACTATCTGCAAGAGAATAGCTAGCACCTGTGTGGTTTTTCATTGGAGTTTTACATAATTTTGAAATTAAACCTGCTACTTCTATATCTGGCATTGATCCCAATTAAGTCAAGAGTGAAATACTTCTTAGTTTTCTCCTGAATTACTGAATTTATGGTCATATGTGCATTTAATATTGAAAAGCAGGTTTATCGGACAGCACATGCTGTATCAGTATCAACCTTCTTCCCAGTGAAGACCAAATTGAAGAATCATTCTATCATCCATGAGCTATTTCTTGCTCTCCTGTTAAGAAGGAAAAACAAAAGGCAAGAAGGTAACACATTTAGGAACGCTTACAGGGAGGTTGGGTGATTCACTGGAAGGTATGATTTATTTCCCAGTAGAAAGGAGTTAAGGGAGCTTCACTGCAAGGAGATTTTTCAAGGACAATGTTAACATACTTCTGGTGGCATTCAATCTCTTTGATCAAATGGTTACTCACATGTGACCGCTTGATCTTGAAAATGCCTTTGCTTTGGTCAAATGACTACAGTTGTTCTAAATTTTGCAGGTAATTTCCTTATGGAGGTTATCTTCTGTTATGTTTCTTCAGTATATCTGTTTTGATAAGTACTGGAGTATTTGATTTCCTAGAGTTAATGAATGAAATGCTGATTTATCTTCTGACTATTTTTCATACATATTAGATTTTTTTTTAACAAGTACTATGCATGAATTCAAAGGATTTCTTAATAAGTTCCCCTTTTGCCCTATTCTTTACTATTTTGTGTAAAAATACTGCTCGTATTTGACTTACAGCCTAGTTTATTTTTCCTTTAAATACATCTATTCATAGGTGAAGACATGGCTTGAGAGAATCACTGGCCCACCCAATATATATCTAGTTTAATAGGCAGCTGTATCGTCTCTTCAACAGGTAATGACTAAAAATCATTGTTTATGTTTTTGGATTATATAAATACACCATACTTCAGTAGGTGAGCAGATATGCTTTCCTTCAAATCCATCATTCTGAAAATACATATAACAATTATGTCAATACTTAATACTCCAACTTGCATTACATCATGTCCCCAAAATGAGATGTCATAAAGGAGCAATAGCCTGAAATAGAAATGTGGAGTTCAGCCATCTTAGTAATAGATACATTAAAACTATAGAATTCATTAAAAATGCATAGTAGAGAGAGCTTAAATATTTACAGTAATAAATTTGTCTTGATCCAATTTTTAATTATTTATCTATGTGTTTGCTGCTTCTGTGGATGAGTATACATAAGGAACACCAAGAGCAACCATACTATTTTTCGTTCCAATGATAATAGAGTTATGTATTGATCTCTTTGTAAAATCAAGTTAATACTTTAAGGAAAATTTTAGTTGTTTAAATCACAAAAGCTTATTAATGTTTCAGTTTATGAACCTCTTAATAAAAATTCATGTGAATATTCTTGTGAAAAAAGTGTAAAAATAATGTTTCCACTTCTATTATCTCTTCAGTTATCTAATGGAAATACGTTACTGTCAGGGAGGAGCGAGCATGGCTGCTCCTTAAAGACAGGCAATGGAATGGGTATTTGTGACCCCCAACTGCCTAATTTGAACAAGTCAAGGTGATCAGCTGTGTGATTTTGACTCATTGTCTTAGAGCAGGAAGGTGCCCTGTGTATGCTCTTCTTAAGAGTAAAAAGTGGCTGTAGATTAAAGTCCTCTTGTGTTACAGCCTGCCAAGATAGGTGTCACTTAATTCCCCCTTCTTCAAAAACTCTGTCTTGACTTATAGCCATGAAAGAGCCAAGAGGACACTGTTCCTTTGGCATATATGAAAAAAAAAAAGGAATTTGGAGAAAGATGCTGAAAGAATCAAGTGAATTATGGATGTTCACTGCATCCTACCTGTATGCGCTGCCAGTTAGCAAACTTCCAAGCACAACCTTTAAAGGAATGCATATTTTTTAAGCAGGTGGATTGCTTCCTAATCTTGGCTGTAACATATACACTATATACTTTCTCCCTGTACAGTAACAGAGGAAAAAAAAAAAGGCAAAAAACAAAAAAAAACCCCACAAAACTACGAATTAATGTGTTGTTAAAGAAAATTTGATTGGGATTGTTGTTATATCCAGATGAAGAAAATTCCTTCTACCCCACCTACAGGGAATAGATGGTATCATTTGCTGGTTCCAATTTCAGGGAATTTTATTTCAGGGAATTTACTAGGGAAAGTTTTATCATGCTACTTACTGTCAGTTTTAGGGTAGTTGTTTGGAAAAGATGGCGCAATGGAGTATTCTACATATATTATAATGTCTCTTATTGGTACTATCACATGCTGTTCCCTTTACATCCTGTTGTCTTGATAGTAAAGTCTATTGTGGCCTACTCATAAGTAATTGTATTTGTTTTTTACCTGCAGTGTATTCAATTACTAAGCATTTTTTTAGCATCTTCTGCAGATGAAAACATGAATTTTCATCTGAATTTTGTATTTTGTGTAACTATAAACAGCAGCATGTAAAACCTTCATGCTGAAAAAGCAGAAGCTAAAGAATAATAAAAATTACTACTGAATATCACTCCAATGAATACTTTTATGCTAAGAATAAAAATGTCTACTTTCAATAAAGTAGGCGTGTTTCAACTGAACTTCAAAGGGTAAACTCTCCTAAGCTTCACCAGTCTACATCCACAATATATGCAAGAGCTGATCTGATGGTCGTTACACAGGCAAAGCATAGACTTAATGAAATGACTGGGCTATTTTGTAATGCTGCTCACACAGGAAGATTACTTAATTTATTATTGAGCACAGCTCCTGCTGTGATATATTTTAAATATAAGATTGCAAGGATCATTCACTGCTGCCTCCCAGGATGCTTCTCTGTTAACTACAGTGCATTTTAGTAAGGAGACATATTTGATAAAAAGAAAATAAAAGACCTGATCTTTTTTCTCCTGACTAATCTGTTTCCAAAAACCTTGAAGACTTATGTGTGCTTCCACATTTATTCTCCTTTCATTGAATATTCTAAACTGTACTTTAGACCCCTAAGCTATGCACACACAGAAGACGTAAAGAAGGGTATTTGTTGCATGTTTTTCATTAAATACTTGAGTATGACTTTTGTAAAAAAAGTATATATAAAAATAAAGCAGAATACTATCTTTAAGGTATAATGGGCTTTCACACTTAACATGGGTTTATTATTTACCATGTATTTACCAATAAATCCACATATTTATTGTCTTTTGCACTGTGACTACTGCTATCAGCCCCAGCTGTAGACCTTCCTACTTTTGTCTGCCTGTTAGCAGCTTCCCTGCTGTAGCAATAATCTTCTGGGCAGGCTGTTTGTTGGGCTGTGTGGTGAACCAATCCTGCATTGAATCAGATTAAAAACAATCTGACAAAAAGAAGGTAGGAAAGGCTAAACTGCTTCTACTGGTGCTGCCACTGCAATAACTGCTTTACCCGCCTAACTTGGTTAGTGTAAATTCGGTGCACATTTTCTGTTTTTTCTTGAGGACAGCTGAATAAAACACCTGTTGATTCCTGGAACAGCAGAAGACAGCGATGCCTAGCAGAGTTAAAGAACCATGGACAGAGAAGCCGCTGTAAACAGCTTCATTCAGAGGTGAAATGGAAATAAATGTACAAATGAAAAAAAAAGAAAAAAGAAAACAACTTCTGCACAGTAATGTAAGTCATAAAAAGCACATTATTTTTAATAGAACTTTATGATGCCTTTTTATAGTGACTACAAAACCTGTCAAAAGTACCCATAAAACAAACTGCTTGTTATTTTTCCAACTATTTCTTGGAAATTTCTCTTTCCTGAAACATTGTTCTACTTATATTTAATTCTGGTATTCCCTATTCTGGTCAAGATGGAATTTTAAATTACTGAAGATACTTCTGGAATATTCTTAATTAAAATTTAAAGCATGTAAAATACATTATTTTTTGGTTCCACAGAAAAAAAACCCCTTATTTACTTTGTTTTTTTCAGTTTATCACATCAAGCAGCCTATACTAATTATGTCTCACCACCTCAAATATCTCCAATATCTCTCAAATATCTTCTTGTCTTTACAAGTGTGGTACAATACACAAACAATGCTCTTGAAGCATGTGTCATTTAAAGTTTTACTTTTGGATATTTCAGGAAGAGAGCGATGAAGTCACATTTAATACTTTCTGTCTTGCTACTGAGATACAAAAGATACCATGTAAATTCAGCAGCGTAGTCAAAGAAATATGACCAGTGAAACTGTATTTCTGAAACTTTATAGTAGAATATTAGTCGGAGACACAAAGATGTAGATGAGTTTGTTGGGATTTGACTCCATGTATAGTAAAACATCTACAGTACCATTTAATCTTGTTGGGCATTGTTTCTTTGATGTTTGTTGTAAATTGTGGTTTCCTAGCCATTCATATTTCCACCACCTCAAGCTAGATTAATGATTATTAACCTAACTAAGAAACTTATTAACCTAACTAACCAACACAGTGACTCAAACTAAAACCCACTACCTTTATGTATGCACCATTTTAGAAATGTTATACAAGCTTTCCCCCCAGTCTTTCAGGCAGAACTTCTGCTGCTCGACAAGAAGTTATCAAGGAGTGTTTAACAAAGAATGATTAGATTCTTAATAGTCAGATTAAAAAATAATATTTAATGTATAAATATGAGATACAGTTTGCAATAGCCACACATTGTGGAGAATCTCTGGCCTTCTTAGGCAGAAGAGAATGTGTTAGTGTCAATCAGACAATTTCAATTTCAAATTCAAACCTGGAATTCTAAAAACAAAATTAAACCAGACCTGTATGTATATGTGCATGCATTCATCTGCATATGTATGCCTAAATGTTTACATATATATTTATATTCATACAATGGGATTGCAAAACATATTTTTGTGTCTATAAAAAAATCTTTAAAAAACTTACTTGGAAATAATATATCAATCCAAACTACATTCTGTAATGACATCTTTGATTTTACCTTCTCTGCGGGAAAATGGGATGAATACTTGCATCACAACAAAAAGTTATTTACAAGTATTTTCAACATACTAGAAACTTACAAGCAACAGTATTATACATGAGGTTTCAGAATAGAAATATACCAAGCTCTGCTTTATTGCATTATGTCATGAAAATACAGTGTAGTTATTTTCTCTTTCTTATGAGAAAAGCTAAATCAGAATTAAACGTTTCCATACCAACATGTCAACCAGTGGTCTTCAGTGGGTTTTGGAGAAAATAATGCGTAGGTATGAATGATAGTAATGAAGCAGGGTTTGGTTTTCTTTACCTTAAATAACACAGTTAAACCATAACTATCCCCTGAAATGTAGTCATATATGTTAACTGGCTTTGTCAAGAGAGTAGAAATCATTTTACTACAGCTGTGGACCAGACTAAATTATAAGTGGCCACATCAACCATGGTTTCTGCATGGTATCCTCAAGAGATAGAGTTGTAAGGAGATTCTAATGATTCAGTATCATTAAGGACATGCAAACTAAGACAACAGAGCAAATGTGGAGTCATGTCTTCTCTAGCACTAATTGTTCTGACTATGAACTGTCTGTCACCAGTCTGTAATCCATTCAGAGGACTTTTAACTTTCAGTTTCAGGTTAATGTATTACTACTGTATTTTATGCTTGAGTCAGGTCAACTCGAAAATACTATTGGACCCTTGAAAAATAGGCAGGTTCTGACTTACACAGAAAAAAATATTAAAAAGATAAATACAGAAAAAAAGTAGAGTAAAGAACTAGGAAGTTGAGATAGATAAAAATAAGCAGACATAACATTCCTGAAGAGAAGTTAGATAACAATGGTATGCTACATGATTTATACAGCTAGAAAACTTGTCTTCTGAAACCTCTCAGCAGTTAGGGAATATAACAGCTTAGTTCTTGAAAGAGCAGCATTTTTCATGAAAAGTGGTGAGATTATCTCAAAATTCCATTTACTTTTTCCTCTGCTTTATAACTGAACTTCAGAAAAAATCAGCTACATGGTTATTTACTGCATTACTTTGTGCTTAATTGTGTACTGTGTAATTAGAGCACTTTAATGACACTTTCTGTGTATTTTACATGATAAAAGCATTTAAATTGTATTATTTTTCTCTTAGTTTACATACAACCCAGATTTCGACACTTCTATTCAAACTTAGCAGTGACCAACCGGTGTTCTTACAGAATACAGTATAATAGAAAAGAGAAAGAATGCTGCAGTAAAGCTTGCAGCACATATTTAAGATCCTTCCTAAGCTCCAATTGCTTTATTCTGTTTTGATTTTTCATAAAGTTTTAATAAAATGACGAAAGAATATATAAGGAAGCACATAAAATAACTGATCACATTACTATTACACTTGTAATTTGGTTTAACAGGAAGTAAACTGTGTGAGAGATGAAAATTGAGGTCATTCTTACACAGAACATCTATCATCTAACATCTTACACTGGTAAACCAAGTTAATGCTAACGCACACCAGATTTCTTTATCCTTTTTTAATATTGTTTCTCCAGAAAAATAGATTTTCAGTTTATAAGAACATCTTAGCTCAAAATCACCAAGTGCCATAAAAGCACTAATAGGAACTACTGAGCTGCTAGGTCATTAATTATTCTACAAAAATGTGATTTCTTTAAATATAACATAATCTGTCTTTCAGACAATAGGCATTGCCACAAGACATGCAGAATTGATTTATCAGGAAAATTTGTTTTCTGGGGAAGGTGACAGGTTTAATAAGGGATGAGATTTTTAAGAAGACTTTAATTAATGCAATTAAATAATTACCCCTTAACCATCAGACATGTAAATTAAAACTCACACATTGGCATCCCTCATAAAGCAAGAAAACAAGACAGGGCAAGGGGAATAAGAAACACTAATACAATTTCATAATAGGCAACCTTATCAAGACTATCTACCTGTTCAAAAAGGGATACTCTTCTCACACTGTGTATGTTCAGAAGACATGCTGGGCATGCTGAGTTTTTCTGTCTCATGCAACAGGTTCCCAGAACTACTAGCCAGATCTTGCAATGGTGACGGACATTCTGAAGACTTTTTCAGGCTACCTCACAATTGTCCTCCTGATAAGTCTTTACATGAGGTTTGTTTAGCAGCTAAGGAGTTGTCGCAGCATCAGCTGCAACAAGATACCATGGGTTTCTGTAGTTTTGTGAATATCCATGAAAACTGATGGAAGCTATTGCAACTAGGACAATTATGGTACAACTGACGTTACTGCAACTACGACAATTATGGGACATGAAGTGTGGGTTTAAAATTCCCTGAGGCAAAAACAGGTATCATAGCCTAAGTCTTATTTCTTCCAAGTCAATACATCAATTATGAGACTATCAGGTAGAGGTACTGTAACAGCACTATTCTCAACCAAATTCTCTGTGGGGCCTGGCTCAGATTATGTTCGGGGAAGGCAGTTGGCAGATTAAGCTCTAGGAGGGGAACAGATGAGGAAATATTTACTTTGACAGTTTGGGTGAGATTTTAAGTAAATGTCCATGTGCTCAGTGCAGATGCAGATGCAATGCTGTGCAAAAACATTTGTGCACACGCTTAGCATGAAACATTTAGGAAATTAATGGACTCCATTTGCAAAACTCGGGTTCTGTAGCCTTTAAAAATATGCAGGTCTCATTTACAGCTCAGTGGGAGTTTTGAGGATTTAGATTTTGGATTTGGGCTTCTGACGGGGTCAGTGGGACTGAAGTTCTGTGTATCTAGCATAGAAAGTCAGATTCTCCTGTATCTAAGTTGGAGGTTAACGAG
The DNA here is from genome assembly GCA_008658365.1 of Alca torda. NCBI lineage: Eukaryota > Metazoa > Chordata > Aves > Charadriiformes > Alcidae > Alca > Alca torda. Next base: position 33,327,340 of record CM018101.1, read on the forward strand.
CTGCATCCCCTTGAGTGAATCAGCAGCTATCAGTTTGAATGCATACAAAGCTCATCACCGATTGATATGATCCTCTATAGTAAAGTAACATTTCTTCTGACCATCTCTGAAATGGAAAGAAAATATACTTCTATAGGTACCTGATGTCATGTGCTGATATCGCTGTTAAGAGACTTGCCATGAACTTCCAGACCATGGTCATATACTATTACAAATGATCAAGAGACATAGCACTATTTTTACAATGCTTTACAACTAATTAAAAAAAAAAAAGGGGGGGGGGGGGGGGGGGGGAAATGGCCTGTCCTATCAAGGAAACAGATCATGGAGATTTGATAATACTTTTGTCTAGGGTTTTACAGCCAGTATATAGTTACCATATATTTAAAACACTTTTTTCCTAACAAGACAAATGAGCTCTATTTCTGAGTTATTAAAAAAAAAAAAGGCACAAAAATAATGTTTCATCTTTGTAAAGATTAAAAAGTTTAAACCAGATGCATATTACGTACCACTCACACATGAAACCACTGGGAAAGACTCTTTGCTGCATGTGGCAGGCTAAATCTGTCATGAACCCTAAACTAGGTTATGTGCCCATTCCCAATTGAGTTAAAATATGATTTCTTAGTTGAACTGGCATTACTTTTTTCTGACTACTCAATTCATTTCACAAATAATTTATCAAGTTATATTTTCATTACATTTAATATGGATTTTATTGAAAGAATGTGCGTTTGTTTCCTTTATAAAAGAACACTACAGCATTTACTTGGCCTTTTACTCAATAACTGCAGTATGTGTAATGATTATCTGTTGGAGACAATGTCTCCTATTGGCTGGTATAAATTATTCCTCGCCAGTTTAGCAGTTCCTGGGTCAAAACTGTAACACTACAGGGTTTACCTTAGAAGTTAGGGGCATATTGGTTGTGAGAAAGAAACTTTGCAGTGAATATTTCAGGTATCTCTCAGAGTTGGAGATCAATGTGATAATTGCTATTCATTGTAAAGTATTTCTAGAAGTATTGCTGTTTCACTGTGGAACAGAAAATACCTTATTCCACAGCATAGTAGTGTGTAGATATGTGGCACATTTAAAGGCTCACACTTCAGAGAACAATAGGCTACAAGGCTGAAATTCTCAACTCTCTTATAACAGAACCCCCCCACACACTGTTCTGAAATATGATGAAATGTAAGATCTGCAGTATTGCTAAACTAGTTTAAACAAATCTTCAAAATATTTTGTAATCCATTTATTTCTTCTACACATCTTTTTTAATTGGAGTTCAGAACTATTTAAAGATATTCTACGTACATTGTATTTTGCATAAATTATGAAAAAGGCTTATAAAAATTTCTTTCCTAAAGAAGTTAACAAATTTACATTGTGCAATGGGCTGAGTAGGTACAAGGTTTAAAGTAGGTTAAATTGCCATGAAATGTGTAACTCATTGCTGTTTTGATCTCTTTTGAATATGAGAGTATCAATTCTGCAGTCATTCTGATATACTGTGCTTTACCTATGAATCATTTAGGTCCAACAATTCCTGTTCATGGGACAGGCTTCAGAGATTTTTTTTTTTTTTTTTTTCACTCTGTTAATTTTAAACCCAAAGGGTACAGTGATTTAAAAGTAGTCAGAAGGCTAGAAATTTTTGTCAGAAGGCATTTCAATTTCAGTAAGAAAAATGAAGTCAGCTTCCTTCTTCTTGTGAAAAGGACTGTGCCTAGTTTAACCCATACCAGATAGCCAGTCTGTGTTTTGCACTGCAGAAAGAGGGGAGGGAAACTATACTATAGTTTCAGTTATTCTAGTGGTTTCTAGATTTTATTTGATGCTTATAAAAGGAAAACATCTCTGCTTAGTGTGAAACTCCTCTTCCAAAGTACAGGTGGTCAAATGAAATCAGACTTCAAAATCAGCAGTGATCCATAATTAATTATTATCTTTTGTAAGCTTCAAAAATCAGCATAAGCTTAAAGGCAAATTTAGCCTGTAGTGAAGAATTAATTTTTCTCTCTTTTTTTTTTTCTTTGATTGGTTCGATTTGGTTTGGTTTATTTTAATGATGGCTAAAAGGAGCTTCACAGTTTGTACACATGGAGTTGAATTAGTTAGCAAAATTAAAGGAGACTATGAGAGATGTTATAAGCACATGCTCAGGCCAAAACAGAATTTATTTTTTGTTCCTACCTCTTACGGGTTGCGTATGTACCTCTTAATGCAATAATAATTCAATTTATTTTCCATTATGCTAAGAGGTTGAGGTTTTTGCCCAGTTAGACAAAAAAATAGTGGAAGTGAATATGACCAACAGAAAAAGCAAGTATGGTGGTATCATTTTTTCTTCTTCCTTCCTTTTATTTGCCTTTAATAATTAAAAGTCTTGCAGATTGCAAGTCTCGCACACATTTCTACTGAAGTCAATAGAAATGCTCACATTTGCAAATTATTTTGACTGAAGAATTTTTGATTGTTTTCCAAAAAAAGAAAAAAGATGATGTATATCTGAAATGTGAATCTGTCAGTGTTTAACATTTTACTAGTAAAAAGGATGAAAACCTGCAATTTTTTAATCCAGATTTTATTTAGGCATATAAATTTGTTGAGCTTTTACCTCTGACACTAGATTTTATTGTAACTGGTATAGGTTCACAGATCGTCTTTAGCTGAATACAAAACTTGGGAACATTTTGATAGTCCAAATATTATCTAATCAGCATATCTCATCAGTTAAAACCCTTGTTTTTGTAGATGGCATTCAAACAAAACACATTTTGAACTGATCTTTTAATTGGATTTTAAATTCATCATTGATTAAGCTGAATTGCTTCATCTGATCTAACATTGTAATCATACATTATGTCAATTAAATGGAAATTCAAGACATGGAAGCTGTAACGGTGTCAATTACAAAGGGTGGTGTGAGGGTGAAGAAAGTGGTGAGTGGGAGGGGATCCAGAAGCAAATAAAACCTTTACAGGAGTCACAATTCAGCAGGAGATAAGAAAAGGCAGTTTTTTTCTTAGGAATGTAAGAGATTTAACTGTGAGAATCAACAAGACCATAGAGGCAGGTTAAAAAAGATACTTAGTAGGTATTTCAGACTGATGGTACCTGAGAGAGAAAGTTGCAGCAACAACACAGCAGCAGACTGAAAAGTGTGAGGAGTTCAAGAGGGAGTTAAGGTAACAGAGGATGAAAGGAACAATGATTGCTTGAGAAGGTGGGTAGAATGAATTCAGAGAACAACTGATACATGAAGGATTAGCATCTCGAGCATTGTGGTGAGGTGAGAGTGGCAGGATGCTATTGGGGAGATTAGAGAGAGGGATAAGAAATGACTTCACACGGGGGACAGGCTACAGAACAAACAAAACCTCAGCTACATTAGGACTTCTTCGTTTACATTTTGGGGTTGTTTGCTTGTTTTTAACAAGACAACTCTTCTCAAAAGTGACAACGTCCCTTTTGTCTGGCTACCTGGATAGAGGCTAATTTCCACAGACACACAGAGTGGATGAGCAATGCTGGCAGCGTGGGGGAGAACGGCATACAACACAGGATCCCCAATCATCCACCCAGAGCTAGGGCAGCCTCTGGCCTGGATGTCCCAGGTGATCCCAGGAGGGTGGGCAGCCCCATTGGCCAGCCTGGAACCCCTATAGGACCATGTCCCTGCACTGGCAGGACTGTGGCCAAGGACAATATGTATATATACACAAAAAAATCTGTATATAACTGTATATATATGTGTTTATACACCTTCCACTAATGTTCTTTCATTCTAACAACACACACTAACTGATTCAAATAATGTAAACTGCTTCATAGTAAGCTTCTAAGAGTCTTGAGTGATAACTTAGGAACTAAAGAGCAACTAACAACTGTTTTCATCAGAATAACATCAATCTAACAGCTCAAGAGTTTTGTTTTTTTTTTCTAAAAATATGCTGATACAGTTCATGCTGATATAACATTAAGTTCTCAAACCTTTAGCAGTAACATTTCACAGGATTTTCTGTGAAATGTGAAAGCCCCAGCAAGCCCACTGAAGAGCTTCCCTTCTGCTTGCCCACCACACAAGGCCTGCCAAGATTCTTCATGCTGAAGTCAGCCACTGAACTAACTGCAGACAATTCTCTACCAAACAAATGGAAAACATCTCACAGATTAAACTACTGAGTTGTATTTGCAAAGGAAGAAGGGCTGGGCTTGTGAACCTGCTGAATTTCTGAGACAAATAACCAAGGCTAAGATAATACTGAGAAGAATAACATTAAATTATATTTCTCTGGTCATTAAAAAAACCCCAACCAATTCTATATATGTTCTTTACATATATATTGTGTACATATATGTAGACACACACCCATTATAAATTTACTTTTATATCTACCTATATTTTTCATATGCTATGTAGTAACATTATATATGTAAAATACATATATTTATATATATGCATATGTTTATGTATGTATGTATACCAATATCCTTAGCTAGTAAGACTTATGTACTTTGCTCTCCTTGCACCCCTTACACTCAGCTGTCACAGAACTTCTCAATAGTAAGGTGATAAATTAAGATCATTTTTAAAAAGAGGATAATTGGAAAGCTGAGATCAATACCTGATGTCAAGAGATAACTCTAGTGTCTCAGTAAATCTATCAAGAAGTAGCTTTATAGCTGGACAGGATTCTACCATAAAAATGTCTTATTCATCAGCTTAGGGAAAATGAACACTAGTCCGTTGCTAAAAATGAGTTATTTGTGAACATAATCATGTCAATTGTAATTTTAAAGTCACATCTGACATACTTAAGGAAGGTGGAGCTTAAGTGACATAAGCTTTTAAAATAAATATATTTTTTTTAATTATCAGAAAACGAAATAGGCCTTTTGGAGCACAGTATGGACAGAGAGAAATGAGAGAAGACCATCCATTATTCCTTCAGGAAAATTAGTATTATTGAATTTCACTTCCATGGTAAGGATCAAAAACTGTTTCCATATGTTTCTATTCACTGATGAAACTTTTTAACAAGGTGATACACACACATTTATTCCACACAGTTATTTTACCCCAAGAAAATTTTGCCTAGAGACTTTATAAAAGAAATGGACATGAAAAATGTTCTAAAAGAAGTAGCCAAAGTCCACTCCCTCTGGAGTACTGTTTCCTGATCAAGACAGCACAGCGATGCAATAAAATATAAAGCTGGTTAATCTGGTTAGTGGGTGATTTTCCTAACTCAAGGGAATTATTCTAATCTGGAAAAAAAAATAGCAAAGAATTTAAAGAGGGAGTAGACACGAATGTACCAAGGAAGACAAGGTGGTAGTAGAATGCAAGTTAATGCGGAATGTAATTTTCTTTTCTAAGATACATAAATGAAGTGTGACTGGAAACCAGAGGCAGAGAGTAAAAACAAACCAATCGATCTGGAGAGACCTGAGCTATGTTGGATGAAGAAAATTGATTGACATAGTACAATTCAATATGTAAGATAGCTACATGATTACATTAAAAATTACAGATCGTGTGGTCCAGAACAACTGACAGAGAATTCATGCAGGAGCCTTTTTTATCTTAGTTGTCAGTGTAGTTTTGATCAATAGGTTTCTGGTATATCTTTAGTGGACTGCAGTACCTTCTGAAATCTCAATAACTGACTGGTTTTCAATCATTAAAAGCTGAACAGTTGCCATAACTGTGTATACCACAAACCACGACTGTGTAACAATAATGAAAAAAATACTCAAGCTCCAAACAAATATGATTTCAAAACTCTGATCCAGTTTGCTTACTAAATAAGCCATCTTAGCTCCAAATAAAAAATAAAATAAAATCCATAGCATTTTTAAAAAGCATGCTTATGTAGCAATGTAAACATGACCTGTGGATAAATTAATTTTATATCTAGGTTATTTATTAAGACATAGTACCTTTGCTCCATGTTAAGAAATAGATGCCTGCAACTGGAACTTTTTAGACATCAAGTTATTAATTTGACTGACAGTTCACTCAGGTACTTCAGGATTTTTTGTATTATACATATTCAACTTACTATGGAGTCGTTCATACTTCTTCAAAGGCCTTAAGAAAGGCAAAAAGTCCTGTCAATTTTATTCCCTTCACATCTAAGGAAATTGTGATCAGCATAAAAATAAAAGTAATTTCCACCATTTCTGAAAAATATCTGTTAGCTAAATCTTCACCTTTTTCCCGAGCACAACAGCTTTCTGTACCCAAAGAATATATAAACTGAACTCAATTGTAATTCTAGCTCCCAGGGGAACCTGCTTGCTATTTGGCAGCTCTTTGATTTGTGATTCTTTGATTTGGTAGCCTCTTATCCGCTTCATAATTCACACTCTCTTTCTCTTCCTTAGCAACAAATATTTTATCTCAATGTCAGGCTGTGCTGAAAATGAAAATAAAATAACTGAAAAAGTATACTTTTTTTCCTCCTAATTTTTTCCCCCAGCACTTTTGTGCCCACTTAGATTTTGAATGGTTAGTACTCAGGTAACATCAGTCTGTATGCTTAATTTGGTACTTAAGTTGTCCCACCATAGATAATTTTGAACTTCCCATGTGATTTCTGCATTATTTCCTTAGGGTATGTAGATAGAAGGATTGAACATTACATATTGGAAGCATGAATATTTTGTAAACCACGCCCAGGTATCAGAGGGGATGCAAATAAAGCACCTAATTTTCTTTTTCTCTCTCTCTCTCTCAGTTGCAAACTTTAGGGAATTGCTAACATCCGTATTCACTTTTTACTATCTTCTCGTGTGAGTCAGAGCAAAAAACCTGTTTGCACCTAAATGAATTTTTCCAAAATGTTCACTTATCACAGCAGCAAGAACAATTAATCCAAGTGAATGGTATAGTCCTTGCTGTCATGGAATGGGGAGAGCAGTAGATGGTGCTTGCAGAAGTGCCAGATTTTTTGTTTACTAATTTTAAGCTTATGTGGCTGCTTTTTTTTTTTTTTTTTTTTTTTTTTACAGCAGTGCAGTCTGCTAAATCCCAAAATCCTCAATTAATTTCATGGAAGTTGGCAAGAAGCTTGTGCACATCAGTTATTTCAAAATTAATAACAGACCTGGAAAAGAATTTTACTAGGAAACATAAAAGGGAAGATTGTTACCTTCCGCTCTGCATCCTAGGAGCCATCTACTTCTCAACAACTCATTTATGTGACAAAAGTTCTTCAGCACAGACGCCACATTTTATTAAAGGAGAACAGAAAACACACTCATCTTCTTTTCTCTTCCTTTCACTCCATACATCACAATATCCAAACTTAAAACATAAATGCAAAATTAAATTATTTTTAAAGTAAGGTAAGAATGAGCTTTTTATGTTCAAACTCATTGTTCCCCAACTACTTATCTTGTTATGCACACCATGCAAATGATTATTCCCATTTTCCCTAAGAATGTGGTCATAAAGGATTGCTTTTGATACATAGTGAATTAATGTGAAATTCCTAGCAATAACACCAGAAGTAAACTATGTTCTGCTAATTCATTTATGAAATAGGAAAGATCAGGAAACAGAGGAGTTCTGTGGCATTTTGAAAACAAATGTTCTACCCATTGCTACTTCAAACTTGATTCCATAAATCTGAGGGAAAAAAGCCACAACTGAATATGGCATGATATTATTGCTTCAAGACCAAAAAAATTCAAAACCTAAAACACCTTATCAAAAAACCCCACCCTGATTTCTACAGGCCATGCTTTCAAAAATATTAAAAAGAGGTTTGGAAGTGTTAATATGCTGTACTTCCAGCTTTAATTAGTTAAGTATAGATTAATAGTAGGGTAATAACCTACTCAATTACTTATCTTAAAATCACAAATTCTGCGATTTTTTCGGGGTGGAGGGAGACACGGGACGACCATGAGAAATACAGTACAATATTTTTGTAACTGAACATCATGATTTTGGCAACACTAATAAATTTAAACTAATGACAGAGCTATCAAGATTGAACTTGTGCTGGAAAGTACCATACATGTGCTGATGAAATCTAGATGGTATGGAACAGGCATCCATGCACTAAAGCTTTAAAATACTGATAAGAAAGAAATGGAGCCTATCACAAGTGTCTGTATAATCACCAAGGGCAGGTAGTGGTTACTGACCATTTCCCTTGGTAAACGTTATGTTATTAGTATTCTTTGCTTGTATCCACACACCTACAGAGCAGATATATGCATAAATAGAGCCTCGGTAGTTGTTAACCATTAGCTTAAATATAAATCCATGGTGTCAGATTTCATACTCCTCAATAGCCAGAACCCCAAATATGCATGCATCCTGTTCCTTGCTTCTGAAGAAAAATAAGTTAGCTTGTAAAATGCTATAAATTACATCGGAATAGTCATTCAGGTAACAAACAAGCACTTTTTTTTTTTTTTTTTTAAATCTGCTAGAATACCATAAAATACCTTCCACAACAGTAGACCATGTTAACATGGCTGATCTGTCTACATATTTAAACCATGAAACCATGTGTTTTATTTCTTGAATAAACAGAGCTCTAAGTTTCAATGTATTTGTATTTTTCATATTCACAGTAATAATTTTTGAAGTGAGGGAGGGAGCATCATGTCACAAATGGAAAAAATCAAACAGGGATTTTATTTTGTATCTTGTGTAAATACAAGAATGAAACAGATGCTTATTAATTAAGTGTAGGCAGGTGACGACAAGGCATAATGGCAAATTGCACCAGCTGTGAAGGCTGCACATGGCTTTTTTTCCCCCGTCAGTCCATTTTCATATTATCGGGCAAACATTTCAAGTGTCAGAAAAGGTGTCAAAAGATAATGAAAGTGAGAAGCAGGAATTCATCACTGCTGAAGCTTCAAAAACTTTTATCTGTTTTACATTGCAATCACACCTCCAGGTGAGAGCGGAAGAAAGAAATTTAAGAAGTTTTAGAGCTATTCCAGTTACCTTATATCAGTCCTCATTTTGTAGACACTGAATCATTAAGATATTTATGAACCTGCATTGCAAATAGTATGCCATGATGACAGACAACACTGTTTTAAGTTTGAAGGACACATATCTCTACAAAATAGCAGAGGGGAGGAGAAGGAAGCTGATTCTCTCTAAAACTTGAAGTAAAACAATAGTAACTGTAAAGCAAGAAGTTACAGGTACTTGTTACACTTCAAGATTTTGAAGCCTCGCACATGCAAAATGTTTTGGTAAATCTAGTCTCATCATTCTATTCACTGTAATTGTTAGAGAAATCAAAATAAGGTAAGACAATACTTGACCATTACAGAAAAAGATTATATGGATCATGAAAGTCAGGTACTTACAAAATAATTTTTAAAGACTATTCCTATTATCATCTGATTATTTTTGTGAAGACACTAAGCAATATTAGATTCACCGGCACTTTTCCTTCCAGAACTTTTCAGACATTAAATGTTCATTAGGAATTTGTCTCTAGCTAAATATCTCCATGAACTGCAGTTAAAATTAAGGTTGCATAGCAGAGCAAAACTAGAATGAATTACTTCTAAAAATTCCTTCTGCAACCAGTAGTACCACAAAATACCCTATTAAGTAAGTAAGAAAACTTTTAATAGAAGTACATAAATAATATTACAAAATGTCTTATGTAGTATTACCTAATTTACTACTAAGCTCAGTTGCTTAGCTATTTTTTTTTCAGAAATTTTAAAAGGCTCATTAAGCTAGCATTGTGTAATTTTATTGGGTTTTGACATTTAACCAAATGAGCTTGAATTCCATTTTACATGCACAATGGAGTTTGCTTTAACTGCCACTCTCTAAAGAAAATAAAAATTCCAATTAAATAATCACTTTGACTAGTAGAGAATTCTAAATGTACATAGGCTTTTGGTAAACAATTGTTATTTATGCAATTCTTTAGAAGTAAGTATAGTGTATATTAGGTGGAAAAGGCTAACATTTTCTTTCTCAGTAAAAGGTCAATTCACACACCTCCAAACATGCATTTTCAGCTTCTCTGAAGCTGTGTTTGCAAATTCAAATCAAATAGGCTAAACAAGTTTATTAAAAGTAGATTTGGTAAGAAGTAGTCTAGGGGCAGTTCCATTTTAGCTCTCTATTTGATACGTACCAATTTTGTAAGTGTCAGACTTAGATTCAGTTATTCTCCTTGACTATTGTAACCACACCTACAATGTCTACTTTCTATGAAAATATTTACTCGCCAGGTAGCTTTGAGGCTCACTGCTATGAACTGATCACACCAATTTAAACAAAGGATTTAGTGTTTGCTTGTATGGGGACTGAGACCAAGGTTTTCCAAGTTAACCACCTGAGGTAAATAACTTACTAACCATGTTACTGAACTATACAAAATCATTAAAGAAAATAAATATTCAGTGCAACCACGTTCAACAGATGTATGGGACTGGTCAAAATGCCCAGGCTGATGTCACACTGAAGCAACAAAATCCAATTTTCCCACCCCCTTGCCACAGATCCTTAACGTATTTTATGATGGACATCAAGTCACAACTTTAAGAGTATCGCTTCTCAGAATACCCAGTAAGACGTTCTCCTTAGTTGTAGGTTCAAACCACTTGAAGTAGAGGAAAATCATACTGTTTTCTTTGGGAAAGAGGTGGAGGAGCATAAAACATCCACAAAGAGATAGGAAAAACAGGGGAAAAAAATCTGTTCCTGCTCTCTTTGTTGAAGGGCTCTCAGATGCGAGATCAGTTGCATTGGATCTGTGGCACTATAGGCGCACAGCTACTTCAGAATAATATCTTTAAAGATGATTGTTTTATGTATGTAGTGATAAGGATTGAAACTGGCCTGAAACTGGTCTTAACGACTCCCCTCACAGCAACTTCTCATTCCCACATATACATACATATACTAACATATACATATATATACATACACATTTACATATAAACTTATGTACACATATATATACATATATGTATGTAACTGTGCATATACGTATATATATGCAGTTCCAATAAGAGATAAAATAAATCAATGAATTAATTGTTTCTATTTTATCTGTTGGGATGGACTTTTATATATATTGACATAGGTTAGCAACAAAGCATATGGCAATATTCTCTCCATATCTTTGCTCATATAGAAACTTTTGCATAACACAGAGCACAGGGATTCTGACAACGAACAGTGCAGTTTTTACTTTCTATTCCTCCTGCACCCAAATCAGTTTCTGTTGTTTTTTACAGAAAATTTGACACTTTGACAACTTGGGGATTAATATTTCAACAAAAATACAGTGGCAACTTCAATTATCTCTTCCATGCTTTTTCCTCTCAGAGAAAGACTGAAATAAGAGCAATGGTTTGAGCAATTTGACAAGATAGCTCCTTCAAGAGTCGTAATGTCAGTGGCCAACCTAATAATGTCGAGTACAAGAATTATGAAATCAATTACTCTTTGTTCTTTATGATCCTGATAAACAAGCTGAGGTTTTTTTTTTTTTTTTGTTTCTAGTGTTGAAAAGATCAGTAATCTGAAAGAAACTCCTCATGTTTCTCCCAAGAGAGAAAGGAAAAGAGTAGCCTAGCTTTGCTGAAAATCAGTGAGTATAAACTTCATAGTAATGTGAAAAAGCAAATGTGAAAAACAAATGTGAAAAAGCCCTATGATACCCCACTTAAGTATCCTACAGTTCTACTGTTATGACATGAAATATATTATCTTGTCTGCTTTTCAAGTCAGACATGTTTTTGAAGTTAGAGTGCCATTCTCATATTTTTAGTAACTTTCTTTATCCTCCTTATAAAGTGTGAGTGATTGGATGACTCGGATTACTAAGACATACCCGCATACGTGAATGATAAAGCTATTTATCTCCACTGTCCTCTTTGGAATACAATAAAGTTATTACTGAAATTTCAAATGAAACATAAGCCTCCCAAACCCTTTTCTGATAAGTTTCCACAAGACTGGTTTGAAACCTCTTGATAAAATGTTTAGCTGAGGAAGAAATATGTGCTGAAGAGACATTGATATCAAAGACAAGCATTTAAAACTTCACTTGCTGTAATGCCTTGTGAATTTAGTAGAAAGGCAGGACAGAAAAAAATCTTCTAATATCTTGTTTTGTAGTAGTGTACACTAGATGGCACTGCTAAAGTATTGGTCAATTCACTAATCGTCTTGAAGTGTTTTTCTATTATTACTGAATGCTTTATTTCAGGATTTAAAAAAAGACATTTAGTAAGATAGCAACATTGTTTTCCCAAAAATAAAAGTGAAAGTAAAGGACAAAAAAGAAATAATTTGTGGTTGTCATCAGTGTTTTCTTTATAAATTCTTATTTCATACAGTAGCAGAAAATATGACATGATCTCCAATCCTTGAGGGGGAAAAATGACATAATATTTGAGGACTGCTATTTCCATATGCTTGTTTGTACTCATTCTAACATAAATAAAGAGTCTTATTTCAGTAACTGTGTGGAGCAAGCAAGCAGTTATGCTATGGTATATCCAATAGGTTTTGTTTAATTAAAGAAGAAAAAAAAAAATCAGGTTAGCTGTAACTTTTAAAAATGTACACCTAAAAGCAATTTAAAAAAAAAAAAAAACAACAAAACTCTGATTAAATATTATCTTTAGATACACAAAACTTTCTTTACACATACACCACCTATCTCTAGGTCAGGTTTACATGTAATAACAACTAATTATATTTGAAACCGTGAAATACATTGGCTAAGTGCCATTCTTGAAATGATATGACCAAAATGTGTTTGTGCCAAAATAGGGGATATGATAAATCAATAGTTGCATTAAAGAAAGTCCCATCTAAAATTCTCACTTGTGAAGTCTAATTCAAAATCAACATGCTCTAACGCACACTTTCAGGCCTTCACCCTGTCCTTTGTTCTTTTTAGCTCTAAATGCTTGCTGACTGTAAATCTTGCAGTTGAAGAATTCCAGAAGACACAAGAAAATAAATATGTATGATATATTATTAAACAAAACAAAGATATTGTTATGATGCCTTCTCTTTTTAACTCAAACAGCAGCATATATCTCTGCTTATATAGACTTTTGGGACACCAAACATATTCTCTCAGAAGCTTTGGTATAAGCTAAGGATAGGATTTCAAAGCCTTCATTTTTAATCCCTTGACCTTCTGTAATTTAAGCAGATACTTTAATATTATCTGGTCAAATACACAAAACAAAATAATTCTTAGCGTGGCACTTGAGAAGATTTGTACAATGAGTTAGACTCATTTCCTTTTCAGCTTTGGGTATCTGGGCTTATTCAAGTCCTGGCTCAGGTCACTAGCAAAAATAAATTTCATGTTCCCATCTTGCTTCTCATCCCTCTACTGGAAAATGATTGACAGCTCCTGGCTCTGGAAAGCACAGAAGGGCAATATAGAATTATGTAGAGATAGCTATACTCACAGTAAAAGTTGAAAAAAAAAAAAAAATTAATTATATGCAATGTGCAAAATTTCTAGGGATGTATCTAGGAATTCCATTCCCAAAGAAGCACAAAGATAGAATATATCTCAAGGAGGATAATTATTCTTTGAATTTCCTTTCCAAGGGGCATTTTCATTCATGTCATGTAATAGCCCTGTCCTATGTGCTTAAGAGAGCAGTTACTCTAGGCCAAACTGGAACATACAAAACCATTAGTTCTTGCATGTACACGCTTAAAATGTAAATAAATAAATAAATAAATAAAACAAAATAAAAAGCATTTCAATGCAAGAGTCCTTTGCAGATTTTCACCTATTATTCTTTTGGTCTGATCCAATATGACAGGTCTGGCAAGCCACCATCAGTTTTGGCCATTGAATACACGAATGAGCTTGGTCAAATACTTTGGCAACTCAGGCTTGCCCCATCAAGAGTACTAAAATAGGTTCACCTTTAGCCATCTTTTTTTTTAATTTCTTCACAGCCTTCTACCTGAAGTATGCACTCAAGCCTCACACCATATTTGCACTTGATGGCTTGCTTATCATGTCTACAGGGTTACGATTTTGCCTTACTGCTCATAAATTCACCCAGAAGTGAAAATATTACTGAAGAATCAAGCCATTCTCCTTGGTCCAATACCTTGAACTTCTCTGATACCTTTGTACACAGTACAGAAACAAAGTTATCAGACCTTCAAGCACTTCAACTAGTGCATCGGGAACTAGGTTGCTTTAAGATGAGCAGCACAAAGAAAATACGGCCATCAGGAAGTGTTTTATATATTTTGCTCATGAGTCAAAGCATGCTAATTTGGCTTGTCAAGTTTCTAGGACAACCACAGAAGTAAATATATGTTCCACCCAAGGACATGTGAGATTAGAAAGAAGGATGGCTGAACTGGCAATGAGGAGAAAAATAATAAAATTAAAAGCATAAGCAAGCAGTAAAATAAAATAAACAACAAAATATTTAGCACAGGTTTTACATAATGTCGTATCCTTTAATGTGTTTATTTCGGTGTGAATAATGAATGCTTAAATAACTAATATAGGCAGATATTCCATTATAATCACAGTCATTTTACCACCGGCAAAAATGAAGTAAAGGGTTTCAATTCACAAAAGGAGTCACTATCAGCACTAGAACAAAAACAAAGGAAACTTCTGAGTGAATCCTGTGAAAGATCACTTCTCCCTATTCACTTTTATTTACTGGCTTTACATACCGGTTGCACTGCATTTTTTTTGTCTGCTGGGGTTTGAGACTCTGCTCACAAACCAATAAAACGCTTCTGGATTCAGGCCTCACCCTGATGCACTATATGAAAGTTTAACATTCAGTCACACAAATTACGAGTATTATTCCGTGTCCCTCATTCTGAAATAAAGAACTGATTGGCAGTCTACTATTAACTGGAATGGATAAAGTAGAAGGTCCCAAGATATCCCAAATTCAAAGCAGTTCATGTTCATTACAATTGTGCATGCTTTTTGTGATATGATACACCTACTAGTGCAAAGAGAATATTTTATACTAGGCAAACAAAAAAAAGCCTCCTGAAATTGGTAAGGAAAAAATATTAGAAATATTTAGGCACTTTTTTGCATATTATTCAAAGATGAAAGAGAGAAGTTGATCCATGGGGCTATGTGAAGTTTTACCAGTGATCTTTTAAGAGTCCACTCCCACTTTGGACACTACTATTACTGTTTCAGCCTACTGATATTAATTTTTAATGCAAAATATATACTCAGCTTGAGAAATTAATTTATTCTATTTATGGGAATAGCATATAGCTTAGATTTCAATAATATCCTTTTTACAGACATCAAACTTTGGGCAGTAATATTGCATCTTACATATCTTTTATAGTTCCAAGGTCAATGAAACAAATCTTGTGGGAATTCACGAGAAAAGCAAAATGTAAATTCAAAGATATGGAAACTGTAAAGCTTGTATAACTTTCAAAGGCATACATACAATTTGACCTAAAATGACTTATTTCACATTGCCTTTAAACAAAATAGCAAGTAACCAGAACTACACAATAGAAATGTTTATGCTCTGATAAGAATTTATTCATCACTTCAAAGTAATTTGTTAAAAAATAAATTTATTGTATTATTTTTGTTTAATTCAGCTTATAATTGTATGAAATTACAGTGCATTATATGATGTGATCACATTTGATATCTGTTCTGCACCTTGGGGGACAGGGTTAGGTGAGCGAGAGAGAGAAAAGTGGTGCAGGGTGCTCTCTGGATCTCAGCAAGAAAGGCCCAATAACAAATGGCTAATAAAATAGATGCTTTAACAAGACAGAATAAAAAGAGGAATATAGATAGTGAGTAAGTTTTATGTCCCTTTAAATGTTAGGAACCCTGCATTGGTGCAGCATTGGACAGATGCTGTATAGGCTTCTCTCGACGAATCCATCTGTACGTAATGCTGCACTAATGCAGGGCGCATTTTGCTGCACCAAATATGAGTTAATTAAATGTTCTCAGTAATCAATCCTCAAAAAATAGAAAAGATCTCTAAGAACTCAACTGAACTTAATGAAAATTTTATTAAAGGTAAAACTATTGAGCTTCGAGGTATTTTTTCATAATTCAGTTTTACGGAAAGAAAAGAAACCAAGGATTTGTTCTTATCGTTTAGCTGCTAGTCAGCACAGCAACAGTTATCATCAGCTTTATCTGGAGAGAAGGACACAGCAAATGTCATAATTTGGTTAAGCATGGGCCTTTCATACAGCTCACTTGGGCCTTTGACATTCCTCAGATTCTTACAACAGTGACATCAAGCATCAAATGCTCATTATTAGTAAACTAGATTTAGATTTTGTATAACTAATCTGATACCATTGATAACTGATAAGGGTTTTCATTAAAAACACACAGTTTCTCATTGATGTCCATTTTTTTCCCCCTCAGAACAGGATAGCATCACTTTAACCCTGTATGATAAAAATGGGCTTAATGTGATCTAGTGTACTTATCCTTTATGCATTTTTACATTCTGCAATTAAATTCATTCTATCAATTGTTCACCAAAGAAATTAGAAAATAAGAAAAAAGAAGAAAATAAAATCCTACTCAGAGAAGGTTGTGTTTGCATTAAAAGTATATAAATTACTTAAACATAGTGAAGTTTATTTTGCTTATATTCCATCTCAGACAGGCAGTAATTTTGAGGCAAAGTATGGTTAAGAATTCTGTAGCTGGAGTATTAAGTTTAGCACAGGTCTACTTGCATTTAGGCACAAGTGCTTAAAAAACTGCTGCATGTCTAAAACACTGGTTTTGAGATTCTCAGAAGACATGAGCCAATAGCTTGAATTAATAAATTATGAACTAGAAACTGAATTGATTTTTCAAAGTCTTAAGTGCTTAAGGAACTTAAGACATTTTTCAATACAGCACATAAGCACACAGACGTACATTTTCAGAAATATCTAGAATTTCAAAATATTGTGCTGCTTATTTCCTACTGCTGACTCAATTATTTGGAGAAATTATTATTTTGGAAAGGAATTTAAAAATCTGCTATTGAAATAGCACTATTTAAGTGCACTAATACGCAATGTGATATTTAACAAACAAAGTTTAATTGAAAAAAAAATGATAAGGATTTGCATTAGAAACACAAGGTTTCATATTGGTGTCCATTTTTTCATTCAGCATAGGATAGCGTAGCTTTAACCCTGTATGATAAAAATGGACTTAATGTGATCCAGTATACTTATTCTTCATGCATTTTTACGTTCTGAAATTGAATTAATTCTATCAATTTTCTTATCTAACTTAAATTGCATTTTGATTAATGAAAGCTGTGAATTAATTGTAGTTTGTGCTTTAGTTTAAGTAGTTGAAAAATTCAGTGAAGTTGAAAAATGCCAGTGAAGCCTGGCATAGCTATCTGATTAAATTGCTTGACTAACACATTTTATAGCACATCTACTATGTTATTTCCATACCCTTTTTGTGGAATTTTTTTTTTATTATTTGAACATGTTAATAAATTTAAATCTTAAAGGCCATGAAATATTAAATATTCCATGTTATTTTAAAGCACAAAGGTCACGTGCCTTTTGCTTTAACTGGAGGTTATTTATCTTGGAATGAAAGACTCACAGATTACAGAGCTCATCAGTTTAAACTGTTATTCACAAAACCAGGATTGCCATCTGAAGCTGAGACTGAAACTGTGAGAAATATCTTATGACTTTCAGGTTATAAAGGTGTAAATTGCTTACACTAGCAGTACCGGAAACAGAAAAGAAGGGGTTCAATTTTACTAAGACTTACGTCAATAAAATCCTCTGAAACTGGCAAGAAAGCCTGAAAGTAAGGGTAGCAGAGACCATTTTTCCCCTCTCTTAAAAAAAAAAAAAAAATGCTCTTCACACTTCTTTCTTCTTTAAAAAATGAGTTAATCCAAAAACATTTTAAATTTAATTTGTATAATATGTATATTGAATTACAACAGACTGTAGTCATCATAGATGAGAAACTTCAATTCATTTTATTGCAGCACATAATCTGAACAAAACACCAGATTAAAAAAAGGCTGAGATACTGAACACCAGTCTTTACCAGACCCCAGAGACCAGGTGAAAAGCCTGGAGCAAGGCTGACTTACACTTGGTGGAAAAGAGTCGTCTTAGGGAATACTTAAGCAAACTGGACATTCGTAAATCCATGGGCCTTGAGAGATGCAACCATGAGCTGTCTGACATCACTGCAAGACCACTCTAATTTTTGAACAATTATGGCAATTGGGAGAGGTGCCTGAGAACTGAAGAAAAGCAAATATACCTAATTTCAAATTAGGGGTAGGGCAGGAAGGAGGATGCAAGGTACGACAGGCCCTTTAGGTGTCACCTCCATTCCCAGGAAGGTGATGGAACAACTAATCCTGGAAACTACTTCCAGGCACGAGAACAACAAAAAGGTGACCAGGAGTAGTAAACATGAATTGACCAAGGGAAAGTCATCCTCCACAAACCTGATAGCCTTCTACAATGAAATGACAAACTTGGTAAATGAGGGAAGAGAAGTAGATATTGTCTACTTTGACTTTAGTAAGGCTTCTGAGGCCTTCTCCTATAACATCGTCATGGACAAGATAACACAGTATGGGCTGGATGAGCAAACAGTGATATGGGTTGAAAACTAGCTGAATGATCAGGCTCAGACAACAACAAAATATAGGGCAGTAACTAGCAGTGCACATCAGGGGTAAATATTGGATCTGATCATATTCAATACCTTTATTAATGATCTGGATGATGAGGTGCAGTGTAGCCTTAAAAATGTTTGCTGATGATACAAGACTGGGAGGAGTGTTTGATATGTCAGAGGGCTGTACAGACATCCAGAGGGACCACACCAGGGTGGAGAAATGTGCTGATGGAAACCTCATACGGTTCAACAAAAGTGCAAAGTCCTGGACCTGAGGAGGAATAGTGTCAGACATATGGGATCCATCTTGGAAATGGTTTTGCAGAGCAGGCTATGGGGGTGTGTGTGTCCAAATTGCACATGTAACCAGCAGTGTGTCCACGCCACAAAGAAGGCCAACAGCTTCCTAGACTGCATTAGGTGGACCATTGCCAGCACGTCAAGGGAGGTCGTCCTTCCCCCCTACTCAGCACTGTTGAGAAGCCACACCTGGAGTACTGTGTCCACTTTTGGGCTCCCCAGTACCAGAGAGAGTTGGAGCTACTGTAGTGAGTGCAACAAAGGGCTACAAAGATGATTTAGGGGCTGGAGAAACTCTCCTGTGGGAAAAGACTGAGAGAACAGGGACTGTTCAGCCTGGAGAAGAGAAGGCTCAGAGTGATCTCTTCAATATGTGCAAACATCTGAAGGGAGGGTGTAAAGAGAATACACCCAGGCTCTTTTCAGTGGTAGCCAGTGATAGGACAAGAGTCAATGGGCACAAACTGAAACACAGGAACTTCCAGCTGAAATTAGGAGACACTTTTTCACGTTGAAGGTGACTAAGCACTTGCACAGGCTGCCTGGAAGGGTTGTGGAGTCTCCCTCCTTGGAGATACTCAGAAGCTGTTTGCACATGGTCCTAGCCAACTTCCTGTAGGTGACCCTGCTTTAGCAGGGAGGTTGTACAAGATGACATGCAAAGGTCCCTTCCAACCTCTATTCTCTTTCTGTGATTCTGTTGTTCAGTGATTCTGTCAAACACTATTTATGATTTTAATAGTTACAATAAATTGGTCATCAAAGTTTATTATATTGGCCATGTGGACCTTGACCAAGTTTCCTACGTTGAAGCTCAGTATATTGCTAAGTGGCTAGGACAAGGGATACAAATAACATGATTCAGTATCAAAATATACCTCAGTTCTCCCAGTGACTGTGAATGTAGAACATAAGAATGTATAAACTAGGTCAGATCCACAACATCCCACTTCTGCTAAAGGGTTGTATAAAAGAAACAAGACGTGGAGGGTTATTTTTCCCTGACATACCATTTTACCCTTCTGGCAATACAAATTTAGCTTCTGGCAATTGACATTTAGGGACAGAGAACAGGAAAAAGTTAATAAAGCTGCACATGAGATTGCAATTTGGAAGAGATACTTGGTATTTGTAGTTACTTCTATCAAATATCAGTGGTTAATAAAGTGTGTAATTTTCTATGATTATTTTCTTTTACTTTGAAATTTTTCTGCAGGGTTCAGTGCTAACTGTTGGAATCATAAGTCATTTATGGTGACTGGGAAGCAAGAAGTATATAAAGATAGTTTCCTGAGAATGAGTGAAATACGTTTCAAGTAGAAGTGGTTGTAATTTTTTTCAGCAAAACAGGCTTTTGAACATAAAAAGAGGGAGGAGAGAGGTAATCCAATGATAAAGTAAGAAACAGGCCAGTAAATAAAGTGCTTCTTGATCAGAATGAGGGAAGAAAACAGGGTTTGCCAATATACAAAACAGCGTCTGTATCACCTATCAACTTTAAAATTCCTTTGCTGCTGCCCTCCAAATCTGTTTTCCATACACTGCCTCCATATTGGTCTTCAAAAGATCCTTTTTCTAACTCAAAGTATCTTTAAATAAACCTCAACATTTGATAACATGATAAAACACTCCTGCAGTGTCAAGGTAATTGGCAATTCTTCAAACAAGGGGTTACTGTTTCTGGACAAAAGCTGGTTTCAACATGTAAAATAACAATAGGCTTTCTTGGGGAAAACATAAGTAAGGCATAGGATGAATGACAGTAGGAAAGGATATAATGGAAGACAAAATTTATTCATTTTGTAAACCTAATGTTAGATGTTGGTAGTTGCATAATGTGTGCCTTTCTTTTCTACTATATTTCCATCCATGTACACAGATATCGTTATAAAAGCTTATAAAGTAATTTATTGTAACATTCAAGTTACAAAACCTACTTTAACACAATCAGTTAAACAATATCAGGGTAGATTAAAAAAAAAAAAACCACACAAGATTTAATTTGCATGGTACTGACCAATAAATGGATGAAATTATTAGAAAAAACTGTAAGTTAATTTCAAAGTTGGAGCTATCTTCCAGAATTTAGTCCTGAATATTAAAAAAAAAAAAAAAAAAAAAAAAAAAAAATTGCCTGATTTCAGCTCTCATGATAGTTCACTGTGAGAAATGTCTGACCAGTTATTTTAAAGGGGTAGCAAGTCATAATTAGATAAATGTGACAGAGCAGTTCTATGTTTGCAGATGATGTCAGACACCCCTGATGGAAGTGAAAGACTACAATTTCAACTAATCAAAGTAGATTTGAATAAATAAAAATGTTTAAAACTGCATTATTGTTTAGGTTAAAATCATAGAATCTTTTAGAGGGATTCTAAAAACATTTTATCATCCTCAAAATGTCATGTTTTATTTTTATTTTTCTAAAAAAAAAATCATTCAGAAAATCTGCCACTACAAAAGAAAAAAAGAAATTAAGCATTTTGCTTTGGAACAATGAGTTTTGTTCATCAAACTCAGGACAACTATGAAAGGTATTTTAGATGAGAACAAAACATACTTTGTGGCTCTTTCGTTCAGTTCAAGACCCACAGAAATTCTGAGAATTGTTTTGTTCCCAGAAAAAAATATACTTTTAAAACCTATAATTAGAAAAGTTAAATTATTTGGTAGGGGAAACATATTTTCTTCTGAAAGTCCCTTATGGGCTCTTTTTGTTTCAGCCTGCAAAACCAGAATTACGTTAATAGGTGACAAAACCAGAAAAACATTCCATGTATTCAAAATTACTATAAATTTTTATAAAGTAAGTGTTAAAGAACATAGCTTTGTACTGAAAGTCACCTATATGTATCTGAATTTTTCAAAAACAGATTTTATTTTTCCTCCTTGGCTTATATGGTGTTTCCCACAACAAATGCTTAGATGTATTTCTTCATAAATCAGAAAAGAGAGATGGATATGTTATTATGTTTATAGGAACACACAACTATGCAAGATCAGCTTGCCATCTTGGTAGGACATTATTACAGATTATCAAAAATGTTATGGAAATATAGCTTTGTAGATAGTTTTGGGGAAAAAGCTGTGGCTTCTAACATACTTCACACCCTTCCAGTAAGAAGAAGAAATATTATTTGATTTTGCATATATTACGCATGGCCCAGTATCTCATAATTTCACTTAAACTAGTGTAAAAAAGAGGTAAAAAAGAAAAGAAAAAAAAAGCACAAAAAACCCAAACAACATGAGTGTCCAAACTTTAATCTCACTTTTTACCAGTCTTGACTATTTTGAAAATCCTTTGGAAACTCTTTGTATAAACAATATGTATCTGGCCCACAAATTGTTCAAAGATCAAGCAAAGCACAATATTCTGCAAAAGATTTTCCCAAAATGTTAACAATACAAAAGATGTTATCAGATCTTTGAATGGCACATCGTTACATAAAATAAAGATTTTTGTCAAGTAGGGACAAATTCAGTGGTTTCTAGGCATTGTAGGTGAGAATACATTTTGGAGGATAAAAGTTCAGTCACAAATTCTTTAAAAGTGTTTCCTTCTAGGATTCTATCCTTTTAAATAGGCATTTATACTCAATCACTATACAAAAGAATAGTGGAGGTCTACTATAAATAGAGCATAAAGGGCTCTAGCTTTGAAGTCGTCTAGTTTCTTATGTAACACCCAAAGCATTTCTCAACAACAGTTGTTTTATACACTACTGTAAATTTTCTAAAATTCATTTAACTGTTATTTGGGTAAACAGTACATCAACTTACTTTAAATTTACTTTTTGCATCAGGATCAGGTCTAGTGGAAGGAAACTAATTGTTTATCCTTCAGCAATTACAACAGTAAAAAGGAAATACATTTTAACAGCCTCAGCAGATTTCTTAACACAGTTTGGGTGATCAAATAATTCTTATGAACAATTTTAAAGTCTTATTATACAAAGGCCCCAGTGCCTTTTGCAAATTCAAAAAACCACAACCTTATAATGGTTCTTTTGAGATCGTTAAAAATGATACAGTATTACATATATTCAACCACCATGTATACTTGCCACACACTTAACAAGCCCCACAGTCAAACTAGCCCTGTCCTGACCACTGATAAGCACGTATCACACTAAAGAAATGGGTGTGAATTTCTCTTTTCCAAGAATGTTTCTCTGTATGAATCAAATTGTTCTAGAACATTTGTTCATTGCAATTAATTCAGGTGTTTTGCATATGGATAATATAGAATTAAAGCTCGAAAATGCATAAATAAGCGCCCAAAAAACAGTTTGATGTGCAAATATTGGTTGCTATAAAAATAATAATCATGCATTTTAGTTGGATTTCTAAATAGATGTTATTATTGCCTATTACATATTTTCTTCTACGTTGGAAACAGTGGCAAAAAAGACAGTGCCAAAGAAGGTTACTGGTGCTATAATATTCAATATTTCTGTATCCCTGTAATTCTTCATGTACTTATGCATTTTAGGAATGCAATGATCATACATTTTAACAATAAAAGTCTTGCTCTTTTACCACAGAACTCACAGAAGCTCACATAAAAAACTCTTACTATGCTATAATACTGACTGTATTACAAACACATTGATATTATTTCACTTACGGGTTAAATGTAGTTTTTCTTCTCTTTCAAAAGTACCGTTTATGGATTATGTCTACTCTCATTAACTTCAACCAGACAATGGATCAGATCCATATAGGTTCACATAAAGATTTATTTCCAGATTGCTGTTCTTATGTTCTCATAAACACAGTGTGATATAAAAAAAGACATACAATATAGAAAAATAATTAACTGAGAATCTCTAACAAGTCCAAGTACAAATATGACATATACTATACTGCAAGGAAAGCCTTCAGATAAATTTCTGAAATTATATTATTTTTTTTTCTACAGGAAACGAAGCATGAAGTGCCCAAAATAACAGATCATCTTTAGCAATTGAAGAATGCTAAGGAAATTGTCCCACATCATTTCACTGATGTCTCCCAAGTTACAAGCTAAAAAACAGCTGAATTGCAGCTCATGTTTATTTGGATAGCTCTATTTTCAAGGGGTGGGTGGGTGTGTGTGTGTGTGTGTGTGTAAATTAAGAATTTCTACTGGAGGATATGGTGAGTATTGTAGCAATAGTCCAAAGTTAGTCTTTCAGTCAGAAGTTCATTACTGTTTGATGATATTCTCTGAAACTAATAACATGGAAAAGCCTATAAACAAACACAGTAATGGAATAAAATAGGCTTACAAGTGGATGATTTCAACATTTCAGTGTTTGAAGAAAGATTAAGAGATAAATAATTTTCCCTGCTAAAACTAAACAGTAAAACTAATATACTTTGTTTTTTTAATAATGTTGCAAGTCTTGATGTAACTCAGAAAGACAGATGTTAAATGTAAGACTAGTCAATATACTAATCTTTAGTGAACAAACAACAGAACTTTGTGCACTCTGCCATTTTATCCAAAGTCATTGTTATTTAGTTCATTCTATTAGCTGAGTTTGCTTATTTGTGGACTAACATTGTTACCTTTAAGCAACAACATAATCAGTGTGGAAGCTCAGATACTTAAGGTCCAACTGGTCATATGCCTACTAGCAATATTGATGAAAGACACAAAAGTTTTAATAATGACCCAAAAGTTTTAATAATGCGGTAAATTTCTACCTCAGTAGAATTACCAATTTTGCAACAATTGCTATTTGTCTAATTTGGTAAAGAAAGATTGGTACGTCACATATTATTCTAGGTAAATACACAGAGTTTACCTTTCTATGGAGGAAAAAAAAAGTAAACAACATGAAGGAATCAAAATCTGCAAAACATTTGAATGCCTGTAACTCTCCTGAGCAATATTTTTTTTTAAATTGCTCATTAATATTGCCAATTAACCATATTTCTATCTTTCCTTTAAACAAAATAGAAACCTAGCCAGTCAGACTAAAGGAATGCAAGAGAGAATAAACCATTTCTGTTTTCACTATAATGTTTTACCAAATGGCTGCAATTTTCTTTCTCCTGGTGTCTATGTTGTTGATGCAGGAACTGCATCAGAAATAAGTCTATTAGTATAAAATTAGCATAAAATTATCTCTTATTTATATGTTTAGGCCATGTTGTATGTCAGCATTGCAAAGACTCATGGTATAGACAATCCATTCTGGAGAAAGGATGATAGGATTAGTAGTACAAAAAACAGACAAACGAACTCCCAGTAATTAATCCTCTTCCTTCTTTCTTCCATTATTTTAACTTCTTTATTTTTACTCTAGCAACCTGTGGACCAGCATCAAATTTTCCGTTCTGTTTACTCAGCATCGCTTCTGTTCGAGGATAGGCAAAATTCAGCATGAGTGTTTGTGGAGTTTACTGGATTTTTGAGTCTCCTACATAAAAGGTAGAAATTAAAGAGGCATAATATTAAGAAATTTAAGAAAGCATTTCAGGTTTCCATCTTGTCAGAGGCATAATTTCTAAATGACTTAGTAACAAAGTCAGTGGCTGGTTTTCAATTAAAATTTATTTTCTATCAAATGCTTATGCATTTAGTTTCAAAAGGCTTTTGTCTCTTAATTCCCTCCTTCCCTCACACATGGAGAAAAATTCACATTAGGCATAAAGTGTCACACCTTAATACTTTGTTACCTACTGCCTCCCAGCCTTCAAGTTTGGTCTTCCCAGCCCATAGCAACAAACAGGGATAGGGCAACTGAGAATTTACTGTTGCCTAGATTGCCGGCCAAGTTTGAGAAAAGCTTTTAAACAGCCTTGAGGAATTAGAAAGGCAGTTAAAAAAAATAAAATCTGAGTGAAAGTAATAGCATCTGCGATAAAAAAAAAGATAACCCTCGAATCAAAATGTCAACACATTTCAGCATTTGAAATCTATGTCTTAAATACTGTGGCAATGGCTAGAGTCCATCGACTCAGTAGATGGATCTGAGGTTGCAGAAATTAAACTTATGTGGTATATTTTCTTCCGCTTCACCCTGGGACTTGCTATTAACATTAATTGGAGCTGTGTGCACAGATCAGAGTGAGAAGAGACCCCATGCTGCAGATAATAAAATGTTCAGACATGAAGGGGAGGAGAAGGAAATCCCTTCTAATAACATTAGGAGCTCCCTGTTACAAATTGGAAATTACAGACCAGATGTTTTTAATTGATTTTCCAGACTAGGTGTAAACTCAGAACAGCAGCAGCATTCACATCAGTAAGGACACAGATTATAAAAGGTTATCGCTCATTTTTCAAGCCATGGTCTGAATGCCATTACAGGAAAGAACAAGGACTCCAATGTTTAGTTAGGTCCCTTAATTCCAGATAATTTTTCTAGGGGTTTTGATGTTGTTTTTTTGTTTTTTGGGTTTTTTTTTTTTGTTTGTTGGGGTTTTTTTGCTTTGGTAAAGGTTTTTGAGGGGAGAGGACTGAGAATTTTTTTACTTGCTTTTCTCCACCTTCATTGCCTTGTA
The DNA here is from genome assembly GCA_008658365.1 of Alca torda. Classification (NCBI taxonomy): domain Eukaryota; kingdom Metazoa; phylum Chordata; class Aves; order Charadriiformes; family Alcidae; genus Alca; species Alca torda. The sequence continues at coordinate 33,353,811 of CM018101.1, forward strand.
TAATGCAGAAGAGAAAGTGGTATGCTAGAGCTCTCTTTAGTGTCTGTTGCTTTGCTTTTCTGTTTTGTTTTTGTATGCTACTTCCTTTCCCTTCCTTTATGTCATATACCTCAGTTTCATAAGTTTAGCCAACATCCTCTAATTACTTATATCCTCAGTTACTTTTTTGATGTTTCCTTACCAAAAGCAGACATGTATGTCAATAAGGATACTGAATTAACTTCACCTCTCTTTTCTTAGCAACAACAGTGAGTAGGTATAAGGAAAGGATGATCCTGTTGACTTCTGCCTTAGTAAACTTTTCCTTTTTGTCTTCCAGATACCATTATGTATTCACTTTTCTCTTTCCTTGAGTACTCAGAGAACCAATCTTTCATAACTCTTTCTTTCCAAAAAGCAAAATCTGCAAATGGGTTGACAACAAAACACAACAAAAACACAGGCTCTGAGCCAAATGATACAGAGCAACACAAATTGCTCGCACTGACAGAAACTATGGGCATCTGGTTCCTTCAAAGACTTAAAGTGTATTATTGTATATATTTGTAATGAAACAGAGGCTTTCTATCAATATATGAGAGAAGTAGAACTGTAATGCTCCACAAATAAATGGCTTGCCTCTGAATTCATAATTTCAGCTTGCATCTACCCTGGTCTAATGTCTTCCCCAGAAAGTCATCAGAGGAAAGGAGAACCAATGCTTTTTAAATACTTAGAGGTCCCCAAACAGCTATGAAATGTATCCCAAAGTGTCTTGAGCTGGCCCCCAATTGGTAAGGCCTGTGCTGTGTTCACGGACCATGTATCAAGGGCTAGCATAGGAGAGCCCATATTCTTTGGTAACATCTGGGGATAAAACAGAATTACTGTATAAATATTCATACTTCTCTCCACATGACAGTAACTTGTCATTGCAAATAAAGATGAGTTTAAATGTGTTAGTACCTTTAGCACATAAAATCCTTCCTTTCTTTTTCCAGATAGATATGATAGAGACCACCATCAAAGAGACATTATTCTTGTCTATATTAATTATGACTCCTACTTAAAAGAATAAGTAAACTAATTTGCCACAATCTATGTAGGAATATGTTCATGGAATGCACAGAAAGTGCATGGAGTTCACTCTTTCCTTCTTGTGAAAATATTATGGATGTCAACAGAATCATTACTCCAGATAACCCTCACAACTGACAGCATAATTCTTCCTCAGATATTCAAAGTCTCTTTGCAATGATTTTCTGGAAGCATTACCCAGGCTGTAAAATGAATTATAAGCATTTGTTTGTTTAGTGTTAAATACTTGTACCTAAATGTTAGCAATTCTGATATCCTTTTAACTTTTAAAATTACCTGTCCTGTTTTACCACACCACTTAGTAACTATGAGAAGTTAAAATCAAAATATAAAGCAATAGAAAGCAGAAAGATACTTTATGAAAAAAAAAAAAAAAAACCAAACAAAAAACCGCTACTTTTTTTTCTACATAGTTTTCAGTCCTCTTCTTGTTATGTTACATACTTTATTATAAAGTTACATTTTAATGGTCTCCCACAGCATCCTCATAGGGAAGCTTAGGAAGAGTGGGTTAAAAGAATGGATGGTGGGGTGTATTCAAAACTGGCTGAAAGACAGAGCTCAGAGGGTCATGATTAGGGGCACAGAGTCTAGTTGGAGGTCAGTGATGAGTACTGTCCCCCAGGGCTCAGTACTGGGTCCAGTCCTGATCAATATATTCATTAATGACCTGGATGAGGGGATAGAGTGCACCCTCAGCAAGTTTTCTGATGACACAAAGCTGGGAGGGGTGGCTGACCCACCAGAAGGCTGTGCTGCCATACAGAGAGACCTAGACAGGCTGGAGAGTTGGCAGAGAGGAACCTTGTGAAATTCAACAAGGGCAAGTGTAGGGTCCTGCACCTGGGGAGGAATAACCCCATGCACCAGTACAGGTTGGGGGCTGACCTGCTGGAGAACAGCTCTGTGGAAAGAGACCTGGGAGTCCTGGTGTACAACAGGGTGACCATGAGCCAGCAATGTGCCCTGGTGGCCAAGAAGGCCAATGGCATCCTGGGGTGCATCAAGAAGAGTGTGGCCAGCAGGTCAAGGGAGATCATCCTGCCCCTCTACTCTGCCCTGATGAGGCCGCATCTGGAGTACTGTGTCCAGTTCTGGGCTCCCCAGTTCAAGAAGGACAGGGAACTGCTGGAGAGGGTACAGCAAAGGGCTACCAAGATGATTGGGGGACTGGAACTTCTCTCTTATGAAGAAAGGCTGAAGGATTTGGGTCTCTTCAGTCTGGAAACAAGATGACTGAGGGGGGATCTTATCAATGCTTATAACTGCTTAAAGGGTGGGTGTCAGGAGGATGGGGCCAGGCTCTTTTCAGTGGTGCCCAGTGACAGGGCAAAAGGTAATGGGCACAAACTTGAGCATAGGAAGTTCCACCTAAACATGAGAAGGAACTTCTTTACTTGGAGGGTGGCAGAGCACTGGAACAGGCTGCCCAGAGAGATGGTGGAGTCTCTGTCTCTGGAGACATTCAAAACCCGCCTGGATGCATTCCTGTGCAACCTGCTCTAGGTGACCCTGTTGTGGCAGGGGGGTTGGACTAGATGATCTCCAGAGGTCCCTTCCAACCCTACCATTCTGTGATTCTGTGATTCTGTGACCATAATAGATGCTACTTCTGCCTTCTTTATTTTGGAAAGATGGCAAATCTTTAATATAGAAGGTTCAAAGATACAGTATTGTAATTTAAGTGCTGTGTTTTGAAGAGAAGTTCTCATTGTATTATCTTTAACATTTATTGCAGTCCTGTGATGCTCTGTTCTAGACAAAGCTGGCCTGCTGCCAACTTCATGAATGTTGGCAGAGACAGAATAATTTTAAGAATGGCAAAATAAGGAGGTCAGAGCACCAGGGAATGACTTTCCTTACTTTTCACACAGTTGGAGAATTTGTTACTTTCAAAAAATTTTGAATTTGCACCTCGAGATCCAGGAGTAAGCATGAACAGCATACAGTCTTACATACATACACCTTCGACTCTGGGAAATATTGCCTTCCTACTCTATTCCAAGGGTATCTGAGTAAGCCCAGGCTACGTGCTTTGCACCCCCTTGCACTCTACTGACTCTCCACTGACTACATGGTACCTCAGAGTCATAAAATAAATACCTGGAAAAGCCTGCCTAACTTGTAATAATGGAAAACATTTTCTAAAAGGAACTTTTCACAGAGAAAATCTTTCATTTAATTTTGCTTGCAAATTTGACATTAATGGCCAAAATTCCTGATGACAAACTTCTGTTTACACAGTCATCTCACTTCTTGTACATCTTAGAAATATTTTTCCTACATGTTTTCTTTCTATTAAGTGACTGCATGGAGATACAGCTTCTCTCAGCATTGTGTCAAAATAGCTATATACAAACACAGGGCAGGAGTAGCTTGCAGTTGACCTTTCCCTCCTCTTCCTATTAAAAATACTATTTAAAAAAAAGCCTTCCCCCTGCAAACAAACATACACACACACGAACAAACTCTGTAAATTAGAAGAGCTATGCAGCATCAAATAACCACTCCTGGTAGGTCTGTCTTTTAAGACAGCATCCAGTTTTCCTTGAAACCCATGTAAATGTTCTGTATCCACTGCATCCTGTGATAAGAAGTTCCACATGTGGACGCCCTATTGTGTGTAGTAAGATTTGGGTTTAAGAAAGATCCACTTGTTAGCTTCCTATTATGGCCTAAGGTCTTGCACTCAAAATCAATGTATGGTTTCACACACAATCCCTCTATACCCTCCCAGGGTCAATAATAATTTTGAAGACTTCTATTGTCTCTTCAGTAAATCAACTCTTTTTCAAAATTTCCTCATAGAGAAGTTGTTCCATGATTTTGAGCATCTTCCTGGCCTTTTTCTGAACCTCCTTCTGTTCTACTGTTTCTTCTTGAGAATTAGCAGTCTTGCAGTTTTTAAGGTGTAAATCAAATGTAGGTTTATACAGAAACAGAATTACAGTTTGGATTTGGGTTTTGTTTTTTTTTTATTTTATTTTATTTTATTTTTGTTTGGGGTTGGTTGTTTGCTTTGTTTTTTCCTTTCTATTCTTTTCAACATTACATTCTATAAAGCTTATAAACAATTCCTCATATGTATACAGAGAAAGAGAGATCACAAACATGTAAATTCATAGGATCATAGAATCGTCTAGGTTGGAAGGAACCTTTAAGATCATTGAGTCCAATCATCAACCTAACACTGACAAAACTACCCCTAAACCATGTCCCTAAGAACCACCTCTTTGCATCTTTTAAATACCTCCAGGGATGGAGATTGTACCACTTCCCTGGGCAGCCTGTTCCTCCAATGTTTGATAACCCTTTCCATGAAGACATTTTTCCTCATATCCAATCTAAACCTCCCCTGGTGCAACTTGAGGCCATTTCCTCCTGTCCTATCACTTGTTACTTGGGAGAAGAGACCAACACCCACCTCTCTACAGCCTCCTTTCAGGTGGCTGTAGAGAGTGATAAGGTCTCCCCTCAGCCTCTTTTTCTCCAGGCTAAACAACCCCAGTTCCCTCAGCTGCTCTTCATAAGGCTTGTTCTCTAGACCCCTCACCAGCTTTGTTGCCCTTCTCTGGACTCTCTCCAGAATGTCTTTCTCTCAATGTCTTTCCTGTAGTGAGGGGCCCAAAACTGGACACAAAACTGGATGATCCCTTCCCTAGTCCTGCTCACTACACTGGTCCTGATACAGGCCGGGATGCAGTTGGCCTTCTTGGCCACCTGGGCAAACTGCTGGCCCATATTCAGCTAGCTGTCTACCAATACCCCCTGGTCCTTTTCTGACGGGCAGCTTTCCAGCTACTCTTCCCCAAGCATGTATCAATGCATGGGGTTGTTGTGACCCAAGTGCAGGACCTGGCCTTGTTGAACCTCACACCATTGGGCTTGGCTCACCGATCCCACCTGTCCAGATCCCTCTGTAGAGCATTCCTACCTTCAAGCAGGTTGACACTCCCACCCAACTTGGTGTCATTTGCAAACTTACTGAGGGTGCACTCAGTCCCCTCATCCAGATCATTGATAAAGATATTAAACATAATAAATATAATTAAATAGAATGTAGAGAAGCACTTCATTGATCCTTTGCATACATGACAGATAAGCTATTTCTCTCTGGTACGGTAAAAAACAGAAGAAAAAAGGAAAATTTCCAAAGTATTTAGCGTTTTTTTTCTTGTTTACTGGATCATGTCTTGTTGCATAAGCATTAAATCACCACTGCTTCTGTAGTACTCTTCACTAAACCTAAACTCTAATCAGCTGTACTATTGACACAGACACACATATGCCCAAAGAAGGTTTGTGAACTATTTAAAAATATGTATTAAAAGTTATACCTGTGGCTTTCCAGAGTGGTGAAAGGACTACTTGAGGTAATGCATATTACTGTATGTTTCACCAGAAAGGTGATGAGTGCACTCTGGAGAGGCCGATGGTCAGTCATTGCCATCCAAAGTTAGATAAAAGCAGCTAGAAACTGAATGTATACTTTTATAAAATTGCCATGCAGTTCCTGAGCATGGTACATATCAACAAAGGGTAATACTACATAAACAGTCTACACAAAGGTTTTTAGTAAAGAAAGCTTCCTATTTTGTTTGTAAACAGAAAAATCCTAATGCACTAGAGAGAAGACATAACTGCCATGAAATACAGAACCTTTACTTTGTGTTGAATTCAAACTAATCTACAGTACATAAATACTATAAATCTGCTGACAATGATTCACAGAATAAAAACTTAAAAATAACTGAAAATACTGAACATATATATTAAAATATATATTAATTGAAAAAAATATGTTTACAGCTTGATTTATCTGTTTTAAAGATACAAGATATCCTGAGATTCTTGTTTCAAAAAAGACAAGTCAAAAAAATGACTAAAGAACAGTGACCAAATTGGGAGACTAAGGGGCTTATTCATGTTTTTCTATGATTAAAATAATGTGAAAGTGATAAACTGGTTGTTTTTTTGTTGTTTTGGTTTTGGTTGTTTTGTTTTTTTTTTTTTTAAGAAGGCTGCCATCACAGGCCCAGATCTTTATCCCTGTGGTTTAAAATTGTCTATGTTACTTTTTCCACCAGAAAGAATGCTAAAATATTACTTCTACATGGAGATGACTATTTAGTTATGTATTTACTTCATGAAGCTTCATTAGTACGTAAGAATCTTCAGTCATGCATGCCTTTTGCATACCTTAAAAGGGCAAAATGTTATTAATTGCTCTTGTTTTGTTCCAGCACAACCTAGAAACAGTGGAATAATAGAACTATATAATGAATTTCCTTCTTCTATTTCACTTGGCTCCCCTCCTCCATTTTATCAGAATGACAGCCAAATTGTAACATATTTTCAAACAGATTTCATTTCTTTATAAGTCTAAAAATAGATATTTTTTTTTGAAAAGCACTATCCAAGATACGCGCAACACAATGCATCAATAGGCTATTCAACATACATACAAAATATGGAAGTCAATTTACCTTAATAGGGATAAAGGTAAAGTAATTTTTGGACACAATCATACTGAAGTTTCGAACACTGTCTAACATCAAGTAAAATAATTAATAATAATAAAAAAAAGTAATTTCCCCCGTCATCAAAATCATGATTGAGAAAAAGATTAGAAATAAAGTTAGACCCTTAGTAATTTTTATTACTTAAACCTAAAAATCCTAAACCTTATTACTTGATTCGTATGTTGTTCCCACATGTAACTGATCTCTGAAAGCATAAAAAATTTCTATGTGTGTGTAAATACTTTGACAAAGAACTTACTTTCAAAAGTTCTTTAACACAGCTCCTTGAAAGTATATTAGGTTCATGAAAGTTCTATGAGAAGAAACTAAGATATTTAAAATAATATTTTTTGAGTTATTCTAGGGCTTCAAGAAAAACACACTATGTTTATAGAACATTAAAATTACAGGCAGTATAAATTAAGAAAAGTCTTTGATCTCAGTTGATGAGGTTTACAAATTACAAACCTTCTTTCTCTGTTTCCCCAAAGGTGTATGAAAAACTTTTTATAGGAAACATAAAGGCTAAAACAGAACAGTTGGCCTGATATCACATAATAAGTAATTCAAGCACAGAAAACAAGTTTATGTTCAAAGGATTACATGAGAAAGTTACATAGTCTGTATACACAAAATGTAATCTCTTTTATATATAAATCCTGTCTAGATTTTTTGATCTGAGAAAGTAGTGTGCTGAGAAATCTTTATACTGCAGTATATTTTCACATTGTGTATATCATGCTAGATGTTTGAAAATAGTAGCTAATATAGTGAAAACATTGAGCATGACTGTCTCAGTAACACAGCAATTCTTAACTTTGTATCAACCATGTGCTGCATGATATTTGCTTTTTCTTCTAGTCTTTCAGAGACAAATGTTTTCACCCTTGTGCCCCAGTCATTTTATTTTTTTCTATTTTAGAGAAACTCTAAAATAGCGTTTTCTCAGCACATTCTACATATATGGACTTAATAAGAAATTTTTTGACTCATAAAATCTAGCAGAAAAGAACAAAATGAAGCGATACCATTCAGAACATATATTCGTGGGAATAAAATAAGAATGGCTGTATTAGGACAGTGGCTTACAAGTGAAAAACAGAGCTGGAATTAATGTCCTGGAAGACTTCTAACTACTTGGTCTATTCTATATAGATTATATTTGAAAACAAGCCTTGACCTAGCAAAATGTGTAAGTCTACAAAGTCTACGATGATTTCATAAAGTAAACACTTATAACACCCATTTCTAGTCACTCATATTCAGCCTTCCTTGCAGATGTTCTGTGGGGACAAATAGTCTTTGCTATGCAGAAAAGAAATCAAGTTAAAACATTTAGCTTCTTGACAAATCCTGTGAATGCTTCTATGCAGCAACACCAGCTGGTCTTGGCATGCTCATTTAGCTGAGGGAAAAAACAAAGTGAAAGGTAACAGAAGGGGAGTGGACCCAGTCATGAGGAAGAATCAGAGTCTTCATCATCCCAGAGAATTTTTTCATTGATTTTTACACTCTCCTCCAGCTTTGAGCTTTGTTTATTTACTAAGATGCAATCCTAGAAGTTGCTCATTTTGTTTGTTTGTTTGTTTGATTTTTACAAAACGTTTCCCTACCTGAATGCAATACTTCCCCTGAAGGTATCTCAGCAACTGAATAGAATTCCTAAGAAACACGACCCTGCCAAGGAGTAAACTAGAGTAAACAGAAGTATGACTGCCGCATATCTCCATTTTCTACTTTTCTGTGCTAAATAATTTTAAAATTGGATAAACACAATAGCTACAAGTTTTCCTAAATAAATATAGCACAAATAAGTCATGCTTAAAACAGAACTAGCATTTATGAAAAAAAGTGTTAACATAAATGACTATATATAAGAACATATTGAAATACATATGCTCTCATGGAGGAAGTGCTGAAGACTACTTTAAGAAACCTAAAAGTTTTGTTCCTGATAACTAGCCAATTAAAGAATATAGTCAAGATAAGGAAACTCTGATTAACTGGTTATAAAAAAGAATTTGTATGGATTATCTTTGATCTGTGTATTTGGTATTTGGCTGCTCTGAGTATAGATTATTTTGAAGGTCTAACTTGAATTTGGATAAAAGGAAGAAAAGTTTTGAGTGAAATTTATTTACAGCAAATCTGGTTTTAGGATTTATCCTTCTCATAGACCACTCTGCTTTCAGAATACCTTCACCCTAATTTGAGGAGAAAAGTAAAAAAAAAAATACCTGCAGGGAGTTAAAAGCATAAAAGTTTTGACTCATGTGTCTCCTGCTGTTGCCACCCTCAGACAAGTTATTTCACTACACAATTCTGTATTCTAGAATAAGATATGAAAAAGAAAATTCATTTATGACATGAGCTAGTGTGTTATTTGCAGTGGAAGTGATCTGAAGATCCTGTAAACTCAATCAGAGGAAGTGTAGTGGTTAAAATTTGACTTAACTTTATAAAACAAAACTAGACACACATTGTATGTTATCATGCTGACCCCAGTAATACTATTAAAAATTGTTATATTGAATAGTGGAGCAAGTATAGTCTTCCTGCCACACACACAAAAACCCTAGACTTCATGCTTCAAGTTAAACTATGCATTCTGTCATTACAGTGCTAAGGAAGAGAAGAAATTTGTTCACAGATTGCATCTTGCAGACAAAGATAGACAAAGGTCAATTACTTGTTGGTGTATGTACAATCTCTGCATCAGGTATACTTGTGGTTTTTTCTACTTTTTTTTTTTTTTTTTTTTCAGTGAAAAGCACTGAGATGAAATGTTATAGCTAATAACCAATCATGCAAACACTGTCTGGTTTGATTTTGGCACTGACACTGATCTGATTATTATATACTATAAAATACATAAGGGATAATCAGTCTGTGATAATCACCATACAGAGAATGGGATAGTGTGATGTCGCAGAGGGGATCAGATCACAGAAGGTTTATACCTCCTTCAAAATTAGAAGGCTGACTGCCAAGCATTGTTGCAGGTGCATTGCCTAGCATGAGGATTGCTTTCATGACTCAGCAATGCACAAAGATTATCTTTTTTGTGAAAAACTGTCAGTTTGCCCTGACCACAATTGCATAATGGAAATTCATCCACACCATGAACTCTAGTAGATACTACATGTTATCACAGGCACAGGAGCAATACATCTCCATATTGTAAAATGTACAGTATACCCTAAAGAGATTTTCTTGAAGTTTTTTTTTTTTCTTATTTGCAATTAAATTAAATAACAACTGTATCATGTAGCATTTATTAGTATCTCGACACTAGAATTCTGAATGTCAAGAAAGCTCATTACTAATCTATCAATCAGAAGTATAGCCATACAAGAGTATATCATTTGAAGTACAAATGGAAAAAAATATTTCAGAGTTAGCAAAACAGAAACTCGAAAGAAATTGTATAAACACTGCTATTCTCAGGTTTCTACTGTCTTGAACAATGTGCTCAAACTACACTAAAAATACTATGTTTATTATACTACTAATGTTTAGAGTGGGTGTTTCAAACAACTCTACTGATTTCATTTTATGACATTACAAATATTGCTCACACTAAAGTTTGCAAGCACATTTTCTCAGTAACTTCCACGTATTCATCCAGGCTCCTCAGTGGCAGGCAAGCATTCTCTCCCACAGAGCACATGGTCTATATTTCTGAATAAATCTTGTGGTTTTTTTTTTTTTTACCTGTGCATTAATGTCTCATTCCTTGTTTTCCCACTGGGTTATGTTAGCTAAACATGAAACTGGGTCAGCTTAAAATAATTCTGTGTGGTGATGTAGGGGTGGAGATTGTTTGATTTTTTCTCACAAAAGCAAGAATTATGTTTCTTATAGGTAATAAACTTCTGGCAATGTATGCAGCTCAACTGTTCAAAGGACTTAATCATGTAGTCTTCACTGACTCTGATGCTGGCAAATATTTTTAGGCAGAATAGTAGGTAGAAAAGGAAATTAAAATGGGGGCATATATCCACAGTCTTTGCTTGTGGCAATGACCTAAAATGCTTATATTCTACAAGAACTGATTATTCCAGTCTGCTCCAACCACTACTGCTGAACTGTTAGGCAGTATCTTGCCTATCAATAAGTATTTGCACACAGTAATTGCAAAGACATCAATTTATTCTGATATTTCTGACACAAAATTTAGGGATATCACCAATGTCATACTATTGGCAATTGGAACGCTGTCAAAACAAGAATCAAACCAAAAATGTTATAGCAGTTAATCCTTGCCACATAATAAGAGGACATCAGCCTTATATGCCTGACCCTAACACTGCATTATGTATATATGTACACATCATACTAACCTCAAATAAACATGAAGAACTTTGAATTCTTATTGACTGCCTGAATATTTGTAATCAACAAATACTATTTCATGAATTTAGTATTTCTTTGGCTAAAATATTTACTAAGGGCAATTGAAGTTAATATAAAACATTATTAATGGTCACTATGAATTGTATTCTAGTTGCTCTTTTATATATTTCAATAACTGTTTAGAATCAAATTGTGCAAAGATTGCTTTGTAATATTTAGATCACTACTTATATTCATATGGCCTTTCATTCAGCACCAGAATTAAAAGCCTTTGAAATGTGAAAATGAAGATCCGCTGAAAATGCAAAATGCCATTTCATAGCTGCTAAGCAATTTGAAAATTTGAAAAAAAAAAACCAAACCAAAACAACCACTCCATGCTCAGGAACTTTGACTGCTTTTCCTAATTTAATCCAAAACCTAAATTCTGATGCTTTCCCTCTTTCGGTCTCAATAATGTTTGAAATGAAGACCATTCAAAGAAGTGTAAAAGTACCTATATCCTTTTGCTGAGTCTCAGCTGTATTCAGCCATGAAGTTACTATATGAGCCTGCAGTGTGCCCAGGTGGCCAAGGCAGCCAACAGCATCCTGGCCTGTATCAGGAACAGCGTAGTGAGCAGGACTAGGGAAGGGATCGTCCCCCTGTACTTAGCACAGGTGTGGCCCCACCTCCAACACTGTGTCCAGTTTTGGGCCCCTCACTACAGGAAAGACATTGAGAGAAAGACATTCTGGAGAGAGTCCAGAGAAGGGCAACAAAGCTGGTGAGGGGTCTAGAGAACAAGCCTTATGAAGAGCAGCTGAGGGAACTGGGGTTGTTTAGCCTGGAGAAAAAGAGGCTGAGGGGAGACCTTATCACTCTCTACAGCCACCTGAAAGGAGGCTGTAGAGAGGTGGGTGTTGGTCTCTTCTCCCAAGTAACAAGTGATAGGACAGGAGGAAATGGCCTCAAGTTGCACCAGGGGAGGTTTAGATTGGATATGAGGAAAAATGTCTTCATGGAAAGGGTTATCAAACATTGGAGGAACAGGCTGCCCAGGGAAGTGGTACAATCTCCATCCCTGGAGGTATTTAAAAGATGCAAAGAGGTGGTTCTTAGGGACATGGTTTAGGGGTAGTTTTGTCAGTGTTAGGTTGATGATCGGACCCAATGATCTTAAAGGTTCCTTCCAACCTAGATGATTCTGTGATTATATGAAAATAATAAGCACACATATGATCGTATCTGCTCACAACGATATCCCATGATAACTGTTTTCATGAAATAATGAAATGAACACCTGTTGAGTAAAGAGGGGGCAGATAATACACACTATGGATTTATAGAAAAACACACAAGCACACATGAATACACTTTGAACAAATCTTATTTCAAACTGTAGTTAATGTATAGTGCCTCTGAATATGGGAACACAAAGATGCATAGGTTTGGGGATTGAGTGGAAATCCTAGAACTAATACTAAGGAGAAGATAAAAGTGATGGACTGTTTTTTCCCTGCAAAGCCTTGACACCCAAGGATGAACCTTAAGATAACCAGCTGTCTATAAATGCAAAGAACAATAAGAAAGATGAAGAGAATCAAGTAGGTAAAAATCCCAGAAATGGCTGAAAGCAAACAGCTCTCTCTCGGTGAGGGGAAAAAGATGAACTGTTGAAAAATTATGATTATTAAAATTCTTCTTCTGCAACTATGAAATATTTAAAAATTGTAAATCCGTTGAGTGAATCGGAAGTGGGCAATTATCTAGAAGACAAAATTAGTATAGATGTAGATACTTTTTCTACTGACTGCTAATTCTATGAAAGCAAATTGGTTTCCCTAAATATATGTATATTTTCCCTAGCTTCAATAGCACAGCAAAATGGAAAACTGGAACCAGAATAAATTAACCTATATGTTGTAGATGTTACATTAAAAGTCCCCGAAAAAGGATGCTGAGATTGCAATGTCAAGCACTTTGAAAATAATGCTGGGTAAGAAAAGGCTCTCTGTTGCTTATCAGTCTTTAATGATGAATTATCAATTATTTTGGTGAAAGCAAAACAAAAAAAAAATATCTTAAAACTATCCTAAAATAAACAACTAAAGAAATTCATCAGGAGTACAGAGACTGAAATGAAACTCTCAATCATTCTTAAACTCTAGAATATCTCATCTACTGATTTTGAGATAATTTGATTATATGGACTTCCCACCTCTGCTTGGTTCAGGCAATAAATTTAAGCCTTACACTGACATCTTGAGTTTTCAGTTACTAGGATATTACACAAGGTGTCCTTGCATGCTTGCACACAGCTCCTTACTCTTTAACACTCAGTCTTCACTGTTTCTCTTTCTGCTTTAAAAACGACAGGAAGGGGCCAACAAAATAGGAATCACAGTCCGCTCCTGAATATCTAGGTTGAAATACACTTGTTCTTGGCAGGCTGTTCATAAATTAGTTGATAAATAGCAACCCATTTCTGTTCAGAATTTTTAGTTTTATTTTTATTAAGAGTTGTTATTTTTCATTCAGCAAGAAGTATTAGAACATTGTAAGAACATTCCTTGATTTAGTTTTACCTCCTACGTTAATAATTTTAAGTAACTCACTGACTTTTTGATGTGAACTTGAGAAAACAACAGTGATTCAAACATGTGATATACATGACTGTCCAGGCTGTTTAAATCTCATGAAGCATAGCAATAAGTAACAGAAAGTATCACACATGGTCTTATCAATATAAGCCAGAACTGCTCAATGAAACCAAGTTGGTAGATAAAAGCTGACCTTGTTAAAAAAAAATACACAAACCAAACTAAAAGAAAAACAATCAAGTGAAGTGGAAAAATAGAGCATAGGAATATAAATATTGCAGATGAGTTAAAATAACAAAAAAAGGTGGAAAAGATGTGAATAAGACAGAAATACACATATCATTACTTTAATCACAGAGTTATAAAAAATATCTTTTTGAAGTGTAAAAACGCAATTCTCACCATGACAGAAAACTCATAATGTACAGAAAAGATGTCTCAAAAAGTTTCCTCTCTCCGAAATGCTCTGCATATTATCAGACAAAGAAATAAAGATAGGATTTCTGCAGTAAGTATAACCAGACTACTTATCTCCTAGTATCTTCTTTCTTTATGCAGTTTTTCTAACTGCATAAAGGGACCCCTATGAGACAAAAGAATAGTCATTCGTTGTATAAATTATACAGTATCTGCAATTTTAGAAGATGTTAGTAAGACGAAAAGCTCTTGAGAAACTTCTTCATATAATTCTTAAGTTCAGCAGAAGTCATAGAGGGTGGTAGAGTGGTAAAATATGCTCAAATAATTTTCACAGAAAGCACCGTTAAGGCTAATCACTTTTTATATGGCTGAGACATTTGTAAGCCATCTGTTAAATGCAAGAGTAATAACCCGTTTTTCCAGTTTGTAGCAGCAGTAACTCCAAGAGCCTAAATACAAAAGACATAGGGAAATCTCACAAAATGCTAAAACTAAATAAACTGCATAAAATATGAGTGCTTGTAACATAGAAGTGTCCCTTATGCTAAACTAGCCACAGTTTTAGTAGAAAACCTTTCATTCCATCACCTATTGAAGAAAATGGGCAAATGAAATCTGAAATCTGTAATACCCTGACTTTGACTGTTAAGACATATGCAGTTCATAAGATGAGCCCAGCAGGAATAGCATACCTCAACATATTTCCACAGAATTTTTGGGAATAAAAATAAAGAATCTGAACTAAGTTTAACAAACACATTATGTTCTCACTGAAAGAAACAAGAAGTTAAACTGTAATTGACTCCTTTGGTAATGTGAAACTGGGCTGGAGAGCAGTAAGCAAAAATAACCCTTCTACAGCTAAATTTCACATTTCCTCTTTCTTAGGCAAAAAAAAAAAAAAAATCAAAACAAACAAAAAATGTCACTGACTCAGTCTTGGCATATACATTTAATTCTCAGCAGTCCCTCGTGGTTTGGGAGCAGGAAATATAGACTCTTCTGGTGACTCCCAGGGAAAGGATTTAAATGGATCTTCCAGTGTTGCATTGCATGTATATTCATCTTTAGAACAAGGACAAAAGTGATCTGACAAAGGTACATAATATTCATATCACCACAATCATTATTCCATGACTGGACAGTGAGGCTATCTCACAGCTGTGCTATTGATTAGCCACCATTGGTTAATTTTTGCTGTCTATGATAGGTAAAGAAAATTAATGCCTTCATTTTATGCAATAGAAAAGAGTGTTCTTAGACTAAGTGGGACACCTGTGATGGCACAAAATCAGTCAAAAGAAAAAGCAGCATAATGCAGAGCAAAGCATTTCTTTATGCTCTTCTGACAGCTGAAACCTCATAGTTCTTTGTATTACAGCTTGCATGGTAATATTATTCCCCCTTTTACAGATCTTGAATTCAGAGATGCACTTACCTGACTGCACAAGAAAAGATCGTAAGCGTTTTCCTCCTATGTGTCTCCAATTATCTGCTTGCATTTCAAGACTTCTGCAGTAAAGTGCCTGGCTTTTTCTGCCTCTCTTTCTCCAGCAGAATAATAGAGAAAGAAACTGAGAGATCTGAATCCTGTTAAGTGCCCTAACCTTTATGCAGGTTCTTTTAGAACTGGGCTGTTAAGCGTCATTTTCAGGAGCAAAAATATGCACTGTTATCCAAATGAATTAGCTCAGTTGTGCTAGTTCTCACTTGTTTGTAGTGCAACCAGATGACAAGGTTTCAAATGTGTTAACTTGTGTCATAAAAAGTGTTGAAGAGATTTTCAGTCCCAAATGAGCTAACAAAATAACTCTTTTTTGCCAATATTTTGCCCAAAATATGGACATCAACAATTGAAAAATTCCCACTATGTTAATATTTGTCTGAACAAGGACTCACTCTTCAAATCTATACATGTAGACTAGCCTGGGAACATTTTCTGCAAGTACTCAAAGTCCAGTCAGTGGAATTGCTCACAGATTTCTCAGAGAGAAAAGACTGGTGAAAATTCTAGCACTCACTAATATATGTTCACATCAGGTTGTGAAAGCCTATGTTTGCAAGCTATATTCCCACTTTTCATCTTTCATAAAATAAATAAGCATATCCCAGGGTTATTCCTTAAAGTGATGAGTGAAATACAATAGGTAACGTAGGGGACACTTTAAGCTGTTGGAAATATTATAAACAGAAGCCATAAATCCTTGTAATGCCTGTGTATGCACGATCTCAGCATCAATAAACAGAGAATCAGTATTAAAATATGTTCAGAGAAGGTAACAGGTAAAACCTAAACCAGTCATACTGAAAGGTGAAACAATGACAAATAAATTACTAATCTGATTTCCTTTGTTTCAGACAAAACAGCTTTGACTCTTCTCAAGGGATCTAGTACTTATTTTTTGTAACAATATATTTAGCAGGCTGGCTATTTTATCCTCCATGTTTCAGTTAATAGCTCAGAGTTGTTTGCAAAGGGGAAAAAAAAATATTGTCAAAGTTAAAAATACATTTTAGGATTTAGCAAAGAAGCCCTGTCTGAAACCAGTAAATGAGGGCTTTAATCTCAAATACACTTTTCATGCTATTACTCAAGTCATGAAAGTGCCTGAATACATGATTATGAAAGAGATGGTCCATGTCTTACTATTCATGGTATCCTCATTCATTAGATAATTTAGGGACCTAACTTTCACTATTAAATTTTGAACAATCAGTTTGGATAAAGAGCAATAAATAAAGAGTATATATTTTTTAAGTAGATTGTTAGAAAAGACCCAAAACAAAAGAATGATCACCAGTGGCCAGGCTTGTATTATTTATCTAAATAGAGGATTTAATGAAACCTGATCTTGTCTCTGTTTCCCAAAAAGCATGCATCTGTTGTTACCTTCATCTCAGAACCATGCCATAACATTTTCTGGTACCCAATCTTACACCTGTCACGGCTGTAGCTTCCTGTTACATTTCTAAGATCATACAAGGAGGGAGGTGGGTAGCAGGAGGCTGTGGAAAGACTGGGCAAGAAGCATCCAGGACTGTGCCAGGCTGCTCTTGGCCAGATGTACTGCTTTGCTTGTCTCCACCAAATAGACCACTGCAGAAATTTCCAGAGGAGCTATCATTACAAATCTCTACTCTGTTCATTCCACCGCACCTTAGGAAGCTGCAGTAAATTAATACTGGAGGAATCTAACTTTCTGCTGTATTTGGTTAAAATTGGCATAGCTTGAAAGTTATTGGGGGCCAGGGAGATTGGGAGAACAGAGTGAATGTGTAAGATTTCCTTTTTTTCAGAAAATTGGGCAAAAGAGTCTCAAGGAATGGTACGAAACTCCTTAAAGCTAGCAAAGTAATAGCTCTACTAGGTGAAATACATCTCACTCTATCATGTCACATATGGCTATTAAACTACTTAAACAGTACTGTTACAGTAATTAAGTGCTGAACATGTGATAAAACTGCCCTTTGAATATGGTCAATTTCACACCTTAAAGAGAAGACCTGGTATATATAAAGAACAATACAATAACTCAGTTCATTATTGGAACAAATAACACGTACAAATATTTTCCTCCTGTCATCACCACAGTTATCTGATACAAATAATATAAAATCATACATTATTTCATATCAGCATTAACCGAAGTAACGGGTTTGCCTTTAATTGCTTGGATAAATGAGTCTTTTGCCTTCTTTTACGGTACTGGCCATAGAAAGACAAATATATTAATCTAAACCAAAAATAATTGCCTGAGATATCTTTCAAAGGTGAAAATAAATTGTGGTGCATTACATTTCCATTAAAGACAGAATGGGAACAATGTGATGTATTTTAAGTTCTGAACGTATATAGCTGAGTTAAAGTTGTGAGTTGCAGTTGAAGCAAATACAATTCCTGAGGTTGTATTTCAAAACAGAATTTTAAGGGGAGTGAAATGAATCTCAATACGTGTATTTCATTTTCTGTTATTTTGCCAGTAAATGTAGGAGACAGTGCAGCACAGCTGGGGCAACTTCTTTTCTTTTCTCTGATGCAACACATGAAAATTGAACAAGGAAATTCACTTACGTGAGACACAGTCTATTGTTTGATCTTAAATTCATTGGGAAACAGCTATCATATACTTTAAATTGACTGTGTACCGTTCGTATCTTTTTCACATAAACATAAAATAACCTGCTTTTTCATAAATACATAATATAATGCTCCATTTTCAAGCAGATAAATGAAAATAAAAAAGGAGTTTAAATTTTGTTTTCCCTATACTGAAGTCCAGTGGAACCAGCTGGTTTCTGTGCATTTGGACAGGATCACCATTTAGCAGAAAATTCCTAATTAGATTAATAAACGATATAGGGAGTGAATTTTTTTAGTGTTTTTATGCAGTGGTACAAACCAACTATAGAATAAGTAAGAATTAGGCCAACCTCTATTTATAGCCAGTCTTCTTTGGGAGTCTGCTTTATACCCCTTCAGCATCTCCTTCACACCATTCCAGTTTCAGCCAAACAGCTAAAAATCTGTGATTTTTTTTCTTCAAGTTTATGTACTTTATTGTTGTGACATTTGCAAGAATTAATTGCTGATGACAGCTTTCTCATCTCTTGGCATAATAAAACTATTAAGAAAGAATGTTTCAACTTACAGGTACTATAATTTTAGCAAGAACAGAGAAAACAGTTGTTCTCATTACTAGTTATTGAAATATACTTTTGTCTATGGCTACATCTTTATAAAACAGAAAACAGAAAATTTGGCAGCTGGATAGCAATAAAGGCTAACAATTATATTCCAAACAGGAATTCTGCTACGTCTGCATACCAATCTCAGCGAAATTTACCTTCATTATGTTGGCTAAACAACAGATTACATTTTGTAATGATACTGACGTATCAGACTCACATTTCTGTTCCATGGAAATAAATACTGTTTTATTTCACTGCCTTGGTAAAAAACAGACAAACAAACAAACAAACAAAACCCAAAAACCAAATAAAAAAAAAAAAAACAACCCCATAATATTCATAGAACTTGAGACAAATTTGATGACAAATTTGATAAGCGTATATTAGGTAAAAAAAAAAGGGGGGGGGGGGGGGGGGGAGATGAACATAAAAAAAGCCCTTCTAGGAAGCTTGTGATAACTCATAACTGTTCAGGGATAACATTCAGAAAGTTTTCTCTAGAGTTTATATCTGTTATAGAAGCAATTTCAGCGATAAGTGATCTTCTCAGAACTACAGATCAATGCAGACTGCAACCTGCAAATTTTAATGAAGGTCCTATAAAGAACTTCTAAATCCAGACTTCTTCAAGGCAGCATGGCACGTTATGCCAAAGCTTTCTCCTCAATTTGTTCATTCTCAGAGGTAAAGTTACATAGTTCATTTATCAAAAACGTAGATGAAAATACACACATGCTACAAAGGTAGTCCTGTGTTCTACCAGTGCTGAGTCACTGATTTGACAGGCAGAAAGACAGAACTATATATTTTAGATATAAAGGATAACTAAAACCTGCAAAATATCACCCAAAGGCAATCAGAATATGCATTAACATGAATGCTACGTCTACATTTGAAATGTTCTCTTTAAGGTTAAAATAAAGCTATTTATGTCAATGTAAAAAAAATAAATATCATAACTGTTCTATACAAAATCTCTGTCAGAAAATTTTGCTTGCCATTTTTACTACCTTGACTGTTACAGGTCTTTAGACCCTAAAGTAGGAAAAACATTTGTCTGGATAGTAACAAGGCAAAAAAGAGAAAGTCAATTTTCTCAAGAGTAAACACTGCAACTGTTGGAATTGATGGTTAATTTTACCAGTCTGGAAAAAAAGAAAAGAAAAAAGAAAAAGGAAATGAAAATAATTCAGTGGAGAAAAAAACATTGGCAAGTTAGGCAAAGTAAAAGGAAATTACAAGAATTCAGTGGAGAAAGAACACTGGCAAGTTAGGCAAAGTGGTCGACTTCCCATTCCAATAATTATTTGACACTCTTGATTAATAATTGCATGCTGATGTATGTAATTTTAGAACCTAATGTGAAGCTCATACACTCTTGGAAGACATTCCACAGCAAAGTTTACATGGCTTCAGCTATGTACAATTTCACCATTGAAAACAATTGAAAACAATTTCAACATTGAAAACATGAAAGTAAGGTGATGAAACAGGTTTACTCCTATGTTTTAGAGCATCTTACCAAATAAGGAGGAACTTTTACATGTCACTGATGAAAAGATAAGTACTGTGAAAAGTGCTTAATTCAACAGGATGTGATACCAGTAACTGCTATGTGAGACCTCAAAGAATATAGCTCCTCATTTCCAGGCTTTTGTGACATTTTTTTAGAAATAGCACTGTTATTTCTGCAAAAATTGAAAACTTACCTTAAGATACTTCAACAGTTCTAAACACTTCTAAACCTTGTATGTCAATGAGTAGACCTCTAGAAATTAAAAAAAATAATTCTGAGTCCAGAAATTTACCCAAATCTCAGTGCAATCTCCCTGCCCCTCAAGAATACAAATATAGTTCTTCAATATTCATTGAAGATAGATTTCTAGAGACATTTTTGGGATGCCTTATTAATTAAATTTTGTGCCTGGACATCCAAGATATGGAGAAGTTGGAAGAGAAGAAACATTTTGCAGATGCTTTGAAAAAACCTTCAGACTATAGTTTGGTTTCATGCAATTTCTTTTGGACAAGCCAAGTCAGGCATGCCAGTATTTGCCTTGGCATATAGAGTTTACTGCTTCTGATCAGATTATAGCTTTTAAAGGATCAAACGCTGTCAGATGGCATAGATGAACATTTCATCAAAAACAGTTGTTCAGGGAATCCTGACAAACGCAGAATGATTTGAAATTTAAAAGATACACACTGCTCCAACTACGATGCTCTAGTGATGCAGAATGCCACATAACTATAACATAAGAAAACACTTCTTCAGGTTTTCACTACTTTGATTCACCTGGAATATCAATGGATACACTTATCATTGCTGAATCCTTTCACCCTGTACATCAGCCCTGCCACAGCAAGCAGTGAACTTCTATAATCTGTTGCTATAAGAAGTTGTGTACGCAGATAGTATCAGGTGGTTTAAAAAGACAAGAAATTCATGGACTAGAGGTCTGTAAACAGACGTTAAATAGAACAGGCACAGATATCCCTCTGACAACTCTAACAAAATCCTGTGGCTGTTGTGGCAGTACAAGGTGTACAGACTGCAGGTGTTGATCCGGCATTATCTGAGAATCATCTCCTTTTGACACAGTCCAACATAGAGCTTGTTCAGACACAGAGGTGGGTCAGACATAGTAGAACCTTTATTGAGTTTATATTAGAAGCCAAAATCTGTCCCAAAATGTCAAATCAAATATTTTATTGTGATGATATCTCTTCTACCACTAAGACTCAGAGCAGATGGCAAGTAACATCAGAGTCCACTTTTGTACAAGGAAAGAATAAGTATGGGAGGGAGGGCAGGAGGAAGGGAAGAATTTGTAAGAGAACACTAAGAGAACACTTGCAAAAGTGGTGACATACTCATTTCTTTTCTTTTCTGGGCTGGAGCCGACTGATCCAGCTGATTAGCTCTGTCAATCATATTGCCATCTTACATACGTTTGTGATTGTGTCTCTTCCTTTTCAGTTGTCATGGCCCCCCTACCTGCTACTATAACTAAGGGATTTAACAAACTGGATTTGACCGATTAAGTATAAGACATGGTTAAGTTTTTCTTTTTGACTAGATGAGTCCTGTGGATGTCTGTCTTTGCTTACAGATTCAGCTAGGTAAAGCTATTTCCCTTATACTAAAGTTTAGCAGTGCCCTATGAGATTATAAATGGCATTGTTGCAGATTATGGATAGAGTTCAATGCCGATGAAAGAATAAAAAGATCAGCTCCCAGAAAGATACGGACTCCTTTGAACCATTGTCTTATGGAGAAGGAAAGAGCAAAAGTTCTGCAAAAATAACCCTTTTTTGCCTTTACCCCTTTCCCTCACCAATTCACAAGGGAAAAGAAATAGTCGGGAATGGACTAAAGCAAAAACTTTGTCTGTAAATTGCAAGCCATTATAACTGTCACTGGAGCAAGTTCAAAAGCCTGTTGTAAATGAATGCTGATGCTCTCTAGTATTTCCATAAGTGAAATTGCTGCCTCCCTTTGAAAACTGACTTTGGGCTAGATAGCAACATATATAACAAACACCCACATATGTCCAGAACTTACTGTGGGATGTGAGCTCTAGGCACTGATATTTAACAGAGTGATATTCTCAGTGTTGCAGATCATTTCCATATGCTATTTTTGTTTGCTGACCTTCCATTTTTTATTTTTTTTTTCCAAATTTGTTCTTTTTTTTTTTTTTTTTTTCTTTCCTCTCTGCTTTCTAACTGAATTAGGACAATCAGCAAATAGAGGTTTATGTTTTGTTCCGTTTTCCTGGTTGTTTTTATGTATTGAAAATAATTGCAATAAAATAATTTGTAACTCTTCAAATTTAAGGCTAATGCAGCTACTTTAACATAAAGTGCACAAAATAATTTTATGCTTGACATAAGAATGGTATTTGAATAAAATACATTTCCTGAAAAATCCAGTTTTATTCTAAACTATACTGCTTAGCTGTTGCTAAATTCAAATACCAGAAAATAAAAGGGAACAGAGAATTACTCTTATATGATCAAGTTTTCTAATATAGGAAGAAACTTCCTTCCTTGCACAAAGTTTTTTGTGCTCATACATAACTAGCGAATATTCACAAAGTCAAAAAAAATTTAAAAAATTTTAATTTTTGGGGAATCTAATAAAACAATGCTGATCCGATCTACTAAGGTCACATGGACACAATTGAATCCATCAGTTCAAATCAATGCTAGCATTTTTGTCAAAGTTAATGAATGACACCATTTGCAACATTTTATGGGAATTAATTACCATGGCTCAGTTACTGTAAACTGCAGCTAAAAAGTAGGACACTGAGAAAAAATAGATTTAAAGGGGGAGTAGAGACATGAAGTTTCTTAAGGAGTGTTTCACTTAACATGTATTTCTCTTTCCTTACAATAGTTAAGGGTAAATCTCATGTAATCCCAACTGTATTTTAGACTTCACAAATCAACAAAATTTACTTTCAGCTACTCACAAGCCATACATATGCAACAAACTTGGCTTTTTATATTTTCATTGTACTGTCCTTTCATGACATTGTGTATTACAATGATTGCAGCTGTCACAGAAAAACCGAGCTCCCTTAAATCTTAAAAAACATGTTCAGTGATAGATGAAAACCACAGTGACAATTTCAGGAAAATTCAGATAGAAAAATAACAAAGTTTTTTCTCTTAACATGATTAATGGATGAAATCTTTTAATCAAGAAAAATGGTGCTTGGATGCCTTGGCCTGTGTTTTCATAAGGTGACCATTTTATTCTGTGGTCAGAATAAAAGTAGAAAGATTTATTAGATGCTTACAACCTCTTTTTAATACAGATTTGTTCTCTACACTTTATTTCCAGGCATTTTATCAAGTGTAGCATCAGATGAATCAAAGGAAGGTATTCCCAAATCTCTTCAATGAAGAGATTTTCCTACCTCTAATAGATTTTGCCAGCAGGAAAACATTGTAAATATCGAGCTCAAATGTTTCATTTGCTATGTTGAATCATGTTACTGGTCATTAAAATGTAAGTAATTGCAAAACTCTCCTCACGACTTTCCTCATTCTTTAATCACCACTCCTTGAAATGCTTGAACAATGACATTGCCTTTCATTCAGAAGTCTTCCAGCTAAATCACATTAATTTTCAATCTTACCAGAAAATAGTTTTTCCCTTTCCCTCCATACTTTGTCATTATATTAATTTCCTCTTCTGTTTTGGCATATTTCTATGTTGCTTCAGATGAAAAAAAGTTTAAAAAAAAACACCCTCTGACAAAATTTGCAGGCCCCTCTTGTAGGGCCTTCTTTGCCTATAAGTTACTCTCACAGTGATAAATGAGTTCTTTATACAGTTTTTGGCACTTCTAACTTAATTTTATCTTCTTCACAATTTAGTCTAGCAACATGATTGTAGAAGTGTAGTAGTGTAACTTGTCTTGAACCATCCACATAGGTTTCTATACATAGACATGCCTAGGACAATTTGTAGTTTTGCAGCTTCTGAGGTATTTTGAAATATATTTTGTTAGTCATTAGGTCAACACTTGAAAAAAAAAAAAATCCCCCAATAGACAGAAGGTATCCTTACTCATTCTTACTTCACTTTTTCTGGCAATTGTTTCATTTCACTATTATATGATACAAATCATTCCTTTTGTTAAGTATTTCATGTCAACTTGCCTTAGTCTTTGATAAAATGACTGATACAAACATAAAAGCAGATAAACAGAAGAATTAAAAAAATTAAAAAAAAAACATCTGTGGAGATAAGTGTAATTTTTTTCCTGGTAGAGGAAAAACAGAAACAAACCTAAATCTGCAATTGTCAAATACTGAAAAACAAGTAACAGCAGTTCTAAAAAATCTACACTGAAAATTCAGAACATCCATTCTTATAAACAATTTATTTCAGTATTCTCCATATTGTGTCACAAGTTTAAAGGGTGGGGAAAATGGCCAGTCTGGATGAATAAGGAACTGCTGGTAGGACTTAGGAATAAAAGGAGGTCTTACCACCTTTGGAAAAAGGGACAGGCAACTCAGGAGGAGTACAGACATCTCGTTAGGTTATACAGAGAGAAAATTAGGAAGGCAAAAGCCCTGCTGGATCTCAACTTGGCCACTAACATAAAGGACAATAAAAAAAGTTTTTATAAATACATCAACAAAGAGAGCCAGGGAGAATCTCCATCCCTTACTGGATGTGGGGAGGAAAGTTGCAACCAAGGACGAGGAGAAGGCTGAGATACTTAATGCCTACTTTGCCTCCGTCTTCAATAGTCAGACCATCTATCCCCAGGGTGTTCAGCCTCCTGAGCTGGAAGATAAAGATGGAGAGCAGAACAACCCACCCATAATCAAGGGGGAAGTAGTCAATGATCTGCTTCTGCACCTAGACGCACATAAGTCTATGGAGCCAGATGGGATTCACCCAAGAGTACTCAGGGAGCTGGTGGGAGAGCTCACCAAGCCTCTCTCCATCATTTATCAACAATCTTGGTAAACAGGGGAGGTACCAGATGACTGGAGGGTGGCTAATGTGATGCCCATCTACCAAGAAGGGTCAGAAGGAGGATCCGGGGAACTACAGGCCTGTCAGCCTGACCTCGGTACCAGGAAAGATCATGGAGAGGATCATCTTGAGTGAGCTCTCACGGCAAGTGCAGGGCAGCCAAGGGATCAAGGCCAGCCAGCACGGGTTTAGGAAGGGGAGGTCCTGCTTAACCAACCTGATCTCTTTCTATGACCATGTGACCCACCTTCTGGATGCGGGGAAGGCTGCGGACATTGTCTACCTGGACTTTGGTAAGGCCTTTGACACCGTCCCCCACAGCATTCTCCTGGAGAAGCTGGTGAATCATGGCATAGACAAGTGTACTCTTCGCAGGGTTAAAAACTGGCTGGATGGCCGTGTCCAGAGAGTTGTGATTAATGGGGTGAAATCCTCGTGGCGGCCGGTCACCAGTGGTGTCCCTCAGGGCTCAGTTTTGGGGCCAGTTTTGTTTAATATCTTTATCAATAATCTGGATGAGGGGATTGAGTGCAGCCTCTGTAAGTTTGCAGACGACACCAAACTAGGTGGGAGTGTTGATCTGCTTGAGGGTAGGAAGGGTCTACAGAGGGACCTGGACAGGCTGGATCGATGGGCCAAGGCCAATTGTATGAGGCTTAATAAGGCCAAGTGACAGGTCCTGCATTTCGGTCACAACAACCCCAAGCAACGCTACAGGCTTGGGGAAGAGTGGCTGGAAAGCTGCCCAGCAGAAGACACCTGGGTGTACTGGTGGACAGCCAGCTTAACATGAGCCAGCAGTGTGCCCAGGTGGCCAAGAAGGCCAACAGCATTCTGGCTTGTATCAGGAATAGCGTGGCCAGCAGGAGTAGGGAAGTGATCATGCCTCTGTACTTGGCACTGTTGAGGCCTCACCTCAAGTACTGTGTTCAGTTCTGGGCCCCTCTGTACAAGAGGGACATTGAAGTGCTGGAGCGTGTCCAGAGGAGAGCTACCAATCTGGTGGAGACCAAGCCATATGAGGAGAGGCTGAGGGAACTGGGCATGTTTAGTTTGGAGAAGAGGAGGCTGAGGGGAGACTTCATTGCCCTCTACAACTACCTGAAAGGAGGCTGTAGAGAGGTGGGTGTTGGCCTCTTCTCCCAGGTGAATAATGACAGGACTAGAGGAAATGGTCTGAAGCTGCAGCAGGGAAGGTTTAGGTTAGATATTAGGAAGAATTACTTTACTGAAAGAGTGGTCAGGCACTGGAACAGCCTGCCCAGGGAGGTGGCTAAGTCACCATCCCTAGAGGTATTTAAGAAACATCTAGATTTGGCACTTCAGGGCATGCTCTAGTGGCAGAGATTGTAGGGGGGGGTGTGTTTGTGTGTGTGTGGTTGGACTCAATGATCTCAAAGGTCCTTTCCAACCATGAAGATTCTGTGATTCTAGGATATTGGAACTGCCAATAAGCAAGTCCAGAAGGCAACAGAAAGATTTTAACAAAGCAGGTGATCTGCTGCTTTAACAAAAAATTCCAGAGGTGTTTTTTATGCAGTAAAGTAAGAGGTTCAGAGAACAGGAAACTCATAAATAACAGCTAGCAAATACTTGAAGATTTTTGACTGTATAGATGAGCAAGTTGGATAATAAAGACACTATTGTAAGTCACAAGGGAGAATTGTAGGGATAAATGGATTAATCTCCCATCTGTAGCAAACTGTAGATAGACATTCGTCCAATAAAAAAACCAAACAAAAGCATGTCCTTTCCTCCAAATCACACTAAATCAAATCAATAGCAGCTTACATTAAAGTCCCCTTTAAAGTAATTAATAAACTATACAAAATTAATTGCATGCAGAACAATTGATGTGAAGGCAAGCATCCAACTGGCTTATGTAAAGCAACGAAAGTGACCATTTTATGGTTACTTTATCCTTTTACTTAACTATAGTTAGTTTTGTTATATCTGCTTTTAATCTGGATAATGGGACCGTGATTATATTTTTCTAGTTTTCTTCTACCCCTTCTTCACTCCTAACCCAAATATAACAACAAAGAAACTTTAATGCCTGACTGAAAATACAAGAATGCCAAATGGTGAAATAAGATGTTAATAATGAACTAATGTTAGTAAGACACTTCAGAAGACACAATCTCTAGAAGGCTGTTAAATCTCTCCTCTTCCTCATATTTCAGTTAGGAATAGACTTCATTCTTTCCCAAATGTTACGTAGGATTTGGAGGATTTTCTTTCCTCACGGTCAAGCATGCCATATTTTCTTAAATATTCTCATTGCCTCCCCTATCCTCACGGTATGCTTAACAAGGATAGGAGAGTCAATGGGAAATATTTAAGAAAACAGAAATCTTCCTCATCTAAGAAAAGATATTAAAAACAAAACTGTACGTTGTCTGCTTTCTGTAATATTAACCCAGAGAATAGTAGTCTCAAGTACTGTATTCTTCCATTCTGTGTATCATTTTCATTGTAAACATGCAAGCATTAACAAACCGCAACATTTTAAAAATTATGAAACCTGAGCTCACAAACATGACAACAGATAAATAGAAAATATGTACATATAACAAGCAAACAGAGATGCATTCTCTTGAGAGGAGCCTGTTAAAAGTATCACAAAACTAGGCTCCTGGCACAAAAATATGACAGTGGTGAACAAAACTCTCATTGCAACGCAGCGCTGAGTCTTGCGAGTCAACAACAGTTATGACCCTTTGCCATCTATCATATTCTTTGCAATTCAATAACTACTATGTCAAGCTTTTTTTTTCATTTTAAATATTTTATCACTTGAGAGATATTGTATCACAAGTGTGAGATATGACTGAATGTACACTAAGATTTAAATCAAATTTTGCCTTATGAAATGTAAAATTTAGTATTTTGAATCTCACAGGGGGTGATGGTGAAAGACCTGTTACTTAGTAGGGAAGTTTATTTTGCCACATACATTTTGCTGAGCCCTAACAACAGAACAGACAGTACATTCACTGAATTTCTTTGTATCATTGTTGAGAAATGACAAAGCAACACAGCTACATTTGTAAATTCATTTAAATTGCATGCAAATTTGAAATATCCTTTAGTCTGGGACAAACATTTTTTTTTAAACCACAAAACTGTATGGGGCTTTAAGACTGTACAGACTCAATTATTCAGCAGAAAATCAGAGTAAATTAAGAAAGAATCTGCACAGAATGTCTCTTTCATAAATGATGTAAAAATTGAAATGAGAATTTGGTATATGGCAGGAAAAATAATAAATAGATGGACATATGTACAATATGACATGTCAGTTCCCTAGGCAAGTGAGATGGGCAACATTTAATCAGAAGAAATAGGAAGTCACAGATAGAGAAAAACTGGATGAAAAGCTGCAGAAAGAGTGAGTAAGCTTGCAAAGCGACTGCTTTTCATGATACTTCAGTTCCCTATAATAAATATTCTCATGAATGACTGCAAGGCCCATCAGTGAAGATGACTAGACTGGCACTGCACAATTTCATCTGGTCCTTCAGTTCCCTGTGTTCAGCACACTGTGTTCTCTCATTACCTACCTCACTGACACAGAAGGAAGTATCCTATTGGAAAACTCTACTATGAAGCCAATTTTCCATTTGCCAATATGAATTATGAACAGTATTCTGCTGTTCAGGGGATTTGGTGTCCAGAGAATATGAAGGTACACTGGGGGAAAGGGATCAAAACTGAGAATGATTAACAAGAGCTAATTAGTAAGAGTGAAAAAAGCACACCTTGAAGAAACAAAACTGTGCAAATGAAGTAATTGAGAGAGGAGATTAAAAAAAAAAAAAAAAAAATCCTTGAAACTTCTCTTGATATCTCCAAGTCTAAGGCAGACCTTTTTCTTCTGGGCCAGAAGGAATATTTTCAGCTATTCTTCTGTGGAAATTCTTCTGTGAATCATATTAGTGACACCAGTGTCAGAGTTATTAAGATAGCCTGTGTCATTGACTCCTCTAGACTCTAGGAGGATATATTCTCTAGGAGGATATATTCCAAGCTTACGACCCTGCACTTTAGGCAGGCAGACTTTGATCGCTTCAAGGATCTGCTGGCCAAAGTGCCGTGGGACAAAGCTCTAGAGCGAAGGGGGGCCCAGGACAGCTGGTCAGTATTCAAGGATCACCTTCTCCGTGTCCAGGAGCAAACTATACCGACAAAGAGGAAGGCAGGAAAGAATGCTAGGAGACATGCCTGGATGAACAAGGAGCTCCTGGACACACTGTCACACAAAAAGAAACTTTATAAGGAGTGGACGAAAGGACAGCTAGAATGGGGGCATATAAGGAAGCTGTCTGAGCAGCAAGAGACCTGGTGAGAAAAGTTAAAGCTCAGTTACAATTAAATCTAGCCAAGGACATCAAGGGAAACAGCAAAAATTTCTATAGGTACATTAATGGTAAGAAGACGACTAGGGAGGGTGTGGGCCCCCTCAGAAAGGAAACAGGGAAGCTGGTGACAAGTGATATGGAGAAGGCCAAGGTTCTCAACGACTTCTTTTCCTCAGTCTTCACTGGCAAGGGCTGCAGCCACACTCCCGGAGTCACAGAAGACTTTTGCAGGGGTTGCAAAGAACTGCCCATCATAAGTGAAGATCAGGTTTGGGACCATCTGATGAACCTGAAAGTGAACAAGTCCATGGGACCCAACGGATATACCCACAGGTACCGAAGGAACTGGTAGATGAGGTTGCTATTCCAAAAGTCATGGCAGTCTGGTGAAGTCCCCACAGACTGGAAAAGGGGAAACATAATCCCTGTTTTCAAAAAGGGAAAGAAGGATGAACCAGGGAACTATAGGCCAGTCAGTCTCACCTCCGTGCCTGGTAAGATTACAGAGCAGATCCTCCTGGAGGCACTGCTGAGGCAGAAGAATAACGAAGATCTGATTGGGTACAATCAACACGGCTTCACCAAGGGCAAATCGTGCCTGACAAACCTGGTGGCCTTCTATGAGAAGGTCACAACATCAATGGACAAGGGGAGAGCAACTGACGTCATTTAACTGGACCTGAGCAAAGCTTTTGGCACTGTCCCGCATGACATCCTAGTCTCCAAGCTGATAAAATATGGGATTGATGGACTGACAATTCAGTGGATGAAGAACTGGCTTGATGGCTGCACCCAAAGAGTGGCTGTCAATAGGTCCATGTCCAAGTGGAGGCCAGTGACAAGTGGAGTCCCTCAAGGATCAGTACTGGGACCGGTCTTGTTTAACATCTTTGTCAGTGACATGGACAGGGGCATTGAGTGCACCCTCAGCAAGTTTGCCGACAACACCAAGCTGTGTGGGGCGGTTGACACACTGGAGGGAAGGGATGCCATCCAGAGGGACCTTGACAGGCTGGAGAGGTGGGCCCACGCCAACCTCATGAAGTTCAACAAGACCAAGTGCAAGGTCCTCCATCTGGGTCGAAGCAATCCCAAACACCGATAGAGGCTGGGCAGTGACTGGCTTGAGAGCAGCCCTGAAGAAAAGGACTTGGGGGTGCTGGTGGATGAGATGCTCAACATGAGCCATCAGTGTGCATTAGCAGCCCAGAAGGCCAATTGTATCCTGGGCTGCATCAGGAGAAGCATGGCCAGCAGGTCGAGGGAGGTGATTCTCCCCCTCTACTCCATTCTTGTGAGACCCCACCTGGAGTACTGCATCCAATTCCGGAGCCCCTACTACAAGAAAGATTTGGACGTGCTGGAACATGTCCAGAGAAGGGCCATGAGGATGACCAGAGGGCTGGAGCACCTCTCCCATGAGACAGAGTTGGGGTTGTTAAGTCTGGAGAAAAGAAGGCTCCGAGGAGACCTTATAGTGGCCTACCAGTATCTTAAGGGGGCCTACAAGAAAGCTGGTGAGGGACTTTCTAGGATGCTGGGTAATGGTAGGACTAGAGGGAATGGATTAAAACTAGAGATGGGTCAATTCAGATTGGACGTTAGGAAGAAGTTCTTCACCATGAGGGTGGTGAGATACTGGAACAGGTTGCCCAGAGAGGTGGTGGAAGCCCCATCCCTGGAAGATTTTAAGGCCAGGCTGGATGGGGCTCTGAGCAACCTGATCTAGTGGGAGGTGTCCCTGCCCATGGCAGGGGGGTTGGAACTAGATGATCTTTAAGGTCCCTTCCAACCCTAACAATTCTATGATTCTATGATTCTAAATTGAATATAATTTTTTGGTTTATTTTTGTTTCTAATGTCTATCACCCTACAAATGAATCACTTCTGGATGCAGCATGTCTGACTGCATAGTCATCCATCTGTATGAGCTAATTACATAACCCAAATTACTCACAGCATTCTTTGATTTATGGTACAGACGTATAGAACCAAAATGTTTATTATCAGATATTAATGTAATGCTGCAGAAGTAGTCCAGAGAATTTCCCTAAGCAAGCTTTGAATACCACTGGAGAAGACACTTAAAAAATAATAATGGCCTTGCATGTACTGCAAGGTAAAGATGACCATGGAAGATACTGAATTCCTGGCACCAATAATTCCACCTCCTGAGAATTTACTCATACTTGCTGTGAAAGTAACTATCCGATTTACAGTCAGACTGTCATAACATTTGCAAATTTCATTTTTATCTTCATTCCTTTCCAACACAACATAGATATCCTTGGACATATCGGAATACTTAATCATTCTGTTTGATAACCATTTAGTGATAGTTTTATGCAGCTATGTGTTTATATGACTGCATTTTTATATAACATGACAGTAAGCGTATTGAAAGAAAATGTGTAACACAAACATAAGGTCAAATGACAAGTGCCTCAAACAAGCAGCTGATTAAGTTCATACTCTGCTAATCATCTTTAGTATTTCATGGTACTATCAGAGCTGTGAAGATTTTTTTTGTTATTAATTGCTGAATTTATATTCTTGGTGTGATAAATCTTTAATACCCTTCTAATCCACAACAGTGGCAAGTATTTGTTTGAACTGAATTTTCATCATTTCGCCAAATCAATTATCTTTTTAAAATAGGTACTACAATGAAGTAGAATACTTACATTTCTTCAGTATACAAAAGTCATCTTAGGAATACAGGTGGAATATATCTTTTGTTAGCAAAATAACTCTGTCTAGCAAATGCAATTTTTGTACTGTGAATTAATAGGTAGAGATTCCCTTTATTTTTTGCCCCCTTCTTGCTGATTGAAATACCTCATCTCTTTTAATGTCTCTTTGAACATATTCTCTCTGAATACTAGAAGAAGATGCGTGCACTCATGTATGGAAAATCTCAGCTTTAAACCTGCTTTCTCCAGGGGAATCCATGCACCCTTACTCAAATAGTTTGGGGTAAAAAAAATCCATACCCAAAGGATTTGCTTTTCAGGTGAAATGATACAGGAGTTCTACATTTTTATATATAAGGAGGAAATATTCAAACAGGCTGGTGATAAAAAAATATCCTAGTTTCTTATAAAACTTAGCATACATCATATAATCAGCAGCATCACTCATTACAAAACATTTCACTGGTTATTAATAATTTCTAGGACAAAACCTGAAAGAGATTAGGCTTAAAAACACCATTGTAGGGACCACCGTGCTGGATGCTGGTGTAATAGTTTATCGAAAAACTCCACTTACACTTTCAGTGGAACATATATAGCATTGCATTTATCATATTAGAAAGGATGTTTGTGATATCAAGGAATCAGTTATTTTGGGGAACGCAGAAAAGGAGCATTACGTCCCTTGAATATTAATGACAAAGAAAAAAATCAGAGAAGTAAGCTACAGTAAAGTAGCGCACTTCACAATCACTACATATGAAAACCTGAAGTATTAAAGAATATTATGATTGTATTCAAACATTCATAAATTACTATGCCACTCTTGCCAATCAGATAGGATATACATCCAATATTTGTAGCACTGCCTTGTCTTCAGCTCCATGTCTTGCTCTACGTAACCCTGTCCTCCCCAAGTCTTCCATTCCTGCAGACTCATTCCTTCCCCAAATCCACAGCTCTTTTAATGATAAAGCTATGTTTGTCCTTTCCTTCATTAGCCGGGTGAAAGAAAAGAGAATAAGGAAGGAAGATGTCTCCCAGCTTATCCTTACAATTTTTACAGAAGGTTTTGCCTTGGTACTAGGCTGGTGGCTGGCATCCACTTTACTTTGTGAGAGTACAGTTATCAGTAGGAAGGAGGCATGTAATAATTTCACTGACTTTCGGTTCATTCTCAAAGGCACAGCAAAAAAAAATGCATGCTGCCATTATTATGTTGCCTTTAAAGCATGAAAGTATCAGTGCTCAGAGGAATAGCTATTTGAACACATTATCATCAGAAAAAGTCCAAATTATTGTGGAGGGAAGGTTGGGAAGGCTGATTTAAATTCATTAACAATTTTGGAAGGTACTGGGGGGAAACACTGAATTTCCACCTTCACTGATGCTACACAACATACTGCATAATACAAACACAGATGGGAAAACTTGCCAAACTTCCAAGCTTGCTAGGGCAGAAGTATAGGCTAGAAACAATTTTCTTGAAAGGGTTACAGAGTTTGGCAAAACTGTGAATAGCGTAAGTAAGGGAAGGGAAACTTGCAAGTTTGGTACAATGGACCTGCAGAGATAATTTGTTTTAAAGTAGAAACAACTTCGAATGGGCAATTTCCCTGGTGTGTCCAGCTAACTGGCAATGAGAAAGCTGCTGAATATCACTATCAATAAAAAGAAAAGTGCTTCAAATTACACACTTTCCTCCCTAGTTGATTCACCTCTCCAACTCCCACACTGTCATTAGAGGGCAGGTAACCTCTGTCACATTTACTCCCTCGTGTTGTGAAACAGGAATAGCAACATTTCTTCACTGGGGAACTCAAGTCATGAGTGGCTGCAAAGTATGGTGATATCCGCTAATGGAATGTAGTATGGCAATACAAAGTGGTGTTGTAATGGGAAAGGCGTTACGGTCTTCACACTTAGGAGCACTTGTGTATGAGTACTTAGGCAGACAATTTTGAAAACTGGTCCATTGTGTCTACTAGCGAACTACTGTTCATGATTCAAGAAAACTGGCAGAGCAAAATCTACCTAAGTTTCCTAAGTCACAAAATGCAGCTATGAAACCAGAGTCAAATATTTCATACAACTTTGTTACAGCTTACAAATACTTAATGCAATTTCGTATTCCATTCCAGTTTTCTAATAGAGCTTTAGGTGTCATAGACACAATCCCCAATTTTTACAGTCATATAGAATAACAGGCTCTGTGGCAGTAAATATTTGCTATGCATTTTTAGGAGTCAGCTTTTCAGGGAAGAGGGGTATCAGTTCCACAGCCATATTTGAAGTGCTTTATCTTGCCAACAATAACTAATAAACAAATAACATTTGTTTGCTCATTAAAGGGGGAAAAGTAAAAAAAAAAAAAAACAAACAAAGAAAAAAACTAAAACAAAATTAAAAAAAAACACCAACTTGGTTAGAAAAAATAAAATTGGTAAAAGTTACATGTGCAACACATACTATAAATATATGATGAAAAGAACTAACATAAAAGTAAAATAAAAATGCCTTTCCAAGGAAGCTAGCCCAAAAATGGTTTCCTGTAAATTAAGAAAATGATCATCACCGTGCAATTTGGATGCAAAGGCATCTTCATCATTAACCTAAAAATGAAGATGTAATTAAAAGTTCAGGTGTTTTTCTCATATTGGGAAACTGCTTTCAATTCAAAGGGTAGCAGGAAACAGTTACAGCAAGAAATTTTCTTGTCATAGCAATACAACCACACAAAACCCCTTTACAGGTGAGCACAGTAATAATAAACAATTTTCAGCTGAGTTTATATTCGGTTTGAAGCCAACATTGTCATTGGAATGATTTATGCCCACACATTACCTGAGCTAATGTAGAGTTAATAGCTGTGGACACTTAACGGATTTTACTCTTATCACCGACTTAGTCTGTTTATAGCTTAAGATCACAGAATCATAGAATCTTCATGGTTGGAAAGGACCTTTTAGATCATCGAGTCCAACCATACACACACAAAAAACCCCCCTACAATCTCTGTCACTAGAGCATGCAATAGTCATTTTGTTCAGCAGATGTTATTTCCTAGGTTGTTCAGCCTAACCTGATGAATCAACTCTTCTTCTTCTCAAAACATTACACAATTATATTTCTGGGATGCAGTGCACTACATATTGCTGGTTCCATTTCATGTATGTTTCTTCAGAAGATTCAGAATATTTCTGAGGCAGTATTAAATTCACTGCCCTAATCATTCCTGAGCACAGTGAAGTAAGTAGCAGAAAAGGCATGATAAAACACTACTGGCATATCCCTATGTTGCAATTAATTGCTTCTGTGGACAGAAGGTATCTATATTCATTCATGATTACTTAGGTTTGTACAAGAATTACTCAGTAATTTCCAAATTAGTTTACCTGACACAATGGAAAGCACATATAGAAAACCTCTGTATCTCTAACTGTGCATTCTTGTTCAACAGGGGAAAAAAAAAAAAAAAAAAAAAAAAAAAAAAAAAGGACAAGGACTCCCAAATAGGACTGATTACAATTTTACATCAAAAATCTATCTTGGATTTCCAATTTCCGTCTCATCTCAGAAAAACAGAAACAAGCCAAGAACTGGAAAGAAAAATAGAAAAAAAAAACCAAACCCAAAAACCACAAAACAGTCCATTGGCATGCACTTAACAGGATAACAGGAGAAAAGAACAAGAGAAAATGCCACACAACTCTTCTCTTGCAGATTTCATGCTAAAATCTTGGTATATTCTATTGTCAAAAACTGTTTTCCCCCTCCTTCAGGACACATATTTCTGCATCGCTTTATTCTTAAGTTTTGGTTCCAGCTCTTCCATTGCTTCACTCTGACAATTTAGAAATTACTTAATCTTTAAACTATTTACTTTTCTGTCAGGTGGTTATACTGTTCCCTGCATTATGGTATTTATCTAAAATCTTTTAAGATTGCACCCTATTTATATACAACATTTTTATGAAAATAATAGGAAATATTCCAAATACAATAACAGAAGACTATAGTTCATGTCTTTGAATATTTTAAGCTACATTTTTCCTTCAGATGTTGGTAAATATTCTCCAAATCATAACTAAAGAATTTTATGAAGTTATAAGATGAAGAAACATGGTTTTGGACAGTTGAGTTTTCTACAGGATATTGAATGTGGGCACTACCCCACTTAGCATTTTCATCCTCAGAGCCACTGTAATCATGATGTAGTTTCACAAACTGCAAGCTCACTTCAGTCTAAGTATCTTCTACAAAAATGTTATCCAGCTTTGAGGCTCCACCTTGGCTGCTTGACTTTTTTTATACCAATATAACACCAAATAAAACCATCTATCAAAACCATACAATATTAAATCTGTGTGATTCTGTGACAATTTCACAGAGCTCCACATTCTGATATGGCTTGTATTGACTGAAAAATATGTACAAATGTACGTGTACATAGGGTAAAAAAAAGAAAAAAAAGTACTTGGAAATATTTATCCCATTGCATTTTCTCTAGCAATGGGTTTTTGCTCCAGTACTTTGTTTGATGCATAACAGCCTTTTTAGCATATTAGTCAAGAGCCATTTACATTCTAGGCACATAATTAAAGTCCAGGTCAGCAAACACATAATGTTCGACATGGCGCTTAGGGACATGGTTTAGCGGTGGACTTGGTAGTGCTAGGTTAATGGTTGGACTCAATGATCTTAAGGGTCTTTTCCAACCTAAATGATACTATGATTCTATGACTCCACAATTCTATGTTTCTAACAGTTCTATGCCATCCTATAGCACTTCTAGTATATGGATCTTTTTCTGGAAATATCCTATTGAAGATTAAGAAGGGTTTGTATTTACATTTTTTTTTTTACTTTTTGGTGAAGCATGCTCATTTTCTCAAGAAATCCCACTCACTTAATTTGTACTGGAACACTATGTAAAAGGAAGAAATAATATAAGCTCATTTAATGTAGATATTTTGCATCATCTCTCCAAGATT
Source organism: Alca torda (assembly GCA_008658365.1). NCBI lineage: Eukaryota > Metazoa > Chordata > Aves > Charadriiformes > Alcidae > Alca > Alca torda. The sequence goes on from CM018101.1 coordinate 33,391,016, forward strand.
CAAAGACTATATAAATAATAGTTATATTGCACTGAAGTGGGGTAGCATGTGAATGGGATTATTTTTAATTAGATAATTAGGTCTCACTCACTATTGCTTAACTCAACAGCACCTACTACTAAAAAAGTCCACCTCAGATAGCTCAGGAGACTCAGAAAAATCCTACCCTCTATACATGGCTTAACATGCTAATATATTAATCACTCTTCCAGCTGTTTCCTCCTCCAAAAACTCTTCCTTTCATTAAGGAACTAAGTTCCAAGCATCTAGCTTTGTATAATAACAGAATCTGGAAAAATAATTGTATATTTTTTGCCCATGTCTCAGGTCCATAGAGCCTCCCTAGTTTAGAATGAGAAGAGGAAATCCGGACCACCAAGAAGAATCATTCACACTGCATAATACTTCTTGTATAAAAAGACATATGACAGTGTGAGAAGGCCACACCTTTTGACTAACTAACGACTAACAGTTTATTTCCACAGGACAGTCATCAGCTTCCAGTGAAAAATAAAACCCACAAGTGTATATGAAGGCAAAGTGGGGCTACGTAATACCACCAGTATCTATAAAAATTCCGTATTTGGAGTAAATTTGGTTCCCACATACAGTATTGTAAAAAAAAATTGCATTTAAAACCCAGCCTTCAAAGCAACAATGGAACCTGTGCTAAGTTCCAAGCACAATAGCTGGAAATAAGGAGATTAACTTCCCAATTTTCAGGTAACAGTAGAATTCTAAAATCATATTGTTTTTAAAAAGTCATCAAATTCTCATAAATAGTATACCATCAGAGTGAAAGGTTAAGTTAAAAAAATCTGAAGTGAGAATTAATGCAAAGCTGAGTGACATTCCTGACATTAAATTAATATACTGCACATAATTCCATCTTTAAAATAATGTGTCCTTTAAAATAAGATACCAATGCTTTGAATACCTCCTCACGTGGGCTTAGCTTGAAGATACTGACCAGCACCAGATGACTGGCATCTTAAAATAGGACAACAAAAGCAGGACTGAACTAGAGAATAACAATCTGTCTCTTCAGCTTGCTTGGAAGACAAAAAAGAATACATATTCCTCTAAGTACAGTATGCAAACTTGAGAACAGAACAGAAATCTAAGAGAAATTCCATAGATAAATCACACTATTCTGAACTGCTCTGCTAATAATAGCCATTTCAGTCCAGGCATAATTGTTAAAATTGGACATTGTACATGAAAGGAAATTATTTGGAAAGCAGATATTAAGTTTAAAAAAAAAACATTTTTTATTCCTTAAATTAGTATTTTGCTGATCATCACACAAAAGCTGCCAGATCTCTGTGGAACTACAAACAGGCTCAAAATTCACTTGTCTAGACATTCAAAGTGAACAGACTGGTACGCATGCTCTAAGAGAATAGTTACAGGGCTTTTTTCTTTTTCTTTTTTTTTTTGGGGGGGGGGCGGTGGGTGTGCTGTAAATTTCTCAGCTTTCAGAGCACTGTGCTACTCTAAAGAATATGCATGAGGGCTATCCATTAATTTCAACGTTTGGGTTTTTTTTTTTCAGAAAGGAACTCTTTCAAGTCACATCTGTTTCTAATATTTCTCTTTGTTGGAGTCTTGCTCTTTTAGAGAAAGCCAAACGTGACTACTCATTTTGAAAGAACTAGATATATCTTACAGTCTTTTCCAGTCCTTCTACTAAGATAGTGAAATATCTACTTGCAAGATTAAAATAGCCCAAAAAAAGACATTTTGGAATAGGGCGGAATAAGTTCAGGTACATTCATCTTCTGAAATACATGCAAGCAAAAATAAACAACAGACAGCCACAACTCCACTGAAGAATGCAGAATTGATAAAGATGCTATGCTTTCAGACAACCTTTTCCGCACTTTGCAGACTGAAGCTGACAAAGCCCTGGGATGATTCAGCTGAGTAGTGCCTAACTTCTGGACATGAAATGTATTTTAGAAATTTAAATTCTAAATCCATTTTCTTGATACAAAAGCTATTGGTTAGTTTAATCACACTTGCACTGCTGTGTTCTGAACATCACGGAGGAAAAAGAGTTGTTATTATTATAGCACTCAAACCACATGCTGGAATCCCATTTCCTTGCTATCTAATTAAATGTGTCTATTTGAAAGTACTTTTAAAATTTATATCAGAGTCCATGAATTTTACAGAACTGACAAATATTGCTGTTAGATCAAAAATGTTGGTCTCAGGAAAAAAAATACAAAACCACAAAACCAACCACACAAAACCTCTTCTAAACTTCTGTAATCAGGCATAAACACAACACACATTTATAGACAGCTGCCAGTGATGAACTTCACTCAATAGAATAGTCTTGGAAAATTAAGAATACTGGTGACAATGGAGCCTAGATAAATTTCAATGTCTTCCCAATAATTTCACTGCAAAGAGAGCTTGCCCACTGAGACAGTTTCTCATCTAGAGAGTACTTTAACTAGAGAAGTGTCATTGTTGGGGCCAGCCTGGCCACTGAGATAAAGGACAGATGCTCTCCCCCACCTCTCTCTCCAAGGAGCGAGAGGGAGTGACTTATAAGTTTAGAAGAAACTAAACTACATCAATGAAAATATTAATAAAATGCAAATAAAATATTGAAATATATACAATATATACAAAACCCATACATCCCAGGATAATGATCACGTCACCAGCAGGCACGGGGAAAGTCCCAAACTGGACTCAATGACGGACAGGAACTGGATTCTGGATATGGTTTCAGGAATGCATGGATTGGAATCAAAGGCAGACGAACAGACAGAGTCCTCCTTGGATGCCACATTGAAGAAAGAGGCTGACCCCTTTGGTCCCTCAGCTTTTACACTGAACATGAATACCCTGTTGGTCAGTTCTGGGTCACCCGTCCTGTCTGTTCCACTCCACGGGTGCAACCCCTATATGCTTTTCCGTTTCCGACCAATATAAGGGCAAATAACGAAGTTGCTTGAAACACACACACCTATGTTTTCTTTAGCAAATCACATATATATGACAGATTATCCCATTTTAAGATATTATTTTTTTAAATGAGAATATTGTCTTACAGTGAACTTCTAATATTTTCAGTTTGTAACTTTACATTTCAAAGACTGGTGAGTCACACCACTATTCACATTGTATCACACTGAGACCAAAAAAACCCAACCCAAAACCTGTTACTTTTTAATGGAACATCATGTATTACTGAATGTACAGCTCAAATGTATACTATATAATCTTCATTATATGACAGTACTAACTGAAGGATGTTTGCTAGTCATGGTGCCCATTGTTCAATTATATGCTATGTATTTCATAGTCTTGAATGCAAAGGTGCCTTAGCAAAGGCCAAAAGCACTTTTCATTGCTACTCAGGAAATTCCTTTACGCCTTAAATTACTGCTGAAAGTACTCTTCCCTATTTATGAAGTGATCAATTACATGGATGCAGAAGATTTTTTCATTACAATAAACTTTATTATCAAAAGTCCTACAGGAATGAATGTTTTTGGCTGGCTGGTCACTGTAAATGGTAGTACAATTAAGTAAGATGCCATCAGTCCAACTTAATTGCTGAAGTCTCTCCACTCCCATCTATTAGTTTCCTGGAATCAATATACCATAATGAGTCTCTCATTATTCTTTGATGTCTTATTTTCTTGTACAACTCTTTGGAAAGCCTGTTGCCTTACCCTGATAACACCTATGACTTGTGAAGATAGATACTTGCAGCAATTAAGCATTTTAGTATTTAGCATCCTACATTTCTGAAATCATGCTATTTCTAACTTCAAGTTGGAGGGGAACGTAATAAATATCCACCCTGAAGAACACAAATTAAAACTTATCATTAAAATATGAGCCATGAAATAATAATACAAGGCAGCCACCATTTTAATTTTTGCCTACTAACTGACCCCAGTTTACCTCTGCACCCTGATTTCCTACACATAATATCAATGGTACCTTATGGTGCTATTCCATTCAGATTAGAATAGGAAACTTTTTTCTGAATCCATGGTACAAAATCACCATAATTCTTGTACTTTGTGCCTTGAAGACACTTCCACCTTCTGGAATATTCTATACACAGTTCACAGAAATCTAAAGGGAACACGGCAAATAGAAGAGACTGCTTCCCTGATAGATTCAATGGATCTGTTTCATTTTAATTTAATCCAGAATTCCTAAGGGATTAATTAAATTATAGAGTACAGGGGTAGCAGCTCTTTGTTGCAATACAGATGCAATTTATTTTTTAAATGCTGCCTTGTGCACTGTTTGGCACATTAAGTTGCAAAAATCCATCCTCATAATGTTTAAGTAAATACATTTCACTTGGACCAACTCAAGTGTCTTAAATTAGTTTCTCTGCATAATAATGTCTCAGCTTTTCAGATGGAGTTGGGTATATATCCTCTTATGACAGCACTAAAAGGTTGTTCCATCTCTTCCCCATTCAGAACTGTATTCATCAGGGGCCCAAAAATATAGGAATTATCTATAATATATGTGCAGGTATGCTTTCGTTAGGCCAAAGTCTGCATTTTGTATGGGCATGGACTGGGTCAGTTATTGAAGGGGTAGGACATTATGCACAGAAAGTCAAAGGTGTTTGTACTATGATTTCACTTGTCCTGTGGTATTTTTAGAGGACTGGGGAAAGGGAGTGGAGAGAAGCCATCCAAGAGTGCTGGTGATACAAATAGAGGGTAAGCAAAATTGAAACAATTAAGACCACTTACAAAATGATCCAATACTTTACTAGTAACAGAATGAAAAAATGTTAAACGAAATTCACTCTCAGTATACACCAAAAAAAAGTATAGGGGAGAAGACAATCCAGGTGTCCATCCACAATCATGGATGTTATGTGATATATAATCACACAGGGATGGCTTGAGCAACAGTTTCCTAAAGTGTGCTCAGAGTTTAGTGATGGCAGACTAAATGGAAGACAATTTTATAGTATTCTGTACCTTGAATACTGTGCATAGTTCTGGTACTCCCCACTATTGAACACAATACAGCAGAATAAAAAGGTGGCAATTGTAATCAGAGGTTCAAAACAGACTCTCAGTAAGCAGAGATTCTTTGTCACAGCCCTCATACAAAATTCCCTTAGAGATTTCTGCTATTATTCGTCTTGGAAAATAGGAAACAGAAGGGTGATATGACAAAATGCAATTAACTTTTGAGTAGCAATGAGAGGTAAAAAAGGAATAATTATTGACTACAGTTTGTTACTTGAGAATTGAAGGTGCTCAATAAAGTTATGAAGCAGTATAGCAGTGTAGCAACAAACAGAAGGAAGTACCTTTTCCATACTCCATGTTATGCAATTGTGGACTTTGCCTTAGGATACTGAAAAAGTATAAAACAATTCAGGTAAGGATTAGATAGATGTAGATGCCACAATAGCCATTAAATATGATGTTCCAGCTGAAACTGATGGGATATGAAGTCCTCACATTGCTAATACCTGGAACAGTGTGCCACTCTATACTTATCTCATTTCTTGTACCTGTTCACCTAAGCATTTTTTATTTGTAACAGTGAAAGACAGGTTCCTAGCATAAATGTACTTTAGACCTGTTGATGATTCACTATTTTCCCATTCACTACTATTTGGCCCTACACAGAACAAAGGAATTTGAAAAAGGTAGATGAGAGAACCATATTTAAGCCTTAGACAAATCTGTCTGCTCATATAACCTAGAAAATGTGAGAGAGGAGTTATTAATCTAAGCAAAATGAGGATTTTAGGGTTTTTACACTATCTTAAATTTGCTGGGAAAAAAAAAAAAAATCATGCTGTCAGGTGTTTCAAACATCCTAACAGAGACAACTCCTGCTGTGCTCCAGTCATCTGGAAATGGAACAGAATAACTACTGTTTCACTGTATTTTTGTGAGATTTTATACTCTTTGTAAGTTTCCTCAAAAGAATTTAAGAGGGTCTAATTTTTTTTAAAAAATATTAAAAGCTAACCATTGAGTGGCAGTAAGAAAATGGCACTGGACCTCTCAGACTATTTACAGGTGCCCTCCTAAATCTTAGGTATTTCTGACTTAAATTATCTTCCATTTGCAGTGAAAAAAGAAAAACGCTGTCCAAGATGTGCCACACTGAGGACAAAAACCACATAATGGCTCTCTGCTTTGTAATTTTGTTTGCTTGCAGCTATTGTTCTATTTCTTGCCAACACTGCATTTTAAATGCTCTAATGATACAATTGTTCTTGAAAACTGCAGAGAAACAGACACCACAAACAGCTAATTGGTACTCTGATGAAGCTAGAAACACTTCTTGAACTTTTTTGTTGTTGTTGTTAGAAAGTGAGTGAGAGGGATTTATTGCTATTAGGCCATATCAAATGCTCAGTAGCTGGCAAGATTTCACTCCTGCTCACTTAATTAATGTCTGTAATATACTTGTCACTTATCAAGTATCCTGCACAGTTATTGCACTGCAGTTACTGTTATGTATCACCCAATTTTGCATGCCCTGAGAGCAACTCAGTTTAGGGATTCTGCACAATTTTCTGTCAAGTTTACTCTCGGGTTCATTTCCATTCAAAATGTATCACAGCAAAATACAGCTTTGTTATCAAAGTCCTTTCCTCTCTGCCAGTTTTGTATTTTCCCGGCTGCTTGGTTCCTCATGAAAATGGGTATATAATTACCTTTTGCAGCAGCCAGTTTGATTCTTGCCACCTTTCCAAGGTTTCTTTCATAAATGTAATGAAAATAATTCCATTTGCTTTATCACTGTGGTACTATCATCCCAGTCATTTACTATGCACTATAGATTTAGAAATAACTGAACACCTAAGTTTTCTCCTTTCCCTTTTCTTATGTACTTTACTAAAAATAAATGCATGTAATCCCTTAATACTGAGCTCTTATTTCCAGCTAAGGGTCTGTAGAATCAGAATCAAATATACTTCTTTTTTTCTTTCCTGCGTGGTTTTATTTTACTGTGTATCATTTCTCTAAGGTTTAGCCAATCCTTCCTATTGTCTATCTGTACTCCTCCATTCTCCCTAACACTCATAAGTTTCTCTTGCATAAAAGGAGAGGATTTCCACTCTTACAAGTTTCCTAGTTCTGTATCTGCTCTCTTACTGTTACAGGCCCCTTCAAAATAATGTTCTGATTTTTGAACCAAGAACTAGCATTTTTGACACCTTGGTTAAAGAGTTACCGGCATAACCCAAAAGTTTAAGTTTCCATTAGGAGATAGAGAGTGGAAGTAGAGCGGAAGTTGTGCAGATGTCATATTGCTACCTTGATGTAGTCTTTTATCATATAAAACATAAGAGAACATATAACAAGTAGACAACCTTAGTTAAGTTTGATCCAGAGCAGATGTGATTATTTTTTAATCTAATACATTTTAAGAACTTACTTGAAAATCCTATTACATCTTTTCATTAAAAATGCCCACTTTTAAATCACAGGTGATTTAGCTAACTGCATTTGCTTAAGAATGCATGATAACATTGCTTTAAATAAGTATGTGAAGGTATATTAAAAAAAAAAAGTATGAAAGCACGGATTTACTTTTCAGAGTACTTTAAAAAAAATCTAACAGAATATGCTATTGTATATCTTGATGTCAAAATATCCACTTAACACAGAACAGTTCTATTTAGAGTCTTCAAAATCTATCAAATGAGACCAGAATTCTTTCTGTCCTAGTATTATCACTTTTGTAGAGCGAACAGGAATGCACTCTAGGGAAGAAAGATACAATGTCTGCTTCTTTGATGGTCGCCCTGACCTATCAGGAAAAAAGTAGTCTTCCACATCTTTTTTATTACTTTTTTATGGACTTAATAAAGAAGAGGTATTCTGTCCTGGGGAGATATTTAATGGCCTATCTTACTTCAAGAAATGTACCTGATACCTCCTTGGGATGAAGAAGATTCAGAGAGATGAAAGACAAAACCTAGCATTAAATGGAACCTGAAGTTATTCTTGGGAATAATGGAAAGGTTTCATGACAACTTTTTGAAGGTGATAGAAAGGGCTGTACATATGAAAGACGCACCCAGGGGGGGAAATTAGGGTGACATTCCCCCATTATGAAGCTGCCTAAAGAGGCCAGTAACATTGTTTTATCCCTCAAGAATGGCTGCTTTACAGAGTTTGAAAATTTGTGCTTTCAAATACTTTCTGATCTTTCTATAGCAAGCAAAGCATGACACAAGGATCTGTCTTTTCCTCAGAGGTTTTATGCAAATCTTTCACATTTTGGCAGGTGGAAGTGCAGGAAAAGTGTGTGTGGGAAAGCCCAACTCTGAATTTGACACGTTAAAAGAAAATAGATTTTAGATATTCAAATTTTCTGTCACAGGGTGCATTTTTAAGGAATTATTATTTGTGAGTTTCAGGTAGGTAACATTATTTCAACTTTCAAAAAGCAAGTGAAATCTCCTTCCTACAATACGTAAATTGAATTTGCTCCACAGAATCACAATAAAAAAGAAAGGAATGGACATTAGTATCAAGGTACTTAATTAATTAATATCAACAATATAGTCAATAGCATATCAGAATTCATGATCTTGGTCATTATTTCAGTTCCTTCAGAGGAGTTCTGATTTAGGATTTTTATGATTCAATTAATAGATTTATTTTAAGAAGGGAGTTCACAATGCTAGAGAAAGTACTTCACGCTAACAACAGATTTTTCCATTTCAATAATACCAGCTATTGCATCGAATAGAAATCCTTAGTAAAGTAAAAGTATCTGTGTCTCAAATAAATAGATAATAGTTCCTTACATACACATTTATACATATATATGTACATATGCATATATGTATACATAAGTACATAAATACAAATAATTCAAAAGAGAAAAACACATATAGCTGCTGAAGAAAGAAAAAAATAATCTGTCTCATAAACATCTTGAATTATTAGCAGTGTTAAAACTCTCACAATGCAAACTTAAAAAAAAAAAAAAAAAAGGGTGTTCTACCCAGCTAGATAATCTGATGCTGAATTTGCTAACAGCACTAACACTGGGTAACCTTCACTCTGAATACTTACCTTTTAATCTACAAAAGGTATACAGAATTCCCATTTTCAATACAGGCAAAAGGTCTAGGGCAGCACAGCAACATCTTTCCAACTATTGTAGTTATTTTTTGCATTAAAATCTCATGCAGTCCACTATAACGATACAATGTTACACTGAGGCAAACAAAGATAACTTTTTTTATCTCACTGAACATATACATTTTCATCCTTCTGTTAAGAATTATATTTTACTTGACTGCTTCTAAGTTTATTCAGTATTTTGCACAGAAAGTTGAAATTTTACATCACTATTAGACACATAACAGCCAAAGCTTTGTAAAACACTTATTTTACAACAAGACTAAAATAGGGAAATATGCATCATCTGTCACTATGAAAATACTTCAGTATTTGACTTCTACTTTTATGACATTTAAATAGGAAATTTCATATATGAATCGTTGACTTCAACATAATGAAGGCATAAGCATTAATCATTTCAACACAAAACACTAATATGAAGAAGGTCATCACTGCATATTTATTATATATTATTATTGTATTGTATTACATTGCATTGTATTGTATGATATGATATGATGCATGGCAAGATATGATATGATATGATATACGCTATGATATGATGAGATTACATTTATTATACTGTTGGACAGATAAATGCTGCCATAATTACCTATCCACTCACTGTAAAAAAAGTTTCTACATTATCTTCTGAAAATCTGTTTGGGAAACAATCAGTGTCATAGGACTACCAGGTACCAGTACTTCATTCTCCACATACTAAAAAAAGGATAGCACTGAGGAAATTAGCATATTCAACAATAACTACTGCTTATGCATTGCCAGTTTCTCTGATGGGTTTAGTAGAAGATCCTAGCTATTAAAAAGTCACTAACAAATCATCCTAATTATTTCTTTTTGCAGCTATAAATACAGAAACAGAGTAATTTAGATATTTTATAAAAATATGTAAAAATGTGTATTTTAAATGTTTTAAAAGCATACATGTAACAATGTAAAGATTGGCTACCAGTGGTATAAAAGCAATCTGGCAGCAAAAAACGTCTAAGTTTGATTAGTTTATTACATATCCTAGAAAAAGTTCATAGATGTCCCAAATATAAAACAAATAAAACACTTTCTAAAAGAATGACCTTCTTAAGCCATGAGAAAGTGTTGTGCCTATCCTTTACCAAAGAGCATGAAAAGAAATACCTACAAAACCTTTTCATAACCATCTCAAAATATGCAAGACAATTCCTTACTCTTGACCATCAACTGTTAGTTACTAGAAATTTGTTTATTTACCTGAAGAACCAAGTATCTCTTCTTTCTAAACTGCAAAATTATTCCTAACCAGTCTATGGTAATTTTACAGATCACAACATAATCATTACTGATGAAAAAGATTAACATCTGACTGAAAAATTTGGTTGACATCACCTTTCCTTTTTCACAAAAGGGCTTTCTCAATCATACCTTTTCTAAAACAAACAAGCAGACACCACCCCTCCACCCCCACCACCCCTGCCCTGTGTCAATATGCCTTCTGTGATATAGGAGTGATATAGAAAAAAAGAATAATCAGACCAATCTCAAAACACAAGTTGTTCTAATGGATCAGGCAGTTGGCTGATCGAAACAGTTACCATGCATGGTGGTCCCATATAATAAAATAGTGGTATGAATATAAGGGTTGATCACTCCTGTTTGCCTTCTACTCCTTTCTTGTCTCAAATAAGCTATTAAACACTTTCTAAATTGATTTATCTTTTTAACCAAGTGCTAATGTGGAATAAGGACGCATGACCCAAATGCTGGAAAACTATTTAAAAGTTCTACAGTCATGAAGGCCTTTTTTCACAGCAATTTGGACATATTATACTCATGTAACTCTCTTAGCCACAGACTTGAGTATCCATGTGGAGAAACGCCAGCACTGACATTCAGGAGAAAAGCCAGAGGTCCAAAGGAGAAGAAAGAAAGGATTCTCATCTTCCAGTGTAGAAATGACAGCGCAATATCAAAGACCTTGGAGTCAGTCTACCATCATTGGTATTAATAAAGGGTGAAATAAACAACAGTGCTAAATGAGTGACACAGCAGATTATAGAAATAAGTTTCAAACCAAGCTTTACACAGTCTGTGGAAAAATGTTTGAAGGAAGTAGATGGCAGAATTTAGAAGCTCAAATAAAAGTGAATAATGTTGTGTAAGCAATAAGGAATTGGTTCAGCCAAGCAAAAATTCTGCTGATATAAATGACTTAGAGAAAATGAGTACATTATATTTATATCTAGCCTATATTTCTGCTGTAGAACTGCAGAAGATGCCACAGAATTGAACACACAGATTAACTGCACCTTGTTTCCTTAAATTCACTCTCTGTTAAGGACTATTAACTATTGCACTATGCCTAGCCTCTCTAATGGATGAAATTACTCTTATGACTAGTTTCTTTCATGCTTTATTGTTTGCAAATTTTAACATGAGAAAACAAAACTTTTTAGACCATAGATTTTGCCTGTGAAATGCTGTGATTGCTCTAAGTACTCCATAAAAAAATGTATAATGATCCATGACACACAGTAAATTCTTGTACCTTTAATTTACTACAGAGAACTGGTATCACTTCCATTGCTCTGAGATAATGAAACTATAATAGCTTTATTATAAGATAGTGCCTAATGAGACAACAAATGTTCTATATGAATTTAGCTAAGATTTTAAGCTGACTTTTTTCTGGTTCATCCCTTTATGCAGCAGTCTCACAAAGTTTCATATGTTGGTTTTTACTGTCTTCAACTGTGATTACATTTTCTAGTAAAAAGATTCTTCAGAGAAAAAAAAAAAAAGAATAAACAGTATTTGACCATACTTTTATTTATGTTTCTTGGAGTGTTTTTTGTGTAAAATTCAATTAATCTGAATACATTCACAATAAAACATGCATTTTTGATTTATGCCCACTTTTTTCCCATAGAATGCTATTACATAACACACGGTCCTTAAAAAAGGAGCTAGAATGAAATAGACTATAATGAAATAGTCAGACTGATCAGGCAGATAAAAGGAGGGTGAATTCTCTTTTATAGCACCCTTGAAATACTTATCTTCTCTAAATCAGAAATTACACAAAAATCTGCACCCACCTCAGAATAAATATGAATTTGAACTGATCAAAAACATTTATGGAACTGTTTTCTGTCAAATAATAACATAAAAATTCATCTATTTTACAGGAATATATTGAGTAGAATTACCTTTTTACTTTAATTATGATGATCCTAAATACTTCACTGATATGTATTTTTTTACTTGATTAACATTTCTTTATCAAATATTACAAAAAATATTTTGCCTACTATTAAATGAATAGTATATTAAAATATACAAATGCAAGAGTTAATAAGTGATGGAAGATGTCGTGTATTCTAAGCATATAACAACTTTTTTTATGTTCTGGATCAGAAACATCCTGGTGCCAAATTTGCATTCAGTTTAGTCCATCATGGTTTTTATAGCATTCTCACTATTTGAATATTCTTGATTCTGTAGCAAAACAATCCTGAACAAAGACCTTGCTCTGCAAAAGATCAGGAACAATTCTGAAATTTCAGAATTGCTTTGTATAGAATAGAGGATGACACAATTCACAATCAACAAAAAGGAAAATAGGTCAGAAAAATGGACCAGCTGGAGAACTTAGAGGATCATTTCAAAATAGTAACGAGAGAAGATCTAAAAATCATCTTTTGATGACGCACATGCTAACTTATAAATTTGTAATCCTGTTTCCATATTAATATGAAAATTGTATTTACATGTAAATAAACTCCAGGATTAAATGTGGCTAAACTCATAGTAAGTAAATTTCATATGCACAGATGTCATACAAACTACTCTGAAAAGCAACCCATGAAAACCTATCAATAAACGCTGTCTAATCTTTCCTTTGTCAGAGGACAACTCAGGTCATCCATGGGTGAATATAAATACAGCAATTTATAAACTTTTCAAATGTTTAATTTAATACACAGTAGCAAGTCAGAATTTCTGGGTAGAACATAGGACTTAATCTATAGGTTTGAATTCATTAGTTTGCTTTCTAAGCCACATAAGTAAAGAAAAAAATCACTGTAAGTATTTCAGTTCTGTAAAGAGATGAAATCAAAGGAATTAAAGTAACTAAAAAAAATGAATATACTCAATCCCAGAGATATTTTTTTTCACCTAGAAACAATGAGATAGTTGGATTTGGATATTGTTTTTCAGACAAGTATACAATTATATTATACAATTATAAGCCTTTTGTCTCCAAAATGATTCCATATAGTTTTGGTACAATAAAAGACAATAGCAGATATGCTGTTCTCAAGGACCACTGGTTCACAAACTTTGGGACTTTTTCTTCTAAAATCAGTACTGGCTTTTTATCAGCTATGGTGTATCAGAATTGCACTGTTGGAGGTTCTTTCAGCCTTATCTCCATCAGGAAAAATAATTGTGAAAGTTTTGACACCAGGGCTTTATCTTTTTTTTAAATTTCTTCCTTTTTTAACAATTATTTATTATGGCATTTGCACCTTCCACACACACTTCCAGAGATTTCAGAGGTTTCAGAAAGAAACTGGTCTTCAGAGATGCTTCAATCAATCCTGTGGATTTTGTTATGATCGTTTCATTGCAAAGGACAAAGAAATCCTTTAATATACAGGGCACTTGCATCTTTGATGAAGCCTTATTTTTGCCATTCATTTTTCTTCCAAGGGGCTAACACTTCATTGCAAAGAATTAAATTGCTTCTGCTAATAAATAAAAGTTTCCTCCCGAGTCCAGGGAGATGACGTTAAAGTCTACCTTGATTTGACTCGTGGAGCTAAATTAACGTTCACTACAAATAATTTCTGATGGATAATTTCATATTTTTTATATGAACATTTCATGGACACTGAACTTGGAATTTTTATACATTCATATGAATGCCTTACATGATTTAATCAGGAAATACAGCATCATGCGATTTGCATGATAATCAAAATAGTATGTATATTTATGACTAGTTCATGTACTTTTTAATACTTTGAGTTTTATGCAGTTGGCATTTGATCTTCTTATGTAACAGGCAAGGAAGCTTATCACATATGTGAGCCAAAGGTAAGTGAATAACACAGTTTGAATTAATGATTTTAAAGTAAGTCCATAAAGCCTGTGTAAACATTAACACTATGTTGTAGACCTCAAAGACTTTGCACTATATTAAATGTATAATTAAGTAATTTTATATGAAGTGATTGTTATGTCTTGTCCTATTCATTCCTGACTATTTCACTTTTGCTATGAGTATCTGGATACAATGAAGGCAAAAGACTACATGAGTCAACAGTCAATATACATCCTTCTTTGCTGACAGACATGCAAAATGAATGTTATAGCAGGTTTTGTGGCCTCTGTTATGTATGCCTCTCCCATTCCAAGCCAAGCAACAAACCAAACCAACCACCACATTTGGTATAGCTCATGCAGAGTGCTAAAACTGGGAAAAACTCAATCTGCCTGCTCAAGAGATTGATTTCTTTTTTCCTTGTGGGGCTAACCAGGACAACTAGAAATCCTTTATTTTTCAGAAATTTATTTTCTCATTTTGATGGTTTACCAAACTCAACTCCACTGCCTTTGCTGCCTGTCCTACACCGCTGGTATATTGTAAAGTATTGACCACAGACTAAATAATGACTTCAACCTGCACAGCACACATGTATGGACTACCAGCATTTGAGTTTCTGCAGATTGGTTCTATTTTTTTTACATATATTTCTGCAATACCACCCCAAGTTCAAATTTAACTACAGTCTCAAGATAAAAATATTTACAATTAATAGAATTATTTGCTGCTATTATGTCCCAACATAGAAAGAACACGGACCTGTTGGAGCAAATCCAGAGGAGGGCCAAAAAGATGATCAGAGGGCTGGAGCATCTCTCCTGTGAAGACAGGCTGAGAGCAGTGGGCTTGTTCAGCCTGGAGAAGAGAAGGCTCCGGGGTGTCTCCGAGGAGGCACGTAAAGGGGGGACGACAGGAAAGATGGGGACAGACTCTTTATCAGGGAGTGTAATGATGGGATGAGGGGGTAATGGTTTTAAACTGAAGGAGGGTAAATTTCGATTAGATATTAGGAAGAAATTCTTTACTGTGAGGGTGGTGAAACACTGGAACAGCTTACCCAGAGAAGCTCTGGATGCCCCATCCCTGGAGGTGTTCAAGGCCAGGTTGGATGGTGCTTTGAGCAACCTGGTCTAGTGGGTGGTGTCCCTGTTCATGATCTTTAAGGTCCCTTCCAACGCAAACCATTCAATGATTCCATAACAGTAAGAAAAGAAAAGCAGAAGGAATAGCAACAGTAGCTGGCTATTGGCAATTTGAATACCATCTTAACTATGATGTTTACCAGATTTTTAAATGCAAATTAATTAAATACATAAATTACAATTTGCAGAAACTACTAAGATATGTGTCTGAGAGAAACAGAGACGAAGTTTACAATCATATAATGTGGCCATTCAAATATCTTAAATTTACATGTTCCACAGAAGGTGTTCAGATAGATAAACTTTTATATAAATTGCACATGACCATACAAAATAGACAGTAATTTTTATCTCTCATAACCTGAGAAAACCTTGGAACTGAAAAATTGTCTGTTTGTCTGTTTTATCAACCAAGTTATTTTTAAAATCGTGGTGCCAAAAGAAAATACTATCTTTCATTCTAACTGGTATGAAAGAAATCTCCAAAATCTCTTTTATAATTTAAAATAGCTGGGTATATTGTATCGAAGTCAGTTTTGTAGAGTAATTAATTATATTTAACATAAATTAACTGTGTAACTTATTTGCATAAATGGTGCTGTTAAGCAATTTCAGTGTACACAAGGGACACACTGTTATTTCATTAAAAACTTAGTGTGCTCAATACACTGGGATAAGGCTTATAATGTTAATACTGTCATCATGTCCTAGACTGTGATATAGCTGAGACTAATTCAGGTGAGGGTAGCTCTAGAAATTGTACCAAGTCGTAAGGGTAATATAACTGTGACATGCTAATAGCATTTCAGAGAATAAGTATCAAAATGCAAGCCCTGACTCCTTTCTCCGAATTTTCACTTTTTCTTTAATACATGTGAGAAATATTTCACCCTCTTTCCTACAATGAAGTGGTTAATTTTGCCTCAAAATGAGCTTTCTATTTATTTTACCCCACCTACGTGTTCAAAAGAATCAGCACTAAGTCTCTGTCATTGTTCTGCCATTTTCAAGGCTCAATGGTAGAATACGCGCTGTTTAAAAATAAAAGTCAAACCCCCAAAAACCACAGTCTCTATTTTCTGACTGAAAAAGCACATAGTTCTTGGCTAAAAAATACAAATTTTTGAATGTACTACTTGGAACAACTGAATATATTTTCAAATACTATAAGCTTTCAGCTTACAAATGGCATCAGTGGAAATACAGATAATTAACAGTTGATTCCAATTCAGTTAATTCTTGTTCAGTAGTGAAGTTATTTATTTGGTTACAGATTTTTTCATGGTCATGCAGGTGTTTATTCCATTGCTCTTGGAACAAATAAGAATTTCTCATAAACTTGCACACTGTGATTTTTTTTTTCCTTACAACACTTTCAAAATAAGCTCTTCAATCTAAAAAAGAACTGGTTAGATCCCTACATCTGCTTATTCTAAGTATCCCTTGACAGGTTTTACCTATCCAGATTCTTACCCGTCTTTGTATACCTACATAAATTTCTCTTTCAAGATGGCTTTAGTTTACACTTTCCAATTCTAATTCCCATTATAATAAGATCAGATATCCCACAGAATATTAGATGTTGGTTGAAAATCTTCTCTACACTTATATTTGTGTTCATGGGATTAGAAATTCCATTAAAGACCTTGTGAATAAACAGACTGTCAGTCATAATTATGAGCTATTAATCCATTTCAAAACCAAGTGACTGACTCATGAAAAAATAAAGATCTGTTTTGGGAAAAGAAGATTCTCAGTACAATTATTGTAGGCCTAGCCAATCTCTATAATCAGCACTGAAATAGTAATGTAATTTCTATTCATTTTAATGTTGCTAAAATCTTGAATTAGGCTTATTAGATTAAAAAAAACCACAACTTTTTGAAATTATTACTGCAACAGGGGTAGTAACAACAAAAAGACAGTTCATTAGTGTAAGAACAGATGGAAGAAGATTATTACGGCATAGTAGGCTTGCAGAAATGTGCTTGAGATAAATTCGCTAACAGAGCATATAAAAACTTCTTTTTTCTAAAATCACTGTGACAAAAACTGCAAGATATGAATGTAGCAATTTTTTTTTTTTTTTTTTTTTTTTGGGTCTAATTAGCATGTAGTGTCTTAGAACAAGAAAACAATTTTTCTGAGGAACAATTTTTATCTTCACATTACAAACACCCAGAGCATCCAGTGTATCTCTGCTGACTGGGACCATCCCAGTGGTGTTCTACCAAGAGGGAGTCCAGCTGTAAAGTTCATCTTTTTCTCCCACTGCTCTTTAATATTTTCTTCTGTGTTAGCCAATGGACAGATGTGATGCCTACAATATTGAGGAAGTGTGGTAGACAGAGAGAAAAAAATTTCCAAATTAATCAAATAAGAATCCTGCTTGGTGAACACTTCATAATATCACCCATTAAAAATCAAAACTCCATCCCCTCGTTTTGCAGCTTTTGTTTCTCAGTTAACATTGTGCATGACCATGGTCTTCTGTTGTGCCTGTTCCAAGAATCTAAAATATCTGTTGCTTCAGGAGGTGACAGAAAATCAAAGTTTTCCTTGGTATTCCGGGTGGCTTAGATAAAGGATTTAGCAGATTTTCATATGCTTAGCATTTTATCCTTACCAAACATAAAATAACATAAAATAAAAAATTCCAACTGCACAACGTAATGCTCGTTTATATTTTTCAGTTAACATCAGCTATACAAAATAAGAAAACTTCATCAAGGGAAAAATACCCAGACATGTGGCGAATGCATATATAATAGATCAAAAAAAAACCAAACTAAAAAACAGTTAAAGAGGAAGTGATATTTTCCCACTGTTCATTCCATTTATTCTTTCTAAGTTTTGTTTAAGCCTGTGACTCTTATAATTACATAATGACATAGGTCTACTGAGTCTATTGTAACTCACTCTAGAGGTACCATATAACATGAGAAAATATAGAAAAACATATTGCAAGTTACGACTCCAGTGTCTAATACAAAGAAAAGCACTGTTAAAGTATGAATCCAAGATAAATCTCAATTTAACCTGTATCCAGGTACAGAAAAAATGCTTACTGAACTGAAGTTATGAAAACCTTGGATGTCTCGATTAATTTAACTCAAGAAGTTTCAAATAACTATTCAATTGTAACTTTATTCTCTATGTTTATTTAATATTAGGACACATACTCACATGATTTGAAGACAAAAAAAAATATTAAATGTGCTTTACATTACGCTGTTTCAATAAAAGTCCTGTGTGTCTGCTCTTCTATGAAATTCAACTGCTTCCTATCTCAGTCTGTAGTTGAACATTCTAGCATCTTCCTTAATCAGCCTGAAAGATCCACTTCTTCAGTCCAGTTTAGAAATGATGTGGTTATACACAAGTAATAAGTTAATACTGTAGTGTAACTTAATAAAAATAAGTCTCAACCATAGATTGATATGAAAGGTTTACAAAGATGAATTAAGCAGCTGGCAGGACTGTAAGATGTTGTTTAACTGAAATACGATCAAAAGTCTGTAAAAATCTTGCTTTAGAAATTTAAAGAAAGTTTGAACAATTTTATTTTCATCATCCTTTCCGCTTGCGCACTTTTTTCCTTTTCATATTACAGAAATGCTTTAAAAGGTTTACTTCAGCTTTCGAGTTAATTCTGGAGAGTAGAACTCAAGCTATAGAAGTGGAAACTTTACCCATTTAAGTGATTATCCTGTCATTCTGAAGTTGTGAAGTGTTTCTACTCTATGTCTATTCATAGACACATCTAGATGATACCAGTTCCCCATTGATTTATATTAATTTCTTTAGCAATTGTTTTTTTCAGGACTTAATATAAACTCAAACCAAAACAATAGAAAGAGTGTTTTTCCTTACTAGCTGGAAATCAGCAGTGATAGTAACCCATTATCTATGGAGTCCTATGTAACTACGATGTTCCTTTCACCAGCAAAGGGACAGTTCGATTTTTTGATGCAATGATAAGAAATATCTGATGTATTAATGTTAAATTAGATGCCTTGTAAGTAATTTCTTTTTTGAAAATGAAAAGTACATATTAGTTTTGACTTAATATGTTTATTCAGTGGTTGTGTGCAGGCTAGCTAAAACCGTTCTATACAATATTGTTCACACACAGAGTCATTTGCTACGCAAAAATTTGTATGTAGGAAAAATTCTGTTCTAAAATTTAGTTATATTTAAGCCTTTCTGGTTTGCCATGTAAGAATATGATACATTTCTCTGATCTCCGTTTACCCTTTTCATCCTCTGCAAATCTATGTATCAATAGATTCTCTCACTGTGAGAAAAAACATACAGATGTAAATGCCGAACATTTGAGAGTTCT
The DNA here is from genome assembly GCA_008658365.1 of Alca torda. Taxonomy (NCBI): domain Eukaryota; kingdom Metazoa; phylum Chordata; class Aves; order Charadriiformes; family Alcidae; genus Alca; species Alca torda. Next base: position 33,410,729 of record CM018101.1, read on the forward strand.
CACAAAAGAAGCAAAATAGAAAGCCAGCAGTTCCTACAGTGCATCACTTTCACTTCCTAAGACAACATATAAAGATAATAATTATAACATAGACTGAGAAATACTGACACAAAATGCAGCCATACATAGGAAGCCTTTCTTTTTCTTTTTTTTTTTTTTTAATTAATGTATAAAATTAATCAACCCTTGAGGAAAAACAAAGAATTTATAAAGCATAAATCAGTTTTAAGAAAGCTTTTTTAAGGATGTTGAAATAGTATAAACATAAAAGGCAGATTATGGGCTATTAAAAAAAAAAGTAAATAATGTAAAGTATAGAGTTATTAATGGACAGATAGCACTATTACTTAATACTAGTTAAACACTTTCTTCCTAAGAATGATTTTGTGATCACTAGATATCAATGTATCTCTACCAGAAGATTTCAAAAGCCAAGATTATTTCTAATACATCTAACCTTTACACACAGGCATGAGAATTTTAATAAGAACACTGTAAACCTAGGCCAGAGATATTTTAGACTTAATCAAATATTCTAATAATATGGCAAGAGGGCAAATTTTGCTACAGAAATGGATATATTTTAGACATTTCATCACCCTTAAGATCCTTAATTACATTAGTTAATTTCTTCCACTTAAAAGGATTAAATAGCCAGAGGGTATAACCAAAAAATACAGCTCAAAGGGGTTGGTTGCCTTAATCTTAAAGTAAGTTTAATGTTATGATGTACTGCATCTGTCATAGGAAAACAGGTATTTCTACAACTCTTAAGAGAAACATGAACCAGTATTTTAGAATGCATAACAGCTGTTTCACATGAGCTGTGCAGTTGACAAGTATACCGACATTTTCTTTTTCAAAATTCAGTAGCATGCTAGAATAGCTACTCCACTGGCAGCTTGTTAGGATTAGTAGGATAGTATCTTAAATATACAGTGTCATGCAAATAAATATGTTAACAATGGTTGGTATATTACAGCCACTGATAAAATCAACTTCCTTGGAAAAAATCCAACCAAACCAAAACAACACACTTCTGTAAAGCCCACAGTCTTCAAGATCACCTTCTCAAGGACATTCAGTAAGCTATAAAGCAATCTAAAGCATTCCATCCTACAGATTTCACAGTTCTCTTCATTCTCTGCTTTTTGAAGATTAAAAACCTTTGTCTTGTGCAACACAGGCAACACTATGCATAAAATAGATTGAATTAAAAAATAGCTATTTTCGGTGTCCATGAAAATCTGAAACTTCATCTCATACACTGTTTTTCATAACTTAATTGTCAGAAATACTCAATGTCTTTTAATGGTATGGGCTATGTTTGCCCTTACCATTTCTCCAATCTGAAGGTCATATTGAGCTCTGGCTCTCCCTTTACTAGCAAAGACTTCAAAATTCACCTCGTACCTCTGTTCCCTCAATGCACTCTGCCCTTAGGGGTTAACTCCGACATACAGAATACTCAGCAACAGGACTCTCAAACATGGTGCAATTATTAATTGGCAAAGTATCACATAAAAATTTTCCTTTGACTACCTCACCTGGTTTAGCAGGTATCTTTAACGCATCAAGGTCTTCATACTAAAGAAACTATGTGTAGCAATAACTGTAGCAATAGGACAAGGGGTAATGGTCTTAAACCAAAAGAAGGTAGATTCAGACTAGATATAAGGAAGAAATTTTGTACAATAAGGGTGGTGAAACACTGGCACAGGGTGCCCAGAGAGGTGGTAGATGCCCCTTTCTGTAAACTTTCAAGGTCAGGTTGGATGGGGCTCTGAGCAACCTAATGTAGCTGAAGATGTCCCTCCTTATTGCAGGGAGGTTGCCCTAGATGACCTTTAAAGGTCCCTTCCAACTCAAACTATTCTATGATTCGGTGATGATGCAATGTTCTTTTGAAGCACTGCAGTGGCACCTCAACCCGTATGTGTTTTTATGGAGCCTGTATTAAGGTGAGTTCTACTCCTCTGAACAAAGTAGGATATTAAAAACTTTCCAGGACTTGCAGGAAGAAAGCAAATAACTCAAAGACTACACACATATTGCTCTCCCTTTTTTGTCAGATATTCTGCTTGACTAACCAACCCCTCTTCCTTCTCCATGGTCTAGAAGGAACGCTTCACAAGTTGCCTGTGGCCAAGCCAGGATAACAATTAATAGGATACTACAAAACTCAGGATCAGCCAGTCCAAAGAGAATTGAAGAAGGACAAAGTTAGCTCTTTTTATTTCTTTTTAAAGAGAACCTAGGAATTTTAGGCCTGAAAGGCTGATTTGGATATCCAGATACTAAATCCAATTATTAGTAAGTAGAATTATTTTTAATAATTCAAGGATAATAATGAGATATACAAGAACTAATAGCATTAGATTTATCACCTTCTTGATAGGCTATCTGGCCTATTGCATAACTAAAAATCAATAAATAAAAGAAATCCATGATTCAGATTATACAGTTTGACAACAGCAAAGCTTTCTGAATTGTTCCATATGGCAAATATTCTAAGAACAGATAAATTAAAACCCATGAAGAAACATGCAAAATAAGCTAAAAAGCAAAATCCTAGGTTTTGTTCACTTATATTGACATCTTAACTTCAGTTAAAAAATGTCGAAAGCACTGAGATCAGGTCTGAGTACAGATTCAAATTCAGCATGACCTTAATATACTGGGGGCAAGGCTGTAATCCCACCAAAACAAGTGTAAAGACAAGAATACAAAGTACTACTTTCAGCAAGAAGAAATCATAAGCAAAATGGAAGATCAACCATTGCACAGCAGATCTACCAAAACCTTTTGTTATAGTGGATCACAGTTTGAATGTCTCACTATTCCAAAATATCAAATGACTTTCTGACAGTGTCCTCTAGTAAGTGCCCTCTATGTGAAAAACAGACAATAGCTATTCAGTGTAGTTCTGCACTGGAAAAAAAAATATATTTTTTTTCTGTACCTTTTTTAAGAGTTTTTAAGTAAAAAGCAAACAGGTCTTAATGTTAGGAAGTATGGAATTCCTAGCCTCTTAATCTAGCCTGAAGGAACTGATTTTGTGTAATCTAGAAGAGGGAAGAGCAGGAAATGTTGTATACTTCATTGTCTTCACACACACAAGGCAGTTAATACTGTTCTATTTCTGCAAGACTAAATAAGAAATTGGCTTACATTTTCAACAAAATTATTACTTGGCATTAGAACTAGGAAGTCTATTTCCTAATTGACAATGAAGCATCTGAGCAGACTTTCAAAAGACATTTTCAAAAAATAGATAAGCAATATATCTCTGAATTGGAATCCTAGCATAATTACATTGCAGCCCTGCAGAAGCGTGGATTCAAGGAGATTCTCTCTCAAAATCAAAATACTTCTATGGTCATGACAGAGAATTTGTGGTGTGTTCATTTCATTCATCCTCTAATAAGCTAGTATGTTCTAGGGGAAAAAAAAAAAAAAAAAAAAAAAACAAAACAAAAAACAAACCAAAACCACTGGGTTTTTTTCCCATAGTTTTCCAGCAGTTAGAAGGTAATGCAGAACTTTGTTGTGGGATTATGTGTAGGCTTATATATTTACCTATGAAGTTCTGAATGAATAAACTAATTTAATGAACTTTTGATTTATAAAGAGAAAGACATTTAGTTCTATCTAGTTATTTGAGAACAGTTTGTGTGCAAGATGTGAAAAACACAGCAATTCCATCCACAGTGGAAAAATTTCTCTGAATTATTTTTCCTGCACCTATTTGCAGTTTAGAGCCACTAGAATTCCATTTAATGAGGTACTAAGCCTAATTCAGTCATTGAAATATCATAGGCTTTGCCCATTCTAAGAAAAGGCAAATGTCTCTTCTCCAGTGCTATGGTTCTGAAAATAGAAGTGGATTCTGACTAATGATGAACATTAACATTCCCAATTACATTTCAGAAGTGAGGTGAGACTTCTAGAAATCCATTCTATTCAGAACAGTTTAGAGACATTGAAAGATACTACTCCAGCTTGAAAAAGCTTATTTGCAATTACATTCTGTGATAGTTCTGAGACAGAACAGGAAAAAAAAGTACGCAGGCATTATACATGTAAACATATTAATAACCATGAATATCTTCTATTCTGGAAGTCATAAAACCTAAGTTAGTAGACTATGTCTATAGTATACCCACATTTTACAGCATTGTATGCAATATTGCAATATGGTATGCTACAACAAAACACCCATTTACCTGGTTAAGTGAAAATGAAACTTCTAATTCATTGCTAGGTGGAGGAATACAAAATTCCAATTTATGAACTAACATTTTCTCCTTGCTGTTGTGGTCTTAACCAGTAATAATGCTACCAGAAAGCTACACGGAAACTGATCATTAAAAAAGTTTGCAAAGAAATCATTTCTTCCTTATCCTTCTGACAATAAAATTTCTACTGTATTGCTTACTCTAGAGTATATGTAAAACCAAAATAAGAACACGGAGGTTTAAATTCTTACTTTCTCATACAGGTCATCACAGAAAATCCCAGAGCTGTTTTAAAAACAATTACTAGAAATGGTATGAATTGTTAGGCTTGCTTCCTGTTGCTGTGCCATAAAGAATATAGGCTTGATATGTCTGAATTTCAGTCAGACTACCCTTATCTTCTACAGTTACTCACTTTCAAGATTTGTAAGCAATGCAAGCAGCACAGCCTCAAAAGTTTGTTCCTGGAGGAGTCAATAAAGATGATAAAGAATTTCTTTCATGAAGAGAAAGTCTGACAAATATTATATACAACTCAGAATTTCGTAAAATTGCACGATGCATGTAATACATTAATGAAATTGGTGTAGTTACAATGCAGAGATGATCATTGCTATGCAGCCTAAAACAATGGTATTTAAGTAAGGAAACTAGTGGCGCTTATTTTGACAGAGTTAATGAAAAGTAATAAATCAAGATTCTTAAATTCCTGTCCACCTACCCCTCAAAAAAACCCCAACCAAAATAAAAACCCAAAACACCGAAAACAAAAAAAAAAAACACCAAAACCCAACAAACCTGCATTTTAAATGCTGCAGATATAGTATTAAAACAGCTCACTAAGAAGGGATTCCTTAATCTGATGTCAGTAAATGCAGAAAATAAAATATTTTCACTGAAAATCTAACTGAAATGAAGAAAAAAAAAAATTAAGTTAAAATTAAGCTTTTGATCATACAAGCATCTATTAAAAATAAATTATTTTATTATACTAAAACATCTTATACAGAAATGGATTGAAGAAATTTGTTTGGTCAGGTCAAACCCATAGGAATACTTAAGAAGGAATAATTAAGAAAACAATGTTTTAGTAGGGTTTGATAAATATCAAAATGCTAAAATGTTGGAGTTCATACATCATTTGCCTTCTTTGGTCCATACATACATACCCTTCTTTGGTATCTGGCAATTGGTACAAAGACTACCTTAAAGATAAATGGCATCTCACGGCAATAGAACAGTTTACCTGCACCTTGCAGTGTGCTTCAGGAAAAAAACAAACAGATGATCTTTTGCTGTACACATTAAATACATTACATGTATTACAGTTCTTAAAGGTTTACATTTGGGAACAGGAATTTTGTTGTAAACAATGCTGAAAAGAATGATTTCCACCAACTTGGTTTGGATCAAGCTTCTGTCAAAAAAGTTCTTTAACATTTTGCCTTTGTATATAAACGTTTTTCTGAATATAAGAAAACTAAACTGATTTTTTAATTAAGTATATTTTTCAACAGTGCTGTTTGCGTGGTAGTCATTGATGTACTGTTTATGATGTTCTGCCTGAGGGGCCACATATTTCATCCAGCTAGTTTTATACTAGCTTCTTCAAAACTAGTGATTATATATGACCCTTTCAGAAAGGACAAAAAAAAAAAAAAAGGGCAAAACAAAAAAAACCCAACCCTATACGTATGAAAAAACCCAACACTTTTTTTTTTTTTTTTTGTTGTCAGTGCCAGGAGTATAAACAGCCTGCTAAAGCTGGGGTACGTATTGTTTACTAATTGTTGCTATCATTACATTCAGATGCAATATTATGTTTTGGTATATGAGTAAAATATAAATAATTTTTAAGTATTAAAAGGCTCATTCAACACCGCTTTTTAATTAATAATCCCACTTGTGCAACCCAGCCTTCTAAAGAGAAGCTTTTAGGAATAGAAAAGTTTCTTCCTTCGTCTTTACTCTAGCTCTTGTGACGTGAATAGAAGTTTATTCAGCAAAATGTTGATTGACCTAAGTCACTGTTACCTGAAGTAACTTAAGATCATGTTGTAAGATGAAGTTCTCAGAAAGTCAGACAATTAAGTTAATTAAATTCACAAGGATCACTGTTCTTTATCAATTACCCCAGAGTATAGTATATAAATAGACTTTTCTTGTTCTCTAATCTCTAATGTCATGCTTGATTCCTCTTATTCTTAAAAAAAAATAAAAAAAAAAATAGATTCAATTCTGCACTAAATTTAAATTCATGCGATTACATTTAAGCTCAAATTTTAGACTCAGCTAAGTGTACACCAACATATTTTTCTAAACCATTTCAGAAATTTATACAAGTGATAAAAGACATGCATGCAGATGACAGAACTTCAGTAGCATTTGTGTAATTGTTGTTTTTTCTCTAGTCAACAGGAAAAAAAAACCCAAACCTTTCTGGAAAGTTTTCTATAATTACATGACTAAGCAAAACCAACTTACTCTTGAGGTTCCCTGTTATCTTAATTCCTTTAAGAGTTACTACACTTGCACCATATTCTCTTTCTACTCCAGACATTTAGGTTATCACTGTTCTCTCATTTCACTATTTCAGGATAATAACAGAACACGTAACTCTGCCATACTTAATGCTGTCTTTTTCACCCCTCACAACCCAATGCCGAAGAGCGAATGCCAATGTTCATGACCTTCATACTAGTAGTTCAGTCTTTGGGGCTTTGATTTTATTCATCTTAGCATAATAAAATTCAACATGATCCTTTGTGCCATTCCCTGTAAACCTACACAACACCAACAGCGGGCAATATAGAGGTTTTCCATAATAAATTTTCAAATTTATTTATATCTTAGGGCAAAGTTCCATTTAACCAGTGCAAAGCACAAATATATTTCAAACATTCCTCACGAGAGGTTATACTTGTCAGAATCATGCCTTCACAATGACTTCAAGCAAATACCATAAATATTAAATCTACTGCTCTACATGTACATTCTTTTGTGTACATTAGCATTAACCAAAAAAAAAAAAAGCAGCCGAAGAAAAGCAGTTACAGAAACACAATCCTGCCTTTCTACAGATTACATTCTCTGAAATCCACCCAGACATATGTAAAACAAAAGGCTGTTCTAATACTCCACAGAAATTATATTCTGACATCCCAAAAGGTCAGATGAAGAACTCATTGAGCACACATGAGGTTTTATTATTTGTGTTTAAATTGTAAAACACTGGGACATATTTGCATTTTTTTATAATTGTGCACTGAGCAGCTCCAATTATAGTAAGAGAACTAAGAATTACTGTGCAGCTCTACATAATCATTGAAATTTAGTCTAGGTTCTTAAGGTATTAAAAGATTTTTCATTAAAATCTACAGTCTGTGGTTAATGATTGAGTTTGTTCCTCCTGTAACTAGAAGTTTCTGTAGGAACTAACTCATGAGATACCTTTGCCTATTAATGTGCATGTAATAACCTTACCATTAAGTAGTATATAAGTGTGATCTCATAAAATTGGTCCTTTTTCCCACATTTAGTCTGTATTTGTTTTTTCAAACCCCATTCTTCAAAGTCAAATCCAAATACCATAGACATTTCTGGCAGCCATTCACTCATGAGGCAAGAGAAAACAATTTGAAAAGTAGAAGAGTAGTTGATTTCTCATAAATATCTTTAATACTAGCTATGATGATATGACTTCCTACAGAATATAAGCCTGCCAGCTAATTTTCTGTTTTAACAGTTTTCCTGTTAAATTTAAGTAGGTGTGCTTAACAGAGGAAACCATCTGAGATCTCTAATGAAAATGGGAAAATAAGTTGACCTAATTTGATAACAATAGAATAAATATTAATTCTTCCTGTATCCTTTCCTGCACTACAGCACGGAAATATAAGTTAACATACTTTAGCTATATTTGGTGATAGTTACAATATGAGCACAGCTCTTACATTGTTGCTATTTACTTGCTTGTCAGTGATGAAAGAAAAATGTATAATTTTAGATCCAGGACACAGTAATTAAAACATTTCAAAAATTGTAACCAAAATAGCATTTCATGAGTCTTTTTTTCAGCATTGAGAATAAATATTTTTCCTCGTGCTCTTACAAGAATAAATTTTAAAAAATCTCAACAACAATTCCTAAGCCTTTTCAGCATGGTTTATTTTTTACCATATTTGTGACACTTAGCCCCAATTCTTCACTCTATCTTACTAGTAAGGACACGTTGAAAGTTTTCTGGAGCTAAATACACTGTATTTTAAATTAAGCTAAAACTTACAGGACCTGCTAAATACACTGTATTTTAAATTAAGCTAAAACTTACAGGACCTGTGACATAATAATATTTATCTTCTCCCAAAGACAACTTCACACATATTTTAAATAAACCATATCAATGAAAGATATTATAATTATTTAAAATTTTGTTACTATATTTTGACTACTAGATGCATTTGTTAAAAAACAATGGTGAGTTTAACTGTACTGTCATAGCCCAACACAGCGCTTCTACACTTCTTTGGATTGTGATTTAGGATTGTTGATTTTTGACTGCTTTTATTTTTCTCCAGTCTTAGACTCTGCTACATACCAAAAGCCAGGTAGGAATAATGAACAGCAACAAGGAATAATAACGTTAGAAAAGTTACAGATTAAGCTTTCCCCCTATTAAAAATACCAAAAGGAGTATTATCTTAGGATAGGATATGAGAGAGAGAATCTGTTAAATATAATTGATAATTTTTCATTTTTCTCGGATGGCACAAACCTTTATCTCATTTTCCTCAATACTACCCTGAAGGCCTCTTCTAATCAATTCACACTAAAAACAAAAGCAAAAAGATCTTTTCAAAGGAAACTGAAATTAAGATCTACTTTATGGGTCTTATCAAAAGAAGCTGAAACATCCTCAGTAAACAGAGACTACGGTCCATATATATAAACACAAAGAATAATTTCATTTATCATAAAAGGAAGTGATATTGAAAACTTTACTTCAAGACCTTGATCTGATGCTTTTAATCTACTGCAGATGAGATCTCACACCCACTCTAAGAAGTCTCTGCCTGCGAACAGGACATGCATTGAGATGAATAGCTGCAACATTGTTCAATCTGTCTTTGTATCCTAGAAATCCCTGGAGACAGCAATGCACTCTGTAAAGAGCAAGAAGTAACTGCAGTGCAAGTCCACTCAAATAAACTTCTGCAGGCAAGAATCTAATCTTTCTTTATGACCCAGCCAATGACACTGTCTGTACCAACTAGAAAAAAGGAGGCTGTATATTCAGCACAAACTGTTTTCTCTTAAATGTAAATTCTGAGTCAGTGGGAACCAATGTTCAGGTCCATCCTTAACTTAAAGGGTAAAAGATTTCTTTTTGCTTCTCCATCCCTTTATTGTTTTTTGAATGAAGTATGTTTTTAAAATGATGTGCATACAGTATATGTTTGCAACACATTTTAAAAATAATTGTTCTTCCTCCATTTTCCTCCATGTGATAAACTAGACATCTCTTACTGTTAAAAGGTATGTATATGTCAGTTGGTGAATAGGGTGAGGAAGGAAGGAGAGATCTTTACTTTGAGTTGTAATTCCAAAGAATTGTAAAGGATACCCTTCAAACACAAGAAAATAATCTGCTTTTATACTGAAGATGCAAAAGTCCTGAGTTTAACATAAAATTGTATTTCAGTGAAATTTAGCAGAATCCCATTCAACAAAGAGAATTTGTAGTTAGATTCATCGATGCACACATGGATGTAGGTAGATATCAATGGATGCATACATGGATTGTCAAAACTGTATTATCAGGCCCACACAGGGAAGTACAGTTGAAATCTGACAAGTGAAATGCCATTTTATGAAGAGATTGGTCTGATAAATACAAGTGGCCAACAGGAGCCATTTTGGTGGTTTCTGGTTTGATGCATATATGTCTTCCTTTTCTTTCAGGAATTTAGGTTAAAAAAACACATTGTTTTCCCTAATGAACGTGTGTTTTTCCTGAAATGAAAGCATTCATATCAGCCAGCTTCACATAACTGAAAATTTTGATTCACTGTGTATATGGAAGATTTAAGACTATTATCTTTCTCCACATCTGCTAAAAAATACAGGAAATTCACAGCAGCACGCCACTTTCCTATATACTCCTCCAATGCGGCAGATATGCCCTTTCATATTTCAGGGCAAATATTGACCAGCTAAATTCATTCATCTTCTATGGCAGAATTTTCATCATTAACTGATTTTCAAACAATCATTTATGTATCATCTGAGAAGGTATTCCATGACCCTTTGGAGAAAATCTAAGAGTAAAATTTCTGTTAGTATCTTACACATCCCAAAAATCAAATCACAACACATATTGAACTGCAAAGTCACAAAGGGAAAAGAATGTTTAAGAAATTATTTTTGTCCTTCGGGGCAGATAAAACAGCATTTTCTGCTGAGTATCTATCTTGCTAATTGAAATAAATTCACACCATATAGTATATTTCAGTGTAATTCATTCCATCAAAGTAGATTTGGCTCAAAATGTTCATCTCCAGAGTGCCTAAAGGGGACAGTTACAACTTTTCTGCCAAACCAATTTATGCTGTGCTCAAATAGTAACAAATTTCAAATGACAGCATGTGCTTATAAACTCTAAATTAAAACACTGTATGCATTACTTCTAAAGAGATTTATCAAACAATTGATTTTGACTGACTGCATTTTCTTTTCCTTTTTTTTTTTCCTATTTTCTTGATTATCGTCTTATTAAGTTTTCTGCAGATGTGCTTTGTGCCAAAAGGGTGAACAGTAATTACAGTAAATTTTCTATAAACATAATTTCATAAGCTGTCAGAGAAATAATTTTGATGTGATAAACAGATTCATACCATTTCAAATAGTTTTGAAGAGCCATTCCCTTTTAGGCCACCTTATAAATCATTGCTAAGAAGAAAAAAAAAGTGGTTTTGGAAACCAACTTCAAAGTTAGGCGTTATTGCTTATTAACTACCAGAAAAAAAGAATTTGAGTACCAGTATATGGAAATCTTCAAGATGTGTCACTTGACTGCCTATTTATAGACTAACAGGAGTCTTACATATACTTTCAACAAAACTGTATACAGTGCTTAGCGTTACGAATTTGCACTTGGAAGAGGTACAAAGTTCATGTCCACTAAGGTTCTGGGCGCTCAAAAAAATAACCAAGAATCTTCCCTCACCCCTGCTTCTTCCATCAATAATTTTATAAATCTAACCATTTCCAACCAGCTTTCTGTCCTAACAATACTTAGTTTTGAGTGAAATGGTATGTTTTTTCTCAAACAGTAAGAGAGAGATCATGCACTGTTCCCTCATTCACTGTCAATATCTCCTTCAACAGAAGTCATACGAGGCATGGCAGTAACAACATATTTTTTCATAAACCATTGTTGAGTACTGGGAAGAGATGTCAGGTCCTTTTCCATGAAAATTTAATGCCATATTGTTATGGCAACAGAAGTTCAGTTGATAAACATATTATCTTTTTTTTTTTAAATATGTGATTTCTAGGCATCCTGGAATTGGATAGTTGTTGATACTGCCTTTAGATGACATTATTGTACGCACTAGAAGGTCTTTCATTTAATATGCAACAGTTCTGGTGACAATGTGGTCTGACCTAACTTCCTTCTTGATTTTTTTTTCATAGAAGAGGAACTTGTTTTCATTCCTTTAAGCATTTCTGCGCAATTTTGACTGCAGATACAAGATAAACAGGTACACGATTGCATTTAAAGAACATAAAATACTTCAGGTCACACACCCACATGTCTTCTGTAAGAAGGTACATTGTAGAGAAGGCTATTAGCTCTACTATGTGACCATAAAATGCTGGCTTTTTCATACAGTTAATAGTCTGTGGTACTAAAAGCCTTTGATAACTTACAGTTGACTTCTGGAAATCAACAAGGAAAATGCCTGACAGATTCCTATCACTGAGCTAGGATGTCTTTTTTCATTTGACCTGTTCAGGAACGAATTATCTGTTTCTGACTCCACAGAAAAGAAAGCTGGGGCAATACATTGCCAATAAAAGTTTCTGTGTAAAAGTATCCAAGACTTCTCCAAATAAATGTCAGCTACCTGTATGCCAATTGCACCACAGCATTCTATCACGTTCAGATGAGTTTCTGTGACAGAAGAGGACTCCTGGTGAAACTAACTCTCTGATATTTAGTTTCACTTTTATAAGATTTAGAGGCAAAAAATGTTCTGCAAGCCCTAGCATTAAAAAATCTGGTTTCCTTTTAAACCTTGGTGCATTATGTCTGGATCATTAACCTCTCCATCTAGACCACCAGCTCTTTATCACCAATGTGGTGTAACTAAAGAGGAAACTTTATTGGAGGATTCTCTGTTCATGAGAGGCTCAGTAAATTGTGGAGATTGAGTGATGAAACTATGGCACCACATGTAGTGACTAATGCAGTTATTAACAAACAAGTGTACCAAAACCAATATATAAACCATGAAAAAGCAGCAGACTGGGAAACACGTGAGTGTGGAATCTCCTACCTAAATAAACTGTGTTTTCTATTTACTACCTACCTTGAGTCAGTGAATTTATGTGAAGGCATTTTGGTTTGCTCTGGTTTTGCTAAAGAACGAGGACCTTTACTTACCCTATTAAACTGGAAGAGTTTTTGATGCTTTTTTTTCTAAACACTAATCTTTGACCAGAGCCCATTCTTTTTAGATAAATGCTGCAGACCATAGCACAGGATTATTAGACAAATGGAAATGCACAAAGAGAGCAATTTCTCATCTAACAGGCAGAGATTGAATTCATTCAGCTTAGTATTTTGAGGATATATACCAAATCTCTTGGAAAACTTATACTCTCTACACGACACACACTTTCCTTTAAAACAATTTATGAAAAAAAGAAAAAGATAGCTAGAGACATTAAATGTTGTAATTACTGAAAAATGTTCTAACTTTACTAAATAACTCCACAGAATGTGGAATATTAGAAAGTCACAGAAAGGTTTATAAATATAAAAATATACATTTGTGCTAATTAATATCCAGAAATCCTATTCTGTTACAACTTGTGAATAGATATGTTGGTGTAGCTTACCGTCATCTTATAAGCAGGCTTTGCAACTCACTCCCAACCTCATCTGGCACCTCACTGTAACCTAGAATTACATTTTGAAGTTGGTTGCCTTCTATGATTCATAAGCATCACTAAAATGAGTCATGTGTTTTTCAGGTGTGCATAGAATTTCCCAGCTTCTTTTCTGGTCCCCAAGAAATCCCAGGCAAGGGCTATACAACCCATCATAGTTTTTCAATTCTATGTTTTGACTCCTTCAGTCTGAGTTACACCCTTCTGTCTAGGGCTGCTCAATAGCAATCTCTTCAAGAAAACTGCAAATAAACCAGATGTAATTGACACCTGCATACCCAGACATACAATTTCAGTCGCTCTTAAACTACACTTGGGGGAATGTTAGGTAGGAAAAATCACTCCCCTGGGCCCAGAACAAGGGTAGTGACAGTCCACCATCTTTTCCATCTTCTCTCTTTCCAGCACAGAACTTGAGCCAGAACTTTCCTAACTCTGAGGAAAGAAACTTGGATGCTCCACCAGGCCAACCTGATAATTACAGTCATTTAATAAATATCAAGTGCATCCAGGAATTCAGATTGCACTCAATTAGACCTCTCTCTGACAGCATAAATGCCATCCATCCGACCAGAAGATTTTGTTTCAAAACTTCTACTGTGAAACATATTGCATACAATGAACTGGATTTTCTTTGAAAATGTCAAGTCTTCATTGGCAAAACTTAAGTTTATATACAAAACCATACGTGATTGTTTTCCCTAAAATATCTGTTGACATGCAAAACACATATTCCATTATCTTGGATAATCCCTGCCAACTGTTTGAGACTGTGTGGGTATTTCACATCAGAAAAAACAAAACCAAAACCAAAACAAAACAGAAAACAAGATAAAAAACAACAAACCCCACCACTAACAAAATACTCTATCAATTCTTTTAAAAAGTCTATTTGTGATGTACAGTGTGGGTCCTGAATATTGATATTGAAGTTCATCGTGTAATGAACAGACCCTTTGAAAAATCACGAACAGAAAAAAAGCAAGCTTGTGCTGAATATTTTTACTGGCATTTCAAATACAGAATAAACCAGCAAGTTAGGGCTGTGAAAGGTTAGTAGCTCTTCATGACCGGTTAAGAAGACTCAGTCTTAAACACCTACACTCACTTGGAACTGTGATATGCAGTGTCTTCCACTGGATTCAGAAGTTAGGTATTTCTCTGTACAGGTCCAAAATTAATGATATCCTGGTACTGCAGTCAAGCTACTTAAGCTTGCATGTTCTGCTAATGGCAGGGATTCTCATTAACTTTAGTGGAAGTATGAACTAATGAAAAAGGCTAAGCATCAAGAGTTGAATTTTTATTTTTATTTTAAATACCTGAAACCCCTGAAATCAACATCACATTTTTCAAGTAATGCCCTAATGAATTGTTTTCAAAGCCAAAAAAACAGCCCTATTTCTAAAAACAGTATTTCATGAAAATATTTTCAGCTAAACTCCAGCTCCCCATAATTCCACAACAAACCAACTGTATTTGCTCTTTTTTTTTTGTTCCATAGCTGTGATAACAGCTAAGAAACGGAGTGCTAGCCAGTAGTGTTTGTTCTTGTATTCACTTTTTCCAAATACATAAATGAATTTAATGATGAATATAATATGAAAGTCAAATTCTAATATTGAGGCAGAATTAAAAATTATTGAAGATAAATTTAAACAGGATTTCCTACCATGAAATAAAACAAAATAAGAGTGATTTAGATTGAGAAGGTAATGAGATAACATAGTCTTGAAAAAATCAACATTCCCAGAGGGTTGAAAAAATCAACAATCTCAGAGGGTTGAAAAAATATTCCAAAAAAGTTTGATTAATTAATTTCATATTAACTGGATCATTTATACAATCCATAACAGTTAGATGCAGATCACTAAAAGTGTTTTAGTAAGATCAACATCTTTAGTAGTTTCAGTATTCTCTGTGGCATAAAAGCTATTTTTGAAAAGCCATACATAAAAAATATCGTAAACATTTTTTTGATTCAAAAGCAAATTATGCCAAATATGGCTGACATGCTAAGAGTAGTTGTCACCAAAAAGGCTAAATAAAAAGTGGAATTTTATAAATCAAATATTCCTGCTTTTTACAATGATAATTATCTGACAGCCAAAATAAAAATAAGGTATTATTGCTCTTTCTTTTTGTAAATAACAGAATGCCAAAGAGTGTTTGTCTTCCTGGGCACCAGTGGATCTACAGTTACACTTCATACATAGTACCTAAACCAAATGAGGGTAAGAGGGTTATACAAGCGCTGAGCGCTTACTGTGTTTTGAGCTATGTGCTGGTTTTGGCTGGGATAGAGTTAATTTTCTTCATAGCAGTTAATACAGGGCTATGTTTTGGATTTGTGCTGAAAACACTGTTGATAATACAAACATGTTTTTGTTATTGCTGAGCAGGGCTTACACAGAGTCAAAGCCTTTTCTGCTTCTCACACCACCCCACCAGCAAGTAGGTGGGAGGGGGCACAAGAAGCAGGGAGGGAACATAGTTTGGACAGCTGACCCCAACTGACCAAAGCGATATCCCATACCATATGATGTCATGCTCACCAATACAAAGCTGGAGCAAGAAGAAGGAAGGGGGAGGATGTTTGGAGTTATGGCATTCATCTTCCCAAGGAACCGTTACATGTGATGGAGCCCTGCTTTCCTGGAGATGGCTGAAGCCCTACCTGCCAATAGGAAATAGTGAATGAATTCATTATTTTTCTTTGCTTGCATGTGTGGCTTTTGCTTTGCCTGTTGAACTGTCTTTATCTCAACCCCGGAGTTTTCTCACTTTTACCTCTCTGATTCTCTCCCCCATCCCTCTGTGGGGGAAATGAGTGAGTGACTGGGTGGTGCTTATTTGCTGGCTGGGGTTAAACCATGACAAACTATTAGAAATCATAGAGGGTAATGTAAAAGATTAAAAAAAAAAAAAAAAACCCACTACTTGATTTAGCTGTGGTCCTAATTGTTAAACATCATTATAATTTTTTGAGAGAGTGCAGAGATTTTGAAAGCACTGGTAAAATAAAATATATCACCTTTATTTCCAAGTCTATAATTGAATTTAAACTGCACCTAACATGATTATTCTGGGTTACCCAAAACAATATTAAGCAGTCTAGTTAAGACCAGACATTCCACATCTCTTATCTTTTTTAACATTTTAATTACGAGATATGTGACTGAGATTTCAATCCTCCTCTTCTTGAAAATCAGTTGTCTGATTGGCTCACTTTTACTTTGCTTGACATATATTTTAGTTAACACAGCTAAAGAAGTTATGGTGGATTTGAAATCAGGCAAAATAAAAATAATGTATAGCAGTCCCTAGAAGATACTCTGTGAGATTGTTGGCATAGTCAAAATCTCATTCTATATCTGTTACTTGATGAAATCAGTAGCTGTCTTAAACTTATGGATCCCTATTAGGAAATGAAACCTGGACACCGATACACATTTTTTCCTTCAGTTTTAAATGTTAAATTGATAGAACCATAGGATAGTTCGGGATATAAGAGACCTCTTGTGGTCATCTAGTCTGACTCGCTCCTTGCAGCAGGGTAAGCTAGACCAGGCGTCTCAGGATCTGTCAAGTCAAATAATGACTAGATATTCTTATATCTCCATCAACAACATAAATTCCACAACCTCTCTCATAGTAAAACCATGTTTGTCCACTACGTAGTAAAAGTTTTTCCCTATGCAAGGTCAGAACCTTCTTGGTTGCAACTTGTGACCATTTCCCTTGGCCTTTCGCTGTATACCTGTAAGAGGCTGGCTGCATCTTATCTACAATTTTCCATTGTGAAGGCCACAATAAAGTCTTCCCAAAACCTTATCTTCACCAGGAACTAAGCTGCTCAGACTTTGTTTGTACACCATGTGCTTCATCCCCGTATGATCTTTGTAACACTTGACTGGACTCACTCAAGTATTTCCACATGTCTCTTGCACTGGGGAGCCCAGAACTGGACACAGCACTCCTGGTTGAGTCTCACACATACTGAACAGAGGACAGGATCACTTCTCTGAGCCTCCTTGCTGCACCCTTATTAAAGTAGCCCAGGAGGTGGAGCGTTAATTTGCCATAAGGGTACAGTGCTGGCTCATGTTTAGCTTTTGTCCTCCAGGACCCCCATCATTTTCTCTGCCAAGCTGCCTTCCAGCTGCTGAGCCACAAGTTTATACTGGTGTGGGGGGGGGGGGGGGGGGGGGGGGGGGGGGGGGGGGGGGGGGGGGGGGGGGGGGGGGGGGGGGGGGGGGGGTGCAAAACGAAGGGATAAATCTCTTTGATCAAATTACAGTCTTACATACTGTTTTACTATTAATATGATCTCATTGGATGAACTCTTGGCATGTAAATATTATACTTCAGCAGCTTTAAAAATGACAATAGCATGGGGTAACACAGAAGCAGTTTCTTGAAAAAAAAAAGTATGTTTTGTTAAAACAAATAGAATGTATATAATCAAAATGCTTCCAAACAGACATCTATGCATTGCTTTACTTGCATGTCAATTAGTTCAGGAACTTGTTCTTCTCAACTGCTTCCTTTGTATTTCCATGAGAAAAACAATATGAAGGAAAAACAGACTATGCAGTTGACTTAGAATCTTCACTGAAAGAACAGAAAGCAAGCTAATTCCAGCATAAAGGAAGTCACAGACTGAATTTTGCTCTCCAAAAACTATGCCTTCTTGCCACTACTTCTTCACCACCTAGACTTAAAGCTATAGAAGTTTTTTGTTATTGTATCTGAGATCTGTTCCTTATTAGTTTAAGATAAGTGAAAAGACCCTCCAGTTTATCTTCAGTTCTTGTGTTTAGCATCTTTCCATCTCTGTGAAGATCTTTCTTTTTTCAGTGTAGGCCTTGTACTATCCCTACTGGAGTTTTCCATATAGTGCTTATTGATTTTTAAACCAGGAGAATGGTTGTTTTGTCTCCCTTTGTGGTCTACTTTCTGTTCATTCTTAACTCTTCTATTAATAGGTCATTTACTACCTTCTTTTCCTCTTGCTGAAATTGTTCAACAGATGCCAGATTTCTCAAAAGCACGAGCCAGACATTTCAAAGGGATTTCACTATCACACTATAATGCTATCACACTGTAATATAATAATCATTAGCATATCTAGTACATCCAAGTGATATTATTTCTTGATAGTTTCAAATATACCAGAAAAATGTAATGACTGCGGTATAGAAAATATTTCTCTGAAGTTCTTCAGTGAATCAATCAGTGTTACTCTTCACGTTCAGCACATACTCTCCTGTAATGAAGGATACATATTGCTGAAATTAAACTTCTAGAAAGATGAATCCAACAACAATACCAGCTAAATGAACAAGACTTAACAACTGCTAACATGTCACGGTTAGCTAACATACTACATTAAGATGAACTTAATTTTCCACCTCATTCATGAGGTTTCATTACAACTGTAGTTTTCTTCAGGTACAATGGAGGGTAGAGATAAAATTAATACATTGGTGAAGGAACTGAAAACTTGCTGTCATACTGCCAAAAATAAATAACAATTAAAGGACACAAGTTTAACTAAAAATAGTCTGCAGAAGAACTATAGAATAGCTATAATAGGAAAAAACCCTGATAGGGTAAAATGTCTTTTATTTATATCTTTTGTTTCTGGCTAATGAAGTTCCTTTCTAAGTTGTGCCTAACTGATGTGGTTAAGAGCAAATATACTAGAAAAACATAACCTAAAATTTAGCTTCTGCTTCCTTTCTTAAAATAGCCAAATGCTTCCAACTCCCTGTCTCACACAATGACACGGTCCCAAATGGACTTTCCCAGTTAGAAGTGAAAGCTATATCCTACAACTGTACGGATTTGTTCATTAAATACTTTCTTGTCATCCTTATTTTGCAATAACACAGATCTGTTGACTTTCACAACGTGATGCAAAGTTTTCATTCTAGAAAAGATGCTGAAGAAAAAGATATTGCCTAAGGGGGGGTGGTTTGTGGGAAGTGTGATTTTTTTTGTTGTTATTGTTGCACTTACCCTACATTGATTTTAATTACTTTTTTTTTTCTTGGGTTGTAATAGAGTATTTTTTTCCTTATTTAAACAAGTGTTTAAGTATATGCAAAGAAATGCTCAAAAATAATCAGTATGTAACTATCACATATGTTTGTAACCCTAATACATGTTCCATGAACACAAAGATTCTTCCAGTCATTAAAAAACTTGCAATGAAAAACAGAAAAGTATTTTGTGAATCAGGAACACGTGTAAATTAAAGGTAGAAAAGACTCAAGGTATTTGTTCTGTTGTTCAGAGAAGAATCAATATTTTATCATAAACAAAGTCTCATTAAAATATTTCAGATATAGAAAGAACTATTGGTTCAAAATCACCTGTGTTTAACGTAAACAAAAAATAAACAAACCTCATGAAGTTCAACAAGGGGACATACAAAGTCTTTCACCTGGGGAGGAACAACCCCAGGAACCAATACGTTCTCAGGTTCACCCATCTGGGAAGCAACTTCCGGGAAAAGCACCTGAGGGTCCCAGTGGACACCAAGTTGAACATAAGACAGCAATGTGCCCTTGCCACAAAGAAGGCAAATGGGATCCTAGGATGCATTAGCAAACTATTGTCAGCAAATTGAGGGACATGATCTTTCTTCTCAATTCAGCACTGGTGAGGTCACACCAGGAGTATTGTGTCCAGTTCTGAGTTTCCTAGTATAAGAGAGATAGGAAGCTACTGAAGCAAGTCCAGTGAAGGGCCACTAAGATGATGAAGGGACTGGAGCATCTCTCCTATGAGGAAAGGCTGAGACAACTGCGACTGTTTACCCTGGAGAAGAGAAGGCTCAGAGGGTGATCTTATAAATGTAAGGTAAGTGTAAAGAATACAGAGCTAGGATATTTTCAGTGGCACCCATGACAGGACAACAGGCTATGGGCACAGTCTAAAACACAGGATGTTCCCTTTGAACATCAGAAAACACTTTATAACAGTGAGGGTGACTGAGCACTAGACCATGTTGCCCAGAGATGTTGTGGAGTCTCTACCCTTGGAGATATTCAAAAGCCACCCGGACACGGTCCTGGGCAATTGGTTCCAGGTGACCTTGCTTGAGCAAGGGGGTTGGACCAGAAGACCTCAGAGGTCCCTTCCAACTTCAGTCATTCTGTGATTCTGTGATGCTATGAAAAAGACAAAAGTCCCTAATGTTCCCCTGATTTGAAATGCTATCATATGGGTTTTCATATTCTCTGGACAGAGATTTTAAGAAGACATCAGTAAAGATTTCAATCCATTTTTGGCAATTCTAGTCCTGTTTTAGAGTGAATTTTAATTCAAATCATTAGAAAGCTGTAAGTGAAAGCTGGCTTTCTAATCCCATAGTGTTGCTATGGGAGAAAGCAAATGTATTTCCCTGATAATGCAAAGGCTCTCGGAGCCCGGTGCTAACAGTACAGTATGGACAAACACTCAGTTTTTGAATTACAGTCAGGCTTCTTGCCAGTTGAAATTCTCAAATCCATAGATGCTTACATATGAGAGATGGCAGGGGGAGGGAGGGATGGAAAAAGAAACAAGAGAGAGAGACACGGAGAGAGACAGAGGCAGACAGACAGAGACAGAGACAGAGAGAAAATTAGAGAATTAGACATTAGTATTAACACGTAACAGTAAATAGAGTATATTATATCATAAGGAATGACATTTGGGCTACTCCTTGAATGTGGCTGGGGTGTGATGAGTTATGATCAAGGTTGCCTGAAAGATAATGAATTTGAATTTTTATGCATTTATCTCCTCTACTTCAATGAATATCCTTTTTATTTAACACTATTTTCAATGCTTTTTTCTTAGAAATGAAAACGGTGTTCTATCAAAAATAAATAAAAGACTTAGACACTTAAATTCATTCAACAATAAACTAAAACAACGCTCTCGATTTATTTAAAAAAAAAAAAGAATAAGGAAAAAAGATGCAGTACTGCTTAAAGTGGAGTTCTGTTTCTGTAAATATTCTTGACAGTTCACTATATCATGAGATGCCTCAAAAGATTAACTGCATTCAGAAACAAAGCATGAATTAAACACTGAACATTTCAGGTGTGCCCAATGCCAATCAGTGTTACAGAAAGACAATGACATTTCAATTTGTCCTTTTCTGAATTGTAAAAATTACATTTTAGCATAGCAACTTGATACAAAAACTATGATTAAGTTTTTCAGGATATGCAATAGGTATGTCAGTATTGTATAATAGTATTTTTAGAATGAATAGACAGACTTATTTATACAAATATGTTAGCAAATGCACCCAAACCCACTACTAAAATATTAATATCACTGAAATCAGTAAAAAGAGAATTATATTAGCATTATTTATTAGACTGCTATTTTTTTAATAACCTTAAATAGGATTTTACCCTGCTCTATATTGAATGTTGCAGTTTTTCATTTGATTATTAAAACCCTTGTGAATGTTATGTTGTCCTGGCTGAACATAATTTCTGTTACTTTAGTAACTTATTTTATAGTGTTGATGAAGTACAATTTACCGGTTGTACCTTCTGTGCAGTGCTTCCACTGTTAATGCATTTAAGAAAAAAAAAACCACACCTCTTTTAAAAGACCTATATTAGTTCATATGGCTGCAGCTACTTCTATGCTCAATATCAAATCACAACCAAAAGCTCAGTGAGAGAAAAGAAGAACAGTGGCTGATAAAGCATGCATTTTTTAAACTAGATTTTTAAGATATCATTTTTGCATAGTTGCTGTCAATCTTAATGTTAAAAGAATGCACCCTTTGAATTAACAAGCACAGCATCACTCATTCATTAGAAAAATACAATAAGAATACGACACCATGCTCCTAAAAGAAATATGACAAAAAGCTAAGAATACCACCTATAAATGCAGCTTACATTAATTTAATCCTAATTATAACAGCACTTTCCACTCTTTGCTATTTGAATATTCAGAGCTACTATTAATTTGCCAGGAGCAGTTTTCATTTTCCACATATCTTCAGGACTCAATTAAATTATTCTAGATATGCTTTTTGGAGTTTTAAAACATTTACACTGTGAATATATAATTTTACTTATTCATGGAGTTTAAGACATTCGTTAATGACATCTAAAGGAGAAAAAGGAGAGATGATTAAGTAATAGGGTTGTTTTTCACTCAAATTATGAGACAAAGTAGAATATGGTGCATTATCTATTTTATATAGCTTTTATTGTACAATATGTGAGGAGAGCATAATAACAGTATGCGTGCAAGCTTTCAAGTCTTTTACCAGTCAAAGCATTATAACTAGTAATACAAACTCGCATTCAGAAACAGGTGGTATATAATTAGCACTTATATCTTCAGAATCCTGTATAAGCATTAAATAATTAATATGGGCAATGTATGTCAGCAAACCTCTGTTGTACTATAGGTCCAATGTGTTCACTCAATACAAACACCAATCCCAGGCCTAGAAATTTATAACGTAAGTCTTGTATTTGCCTCCCATACCAAATGCTTTTCACCTTTCGCAAAAGATAAATCACCCAATCGCAGCAAGGCTATGGCTAGCCCACACCTCTGGAGATGCTTAGTCCCATCCTAGTGCAGAGGGTCAGATACAGCAGACTGTCCAGATGGGTTTGGATAACTCCAATAATGGACTCTTCTCAACCTCTCTGGGCAAGTTATCCCAGCCCTTGATCATCATTACTGTAACAAAAAAAAAGGTTTTTTCTCATCTTCAAACAGAATTTCCTGTGCTTCACTTTGTGCCCATTGCCTCTAGCCTTCTTACTGGGCAACACTTCAAGTGTCTGTCTCTATATTCTTTACTACACCCCATGAGGTATTCAAACACATAGATAAGATCCCCCTGAGCCTTCCATTCTCCAAGCTAAACACTCCCAAGTGTCTCAGACTCTACCCGTATGTCAGATGCTCTAGTCCCTTGATTATCTTTGTGGCCCTTCACTGTAATTACTTCAGGATGTCCATGTCTCTTGTTTACTGTAGAGCCCAGCATTTGACCCAGCATTCTAGATATGTCTCATCAGTGCTGAGGAGAATGATCATCTATAGCAACCTGTAGGTGATGCTATGTCTAATGCAGCCTAGGAAGCTGTTGGCTGCCTTTGCTTGAAGGGCATACTGCTGGCTCATGGTTAACCTGGTGTACACCAGGTCACCAAGTCGGGGTCTTTTTTGCAAAGCTGCTCTCCAGCTCATCATCCCCCAGCCTGTGCTGGTGCATGGGGTTATTCGCCCCCAGGCAAAGGATTTGACAATTCCTTTTCTTGAATATCATTAGAATGTTGTCGGTCTATTTATCCAGTTAATCAAGGTCACTCTGAATGGCAATATACACATATGGTGTATCAGCCTCTTCTCTCAGTGTGGTATGTACTGCAAACTTGCTGAGGGTGCACTGTGTCCTACTGTCCTGGTCAATAACGAACATGCTAAACAATATTGGACCCACTACTGACCCCTGGGGTACAACACTGGTGACTGTCCTCCAACTGGACTTTGTGCTACTGATCACAATCCTCTGGGCCCAGCCATTCAGCCAGTTTTCAGTCCAACTCACTGTCCACCAGTCAAGCCACAAGATATTCATAAGTCCATGGGGCCTGATAGGATTTATCCCAGAGTATTGAAGGAGCTTTTCTTCCTGGTGTCCAGTGACAGGATATGTAGAAATGGTTCAAAGCTGCATCAGGGGAAATTGAGACTGGCCATTAGGAAGCATTTACTGAGGGCATGGTCAAACACTGGAACAGGTTTCCTAGATAGGTGGTCAATGTCCCAAGACTGTCTTTTTAAGACGCGTTTGGACATTGCCCTTAATAACACGCTTTAAGTTTTGATCAGCCCTGAATTGGTCAGGCAGTTGGACCAGAGGATCATTGTAGGTCCCTTACAATTGAAATAGTCTGGTCTGGCCTGGTCTGTTCTGTTCTATTCTGTTCTATTCTATTCAAGCCCATACTTCCTCAGCTTATCTGTGAAGATGTGATTGAAGACAGTGTCAAAACCATTGCTAACATCTAGATAAATATCCGCTGCTCTTCCCTCATCCATTGAACCAGTCATCTTACCATAGAAGGTTATCAGATTGATCAGACGTAATTTACTCTTTGTAAACCAGTGATGAGTAATCCTGATCTCCTTCCTGTCCCCAGTGTGTTTGGAAATGATTTTCAGGAGGATTTACCCCACAGCTTTCCCAGGGACTGGGGTGAGGCTGCTTGGTCTGTAGTTCCCCAGATCCTCCTTCCTTCCCTTCTTGACAGTAGCAGGGGAATTTCCTTTCTTCCAGTCCTCAGGGACCTCCAGTAATCATCAAGGCCTTTCAAAGACAACTGAGAGTGGCTTTCCAATGACATCACCCAGCTCCCTCAGTGCTCACGGGTGCATCCTGTCAGGTCCCAGTGAGCTGTGCATGTCCAGTTTATAGAAATGCTCCCTAACCTGCTCCTCCTCCACGAAGGGTAAGTCTTCCTCGTTTCAGAATTTCACATTGGTGTCAGGCACGTGGGACTGCTGAAAACAGTTCTTATCAGTCTGGGAGAGAGGTGAAAAAGGCATTCAGTACCCCAGCTTTTTCTACCAGGTCCCACCCCTGTTCTTCCTTTTGCTGCTGGTGAATGTGTAGATACACCTGCATATTCCTACTGTATGGACTGAAAAACGGAGACCTACTAGTACTCAAGGTCACAGAGAAAATTAGATTTTGTAAGTTCTAGTGAGCCTAAGAGCTGTTCCTGGGGCTTATTAATCAACACTTCTGTTTCTCTGAATAAAATCTCAATTTAATGTGTATAATCAATGAAAAAAAAAAAACGCTATAAAGAAAGAAGTGGTTTTTTATGTCCTTAATGACAGCAGAGTCTGTTCAAATGAAATGACAGTCATCAAAGAGAATAAAATCAATCTGAATGAAATCTTTTCTGCAACTCAAAAAAGACATTTTTCCCTATCTTTTCACCTTTTAAAGCAGATTTAACCAGATTCACAGACTGAAATGAAAACAGATACTCTCTTCAAAGTGGTTTGCTTTTCCCATGCACTTCTGTCCTTTTAGTCCTTCTTAGACTGGAAATCAGAATGTTGAATGTTGTAAGAAAGATTCTTAGTAAGTACCTTTTGCGCGTTACATCTATTTGCCAAAATAGAAACCAGTCACCGCGGGCGGTGATCTTTTAGAGTAGAAACAGAAAAGGTCACTTAAGGCTTTATTCGCTGAGGTGTTATGTAGCTAAGCACATGCTTTAAAGCTTTGTTGTATAAGTGACACTTTGCTGAGCACCTTGCAGAGTTGATTCTTGGCAAGGCAATAATAATGATTTACTGATGCCATCATTTTTAAGTATTTAAGCACAAGACTATATTTTTGAGGATTAAAACTTCTTGTAGCTGGGATTCATTCAAGCACAGGAATTCATTGCAAAGCCCTTTGAGGACTTAATTTTCATGTTCAGAATATGCTTGAGAATCTTGGCAGCTCACTGAAGAACAGGGTCCAGGAGCCTCACTTGATTATAACATCTCCACCTACATACAACTATCTGGGTCATTTGCGCCAAAGCGCTGTACTTGCCATAGGTCTGAATTTTGCTTTCCCCAAAACATCATGTTTTGTCCATTTAAAGTCTTGGTGATTATATTCCATTTAAGGAGTTTTACTGTGCATTTTTTTCTGAAGTACTGTTATTTACTTATCTATTTATATAGACCTATATTACTTCTGGCCAAAGGATGCCCGTATCACAGACTAAAATACAACTTAACAGCAGCATGTTGACAACTGAACAGCTAGATTTCAAATATAACATTTCATATAGGATCTGACAGTATGTCCTCAAACCAGGACACAGTATTTCATACTTTCCCATTTGTATCTTTTTTTATGGATAGAAAATACAAAGTAGCTCTACAACTAATTAAATATGATAACATTTGATTATCTCTAATTAATAATAACGAGGAATGAATGATATCTCTAGAGCCTTGGATGCTTTTCTGTGATTCTTACAATTGATCTTTAATTGTTCCATCTAAAAATTAATTTCCTGTCCTCATGATTATCTTCTTTGAAATACTTATGAATAAAATCCAGCTAACAGCTATTTTGACTAATTTCCCTGAAGATAGTCTGAAATTCTTCATATCACTACAATTGTCTCTGAAGAACTTCTCCTCATTTTTAATAAAAAATGTCATCCTTACATTTGCTTTCCAACATATTTAATATCCATTTATCATGTTTTCTAGTAATACAGAAAGAATGTATGTAGTTTCTTCTAATCTACATAGGCTACAGAGACTGTTAAAGCACTCTTACAAAACGACTGCTTGTGACATCCACATTCTGTTTAAAGGGCTGAACAGGATGCAGCTAAGCCAGTTATGATGTGGCTGTCTCAGCCACATTACAGCAGTTTGAAAGATGCTCTAATTTATGGCAGCTGGTGTAGCCTCTGAGTAGTCATGTATCTTCTGCAATACAAACACTCTGACCACCTTTTATTGACCTTTACTTCAGCATCGTGTTTCACTGGGCTTCTTAGGAAGGAGGTAAAGGAGACATTTCTTTACACTTTTTGTTGCCAGGTGTTTTGTTCTTCCCCTTAATAACCACTCATCCCTAGGTAGGACATTAGAAAAACAGTAGCAATAAAAAGCTGCTATTTTTGTATAGGTCACACAATGCAGGGGTGGAGCCGGGGAAGAGACAATCTGCCTTTACTTCTAGCTAAAAAAAAAAACCCAAACAAACAAAAAAAATGAGCAACTGAAAACTAGATAAATTACAGAGAGTTTGAAGTAGTTTGCACCAGATCCTCAACAACAGAGGAGAAACTGAAGGAAAACATTTCTATATGCCCTTTTTAACCAAGTGTTACTTGCAATGCTTCCTGAATTTAGAACACATTTCAGCTTCATCAAGTTTGCAGCTCAGTGTGAAATGCTAACAGTTACATTATTTTTATACATTTGTACCAACAAATCAGCCCATACATCTTATACATAACTCAGGCATTTGGGGCATATTCTGACCTGATAGATGTAATGAAATATGTTTTCTTGAATTTGAAAGACAGTTTCCTTTTGCTTCAGCATTTTTTTCTCTGGCCTTCAAAAGAAGCAACTGAAGGAGGCAGTTCCTCTCACTAACTGATGCTGCTGGAATTTTAATTGATTTACTCATATGCCAGTGAGGATAAATGAGACTTGATAAACCTGTTCTTATAGTCGTAATTTGTAATCATGTTTAATTCTTTTTTGTTTTCTGCAATTTGGAGTAAATATTTATTGAAAATTAGAAAAAGTTTATCATAAATTAAAATCTTTTATTTATTGTTGTTAGAATAAGTAAGGTTTATTAAACCAATATTGGAGATATTTTTTCTCAGGTTATTTCCCCAGAATGCCATAAGAATTGGAGTAAGTCAAAGAGGTTGGTTATGTGGTTTGTATTGGTTTGGGTTTTTTTCAAATAAATGAAATAATTTCTCTAAGTGTGAAAATGTGTTTATACTCAGACATTCACTTAACAAGAAAAACAAAACCCAAACTAATTATAGTGTTCTAAATTTTAAAGATATGTAAAATGCACTGCACAGTTAATAGCATGTAGCGACTACTTAAGTCCATTCTTTTATTTTCATTTACTTCTGATTCTTATCTGTTTTGGGGTTCCAATATACAGCAAAGATGAATGTATAAAAGATTAATTTTTGTTGCAAAAATATAATAGACTATAAAGACATAAATAAAAAAGCTAGCCAAATTGGTAGCGTCACAAGCTTTGGCTACAACACTGTGCCTGTTTAAAAAGGGGTACAATATCTTAAGCAAAATTCTGCCACTTATTGCAAAAGCAAGAGAAATAGAGCTTTACTTGAAAAGAGTGAACTAGAAATAGAGCAACAGTTAAGCACCTGAGAAAAGGAAATGCAAAAATATTCTAATAGGTTAACAACTTTAGAAATTGGCTGTGCTGGTTACTTTGCTTTTGTTGCTATTTCAGAGGCAGAGTAAGAAAGGGCAAACACTACTTAATTTTTAATTCAGATCATCAATTGGCTAGTGATCTTACTCTAACTTCAAGCTTTCACATAGTAAAAGATACACCTAATACTTCAAAATTGCACAATTCTAAGGAAAAATGTGTTTTCCTTTACTACCAGAGAAGTCTCTTTGAGCAGTTTTCTGTGGGAATAAGAAGCAAGACTTGGGGCTCTGTGGGCTTTGCACAGGCAAAACTAGATTTGTTTGTGAGCATTTTTGCAAAAGAGACAAAATCTGCATGTAAACCAGTTGCCCTGTTGATTAGAGCAGAGGCTGGAAGTATTGTAGTGTCAATTCCATAAACTACTGGACTTTCCCTGCAAGTTCTACAGATTTTTTTTCAGCTATCCATGAATTTATTCTGCTTGAATTCAGTAACTGCAGGGCAGAACTTATTTCCCACCCAGAGGCAGTATAACTATTAGGATGACAGTACGATTAGACGAAAACACCTCGCTGAGAGACTGCGCTTATTAACATTATCAGAGTATAATGCTAAAATGGTCAACTTTTTCATCCATGAAACTTCTACATTTCTCAGGTACTGAACTATTTAGTCACCAGAGTACTCAACCCTGCTTATCTAAATTACTTTAATACAGCTATTTTCAGGCTATCTCCAATCTTGCATAAATTCATTTTGATATGCTCCTGTGAGATAAACTAATGCAATGTGATATGACCAAAGTTATGTACTGTGGTGCAGCTATACTCACACTGTGTCCACCAGCTTTTGAACTAGAAGCAGTGAACTGCTTCAGTGCAGCTCTAAGCCTGATTGAATTAGTCATGGCTATTACTTCTCAAATGCAGCTATACTGCATTTGGGACCGAGGTGTGTATTGCTATATGGTTTTGTACTGAGTCACGTAGACATTAAAACCCTATCAGACCTTGACAGAACTCCTTTATTTGTTCTCTGTTAGCACTATGGAGCTTCCCCAAGACACACACCTAAGAAAGGAAGTTAAGCACAGAAATATTCAGGGTTGTCACAACTAATCTTGAGCACGCTTGAGAGGATAAAAATGAAACAAAAAACATATACTTACATTAAGCATTTGTAAGTGGGATTGATAGTGGCACCCCTCAGTATGAACAAGAAAAAAACCATAACATATTCCTAAATAAAATTAATAACAAAATGGAGGTATGCAACTTCAGTGCCCCTCAGGTACATAAGTATATGGGAGGAGTTATGAAACTAATGGAGAAGGAAAGAGGTATTGAACACTGAACTCTTGAACTCAGATTTCTTTCCCCAATAAGTAAAAGTTATGACTTTTTTACTCTTCATTTTAGTCTCTGTCTTCAATGAGTTAAACCAAAAGATGTCTGTGAAGAAGCCTGAATATCAGTTCTGTAACCAAATGAATTATCTTCTTTTTTGTTTTCCCAGTTTCTGAAAGATGACTCCAAAACTGAACCCATGAGCTAAGATGTGTATTTTATTCTTCATTCTGCATCCAGAGGAATACATGTTGTTTGCACTTCAGCTGTCTTCTGCATGTAGAAAAACTCTTATTATTGCTTTATTGCTTATTAGTCAGATTACTCAATATCGGTGGTAATATGATGGAAAAGAGAGCACAAATAACAAACAAGTGCACTGCTTTGACTTTCCCTTTTGATGGGGTCCATATGCCTCACTTTGGAACTCCAACCTTGGAATTTTATCCATATTGTATACTTTCTGTGGTGTAAGTATTAACGCCTGTTGTTCAGCTTATGCTTTGCAGTAGTTATATCAATATACCAATGAATATACTATTTCATCCATTTTTGAGGCTAGTGTAAGAGATAACTCTATGGCTTAACACTAAGCATTGCTACTAAATACAAAAAAACCTAACTTTCTTTTATGTGTTGAACATTTCAGAGTCACAGGTGATACAGTGCATTTCACCTATTCATAGGTCATAACTACTGACATTTTACTGATAGACCTAATTACTGATAGCTTTATTGCATACAGACATTGCTATATTATTCCAGCTTCCAAACATGTAGAAATCCAGAGAAATTTCAATGCTAACAAATTCAAGTAAGGCTTTCCTAATTTTCTTAAATGCACGTCCTTAGAATAACGCAAACAAATAACTACATAATATTGTTCCCATATCATATTAACTGTGAAAGCACAGACTCTTACTTATTAGGGATAGAGAAGTAAATGCACGTGCATACAATACTGGCACCATGGAATCGTGTTTCCTTCCCTAAACCCCTTCCCAAAATTCATCACAGACACCTGACAAATTGGACAACTTGAGCAAATAGGACTCGGTGTTTGCTAAGTGTAAAAAAATTCCGAACTACGGATGATCTCTATGTCTGATGAGGAGAATCAATTCTGTGCTATATCTTACATATTTACTGACTTCTCGGGTATTCTATAAAGCACCTTAAATAAATTTAAGTATTCTGCCTCACACTGAAATGCTAAGTTTCAGGCAACTGAAGTTATAAGAAAACTGTAGTATTCTAAGACTGCAAGAAACACATAAGAATAAATCCAGTTATATCCACCACATTTATATTTATATACCATTTTTTTAAAAATTTCATATTTATTTTTTCATACTTTTAAAATGAGAGCCAAAGAATCCAAAATCTCTTAATTCTCTAATTATAAGATGCCTTTTTAATGAGTAATTTTTTTTTTTTTTAAGGATAGATTATTCTTCTTATATTTAGTTCACATCCTTTAGCATGTATCCATGTAAAGTAAGGAATGCAGCATGGTCTGTTATGCAGGAAAGCATTACTACAGGCAAAACTTACTTGGCTGTACAATACACGTAACTTGATTAATAATATTTTAATGAGAAAATTTACAACAACTGCATAATGACCTGAAAAAGACCCCATATTTTAGTTCTTTATTATAACAAAACCATAATGGATGGGCATGACAAAACATACATGAGACTATACAGACTGAATTGTCATTAAGGGTAGACAGAAAGTGATTTTCCTGTCCATTTTGAAACTTCTGTTCTCCTTTAGAAGAAGAGGAAAACAAAACTTTGATAACTTTTGTTATCCAAAATTCTTAAAATGAAAAAATTCTGTAGATTCATCTTTCTTGATTTTTTTTTTAACTGAATTCCTGAATTTTTAACTCCATAACTCCATAAAAAGTGGTGAGATGGACATATGCATTGTTAAAGAAAATAATGAATTGAAATAGAAAAAAAGCTTCAGGAAAAAGCAAACCTAAATCCATAGGCTGCCTTATGATATTTCAGCACTTTAACTATTAGGAACTTAGTTTAGTGAAATGCCACTGAAATTGATTTTAAAATCACATGAAGTAATTTGACATCAGACCAGCCCAGTTACTACTTCAGCAGCAATATCACACAGACCAGAGAATTTTTCAGCATCAGATTTATTTAATTATAATAAAACTCACAGACCAGTAGTTATCTGTTTCAGGAGACCCAGACAGCGCTGAAAGACACACAGATGTGCTGTACAGCTATTAGAGTGCATTTTAAGCACTGATAAACAGCAGTTTTCAAAAATGAGTCACAACAGGCTAATTCAGCAAAACTTGAAGTAATTTAACATATACATTACCCTAACTAATAATAAAACCGGGTCAAATCTTGATGACAGGTTTGCCATTTCTCTTTTATGTGACTTTTATTTACTGCAGCAAAACATTTTTAAAAGCTTCATGATATTTCAAAGGTACCTAAAATAGACACAACAGCTAAACTGTGAGCATTACTGTAACATTTTATGCAAGATTACTATTCATGTATGAATATACTACATAACTTAAAAAAACCCCTTAGTGTTAGAGCTTGCACATGGTATGAATTTGCTCATGTATCATAAAAATAATTATTTAATGTAGCCATATGTCATCATTAAGAAGATTACTGAATTTAAAACATTTTATAACTGTAATATTCTGCTAATATATTCTCATTCTTACTCAAGATGTAGGTGAAAAGAAATGCTATCCAAACATGTAATTCCCAGATTGATTAGGATGGCATTTTTCTTGAAAGTAATTAAGACCAAATGAAGTTATTTCTATGTCTACAAACCTGTATAGCTAACAGCTTCACTTGTTATATTATCTCTAATGATCCTGCATTCCTAATTTAAAATTTTCCTATTTCTACTAGTTTTCTATGTCGTAAAAAACAACGGACTTACTAAATAAAACACACTCAGAAGTAAGTTTAGAAATACCAGTGGACTTCAGTCATTTGCACATCTTGTCAAAACTGAATTTAGATTACTATTTGTCACTGAAATGGAAGTCATCAAAATCAATTTATAACTTTTATTTTCTGTATGTACAACAGGAGATGCATTTTCCTTCTTTGAACAATTATGCTGTATAGTTTTCTGTATGTCTAAGTGCATGTTTAATATATTTCCTTGTAAGATTTGTATTTCTGTCTTTCAAAAGCAACAACTAGCATCTAAACACATCTTCTCATCCAATCATTCACATTAAATATTAATAGATTACTGATGGTGGTATTTTAACTTTTTCTGACAATATTGCCTGGACATTTTCCCTATTGTATATACAAACTTCTTATGTTCTCCTATTTAACCACTATGTGCAGCAAGTTACAGCTCCCATTATGTAACAATTTACAGGTCATACACTTCCTTCTAGGTTAAACAAGTGGAATCACAACCATCAGAGCACTGCAGTTTGCAACAGGCCTGAAGGTAAGTCTAAAAAATTAAGTTATTCTTCAGTTTGGACTGCCTTAATAAAAGCAGAAAGTGTTAAAAGCTTATTCCCTAGAGAAACTCCTTTGCTTCCATGTTTTGGGGGTTTTCATTTTGTTCTTTTTTTGTGGTGCCTTTTTTTTTTTTTTTTTTTTTTTTTTCCAGCCTTCTCTATGTTTATATATGAAATGGGATAAAATACAATACATACAATCTGATAAAGACCTTACATATGTTCAATAAGGCCTGTAATTATGGATTGTTTTGTTTGCTTGTATTAATCAAATTTTGAAATATCTGGCTTATTTTTGTATGAATAAAAGTTCAATATTGAAAGGTGCAGAAGACATACCAGGATGACACAACAGGAGCAGGATATGCTCAGCACCTTCCAGGCTTACAGTTTTAACATAATTGTTGTTGATTACAGCATACAAAAACAAATCTGTTGTTGGCTTTCCCAAAGCAATTAATTATTATCAACATTCTCAATAAAACATTCATGGCCACACCATCAAGAAAATGCAGTGCAGAACCAGAGGAACAAATCAATTCACAAAATTCCCTTCCATCAGTAAGTGGAGCTAATTGCTAGGAAATTACAGGTTTAACTTCTTGTATAAATCAAAGCTCTTCCACTGTAATTGTGTGGCCTGGAGAGGCTCCTGTGACCTAGTGCAGGTATCTGCCCTCCCTACAGAGGCAGATAACTCCCTCTCCAATTGGCCTCTTCATACACCCCCCTGCATGTTCCCTGCATCAGTCAATACGGATGAAGGTCCACACTGACACCGTCAAAACTAACCCTTCTTATTTTTTAATAAGGTGGATCACCAGATCTTCTGCACTATTGGACATTAATAATTCATTTATTTCACCGCCGTGTTTCTGACACTATCCAGGAAGAAACACTTCGGGAGAAGATGAATATAGTAGCTGACAATGATAGCTTTTAGTTGTTATCTCATGTCTTAAGGCCTCAGATCACTTTTTTACTTAACTCCTTCCCCTCCTCTAAAAAGCAGCAGTCTACGGCAATAGGGGATGTTGTCATAGTTCCTGAAAATACCTAATCACTGCTCAGTCTGTGCTAACTTTTAAGTCTTTCAGCAATCAGCACACTGATTGATTACATCCTCTTTTAAAAACAGTATTTCATTTAACCATTTTTCATGTCCTCTTCCAAGTCTGCTAGCATGAAAAAGCCTGAACATTAAGTTCCGATATACCTTCTTTTTACTAGTCATTGGTTTCTATACTTACAGCTTTTACTTCTCTCTGAGACGGCACAGTGTTTTAAATTTTTCTATACTTCTGTTAATTTCTTGTCAACTTGAACATCCAATTATTGCTATTTTTTATCTCTGATTACCAGAAAAGAGCACAAGTATTTCAGCCAATTCATCCATTGGTATCTCAACGTGGAAAGTAATCTGATTATGATTTTTGCCTTCCATAGTTTCTCAATAGCAAAATTCTTTACTAAAGCACTGGAATTCCAATTTTAATATAAAAAAATGCTTATAAAATCCATTATTAAGCTTAGTTTTGTTAATTATTTTTTTTATTCTGTTACTTTAATCCAAATTTGCAAGGAATACAGAACTGAAAAATAAATTGTATGCTTCATCACAAAAATACACCAATGTGTACTTCATTCACACTTTACAGAACATCTTCTGAATGACCTGTCTCTTCCTATATGCTTTCCTCTATGATTAACAATATTGTCACTGAAGCAGGTTTAAAAGAACAATACTCTGTCTCCATCTGTTTCAAGCCAAAAGTTACGCAGCCTCCATACCAGTACAACTATTGCAGTAGCTTTACCTATTTACAGCCAAAATCTGTAGTTACCATTTCCTTACTAGCAAGCATTCCTATTGATTCAGCAGTAGGTTTCTGTGAGGAAAAACCTACAGGATTCAAATCCTAAATCAGAATTTGAATGTGACAAGGAAATGAGATTAGTATTTAACAGATGTGTGCTTTATAAATCCTACATTAAAATATAGAGGAATCTTCTTAGTAAGAGCTTAAGACCATAATGAATCAATCACGACAGTTTTAATTATCAGTTGTTATTTTCATTTAGAACCTTATCAAACAAATATTCATGAAATGGCAAATGGGGTTATGTGCTCAGGAGATCTGACAGTAAAAAGAATTCCCAAAGAAGGGCAAACCATTTCCCCTTCAGAAAATGATTATGATAAAATTATTTTAATTTGGTAATATTACACTATAAATAAAATCACACAGGAGAAAATCTGAGAAATTTTGAGATGCAACAGAATTTATGACATATATTTGAAGGAAATTTTCTATTATTGTAGGAGAAAATTTTCCATTCAGCTTTTTCATTATGAACTGTTTGTGACCCCATTTAAGGAAGATTTCGCAAGAGATACTATCCTTGTCAGGATGAATTTGATTCAAGTGACAGTTGGCGTACACTGCAGTGACTTTAGCTTCTCTGCTGAAAGAAGCTAGCTTTGGAGATTTACAGCCAAAGATTGAGTCTAGCAGTTCACCATAAACTCAATTTATCATCAGACATTACCTTATCAGATACTTCCACACAGAATAAAAAATACACAGAAGGTTTCATTAATTCTTTGGTGCATGTGGCTCGATTCTAACGATATATGGCTTCAACATGAACATTTCACTGTGGACTGACTTTATTACCTACAGTTCACATGAACATACACCTATAACTCTTACAAAAGACAGAAACAGCATCCTAAAACAGTTTTACTTGTGAGGTTTCTTGCTTAATACAGCAACTTTATTTCCCTGTCTCATTAATGCAAAGGCAAGCTTGCATTATAATAAAAAATGACAAAGTATTACATATGATTCAAAAATTTTCACAGAATTTTATTGAATTAGCTAGACTACTTGTCAAACACAGCACCAGAAATGTCTTCATATTTGAATAGTCTAGACAGGAGACATCTATGGCCCAAGAATTGCCCATCGCATTAGCAGATCCCTTGTGTTTGGGTAAACACATAAGTAAACTCCAGACCAGGCTTTGAAACTCTCTCAGTATTCTATGTGTCTGTGATTTGTTTCAGTTTCACACATTGCTCCTAATAAATTAGCCAAGCTGCTTTCATTGCACACAGCAAATAAAGAACTTACAGAAACAGCAGAGATCTGTGGATCTGGGATCCTGTCTGACAGTACAGTAAGGTACTTTGACCTTTCAAGTCTCAACAAGTCCACACTCAGATTTCAGAACACACAACAGGTCTTGAGAGATAACTTATTTAGATATATATTTGTTCCATAAAAGTTGATTAAAATGTTTTTTTTTTCTAGAATATTTACAGACTGATTTGTTTAAATAGATATGACATCTGCTTTTCTTAGTGTTATAAATTTACCTGTTAATTGTAGAGCGTTCTTTTGTGTATCCACAGCTAGTAAATCTTGGAGATTTTTGGAAGTTTATTATACTACTATGTATATTTATTTTTTTACTGTCTCTAATTCCCAAAGAAAACATGGTGGAAGGATTTAAGTATTCTAGAATCTTTCACGAACACCAGTAACACCTTGAGTGTTCTGAAGTAAGAATCCATGCTGCTAAGCATTTCTTTTTTTTGGTTTGGTTTGTATTGTTTTAATCTTTTCTGATAGAGATATAGCAGCTATAAGACAGAAAGAAAAAGGGTATCGTCCCCAAAATCATAAGAAAATGTATTTGTTAGTTTATATATATTGGGCTATTAAAGAACAAGCACACCCACAAACCTGTCCAAAGTTTATGATACAAACCAAAACTCAAATAAATATTCAGGCAAAAAAAAATGCTGTGTTTTAATGATTTAAAACCAACAAACAAACAAAAAAGGGATTGTTTTTTATTTTGATTTCAATGTCTTAAATTCCAGTACTGAACTAAAAGAAAACATATCAAAATTCAGAATTGGATTATTCATGCATAGCACTCTCATTTAATTTTAACAATTTCAACCTTCAAAAAAGTTACAGGTTTTGTTCTGCAGCGATGCATCAAAAACAAAATATTACAGTAATTTCATTAATCAGTAACTTTGTAAGAAAATATGTTCCATCAGAAAAATTTTGATTGGTATCACCTACTTAAGGAAATTTAAGTAGCAGTAGGATGTAATAAAACCTGCCTTTCAGAAATTATGTACAAGGCAAGAGTGAAATTAGGTTAATTTCTGGAAAACCAACAAAAAACCTACTATAAAGACAGAAGGGCTGGTAAACTGCTGATACGTAAAATAGCTCCAAGTTTTAAAGAAGCCTCAAGTAATTAGGCGTTAAAACATCAATGACCTTCAAAGGAACTTGGGTGCTTCTGTAAAAAATCCTTACCCAAACTCTCTGGCCATGAAGTGTCTCTTTCAACCCATCTTCTTCAATATAAAATATGTTTGATGACTCTCATATTTTCCATAAATCTCTTCTGCCTAAGTGTTCAAACACATTGCAAATCTTGTCTGTTTGTCTACCCAGAAAGAGTAGGACTGAAGACCACTGCACCAGTTACAAACTTTTACTGAACTAGGTGATAACACTACTTTTCCAAATTGTAAAAGGATCTCAACAGTAAAGCCCACCATGCAAGTCTATTCACCCAAATGTAAAGAACATACTAGTTCCCCAGGTACTATATTAAATTTTCCCTAATGATCAAAATGGGTTTACAAAATATATATGTATCCTCTTCTAAACTGAGACCATACAGTTTAGAAGATAGGTGGTGTGGTTTAATCCCAGACAAGAGCTAGGACCACGCACCCGCTCACTCAGTTCACCCCTTCCCACCACAGATGTGTAGGGAGAAGAGGGAGAAAAGGAGGGGAAAGGGGAAAAAAAAAAAACAAAAACACCCAAACTTGTGGGCTGAGATAAAGACAGTTTAATAGAACAATAATGGAAAATAACAATAATAATGATAATGATACTAATGATAATAGTAATAATAGTACTAGTACTAGTAATAATGCCAATACTATTATTATTATTAATATTAATAAGATTAATAATAATTAATAAGATTAATAATAACAATAGTAACAATAATAGTAAAAGAATATACAAAATAAAGTGATACAACACAAGTCACTCTCACCACCCGGTGAACTGATTGCCCTCTCCATCCTGAGCAGTTATCACAGATTCCCACCCCTTGGCCCATCCCCATTTATACACTGAGCATGATGTCTACAGTACAGAATATTCTTTTGGCCAGCTTGTCCTGTCTATGCTCTCTCTTCTGTAGGAAGCTGAAAAAAAGTCCTTGAATAACATAAACCTCACCTGGCAACAACTAAACCAATTGGCATTATCGATATTCATTTCATGATAAATCTGAAACACAGCAGACACTAGAGAGAAAATTAACTCTGTCCCAGCTGAAATCAGGACAATAGCTCATAATTACCAGAGGACAATGGAAGTCAGAGATACTTCAGACCAACAAAAGCTATCACAGGAACTCATCATTTCACTCAGTAGTAAAAATATATTTGACATATAGTTTTCACATTAAGCGTACCTATTATGTCTGGTTTGGTACACTCAGAATTAGGGCCCTGTAACTATGTACAGTGTTTCACAAAACAGATAAATGAGGTGCCTGTGCCAAAGGGCTTTTAAAAGGAAGAAGAGTGAAATAAATATGATGACAATTAAAATAAAAGCCGATACTTATAGGCAAATATGTTTTGCAAAATATGTTGTGTCTGAATCACACTAGAGATGTTTAGCAATTTTCTCTATTCTGAGAATGAAAGCATGAAAATGAAAGGCCATTTTTCAGAAGACTTTCATCTTAGACAATATTTGAATGAAGGTTATTTTCTCTTTCCCCTTACTCCCACTTCTTACCACCAGAAAACAACTGTCTAGCACTGTACTCCTTTTTGACTGTTCAGGTAAGTGCAGCACACAGAAACTATCTCTATATATATATTACAGCATGCTTATTTCAAGAAATCCCATTGTATCATTGCTAAAACACTAATCATTATAGTAGTCTATTATTTGTGTTATAAGATCAATTGGTTAAAAGAAGCAGCACAATGATGATTAAGAACAAGAATTTGATTTATATATTGGTCAATTATTTGCTATCCTCTCTCTATTACTTATGACTCCCTAAATACCTTTTCAGATCTTCATATAATCTTCTTGCTCTAGAATTACTAATACAAATACAAAATATTTGAATGTATAATTACACAGCACTGGGACTGTAAAACTATATGTAAGAGCACAAGATGTTGAGAGTAGTTATAGGAACCAGAGCACATGAAAGGAGCTCTCCATTTCACGTTCTCTATGTTGCTTTTAGGACACAAGTCACAGCAAAGCAGGGCAAATATTAGTTTTCCCAAACTGGCAATTAAATGATATTGATGGATGGTCTTGTGGCTGAAGAATTACAATGGGATTCATGGATCATAGTTCAATTCCTGTTTATGTCACATTTTACCTTGATAGGAAAATTAAACCTATCTGTAAAAAAATTCCTCCTATGGATGCTATTTGGAATATTTAGGTTGTTATTTCTTCAGGCAACGAGAGTTACTGAATTGGAGCCCCTCATCTTTCCTCTCACATAAAACAATAATGAAAGCAGTAATTTTGTTGTAGTTCGTAGGCGTATAAGCTCAAAATAAGAATGGTTGGTTAAAACACCCTAATATTCACTAGTACTTTCTCTCATATACTGCAGTACGCACTGGCCAGGATAGCAATACTAAAGCACAATGCAAATCAAAACATATAAACAAACCGCCTCATTAAATATCAGTCTTACAATAAATAAATCAACCATTCTCAGACTTCTTATACACAGGTCATAAAAAAGCATGGATATTCTTCCCACAACATTGCCAATATAAAGAGGAAGTATAAATCTGCCATGGGAGAACAACAGATAGTTCTCTTTGCATGATACACTTCTTTTCTGTTGGCTCCATGAAACCCCTGAACTCCAGTTATTGTTATCTTCAGAGAATACTGCCAGACTTCAAGATATTTCAAAGAAATTTCCCTTCCTTCCTTCCTTACATGAACAAGTGTTGTCTGCTTTTATTTTTTTTTTTTTTTTTTTTTTTTTTTTTTTTGCTTTCAGCCCTCTCTGGGCTGTGAATTTCTCACCTCTAATTTACATTCAAATCCCTCCACCATCAAGTGAAAAAGAGAAGCATGAAGCTTTTTCCTACTCTTTCTCTCTTGAGTCAAGGAAAGGCAGTATCACAGCCTCTTCCTTACCCCCTTCCTTCATATGAGCAGGAGAAACCAGGGGCAAAGTTACACTTTAGTCATGGCTTTTAAAGGACAGCAGGGGAGACTAGACAGGGAAAGTAGCTTCTCTCTCACCACTTCTCTTGGAGAACCAAAAGGAGAATATCCCCATGCTTGCTTTCACTCTCAGTGATGAGCCAAAGTAAAACGGAGGAGCTTTGCATGTTTCTCAGGTACCTTCTCACCTTACATTTTGTGAATCGGAAATGTTGTATAAGCTCCTATAGTTAGAGGTGACTACCAGAACAATTTAAAAAGTGCAACTGATATTAGAACAATTAATTCCTCTGTGGTCATGTACAGGTGCTTCTGGGGTACTATTTCGTTTGTGCTACTTTATGCTCTTACCTCATTGTTTTTTATGAAATTTATGATGTGGTATCATTTACTAGGTTTTTGTTAATCTAAATCTCAAAAACGTTTCTGTCAGTGATGTAGAGTGGTACAACACCACAGTCCTTTCAGATTTCATAATCTAGTTAATCCACCCATAATGTCACTTCCTCTGTTGGAAACATTACCTTTTTAAGAGTAGTCAGCTGTTTTAAAATCTTATCATCAGTGAAGAAGTTTTCCCAGGAAAATTTGATCGGTTTAATAGGATTTATTTGCAGAAGATGAAGACAACTCTTGAAGCCACAAAGCCCTACATAGCTCACTGATGATTTCAGAGGGCAAGCATATAGGGATGCCATCAGCAATAGAGGAAACACTTTTCTTAGACTAGTATATCTAATTTCAAGCACTGACAAGACTATTTTCTTCCCAAGCCAGATGAGTGCATGAGAAGTAAAGGGCAGAATATATACAAGCCTGTAATACTATCTGTCTAAGGTCTGCAGCTACTGTATTTTTCTTTCACAAGAAGCCCATAAATTTCCAAAGCTGTCTACAGTAATAGCTGTCTTATACTTTAAAGATGCAATGGATGTCTCAAACTTTGGATGACAGACCATTTACAAAAATTGCTCTTAGTGATATTATACAACCACTCTGGAAACTTAGAGGCATTTGTCTGGAAAAGCCAATCCATTTCTGATGATTTTTGACACTCTAATATGTACAAGTTTAAAAAAAAAAAAAAAAAAAGAAAAGAAAAAATAAAGAAATCAGGTGAAAAGTAAAGGTTTCAAGGTTCCATTTAAACAAGGAAACCAAGGCTGTATACTCCCAGACTAAGTCTTTCAGATTCAGAGGAGGGTTAGAATATTAGAGTTGCTTGTTTTGCCAACAAAGAATATATCCAGTTTGAATAGTTACATTTGCTCAGAAGAATGTTCTAATGAAAATACAAGCTTTTGGGGAACTCAAAAAATTTGGAAAAATCTTTATGTTCTCAGTTTACTTGTCAATTTGAAGCTTGCACAGTACTAAGCAGGAAAGTGTACACTTGACAAAAGTATTCTTCATGCTATTGAATTTAACCAACACTTCTGCAACCCGTTTAATCATTAAATATAGTCACATGTAAAGAAAGTTCAATTTCAATTGGTTTCAATTCTTTATATGATCTTCATTCCATAATGGGACCTTTGAAAAAGGATTAATTATTTTGTTTCATCTGCAATGAATGGAACTTAGTGTTGCCATTCCCATGGCAAGTAATCAAATATACAGATATTTCATAATTCTGTCCCTTTTAAGCTTATGTTTCTCATAAAAAAACCAAACTGGTAAGCACATATTTGGATTTCTAAAAAGGAAAAAAATATATAATCGTATAATAGTAAAAGTATGAATTCTCAGTACTGATAGCATTAGCTCTGTGGTAATGAAATAGGCACTTCAAATTTATGGTGAAAACTTTCCCATTTCTATGAACCATAGTGGCAACATAGTAATTCAGTCAAATAACCACTGTTGCAGTTGCAATGGAATGTACAATATTTACAGTCTGAAATATCTTGTAACAAATCTTAGCCTGCCAATCTAATTTGCCTACTTAGTATGAAAAATGAGAGTTAACTAACATTTCTTCCCCAAATGAAAATATTTGTGTTTCCAAAAAAAAAAAAAAAAAAAAAAAAAAAAAAAAAAACAAACCAAAAAACAACTGTTTGTTTGTTTTTTTAAATGAAAACTGTGACGGAAAATTTCATGAGAGGTATTATACGACTGTTACAATGTCAACAATTTATAGAAAGACATTTCTATAAATGTACTGTTTTTAGCTGGGATAGAGTTAAATTTCCTCCTGGTAGCTTGTATGAGGATATGTTTTGGATTTGTGCTGAACATAGTGTTGATAACACACTGATGTTTTAGTTACTGCCAAGCAGTGCTTACACAGCATCAGGGCCTTTTCTGCTCCTCACACTGCCCTGCCAGCGAGTAGGTTGGAGGTGTCATGTCGCATAAGCATATGTGTCCCTTCAACCCTTTAACTTGAGACTTAATCAGTATCTGAAAGACCATACTATTCTGTAAATGTATGAATTCCATCTGTGATGAGTCATATCTTTACAGAAGAGGAATGCTTTTTCTCTATTACCTGTGATGAATGGAACACACCATTCCCATCATTTTGGCATCACCTGAGGCAAATATTGGATTATGTGAGTTGATTATTCACTTTTACTTGAGCAAAATGTGATAGATCAATGTAGTACCGTTGTAGCTTGAATAAGGGGGGATTCTTTCTTACTGCACAACTGGGGGATAATTAATACAAGATATAAATACTGAGCCTCATTGTACCATGAAAAGGAATTATTCATCAGTCATTGAAAGTTCATTCTAACATCCAGCATTCCTGAATTGTCTCCAGACATACAAAAGGTATAATCTTCAGATTATTTTTTCATATACAGTTATAGTTACACCTTTGTTATACAGATGTGACACATACAGCAGAGAACAGAAGCACAGTTAACTGAAGGAAGACAGGTAACATAACTCTAGAGCTGCTTATACATAAGCATGTTGCCACCATTTAGGAAGTTACTGTGCATCAGCTGACCTTTGGTAACTGTTTATGGATATGACCTTAACCTAAGGGAATATAAATTACTATAGTTTTATCTAAACCTCTTTTATTGCTAATAAGCTAAGCCTTGCAGATGCTGAGGGCTAAGAATCATAGAATCATAGAAACATAGAGTCGTTAGAGTTGGAAGGGACTGTCGTGGTTTGGGCCAGACTGGCCACTGAAACAAACAACAGATGCTCTCCCCAACCTCTGTCTCCAAAGAGAGGAGGGAGAGTGAGAAAGAGACTTATGAGTTTAGGGAAAAAAAAAACTAAACTACTTTAATGAAAATATTAATAAATTTATAAAATAATAAGAAAGAAAATAATGAAATATATAGAGTATATAAAAAAAAAAAAAACAAAAAAAAAAAACAAAAAAAAAACCATATCAAGCTCCCAGGATGATAGTCATGTCACCAGCAGGCACGGGGAAAGTCCCAGACTGGATTCAATGACAGATGGGAACTGGATTCCAAATTTGGAGTCAGGAATGCATGGACTGGGATCAA
Organism: Alca torda; assembly: GCA_008658365.1. Taxonomy (NCBI): domain Eukaryota; kingdom Metazoa; phylum Chordata; class Aves; order Charadriiformes; family Alcidae; genus Alca; species Alca torda. The sequence continues at coordinate 33,454,722 of CM018101.1, forward strand.
AGGCAGATGAACAGACAGGGTCCTCCTCAGATGCTGGCCACTGAAGAAAGAGACTGACCCTTTGATCCATCAGCTTTTATACTAAGCATGATGCAGATGGAATGGAATACCCCTGTTGGTCAGTTTTGGGTCATGTGTCCTGTCCGCTCCTCTCTGCAGGTGAGACACCTCTACACTTCTACGTTTCTGACCCTCCAACAGGCCACACAACAAAGTTAGCTGACCTTGGTTGTTATAGGAATAAGTATAAGCAAGAGCCTCTCTGCATACCTTTCCTTGTCATAAATTATAAATAATCATAACTTATAACTCTGGGAGCAGACTACAGTCTTAAAAATACGCTGTTAATTCCAGAGAGTTAAGTTAGTTAGAAGAGGCTTAGCTAAAAAGTAAACTTACTGAACAGAAAATCCGTTCTGTTTTACCTCAAACCAGGACCAGGGACCTTAAAGATCACTTAGTTCCACCCCGCCTCCCGCCATGGGCAGGGATGTCTTCCACTAGACCAGGTTGCTTAAAGCTCCATCCAACGTGGCACAAAAAGCTGGCAAGGGATACAGTTGGGACAGCTAACCCCAACTGACTATAGCGTTACCCAGACCATGTGATGTCATGCTCATAACAAAACTGAGGCGGAGATTGATGGGTGTCCACTGCTTGGGGACTGGCGGGCATTGGTCAATTGGTGCTGAGCAACTGTTTTCATGTTCAACATTTGTCTTCCTTGGGTTTTATTTCCCTATATGCTTTAGTTTGGTGGTTTTTCTCTTTTCTTTGCAATTTAAAAAATATATATTATTATTTCTTTTTAATTATTAAACTGTTGTTATCTCAACCCACAAATTTGTTTCTCACCTCCAATTCTTCCCCCATTCCACTGGGGGGCAGGGAGTGAGCAAGCAGCTGTGCGGTGCTTAGTTGCCAGACAGCGTCAAACTATGACAATGACCAAGTTTAAAAGTGAGACGCAAGAACTTTTTATACCTGTAGAAACGAAAGGACATCAACGTTTTTTAGGATTTGAAGAAGTAACATATGAAACCTAACAAACATATCTTCCAGTCAGCAGGGTAGAAAAGTCTCCTGGTTCCACATAACAATGAATATGAGCCCCCAGTACATTCTGAAAGCTTCTGAAATGGAAGTAATTAAAAAAGCACATCAGTAACAACATTCCTATGTTAGTTCCAAGGCCATCTTCAAAACCAAATGTGATAACTAGGGATAAAACTGTTGCAGTTTTGCCAGACCATTCAGAAAGAGATTTATGATCTACTGAGAGTCTCACAGAATTGAAAGTACAGCATGCAGGCCAGCCTGCCACATCTACTGAAAAACTCCTGCAGGGGTTTTAAATGGATACTTTTGATTCTTTTTATATATTTTATACCTCTTATTAATTTTATCTTCAAGATCAGATTGAGAAAGAAGCATTTGATTTAGCTTCAAGAGAGCCTTCACATTTTTATGTTATTTTGAAGAAATAGCTTGCAACCAGGACGGCACGAAGATTATTTTTGTTTTTGGTTTTTTTTTTTTTTTAAAATTCTTATACGTTCTATAATGAAATAGTGAGATAAGAGGCAGGTGGCAGATAATGATTTCAATTGATAATGACATATGGATGCCCAAGAGAATAGAAATTTCAATAAATTGTTGTGGGATATTTAATACAAATTTACTACTTAAATATTAAAAGTAAGTTCAGCTCCAATACAACCTATTAACAGGAATGAGCTCCTTGTATGACTAAAAATGTTCATAGGAAAGATTCCCAGTTTAATAGCTGCTTAAAACAATTTCCATTAAGACTGTAACCAAAACCTACATGAAATGTTTAATTAACTACAGAAGTAGTCAATTAAAAATACGAAATTAAAGAAAGAATTACCCTCTCCCTTAACTGTGATCCTGTTTTTATAAGCTATATGATGTAGTTAATGATTTTAATCTGCTCTTGCTCTAGCCATGACATTTATAAAGTATACTTGAGATCACATGCAATGCATATTAATTAGTAGTATTCAAAGTTATTGTTTGATATCTTAGTCATCCAATTTATTTTAAATATATAACTTTTTTATTTTTATGAACTTATTTTCATTATTGTACAGAAACAAGTTTTGCTAAGCAGGAGCGTAATTTATTTGTAATGCTGTTTGTTGCCCTTTATTCTCTCATCTCAGAAACAGTGTTTAAAAAAAAAACCACAAAACCCAATAACCAACAACCTTGCATTTTTTGTCAGGATATGCTGTTATAGCAAAAAAAAATACACATTCTGAAAAGTGTCTTTTTCAAATAGAAGGTTTTTGTTCAAATAACTGAACGACTTAAAAAAATAATTCATGTGTGGGTCTGCCTCTCAGCCAGAAGAAAAAGAATGAAAGAAATATTTTAGTCATAATTGGTTACTGCTTTTCAGATACAAAGATGGCAAAGAATTCTACAAAAACTGAGATATTTTTAAATTAAATCACAGCATTGGAACAGTATGTCTAATGTAAATCTGTGAGAAACACTGTTGTTCAGAGGCTTATTATTAGGAAAGGACTGGGAATACATATCACTAATGTTCAGCAAAGTGCTCTAACTCCTCTATTAAACACTGGACTTAAAATTTTTAAGTGCTTAAATGTTTTAATTATCTTTAAATCTTTAAGGATCAACCACTACTTTTGATCTTTAATTCATTAATCCTTAATGGCCTAGCTTTTTCATGTCTCTCATGAGTTTCTTTCATATGCCCAACTTCAGTAGAGGTGGCAAAAATCCGAGGGGTCCACATTTCACTGACCAAGAATAAGCAACAGCGCAATTTCCTAGCGCCAGAGAGCCTCAGCAGCTCACTTTATCTCCTCACAAAGCATAACCTAGGACTAGCCCGTGAAGCTCTTAGTTAAAAAAAGGATTCTTCTGTATTTTCCCAAAAGCCAAGCATTTGCTGAAATGAGGATTTTTTTTGAATGGATCACTTCCAATATTAGTCAGAGTTCAAAGGAAGTATAACAAATACAAAAGTAAATAATGTAAACATAAATAGGTCTTAGCTGTTGGATTGATGAAGACACTATAAATGCAAAAAATAAATCCCAGGCATTTGCAGTATAAAGTTCTGAATAGTGACTCATTAATGGTCTTCAACTACAGTTTTGTGGGAATATGATAATATGATCTGTTCTCTTTGCTCACACAGAATGACAACAAATGAACCAAATACATGATTTTATTTTACATATTTATTTTTAATATACAACCCCTAAATAATGGAACACAGGGAGTTCTATATTTCTGACAAAACCTATATTTAGGTTCACCCCCAGTGAATTAAAGTTCTTGTATCCCATTCTAAGAGTCCTGAACAATTCTATCTTGCTTTGGGGAGTTTAAAAAAAGCATTGGTTTTTGCAGAAGACACAGAGGGGCTCCTTAACAGTGGCTCACAGTGCAGTATCAGTGTTTTCATGTAGTTGTAGTTTCTGTATCAATATTCTTTGTGCAAACTATAATAATCCTTAGTGTTGACGCTATTTCAACAGCTATGGATGAAATATTAACTTAAAATAGTGCAAAAGTCTTATATGAAATAAAAGATTGTGAGCACATGTATTTTAGAATAATTAAGTCAGACTTCCATTAGTTTAATTACACTTTTACACACTCCTGATTAGAAAGTTATTTTAATGACTTTTTCCACACTTTGAGCTGTGAAGTGTGTTCATATTAAGATTCTGTAATGAGAAATAAAACACAAATCTGAAGAATGTCCTTCAGGCAGAATAAAGGAAGAGTTGCCAGGTTTAACCTGTAAAAACAAAACAAAAAGCCACACAGCAAACAATTGTAGCTTTGTATAAATCATACTTAGCATAAGAGTAATGTAATCATTATTAAACTGTGCAATTCCACAATAAAAAAAAAAAAATATTTGTATGAATCAGTCTACAAGCAGTTATATTTAAAACAATAAATGAAGTATGTTCTCTCTTGTGTATTGGTTAATAACACTGTTAGTATAAAATGATGCAGCCCATTGCAGTGACTTCCTGATGTGTGCAAAGAAGATGAATTTTTAATTGTTATCAGAAATCCAATTTACCACTGGGTATAAAATAAACACCTTTGGAGAGCAGTTACTATAATGAAACAGCATGTTGGATATCAGTCTAGAAAACAACATTTTGATGACATAAGTGACAGCTACACATGTATTCTCAACAGACTGAAAAGAAAAAGAGACGCAGGTCCAGTTTCACTAAAAGTGGCAGTTTTGAACACCCTATTGAAGTTATAAGTGATAAAATGAGGAAAAGACACGATAGCTTCTGTAAAGGAAATACATGCCTCACAAATTTAACGGACTTCTCTGAAAGGCTCAATAAACACATAGATAAGAGAGAGATCCAGTCAATACAGCCTCTTTGGATTTCCGAGAATTATTCAACAAGGTCTTTAACTAACAAGTCTTGGAGAAAGTAAGATGTCACATAAAAAGATGGAAGGCCCTTACATAAATAAATAATCAGTTAAGGAACAGGAGACATAATACGAGAATAAATGATCGTTTTTAACTGTTGCCATTGATGACTGTGTTGTTGCTGTTCTGTTTATTAGATTCACAAATGACTCACATAAAGGGGTGAATTGTCCAGTGATGACATTTAATGATTGTATCCAAGTATACAGAGTATGAAATTTGAGGCATGAGTTGCACAAGAGCCTTAAGCAACTGTCTGATAAAAAAAAAGCCAAGAAATGAAATTCAACACACATAAAAGTAAAATAACACAGGTGGGAAAAAAAAAATATTTGTACAAACAATTAATTAACTACTACCACCCAGAAATTTTCTGCGAAAATATGAGCTTGCTGCTCCATAGTCATCAAGAATGCATACTGAACAGCAAGAATTACTAGGGAAGGAAGACTGAAGAAAATACGCAACTTACAGACGTTATGATGTACATCCTCTGAACTAATGCTCAATTTCCATCACATTCTTCTCAAAAAGAGTGCAATTGGCCTCGGAAAGGTACAGAGAATGCTGACAAAGATACACAATGGAGTGAAACAGCTTCCGTACAAGAAAAAATAAATAGAACAGGACTTGAAAAGTAAGACCACCTACGACGGAGGAATATTATGCAGATTCAAAGTTACATGTAACATTGAAAATTAAGAGGGAAAATATTCTATATCTAGAAAAAGAAGGCTTCATATAATGCAACCCATTAGATGAGGAAACTGAGCTGCAGACAGCGAAAAAGTCAATGGATATTCTTAAGAAGTGCCAGTAAAAGCCTGGATTTTCCTCTTGGTCTTTCCCAGATAACAATACTGTCTTAACTGATTTTACTGGAAGTCAGGTGCCAGCCTGATCATACCAAACCTCACAGTCCTCAGTGGAAAGGGAATAGGACACTAAGGGAAAACAAAACAGGATAAATTAAATTATTATGGGAACTACTAATGACATGAAGGGAGGAAGTGTAAGAGAGCAGAAACAAAAGTCTTGATCTAAGGGCTTTTATTTAGTTGACCAGATATGGAATGTGAATGCTGTCCTTCTTCTAGGTCCTGGAAACAAGAATCTTTCAGGGTATTTTTAATTTCCAAGGACACAATTATTAGCACAAAACAACAACAAAATCACTTTTTTTTGCATTTTGTTAGTGAAGCAATTCCACGTTATCTGCAACATTCTGCAGAGCTTGAGTTCATGTCTGTTTCGTGTATTTGTTATAACTGAATGCCTACTTCAGGGACAGAACTACCCTATCAAGCAGGATGCACTATCTTCCAAGATGAACAGCAGGACCTTAGTTGAAAAAAACAGTAATGGTTAAAAAAAACCAATAGGAAAGCTGGAAACTCAAAACTCTTATTTTTGAAAGAGCAGAACTCCCAGTAAGGTTACAAAAAAGTTATTTCATTTTCAAAAGAAGAAAAAAAAACTCATTATGTAACTGCTCTTATTTTTCAGAAAACACTCCAGAAACAGTGTTCCTGTTACCCATTAAAACAGTCTTTCCAAACTAAGGAAAAGCAATTGGCTGATTTGGTCATTGACATTTTTCTTCATTCCTTTCATGACACTTCTATTTTTTGCCTTTCTTTCCGGTTAGTGATTTACTATTTAGAAGACTGAACAAATGTGCTACATATTAGCATCATGTGAGAGAGAATTTATACAGTAGACTTCTCAGATAACTAGTTGGGTAGCTTCACCTCTGCTGTATTGCTGTGCTGTAGCACTGTGTCAATGCTCTGGTCTTTCTCAGCGTAACCTTTCACCAGCTCTGTTACGTTCTGGCAAATGCCTTTGGATTCAACAACTCTGTATTTTATGATGAAAAAAACCTACCTCACTAAAAAAGACTTCCAGGTTCTACTTGCAAGGAACACAAGCACAACTGCAATGACCATCTATCGTGCAGCCAAAGAAAAAACTAATCATTCTGTCTTCAGAATAGGGTTTAACAAGCATGCAGAAAATACAGTAGGGGGTCCATTCTTTGAATAACAAATCAAAAACCTATCAAACAACCACTCATTAAGCAAGTACTGCTAATTCCATGAATCAAATGAGGCAAAACCTCACAGAAAAAAAACCACAGCACATAATTAGACAATTAAATGATGACGTAGCGCACACAAACAAGAAGACCAAATTAAAATATTGCAGGGAGTCCCTTGTTTTGTTGTGGGTTTGGGTTTTTTTTTTATTTTTTTTTTAATTGCCTGCCTAATCTTTCAATCCTAAGAGTACTGTCTGAAGATAGACTTGCTTGTTCTTTACAGCACACTATAATCTTTGCACCATTTTCTATTAACCAGCACTTACAAATTAGCTCAATTACACTAGAGAAAAATACAGAGGAAAAACACATTTACTATAAGTAGCTTCAGTAACCAACAATGTCTTGCATTAATGGGAGCTCTAACCATCAACTAATTGAATCTGTGGGAGGGACTGAACACAGTTATGTACTGCCACGCTGCATGCTGTAGATCACCTGAGAAACCTATACTGATCTCAGAGCTATGACATAGACCTATGGGGGATCCATGTCTTTCTGGTGTGGCAGCACATTCTTAGGTCCTCTACAACAATCAATTTACTTATGTTTAAACAATAAAATCCAACTCTGTCAGTACAAAGCTAAATCCATACATCCATCTTCCTGCTTGAATTAATCATCACAAATGTACTGTGTTGGTTAGTATACACCATAAACACCTGCTATTTAAGTCTGCTGATATGCTGTCTGTCTTTATGGCAAGCTCACATTCATTAGTCCCCCCTTCGCACTTCTGTGTATTTCTTTATATTGCAGTTTGGCCTCTCAAAGGTCCCATATGTAGCAGGCACTGTTCTGGAAAGGGACAACACTTACTGTTTGCTGAATAGCATGACATTCTCATAAAATCTGATAAAATCTCCACAGGCAAAGAAAAACAAACCAGCTGTCAAGTGGAGGTAAACTGCATTTATTTTTTTATTTTGAAAATTTAATTTTCAGGTAAAGATCTTACCTACAGTTCATTTTCTACAAAGCACATACACGGTGACTGGAAATGCCCTCTCTGATTACATGCTTCTCTTGGATTCATAGCTAACAGCTCAACATCCTTAAGTAGAACCGAGTGTTTAAGAAAAGGACTGGCAGCATATCCATCTGGTTTTACATTTGGATCTACCATTAACTTAAAATTCCTAAAGAAAAATTTAATAATCTATAAACCGCTGTCTCTTAGGAGAAAAAAAAAAGCAATAAAAAAACAAGAAAAAAACCCACAAAACACGAGAACAATAATACTTCTGAAATTTACTTTGAGACCTATGAATCAAAGTTGTCATTAATATCAGTGAAAAATGTTGCTAATATTCAAGACAATCTATTTCTATACTTTTCTAAATAATGGATATTTTTGTATTCACTAGAGACATTACCATTATAGATACACTGTCTACTCCAAACTCAGTATGAAAAGCCACAATTCTGGTTTCATATTCTTCCAGGAAACTTGACTCGTGTCTGTGTCATGGAAGCATTCTGAAACTTTTGTAATGTAATCTCCAGGAGAAGAAGACAGTCTCTTCAGAAAACATGCAGATGATGTTCACTATATAGCCTTAAGAAATTTCCCAAACTGTCACTTAAGTTTTTTAGTGTTTTGTGGCACAGAACAAGAGACAAGGTCTCTCACATTATTAGTTCATTGCCTGTATTCTTTGAATCAGCACAGCAGGCAGTCTTCATCCCCTGCAACAATGTAATCCTCTTCCTCTAGTGCCTGCAGGGTGTCATCTGCAATATTTGGGTTTGGTTTTATCATGGCATCCAGTGCTCTCTGCTCTGTCCTTTACATACCTTTTCTCAGTCCCTCAGGAATGCTGTATACTTCTAGTTTGAGACTGAACTGCAAGTTTTTCCATATTGGTCTGCAAACCAGACGCGCTTCCAAACACACAGAAGTGCAGAATGCAGACAGCAGAGAGGCTTTGAATCTAAGGCAGTGCTCAGAACAGAAACTCAACTCTTTCCCTACAACTGAGTTACTGCAGTTTCCCAGGCTGGGCCAAGCAGACTGCCAACTATTTCTTTGAAAGACTGCTAGCTCAGTGTCACTGAATATATCCAGATTATGTAGTTTTCTGGTGCTTTCTATGCGTGGATGTGTTCAAATATTGGACTACAACCGTGGTGATCAGAAAGGTGTAGTATCACAATGAAATTTTTTGGTTAAGCAACTGCACGTTAATTTCATCTTCTGATTCTATTCTACAGTGTTATTACAACTATATGTGATCTCAAGGTTAAAAATTTGCACATTTCCAGTGAGAAATTTAATTTTTAATCCAGGCCAGGTTCATTAAGAGTACTCAAAATAGGAACTTGTAGGGGCCAGCATTACCCTTATGTGATGTCCTATACAGTTCAGAGTCATCTGAAGTCAAAATTATGGAGTATTACTTTTCCTTGATTACTAATCAGCATTAAGTCTTCAGTTTACACAATGAGTCCCCCTGCCTTAAAAGGTACAGTATGAACAATCTTCCAGGCTTTCAAAGTCGGGCCATTTTCTTATGTTGATTTCTCTCATATGGGTAATACAGTTAGTCTGAAGTAGCAAAAGGATCTTTTTGGTCCTCAGGCAGATAAGTTCCAGCAATCTCTTTCTCCCTAGTTACTAATTCATGCAGTTCCTCTGACAGGTAAAAAATGGGAGTTTGTTACGTCATGGGAGTCCTCATTGACTCTACACGCAACCTAAAAGAGAACTGGACATTGAATGGTTATTGAAGGTATTTCAGTTTTAAACATGTAAGTGCCCAAGATTTAACTGAACTATTTTTTTAATGCATAGTATCCATCCTTAAGGTTTGACAGTGCAATTACTTAGCTCTGCTTGAACTACCCAATTGTCAAATACTACCACACTGTTCATAAAATGTTACAGTGTAACACAGTCTTCTGTAATCATAGAATCATAGAACCATAGATTTGACTACGTTGGACGGGACCTTTCAGATCATTAAGTCCAACCATCAACCTAACACTGACAAAAAACATCACTAAACCATATCTCTAGGCACTATGTCTACCCATCTTTTAAATACCTCCAGGGATGGTGACTTAATCACCTCCCTGGGCAGCCTGTTCCAATGCTTAATAACACTTTCAGTGTAAACATTTTTCCTAATATCCAATCTGAACCTCCCTTGGTGCAACTTGATGCCATTTCCTCTTGTCCTATTCTCCCGTTATTTGAGAGAAGAGACCGACCCCCACCTCTCTGCAGCCTCCTTTCAGGTAGTTGTAGAAAGTAATAAGGTCTCCCCTGAGCCTCCTTTTCTCCAGAATAAACAACCCCAGCTCCCTCAGCCACTCCTCATAAGACTTGTTTCCCAGACCCCTCACCAGCTTCGGTGCCTTTCTCTGGACACACTCCAGCACCTCAGTGTCTTTCCTGTAGTGAGGGGCCCAAAACTGGACACAGTACTTGAGGTGGGGCCTCACCAGTGCCGACTATAGGGGGACAATCACTTCCCTAGTCCTGCTCACTACAGTATTCCTGATACAGGTCAGGATACTGTTGGCCTTCTTGGCCACCTGGGCACACTGCTGGCCAGCTGTCTACCAATACCCCCAGGTCCTTTTCTGATGAGCAGTTTTCCAGCCACTCTTCCCCAAGCATGTATCACTGCATGGGGCTATTGTGACCCAGGTACAGGACCCGGCAGGACCTTGTTGAACCTCACACCATTGGCCTTGGCCAATCCAGCCAGCCTGCCCAGATCCCTCTGTAGAGCCTTCCTACCCTCAAGCAGCTTGACACCCCCAGTCACCTTGGTGTCATCTGCCAACTTACTAAGGGTGCACTCAATCCCCTTTCCCAGATCATTGATAAAGATACTAAACAGAACTGGCCCCAATAGCAAGCCCTGGGGAACACCACTCATGACTGGCTGCCAACTGGATTTAACTCCATTCATCACCACTCTCTGGGCCCAATCCTCCAGCCGGTTTTCTACCCAGCAGAGAGTACTCCCGTTCAAGCCACAGGCAGCCAGTTTCTCCAGGAGAATGCTGTGAGAAACCGTATCAAAGGCCTTACTAAAGTTCAGGTAAACAACATCCACAGCCTTTCCCTCATCCACCAAGCAGGTCACTTTGTCATAGAAGGAGATCAGGTTTGTCAAGCAGGACCTGCCTTTCATGAACTCATGCTGACAGGCCCTGATAGCCTGGTTGTCCTTCATGTGCCGCATAATGGTTCCATGACCTTCCCAGGCACCAAGGTCAGACTGACAGGCCTGTAGTTCCCTGGATCCTCCTTCCGACAATTCTTGTGGATGGGCATCACATTTGCTAGACGCCAGTCAACTGTAACCTCCCTGGTTAGACAGGACTGATGGTAAGTGATGGAAAGCGGCTTGGTGAGCACTTCCGCCACCTCCCTCAGTACCCTTGGGTGGATCTCATCCAGCCCCACAGACTTGTGTATGTCTAGGTGCTGGAGCAGGTCCCTCACCATCTCCCTTTGGATAACAGGGGCTTCATTCTGCTCTCCACGCCTATCTGCTAGCTCAGGGGTCTGGGTACTCAGGGAACAACCAATTCTACTACTGAAGACTGAGGCAAAGAAGCCATTAAGTACCTCAGCCTTCTCACCTTTTGTTACCGTGTTCCCACCCTCATCTAATAAAGGATGGAGATTCTCCCTAGTCCTCCTTTTATTACTAATGTATTTATAGAAACTTTTTTTATTGTTCTTAACAGCCAAAGCCAGGTTAAGTTCTAGTTGGGCTTTGGCCCTTCTGATTTCCTCCCTACATAGCCTTACAACATCTTTGTAGCCTTCCTGAGTGGCCTGTCCCTTCTTCCAAAGACCACAAACTCTAATTTTTTCCCCGAGTTGTAGCCATATCTCTCTGTTCAGCCAGACCAGCCTTCTTCCCCTGCGGCCCATTTTTCGGCACACGTGGACCTGCTCTTACACCTTTAAGACCTCCTTCTTGAAAAACATCCAGCCTTCCTGAACACCTTTGCCCTTCACGACTGCCTCCCAAGGGACTCTGTCAAGCAAGCTCCTGAAAAGACCAAAGTCCACCTTCCGGAAGTCCATGGTGACTACAGCATCCAACAGAAATGACTGGCTGGACTGTTTATTTATCCTTTTAACACAAAACCAGTAAAAAACATGTCTCCGTTGTTAGGATTAAAGGTCACACAAATCACATGCTATCAAGGTAATGAATTTCTGAATTTTTCTAACTAGCCTACATGTGTGTATATTACGTAAAGGGGAAACAAAATTTGCTCCAAGTGCACATTACTAGCTCATTTAGCCTTTCTCAACCGTCCTTACCCACCTCCCCTTTCAGCTTATATCACTTTTCTAGCTGCAGACAGTTTAGATCACAGACACTTCATGATCACATGATTTTAAGTTTCCCTATGATGACTGTAGGTTTTAGACACTAAGCCCACTTAGGCATACTCTATTTTAGTCTGAACATTTCTTAGCTCGGCATAAATTTGTATACCAGATGCTGCCTTATAATTAACACATTGGGATTTGGGAGCTGTAGATTTTTCTGGTTACAAACTTTCCATCAAACCGACATCTGTGATTTATGCTTCCAACTTGCTTTCAATACATTTACATAATCTGTTCGATATAAGGAGAGAGCATAAACTTTCCTTATGTATTTAGAAATAAATTCCACAGAGAGAGTTAAAACTAAATCAAGGAATGGTTTAAGCTTCTCTTTTACAATGATAGTTATTTTAACAAACCTGTAATAAAACCTTCACAGAACAAAAGTCAATTTTAGAATCATAGAATCATTTAGGCTAGAAAACACCTTCAAGGTCATCGAGTCCAACCATTAATGTAACACTGCCAAGTCCACCTCTAAACCATGTCCCTAAGCACCACATCTACCCATTTTTTAAATACCTCTCGGGATGGTCACTCAATCACTTCCCTGAGCAGCCTGTTCCAATGCTTGATAACCATTTGGTGAAGAAGTTTTTCCTAATATCCAATCTGAACCTCCCCTGGAGCAACTTGAGGCCATTTCCTCTTCTCCTATCACTTGTTGTTTGAGAAAAGAGACCAACACCCCCCTTGCGACAACTTCTTTTTAGGTAGGAGGATAAGGTCTCCCCTGAGCTTCCTTTTCTCCAGAATAAACAACCCCAGCTCCCTCAGCCGCTCCTCATAAGAGTTGTTTCCCAGACCCCTCACCAGCTTTGGTGCCTTTCTCTGGACACGCTCCAGCACCTCAGTGTCTTTCCTGTAGTGAGGGGCCCAAAACTGGACACAGTACTTGAGGTGGGGGCCTCACCAGTGCCGACTACAGGGAGACAATCACTTCCCTAGTCCTGCAGGCCACACAATTTCTGATACAAGCCAGGATGCTGTTGGCCTTCTTGGCCACCTGGGCACACTGCTGGCCCATATTCAGCCAGCCCTTGACCAACACCCCCAAGTCCTTCTCCACCAGGCAGGTTTCCAGCCACTCTTCCCCAGGCATGTATCACTGCACAGGGTTGGGACCCAGCAGGACCCTGTTGAACCTGACACCATTGGCCTTGGCCCATCCATCCAGCCTGCCCAGATCCCTCTGTAGAGTCCTCCTACCCTCAAGCAGGTTGACGCTCCCACCCAACTTGGTGTCATCTGCCAACTTACTGAGAGTGCACACAATCCCCTTTCCCAGATCAGTGATAAAGATACTAAACAGAACTGGCCCCAATACTGAGCCCTGGGAGAAGGGGAAAAAAACCTTACTATTCACTCAGGAAATACAACATAAAAAAAGGCAGGTTCAGAAACTGAGATTATATAACCTTTTTCTGACACGTGAACATTGCTTGTTTATTTGGATTTCCCTATTTTGGTTAGAAGCATTTCAGGAATGTTTCTGTTTCAATAAGACTGGTAAAGCAGAGCACACCTGTGCATAGATACGCAAGAATGAACTTCATACTGACCTCAGTGACGTGGTTCTTTCCTCTAGCCTGCACAACTGCCGTCGGCATATGGGCAGTTTCAGTGTCTTCTTTCTGAAGGACACATGTAGCTTTCCCCTAAAACACCTGCCAGGGCTATCCAGTAAATCACACTGATGATATCAAGGGGAAAGGTTCTTTGGTGCTCTGAAGATTCTCGGGCAGTAGAGAAGAGCAGGAATTGCTCAGGAGAGTAAGATAGTCCAGGGCTCTTTCCCCTCTCTCCTTCACCTTCTTTCTCTCCTGGTAAAGGCAGGAACAGCAGCAGACTTGCTGCCCCTGTGATCCATGTGGGACTCCTTCTCAACAAAAAATAATTTCTTCCTAGGCTCCACGAATCACGGCTAATTAATCAGCACTCCTCTTTCTGCCCTGGACTCAACTGATTAAATCTAAACAGCCACAACACGTGACCAAGTATTTTAAACTGTATAGTATGATACTCGAATTCATTCTATCCAGTGAACATTTCCATTAGGCATTGAACCCGCACTGACTACTAAGGTGGGACCTTCACATTTTAACTCTGTACTACCTGCAATATCTTAGAAATTTTCTCTAAATGTCTTAGAAAAGAATCAAATATTAAGATAGCATTACTGTATTAGACTATTAAAAATTCAAATTGCCAAAGGTAACAAGAGAAAATTTGAAATGTGATGATGAAAAATGTGCATACATGGCCATCAAATATTATTGGAAATTAATACTTTCACAACCATAAGCAGGTTACCTTTAATTAAAATAAAATAATTAACTAAAAAAAAAAAAAAAAAGGGTGGGGGGAAGAATCTTGAAGATGCTTTTATGTTCTGCTCCAAGTCAAATAATTCAATAAAAAGATAGAAATAAAGTCAACTAGTTACATGAGATAAGACAAGAAATATGAAGGAACAACACTGGTTTTCATTCTGAACAACACTGTAAAGTCACCCTCCAATATTTCTTTTCAAAATATATTTTGATTAAAGTTTCCCAGCTGCCTGACAGAATACTTCACTCTGAGCATTATTTATTCACCTAAAAACCTCACATAACTACAATTTATTTTTAATTTTACTGGAGAAGCTGTGCAGCAATTTATTAAAAAAAAAAAAAAAAAGAAAACAAAAACCCAGAATAATTTTTTTCTAATATCTCTGTTTATTAATTTTGTATCTAGTAGTTTCATCAGGAAAATAAATCACAGAGTATATATATATCACACACACACAAGTATACTTTTAAAAAGGTATATGTATTTGCCCCACTCAAACATATACCTAGTTTCTGACTAGACATGGAAAGTGGAAAGATATGTTTCTCTTTTTGTGACACCAGAGGTCAATATTTATTTACATTTGTAATAGCAGATTGCTATCCTAGTGTAATGACAGGTGAACAACAAACCAGATTTATATTTCTGAATAACCTTAATTCACAGGAAGTATTCTGACTAATACCATAAAGGAAAAGAATATTAACATGAAGACGAGTCATTTCAAATAGGAGAATTAGAAAACGCTTGCTACAGCTAAAATCCAATAACTTTAAGAAAGACTAATTACGCAGTTATTAATATACATTTAAAAGGCAAAGGCAATATCCCAATACAATCTTCTTAGAAAATTCTTGTGGCAGAACAGGACTTTACTGCTCATAGTCACCACCATATATAGAGCCACTAAGAAAATTGGTTACAGAGTCACAGCATGGTGTTCACTTGGAGAACTGAAATTCAGAAGACATAAAGAGGGAGACAGAGGAAGGGCTCATCAGGAAGTATGTTGCCAGGGGAAGGCTACTGACACCCCCCTGAACCTTTTCTCCATGAGAAGGTCAGAGCAAGACAGGGGTTGCCATATCAGAGCTTGAGATATAAACCCATGGAGGAAGGAAAGAGGACGCCGATAAAAAATGCTCTGTAATCCAGACCCTGCTGTGCTTGTTATCTTCAAGCTCCAACACCTTCTATCTGTGACAATTACAACTACCTAGCACTTGCGCAGATTTTTTTCCCTCTGACTAATGTAAAATAAAAGTCTGATGTAAAATGTAAAATAAATGCTCACAATACGTATTGTCTGACAGCTCATGCACAGTTTTTTTTTTTTTTTCGATATAACACTAGCTACTGAAGTCTCTGGGCAAAGTAACAGCTAGTTTAAGAACACTGGAATTCAGTGTAGCTTTTTTGGGCTTTTAGATGTTTTTTGGACTTGGCAATGTTAGATTTATGGTTAGACTCGATGAACTTAAGAGTCTTTTTCAATCTAAATGATTCTATGATTCCATTCTATGATTCTATGATTTTATGTTACAATCAATCTAGATTAAAAATACACTAAGAATCAGCAAGCGATTCTTGCTCTTTCCTAACTCCATTGATTAACTAGGCTTTTTAAATAATAGCTGCGTATTAAAGGATTATTTGAAAGCATGTCCATGACCTTAGTTACTGGAAATGTGGAAAATGTGTTGCCTTGCTATATACGTACTTCATAATTTAAGCTACCCAGATGAGCTTCACTGCATTGTTGCAATTAATGTATAACTGCTCTGTGAACTTATCTTCTTTGGTACTCCTGAAGGTAACATTGAGCAACATTTGATTTTTCCAGTATGGAAAATTTTACCATTACAAATACAGAAAAAGTAAAGATAAAGTGCATAAAACATGGAAACCAGTGCTTCATTTATTTTTTGATGCAGAAAAAGTAGATAACAGTCCAATATATTAGTTATTCTATTAAAATAGAAGAAAAAAAAAAGTTATACCAGTATTAAAAGATTTTTAGGATGAAATAAATGATGAAAATAAAAGCAATGAGTGAAGTGAAAGGAAAGGAGAAATGACTGAGTGGTGGTTTAAAGCTCTTTCAACAAACGTTTTCCATAATTACCTCTTTTCCCAATTAAAGCAAATAGTACAGCATAAAGCCAGATGAAATATCCAGAATATCTAAGTAAACTTCAAAATAAGAACAGGGGGATTTAGAAAAATAAAGTAGCCTGGATTCCATGAAACTAACAATGAAGCAGAATTTTAACTTACTCTCATCAGACATCAGAAATACAAAACTGTTAATGAAATGTTACTGAGTTGATACTAAACTTAAGGAGGAAAAAACAAACCATCAAAAAAACAACCAACCAACAAACAACAAAAAAACCCAAACAGGAAAAGTCATCTTTATATTTTTGGTACATTTGAATAAGCCTTGGGTAGCACAGTACCCCTGTTTCTGGGGTGTTATACAGACTGTGTGGACAATTCTACTACCTAGAATTCTACAAGACTAAGATTATGAAGAAGAGAAGACTCAGGTTAGGAAAAGTCAGCGTTCCTTACTCAGAGATTTGCTTGGGTAGCAAGATGGTGAGGGCTTGCTGCCATTACACATTACAGATATTCAATCTTTAGCTGCAATATTCTTTATTTATATTTTATGTGTTTCTAGGAACTCTGCTTGATTTTGTCTATGTTCTTGGTGTTTATTGCTTTTGTTTCAGTTGCATGGGATTAAAAGCTGTGTGGTCAAAAAGCCTCTTGAAAACTCAATCAGTTCAAGTGAACGAGCTAGCTCTGATTTTGAAAGTGTTAAATGTGTTTGGGGAAGCATCTTCTTAAATATGTGTCAAAGCTGTTTGCCCACTTTCAGATGTTGCCAGTTTCCACATTTCTATGCCATACCGTCTGCAGACCTGGAAAATCCTCCCACACTGAAATCCATGCATGTAAAGCTAAAGCTGTAGGCACGGAAATTTTGCCTTGCCCTGGTTTTCAGAACCTAATGTTGCTCAGAGACCACTGGAGATCATTAATGAAAGCAGCATGGCTTGCTGTTGCAACCACTGGTAAAAAAGGATATACTTCAGATTATTCATCTCCAATTTACAGTGGAAAAAAATGCAGGAAGGATTAGCTCTGAGTTTGCTTCTGAAAAAGCACAGTTACGTGATTGGTGAAGTAAGAAGGCTTATTATTTTTTCATGGGAGGGTACTGTAATCCAGGGGGGAAAAAGGATCAAAGCATTTATGTCACATTTTCTCTCATCTGGGTTTGATATCATTCACCTTTTTCTTTTTTTTTTTTTTTTTAATAGATTTTGACAAAGTGATTACTTGTTTGCAGGTAAATGTGTCTGTGATTAAAACCTTAAATAGCTAACAAACCCTAAGAATCCACCTATGACAAAAACACCACAGTGCATACACACACACAAACAGGTAGTTACAGCACAGATCCTACACAGCTTAGTGTTCCTCTCCACAGTTGTTAATTCACACCTTAAAGAACTGAAAGTTGAGTAAATAAGGGCTGAATTACTCTCAGACTTCAAGAAAGCTTCTGATGTTACAGAAAAAAATGGTTGCCTGGTTGCAATCACACATACATTCGGAGGGGCTGCACAAGTAGTAATAACTACTATCTGGTGTTTGTAGAGGCCAACAAGAATGTTTTTGTATCTTTATTTTATTTTTGTAGTATAACAAAGAAGGACTTCTTTAGCTATGAATATATGACTATATGAAGGCACTTACAAGAAAGACGGAGGGAGACTTTTTACTAGGGCCTGCAGCAACAGGACAAGGGGCAGTGGTTTTATATTGAAAGAGAGTAGGTTAAGATAGGACATAAAGATGAAATTCTTTACGATGAGGGTGGTGAGATACTGGAACATGTTGCCCACAGAAGCTGTGGATGCCCCATCATTGGAAGTGTTCCAGGTCAGGTTGGACTGGCCTTTGGGCAACCTGATCTTGGTGAAAGATGTCCCTGCCTGTGCCCGGGGAGTTGGACTAGATGATCTTTAAGGGTCCCTTCCAACCCAAACCATTCTATGATTCTGTGATAATACATCCTTATGCGGCTATAGAATATTTATAATTATACAAAATCATTTTGAATTTGTTTAGGTATGTAAGGTTGATTGATTACTTAAGAACACAGGAATATTCCATGCAATGACTCTGCATAATATGTTTTTCTCAGATAACGGCCTGAGTGCATGAGGGTTCAAACTGATATAGAGCCGCCTCATATGCAAAGAAAAAGAAAATATACATGAAAAGTACCTTCTGAGAGCAGCACTTAATAATGTTTGGATCCAGTGGCTTGCAATTGTGTTTTCAACTTTCACAGAATTTACTACTTAGGCAATGAACAAAGACAAAGTTATTTTACTCTGTAGAACTAAATGTCAACACTGAACAAAAATTTATTGGGGAAAAATGTGGAAACCAGGAAGATGAAAATTAGCTCAGCCAGCACAGTGTTATTCAGACATGCTGACAATTGAGATACATCCTGTCAATTGAGATACCTCCTACTGGGCCACTCAGTTCATACAGTGACATAACCATTTCAGCTGGTAAAACATACTAAGAGATAACTCAAAAGAATATCTCACGTACAGTTGTGATCACATCTGTGAGTGTTTGGCAGGGAATGAAATCAGTGAAATATAAGTAGTGCTTATATTTGAAACAACTATTTACAAGACAGAAGAAATTAATTACTTGTGAAATTCCGGTTTTGCTTTCAAGTTCTCTGAAAAAGCAAGGTCAACAGCCTAGTGACCATTTGTCACATGGTGAAATCAACTTAAATGATTGCTTCCTTACACATTCCTCTGGTGTGTGGTATGACACCAAATCAAGGCACAATTAAGAAACCAGTGTGTGTCCCTCTGTTAATTGACTGTGAATAGACACATATGTTTTATTAAACCACACAGGATTAGCACAGATTTTTTTCTAGTACTCTGGTAATAAAGCAGAACATTTCTCCTGTAATTAAGTGATTTTCCCAGCAGTTTGCTGAACAGCTACAGTCAACTAACAGTTTCTTATATGAAAAAGAGTTGAAAAGTCACATTTTCCAGAGGCGGGACCTCTTCATTCTTAAAATTACCCTTTTACAACTAGGACATTCTTTTCTGGGGTATGCACAAAAGGTTTAAGACTTCCATACTCAAAATGCGATATTTTAACTAAATAGTTAGATACAGAACTCAAATGAAACATAAATTTATGTGATCCTGCTCACAATTTTGGATCTTTATCAAATGCATTTAGAATTCTGTTGATAATTAGATTCAAATACCATGGCTAGCTCTTAATTCCTTGTTCTCTCTTTGCGTACTAGGCCTCACTCGTGTCTAGAAAAAGCAGTATTTGCAGTCATGGGACGCTTCTCTAACTAGTTCTGTTAAAACAAAAAATAAACCTATAGCAGATTATTCTAGATTAGACACCAGTAGGGTTTTTGTTTGTTTGTTTTCTCTGGGGGACAGAAGTAGAAACTGAAACAATGTCCTTTCAAACACCTAATATAAACATGACACTCCAGACTGTGCTTTAAAATGGAACATATATCCTGCCCTTCCGATAGCAATGTGCAATTAATTGATATGAAATTTCAAAGTACATCTTCATTGCTAAACCTTTTGAATTGTCTGCACTTGTTTTGTTTCTTTTACCTTTGAAAGTGTTGAAGTTAGAATTACATGTATATTCTAAGATATTTTTCCCTCCTTAGTAGCTCAACCATTCATTCATTGACAAATCTTACTGATCATCAGCACAAAAGTGGATGGTGTTTTTTTCCACACAAGTGCAGCACAAGTGACTCAAAATAAATAAAAGAAATTCAAACTTCCACTCCAACTGAATGGAGGCTTTTGTTTGAAGGTCCAAAATGCAATGTGGAGTCCCAAGCAACAATGCAGCCTGGACAGTGACTGGTTAGTAACAGCTCTGCAGACATTAGGGGATACCATGTTGGCTGTGAGGCAGCAGTATCTCCTGGGCAGAAATGAAGCATCCCATGTCATAGAATCAAAGACTGTGTTGGGTTGGAAGGGACCTTTAAAGGCCATTTAGTCCAACCCCCCTGCAGTAAGCAGGGACATCTTCAACTAGATCAGGTTGCTCAGAGCCTCATCAAGCCTGGCCTTGAATGTCTCCAGGAATGGGTCTCCACCACCTTTCTGGGCAACCTGTTCCAATGTGTCACCACCCTCATTGTAAAGAACTTCTTCCTAATGTCTAATCTAACCTACCCTGCTCTAGTTTAAAACCACTGCCCCTCGTCCTATCGTTACATGCCCTTGCAAACAGCCCCTCCCAGCTTTCTTGTAGGCCCCCTTCAGGTACTGGAAGGCCGCTATAAGGTCTCCCCAGAGCCTACTCTTCACCAGGCTGAGGCTACACAAGCAGAGTGATCCAGATCCAGAGAGGGATCCTGCCCCAGTGTCTGGGACTCATGAGATGCACTTGAGCACTGTGCCCGAATTAGGGCTCTCCTGTGTGTGACAGACACTGATGCACTGCTGCGAGTCCCATGGAGGCCACCAAGGTGATTGGGAGCTGGAGCGCTGGTTGTCCAAGGAGAGGCTGTGGGAGCTAGGTCTGTTCAGCCTAGGAAGAGATGGCTTTGGGGTATCTTATTGGTGTCTACAGATACTCAGTAGAAAAGAACATATGGAGGCAGACTCTTCTCAGAGGTTCACAGTCACAGGATGACAAGCAACAATTACAAGTTGAAATAAAATGATTCTGATTAAAGTTATGTATTTTTTTTTCACTGTGAGGGTAGTGAAGCAACCAAGGCTCCCCAAAGGCGTTTGTGAGATACTCAAAACTTTACCAGACAAAGTCATAAGCAACCCAGACTAACTGAGCTACTTTGGCCTAGATGACTTCCAGAGGTTGCTGCCTACCTAAATTATTCTATGATTCTACTAAAAGAGAGTTATTTGTGGCAAATACATAGGCAAATACATGATGGAAGAGATTCAATTTTTATGTTTTTAATTTTGAGGTTAAAGGGTGAAGTTTTCAAAGCATGCATACTATTATTATTATTATTATTGTTATTGTTGTTATTGTTATTATATTCAGCAATATAATAGATGGTACTTATTGAGTCAAAAAGATCAGTGTAACTGTAGAAACACTGGTTTACCGTTCACTCAGTTAAAAAAAGGTGCTATGATGGATATGTTATCCTATCCAGGAGATGAAGATTCTCCCTACATCATCTGTGGTTGTCTAATATTTTTGATGTAAATCATGTTATGAAGAGTACAGTTAATCGAAAACTGCAGAATAAAATATATATTGACTTTTCAACCTTTTATTACAGGTCATGATCGAGTACACCTGTTGATCCTTTGTATACATAATTTTATTTATTAATTGCATTGTGTTTTAAAGGGACATACATTCCCAAAAATAGAATTATTTTTTTTTATATACAGATATAATGCAAAACTTATTCTACATTGAAGCAAATTAAACAGTTCAGTGACAGTCCTGGTTATGCATGAATGAATGAGGTAATCCAATTAAATTATTTGTTATCAAGTACTTGCAAAGTGGATGATTTAATTTGACTACAGAGCCTTCATTTTTTTGAATTTTTAACACAGTAATGAAAATACAAAAAACTTTATTTAGAATTGATAAAGAAATAGCCTACATTTTAGACTAGTATTAATGCTCTCCACAGCATCAACAGAGATTACCGGCTACAGAAAAGCAACTGGGAGTGTCACTATTCAGAAAAAACAATCAGCAAAGTCAATTGCGTTCAAGTTAAAGAAAACCACAGGTGATATCATAATCTAATTTTCCATTGTACTGCGCACTTTTACACCTGCTGAATAGACTAAGAATCATTCTCTGCCAAATCTAAATGGTAATGTTTTACATCTGCTTTGTATGAGGATGAAATGATTGCAGAGAACAGAAGAGGTACAGAAGAGGCTTTTGGGACAATTTAAAAAGCTGTATGATGTAGGCCATGATAGCCCAGTTAAATAAAATGAGAGTTAACGGTTGGAAAGGAAAAATACATAATAGAAAAGCAACTTACTGAAATGCCATACATCCATATTGTAATAGTTTATGCAGACAGAAATTGAATCTATAATTTTAAATATTTTTGATGCTTTAAGTTGTGTCTATAAATTATATCACACCATGGACAACAAGTCTAGGATCTTTTTTAATAAATATCCCCTCCTAGTGAGAAACACCTGCCCTAAGGGTCATGAACAATTAATAAAATCTAATGTAGTTTATCACACTACAAATTGTTTGTGTTACTTAATTTAATATAATTAGTACTGTTAGTATTATATACAATCTATAAACTTGTATTCCTCACTGAATGAAACATTACAACAAAACAACTGTATTACCACCATGGATCATGGTGTAATTGCTACAGTTTACCACTGCCATTAACAACTGGGTTTACTTCATTAACACCTGCTTTTTCTGCCAGGGTTCTACAGAAAGGATGCATGTTTCCTGCTTGCTATGATATATTATGTATCAGTGACAAATCAGCTGTACCAAGCAGCGCTTAGCCTCTTAGCTCAGCAACTCTGTGACTGTTCTCACTTCAGCCCTTCTTTTTCTCAGTCATGCACTGCAGTCATAATGAAGTCATCCATCCTCCTGACAACAAAGACGACCTTAACCCTTTGATAAAAGTGTAAACTACAGAATCTTTAAATCCAGGAAAGGTAGAATTCCTAAGAAAAACATTTAATCCTACAAAAGGCATTATTTTTTGTCAGGTAGAGAGATTCACATGCTTGCACAAGCACCCCTCATACATATAAACACTTGTATATCTACTATAATTTGTTTGCAGAGAGCACTGCAAAATAAAGCCTTTTTTTTTTTTTTTTTTTTTTTTAAGCTTAAGTCAGGGACAGCTGCAGTGTTGAAAAGAAGTAAAACTTTGACTTCAGAAGGTCATCATAGAAGGGCTCCAGCAAGACCTTTCAGTCATGTTTTTAAGTACACACTATGTACTGCCAAGAGAAAAGGACTGTAAAACGTTAGCATTTACAATGGCCAAAAACTCTCCCTTTTTCCACCCAGGACGACAGATGCTTTAGTTACTCCAAGTAAAATAATTCAGGGCTCAGATTATTATGAAAATAAGTGTATATATATATATATACTTTTTTTTTTTTTTTTCCCATTACTGCACACATTCTATGAGAGGACAGCAAGACAACCAAAGTCAGGACCCATTTTCCCTCTGAGGTACTATTGTAATAACCTTTCTTTGCTTTCTTTGGGGTAAGTATGCATACATGGATATAATGGAAATATCTTTCATAAAATTTTACTATTAACCAGAAAGTAGATGAAAAAACAGTTGTAAAATGTGTTGACAAAGTTAGTGATAGAGCTGGACAACGGAAAACGATCCCGTATTTATTTTTTTTTTTGTCTGAAACACAAACAAAATTTTAACATGTATTTGTACTACACAAGCGGTAAGAACAATGTCTCATTTTTCTGGACACCATACATGCACGTCATTGAGAGTGAATCTTTTCACACCATTTACACAATCTTGCAATGCAAACAATCTAACATCACACATTTAAGGGGTGTTTGATTTCAGTGTGAGGCAGAGCGTTTGCATATCTGTACAAGTACCTTACATCACATTACACTGGAATTTTCATGAAATTTGCAGATGAAGCAAGGTCTCCTGATTTCCCATCCGGTGCCCCAGCTGCATGACCATCGTTTTCCTTGTCTAGCTAATTGCGAACTTTGTCCTAATTTCACTGCAAAATTAACGCCATCTTCATTTAATCTAAATAATCAGCATTCACTCTGAATATCATGACCCCTCCTTTTTTTCATGGACTAGTGTGTTCTCAGAGGATTTTACCACAGCTTTTACTTAATTTCATTTTACTTCAGTCTCCCTAGGGAGAGAGAAGTAGTACTGTTCATCTCAATGTCTAGAAGCCAGCAATTCCCTTATTCCTATATTATTTATATCTTGGAAGAGACAAATCTTTTTTTTTTTTTTTTTCAATTTATTTAACAGTGAAAATATTTAAGTATCATTCTTTATAGTAGACAGTAAATATTATTTATTACTACCAAATGTGTATTACCTTTCTAGGCATCTTTTCCAATCTAATTAAACCAAAAAAGAATCTGCTTCATAGTAACCACCAAAAAGTATATTCATTGTTTTTTTCTACACCTAGAAGAAACCACATCAAAATTCTGTGCTTGGAAAAGAGAAACACACTTCAGCCTACAATGTTTTCATGGCAGATTAGAATTCTTGGGTAAGCTCCCTAAAGATTTTTATTAAGCAAGACCTTTAATGTGCTTAACAAAAGTTCGGGTTTTGTAGTAGCTCTTCATTAAGGCTGAGTTCAAAGCAGCCAGCCTTTTGCCTTATGACCAGACAATGCTGGTCAGGGAGCTTTGAGTTTAACACCATGTTATCGAAACCAGTCAGGATTAAGCCATGGGACATCCCCATAATTACTTTACCTACAATAAACCTAGGCTTAATTGGAGAAATAGTGTCTCAGGCTTCCAATTTTCATATTGTAGCTACTCAAGTAACAGGAAAAGATCCCATTGTCCGTTTTCTCCCCATTTTTCTTTAACAGTGATAATGGTTTGTAGTTAAAGACTTCCTACCAAAGCTAAAGATAGATTCTGAACTGATCAATAAAAAATGTGTATTTCCAGGTGTCTATTGCATTCCCATGTGATTCGCTGCTTCCTCAGTGGTGTGAGAACCTGGTATTATCTAAAGTATACTTTTTATGTGAATGTGCTGAATGACTTGAAACATAATCAGTAAAATAAGGAATAATCATTTGGGGAAACTCCTTCAAGATTTTGACATAATACGGCAGGAATGTAAGGCATATTGAGCTGATTAAAAAACTCAGGGCTTATGGATAAAAAATTGCAACAGCTTTTTAGATTTGGGATATACCTATATCACTTTTGTTTGTTTTAAATTGTAGATGTCATGCCACTTATTTCGCTTTTCATTAATCAACTTTGTGATTTTTCAAAGGAAAGGTCAAGCTCAAGAAAAAAAAAAAAAAGCCAGTGTTTATCTCCTCAATAATCAAAGAAACTTCTGGGCCTTATGAAGAGAGCAGAAAACACTGTGACTGCAGCAGTGAATTTTGTGGGAATCAATCGTACACAAACGTCAAGATTTTATAGTTCTGTTCTAAACTGACAACTCTTAACATCAGGGAGACATAGCAAAAATCTCCTATCCCTCTGAAGTGTCAAACCTTTACTTTCTCACTGTAATAAAATAACACAATTTATAAAAGTAGTGCAGTTTAAAGAAATGAAGAAGCGTTAATATAATCAAAAACTCTCTAGGGGCTACTGTCATTGCCCATTAAAAGGTAACTGACAAGTTCTTCTTAATTTGCTATTAATCTTCCATATTTCCCCCACAATTTAATATGGCAACATTTTATTTAATTAGTATGCTCATTATAATTGTTTGTCATAGTGGTTTGTTTAGTTGACACAAGTTGTCTAACACCGACTGTACAGATGGCAGAGTACCAGTGTCTAGTCTCAGAGGAACTATTTGACCACTGCAGTAAAAGAGCAATAAACAAAATAACAACATTGCAGCCCACTCCAGTTTATGTAGGCAGTCAGCCTTTTATCGCTGTAAAACCTTGAAATGGATGTATGAGCGCTCCCGCTATAAACAAAGAGTTGTTTACAGCTTTGGGATGGCAGATACCAGTACTGGCCTAAAAGCTTCAGCAGCCTGAATGTCAGAAACTGACTAATGTGGAGAAACACACTGTGGCGGGTTTTATAGAGAATATGGTTTATAAACCTCAAGGGACAATTTATCACAAATTCATCTACTCTGCTGCAGATTGCTGCTTTAATGTTGAATACTGGATTTCAGTTCACATATCAGCTCAGGCAAAGAAGGGAGAGGAATCAAAAGGTGTATTAGTTTCTCTTCTCTTCATCATGGTAATTCTTGAGCTTCTTCATAGAAAATCTACTTTAAATGCCTATTTTCCCATTTGTACAAAGAACATATCCTGTGATTTATGGGTAGTTTATTAGAAAAAGTCAAATCTAGTGGGTGCTATAGCCTCTTCCAATCCTTCCTATCTGTTTCCATGCTGTTGTTCAAACTGCATGTATGCTATTTAATAGTAACAAAAAACACATTTTATGCTACTAATAGGCAGGCAAAAAATGCATTTACACTCCCATATCGAAAAAATTATTTCAAGAACAGAGAAAGAAAAGGAATTCTGCACATACAAATTCTTTTATTGCCTTGTTAAATATC
Source organism: Alca torda (assembly GCA_008658365.1). Classification (NCBI taxonomy): domain Eukaryota; kingdom Metazoa; phylum Chordata; class Aves; order Charadriiformes; family Alcidae; genus Alca; species Alca torda. The sequence continues at coordinate 33,481,387 of CM018101.1, forward strand.
AGTGTCAGTGGCAAATAAGTAGCCACCGTTTTCCTCCATCCCCCGACAATAATGAGATGGGTGGCAACCAATACATTTATCATTATATTTCCTTTACCTTTTCCCTTTGCACAATATGTAACACATAAATCAGACTGGCAATGTGAAGTCAGATGCTGAGCATTGCATGGAAACTTTACATATAAATCTGTGACAAAAGGCTGGTTTCTTTCCACTAATACCAACGTCACACTAACATTAACTCCACAGAATTACACAAAATTTATACTGATGGAAAACGTGAAGTATGAACAGAGATCTAACACTAGTATCACTTAAGTCTTGCTTCCAAAGTAACATTTTCAAAAGCACTTAAGGCAAGATCCAAATCTGCAAAACATTGCTTTCATGACTACATTGATACTTGAAACCTTGACTCATATGTAGGAAGTCATTCCAGCTTTTTTTTTTTTTTTTCCTTTGGCTTCTGTTAAAAGATTTTACACAAGTTGCACAATTCCAATAGCATAACTCTCTTCCCATTACATACTTTGCTGGAAAAGTTACATAGCTGTTTGCGCTCTTCCAAGTTTGCAGCTGAGGGATTATTTGAGCATTACTTCCAAGGAATTTCAATTTTCAGTGAGGGTTTAGGCTGGTAAAGCATGTGTATCTACATGCTTGCCCAGCACTTCTCAATCCTTTTCCTAATCTGAATCTTTGCCTCTTTGAATCTGTAACTTTGGCGTTCCCAAATAGGGGAAAGTTATGTTCTCATAATCAGTAAGATTTTGGAAAGAGTTCTAAACAAAATTGGATTTGCTGAATTATATGTTTTTCATAACAGAATAGAAGATTAACTCTTACAAGATGAACAGATGGGCTTTGTTCACCATAGTAGGCATAAAGAGACATCTCTGAAGGGATACACTTGTGGGTAGCTTGTATACCAGCTTGATAGATTACTCCTGCAAAGAAAGCATAACTTAAAATCTTACTGAAGTTTAACAGGAGCTTTTGAGACTGACTAATTCTGGAATGAAAACTCCAGTGAGATATTGAATTATTTTGCTCTGGATGCCCAGGAAGAATAGAAAACAGAGAGGATAGTCAGTTTCCCTAAATTTAATGCTGAAAATATAGATGACGAGATGAAATATAGTATAAAATGCATCTCAACGTGTGATTATTAGAACACTTAAAAGCTAGGTGGAAAGAAAAACCACAACCTTTCATGTCATTTTAGCACATATGAAAATTACAAGTAGTATGAGACAGACATAAAAGTTTTTTAACACATATTTTATTCTCTCTTTAGCAGGTATATTTCATGGAAAAAGAAAAGCTCCAAAATGGAAAAAGTAAGAAACATAAAATAAGCCTGCAAATAAAGCAAATTTTCATTCAAAATACCAGCCAAGCATAAAGCTGAAATGCCATTTTAATGACAAAGAGATTTTGAAAAAAAAATATAGTTTTTGCAGTAAGTGAGATCTAGCCAAGGGCAATATTAATTTGATGTTTATATTATGAGTGAGTCTATATCTTACTTACTAGATATATGCATACTTACTAACAATAACACTGAGAAATACATTATATGTCAAATTCCACATTGCATTATCTGTAAAGAACCACACCATAAACCAATTTAGGGCTCTTTTGCATTTAAGAACAAGCAATACATTCTCTTGATCATATTATATCTTCTATAGTATATTTTCAATTAATAATCACTTTATGAGTTGGCCCCATTTTTAAGGTCTTTCATTTTTTCTTTCATTTTAAGTAAATCTAACACTAACGGGAAAATTTGAAAAGGTTTTCTTAGCAATAACAGCACATTCAACATCAGTACAAGCTCTCCCATTTTCTGCTTGGGATCAACAGTAAATAAACTTCAAAGTCGATACACCAGTAGTGCTCTAAGAGCTGGTTTGAACTTTTCAGCCGAAGGCTAAAATAAGAACAAGAATCAGCCCCACTGGCAAAAGGAACACAGATGGACTGGTAAAAATTACTGCCAACAAGACACCCCCTTGATTTAATGCCAAATAATGCATACAAGTGAGACAATGCCTGGAGGAACATATACCCAAAGTACTGGATGGGAATAAGGGCATTTCTGCATTCCTTGAAGACACTTTACCTTTAGTATGGAAACCTGTTACCATGCTCTGTGCCATCCCAGCAAGGAAACCTAGAACTCATCTTCCTCTGCTTCCTCTGGTCAACCACATATCTAAAACTAGTGGAAGAAGAAAGCTGGTAATATTTTTCTGACTTCAAGGGCAAAGGCACTTACATAACACCTGGGAAGTGTTCTTCAGCTTGAGACATGCACAGAAGTGCCAGGTTCCCCCAGTCACTTTGTTATGTTGTGCATCTTATCATTGTTAACACAATAATGTTCATAGAAATGAGAAATTATGAATAGTGATGCATCCTGGCCAGATGTATTTCTGCTGACCAGCCACCTCACACAATGTGTAATGACTCACAAGGCAGATTTTTGCTCGCTGTTTGCAATTCAATGGAAGGAGAGGATGTCCTGTCTATGACTGAGGACAGTCTGGCCTGGCACCAGCTGCATATCTCTGAGCATATGGAAGGGGGAGAGCATTAAAAAAAAAAAAAAAAAGAAGAGTAATTTGCATGAAGGCTTTCTTGGAAGCATGTGACTACTCAGCAGTAGCACAGGACTACAGTACAGGGTAACAACTTCCCTTGAAACCAGTAGGAGTCTAGTTCTGTGCTGCAGAAGTAGACATGAATCTCTCTGTCAATAAAGGAGAAAGAAAAAAACTGACAACCCTCTGCTACTCATATACCCCAGAGCACTACCCTGACAGAGATACAGATATTGTCCTGTCTTCCATAAGTGTTGTATATGCAACCAAAAGGACGTACTGGGCCCACATTTTCTGTCCCTCAAAACCTGTTCATATAATGCAGGACTTCAACAAATACTGCCTATTTATCCCAATTATGTTCTTCATTCCACCAAGTATCATGTGAACTTGATATTGCAGTTTACTGAGAAATGGTCTGCAAAGCAGTATTACACAAGGATTTGCTTCATCTCATGTTTCATTTTCCCAAAACAGGAATACTGGGAACAATAATACCAGAGTCTCAACATCAATACTGAGGGGTTACAAAGTCCCACTATCCACTCTCCCGCTCTCCACTGCCATCACCTTGAACATGACAAGATGTTAGTTTTTATTAGCTGAACAACTGAAGAGCAATGACTGAACACTCTGACAGGAAACTGAAATCCAGGTGAAAAAAACAAGGGCTTGGAGAAATTAAAGTTTGGATGTCTTCTGCAGCAAGTTACCCAACTTAAAAGGGAACAACAACCAAGGTCAGGTTTTGAAGTTAGAGGTCAGAAGACTACCTCAGCATATTTAGCTACTAGAGTCATGATACCTTCACCTACTCTGCTGCCTGACCCCTGTGCTCATCACTGACACATGCATTACAGCTGGGAGAACAAGATCTCTTACTCTGAGTTGAATACAAGCATGAAACCCAAATTCCAAAATTTTCAAAGGTGATAGACTGTTAGGCAAGGTATTCAAGATGATTTAGATTTATAGACCTTTTTCACAGGAAGAATTCATGCATGTTTATATATTGTTGGCTATATTATGTTGGCTATTATCCCTTTGGCATTATTGTTTTGACTGAAGTAACAACAGTAGACCATATATTCCACACCTATTTTTTTCTCCACTTTTGTTTTAATGGCCATGATAGACAGATTCAATCATGATTTATTGGAATTTTTCCATCTTTAATTAGATATTTCTGTTCTCTAAGGAAATCAGCTTGTATTCTTTTAACTCAGCTCACAGTTTCCCTTTCATCCACAAACCAGACTAAGAGATTTGCCAAAGTCATGTTCCACCTCAAGTCCCTCATTTTCCCCTGTATTTCCATTCTCAGATCTTTTATTTTCTCAGAAAGTCCACACCACTTTTTTCTGAGTCTAGCTGTCAAGACTTTCCCATTGGTTCTTTTTTTTTCTTTCTTGGCAAATGCCAAGAAGGATCTTCTGTTTTACTTGCTCCTTTAGTTTCTGTTAAGCATAATACAGGGGGAAAAAAACATAAATTCATTTATATTTGTATCAAACCAGTTAGAAAGAAAAGTTAATTTACTAGCTGCAAGTAAAATATGACTGAATTAGCTTTCTTTTCTTTAAAAACCTAGATTTATGCCTAGTGACTTCATTTACTTTGTTTGCAACTGAAATGAAATAAATCATCTGGGTAGTCTCCCACCAGCATTTAGTAGATCCTTTCTCACATCACAAAAGCACTACACAATTTGGCACTGTTCCGAATGATTGGCAGCTTCTACTCAGGAGGGGCCAAGGAAAGAAATGCCAAGGGTTTTGCAGGTCAGTGCTTTGGCAGAACTATATGGGAAAGCTTGTTCCGCTCTTTGGAAATGCTGTAAGTTGCTTATATTAATGAAAATTAAAGTGCAACCAAATCAAAAAAGCTAACCAAAGAAAAAAAAAAAAAAGGCAGCGAGATACTCAATGACCAAAGTTGATAGGAGAAGGAAAGAGAGGTAGTCTATTCCCCCTACTTATCTCAGAAATATAACTGAGTTTTGTTTGAAAGCTTCATAATGGGGAAAATATTCCCATTGCTGAAATGCTAGTGTGTTGGCTGAATAATTTTCTAATCTGTTTATCATGAAATAACATTACAGAGTAATGAATCAGCAGATGTGTAAGTACAGCCTCAGACAATGATAGCATTACACCATAATGTTAGCAGTGAGTGTGCAAATGCTCTGATCATAAAAATGACAAATTCCTAAATTCCAGTTAGTGATGTTAGATAGGAAAGACCAATAGGGATAAGGAGAATTAATATTTTATAGACTTGAAATATATTTGGAAACTGTGAGAGATGCAGTGGCTATCTTGGATTTCTATTTTTGATGCTGACCTGTTATTTGTATTATAGGAAGGCAATTCACATGTCAGTTTTTACTATCCGTACAACAGAACAACAATACTTCTCTCTCTGAAGCATATCGATGGACAGAAAGCAGGACTACAACAATAATGTGAATGATGGGTAAGAATATCCACATATTTTAAAGGGTTCATGCTCATGAGTACCCAGTATCACAGATTTGAGGATGTGTTCATCCTTGGTTCATGCGTTCTGATACGTGTAGCCGTATGGCCCAACAAATATGTTGTTGCCATTGTTCCTGTAAAAAGTCTACATGCTTCCTGTTATGCTAAAACAAAGCTTCAGGATTTTTAAGACTTTGTCTGAAGTTATTTTTTGACCTCTGTTTTAGCTTGCTTTGCAAGTACAGCAATTGTCTAACCATCAGATGACTATTAAATACTTTGTTTTAGCTTTTGCTGAGCTTTGTACAGCTGTATTATGCAACTCTAATTATTATTTATGTATCTCTGATAGATAGTAATAACAAGCAGAATTCTGCGTTGGATGAACTATCTATCACCCTAAAATAAAAATGCAGCACAGAAGAGTACAGGCATGGACCAATACAGGTACATGACAATAACAGAGGATCCAGGTGATAAGCAACTCACAAATGGTCAATTAGCAGGCATTAAACAAACGCAACCTTGTGAGCTGGCTAAAAACAGTTATAGAGACAACAAAATGCACAAAAGCAAATATCCAGCTGAAGGAGAACATGTCATATATACTCAATCATTCACACATAGCAAATGCAAGACATAGAATTCCAAAGCAGTAAAGAAAGAGCAAGTTAATGGATTGCAATACCAAACATAAAAATCACCCCAAGATCCAAGAGTAAGAAGACAAAAACCCCAAGATAGTTAGTATAACACTTCTTCCAGTCAAGGACATATTGCACAGTTCACTGTACTCGTTGCAGCCGAAGATGGAAATCATTGACCTTAGTACCTAGGAGCAGTGGAGAAATGATCATGACATCCAAGATACTACAACTTTTATTTATATTATTTGTGATTGCATAATTAATGCAAATGAGCTGTAATAATTAGATAATCTGAACAATATGTGTCAACATTACTATGACTGGAGTAACAATAGTTCTTTCATTAGACTGTAAAGAATTTAACTAGTCTAATAATAAATCCGCGGATTTCCTTGGCCTGCATATATTCCACAAGTAGTAGTCTGCTAGTTGGTGAAGAACGCAGACAACCTACCAAATGAGTTGGATGGAATAATTCAGTAGCAATTGGTGGAATTGGAGGTAGAAGCCTCCACCATTAAAATTTGCAGCAACTTACTGAAAATTGCGGTAAGAGAATTTTAAACACCTAGAGTACTGTTTCTAATTAATCCAGCTAGTGTTATACTCAAAACTTGCTAAATCTCTTTGAAATATGAGCTGAAAAAATTAATATATATACAAAGGTCACGGTGGAATATTTTAAGAGAATGTTGATCTGGTGTGTCACCATCTTAGAACATGCTATACATCATGCTACACATACTTTTTAGGCACAATTAAGATCTCATATAGGAATCCAAGTAAACATAATAAAGGATATAAAACAAAACACCACCACTATGCAAAAAATTAGTATCTGATTCATTCAACCAACAACAAATGGCAGCATTTATAGGAGGTTCAGGAGGTGGAAGCTGGGGTGGCTAGTCCCAGGAGAAAAAATAATTTATAGGAACGGTATCTTGGTAATAGGGAACAGTGGAAGAACACATATCAAAGAAAAAAAAAATTGGCAAACATGAAGAAATAATTAAGTTTTAAAAATATTTTAAAGGCATTTGTTGTTGCCTATGCTAAAGAGGTTTGAAATCCCATTAACTTTCATAAAGTGAAAACATCTTTCGTTCTTCATTATCTAACTTAAATATCTATCTTTCTAGAAGATTCTAGTTTTATTTCAAAAGCAGTTATTAATTTGTAAATTGTCATATCCTAATATCACTATAAAATTCAGCAGTCTGCTGTGATGCTTTTTCAATACTGAAAAACTAGCAGATAATACTTCTGATCTACATAAACTAAACTATACTTGCTGATATAATGACAAAATTTGCTTTATAAACACAGATGCTCTGTACTAAGAATAACATCCTACTTCCAATCCCTTGTAACCCTGCATCAGCTTATACTGTATTATAAAATGGCATAAATTTTTTATTAGATCACTGAAAGGATATGAAATACACTTTTCTACTTACTCCCCAGTCATTGCTTTGCTTTAATTGCTATGTAACGATTTAAAGAAAAGTGAACCACATAAATCTTGAGGTTTGGGGTTTTTTTTAGTTGAAGGAAGTATACTGTATATTAAAATACTGTTTGCTAGACAGTGACCCTCAGTAGAATAGATAGGAGTACAATATAAAAGCATTGACTTTCTGAAGGGTAAAATCTCTGATCATGAACTCACTGAAGTCAATGCAAGCTGTCCCAGTAACTGCAGTCACAGCAGTTCTGCCCCCTCCATACTCCCTGCAGACTAAATAATATATGGCGACATTCGTATGAGCATCCTTTTTTGATTTTATGCAAGCCTATAATAAACAAAATACAATCAATGACATATACCTGTCTGCAAAAGAATTTTAGAGAAATCAAAGGGGGACATGAGTTTCTAGAGATTTACAATAGTATAATTGGTGGAAGAATTTATTCCACACTGTCCATACTGTATATCTTCCTGCCATATGTTTTTTGTGCTATTTAGCAATCACAAACAGACTCTGTAAATCTCTCCCTGTAGGGTCTGCAAAAGAAACTGTATCATGTATTTTTACCATACGTTTCTAACAGTCTGAGAATAAAAACAAAAACAAAGCAAAAAATACCAGGCAAGTTACTTTATCATTTCTGACACTAATATGGATGAAAAAAAAAAGAGAAATAAAAATCCTTCCAAAACCAAAGTAGAAAAATACACAGTTGCAAAAGTGTACTGTTAAATAGCTTATAAATTTACTACTTGTAATGTAAAGTCCTTTAAGTTTCTCTGGAGTACCCTACTTAAAAAAATTTTTGACTGATGACAACTTAAATCTCTCCCTATCAAAGGACACAAAATTCCACTTCTGCGAATTGTACTGCAATTGAACAGAAAAAAAAATAATCACTCACCATTCTGCCAGAGGAATCCCATGTTAAAAGGCAGAGTATAAATTCTTCCCACTCCCAGAAACTTGTCATACAAGACCATGATGCTAAATTTCCCAATTTTGGATAGATCTGGTATTATACTTCTATGGAAGGCATTTTTCTAGTTGTACAATGCAAAGGGGGAAGGAATCCTATAGTAAAAAACCCATATCTTTCTGTAAATAATGTAATATTGAAAGACTAAAAACATAGAGCAGAATAACAACAACATTCAGAAAAGAATTACAAACACCCACCTCTCATGCTTTTCAACAAGTGTTAATGATGGGTGGGAAGAATCCTATTAGATTCTACTAGATAGAAACAAACAAAGAGATCATTACAGCCTACTATCCACTAAATTCACAACAAGTGTCAGAATTACTGAAAGGAGGTCTTGTTAGAATTTGTAGAAGATTATTCTACAAATTACAGAATTAAAAGGAAATAAATGACTCATTAGGTTAGGAAGTAAATCAATAGAGAAGTAAATTCTCAATTACTGAGTGTGTTGTACGTACAGGACAAGCAAGTATTTTCATTCTTCTTTCAAGCCAGTTCTGTCCCTACCTCTCTGTCTCGGTCGCAAGTGCCCTACTGATGTCCTGCCATCCCACTGTACTTTATGTCTGGGAGTATAACTAAAAATATAACCATTATAATTGCCATATTTATTTTGGAGCATTTACAAAAAAATGTCTAAGATTTTTATACACTACAGGGCATCTGCCAATGTTTGAAACAATACATTTCAACATGATTAGAAAATCTCTATAGGGGGTAAGAAGGGAAAACAGCTCACTGGAATAATGCAAATGATCTTTAGGACACTGCCAACACACATCAAAATGTTGGATGGCCACCAACTGTGAATTCCTAACTTTTACATCACTTTATATCACAGCAGAGAAAAGCAAGTAAGTTTTGCCTGTTACTGGATATTTTTAGAAAACTGGCTTTTAGGTACTGAATATTATGAATTTACCACCAAAGAAGACAGAATACAATAAATTCTCTCATTCCCTCCAGTGATGTGGATTAATTATGATATAGTAAGGTCTCTCTCTTTCCTACCACCTGGATCAAGAGATTGTATCTTCTTGAACCAGTTAACAGGCACTTCAACTTACAGGTGAAAACACATTTTCAGACTTACCATGAGCTCCTGATAGTCAAGATATTTTTCCTCTGTAACAGTCATAAAGATCACTCAGATTTTGAATCAAATCCTGTGCTGTAATGGGAGAAAAAAATGTACAAAAGCTCTTTTGTTGTTTTGTTGTATTTTTTCTGTCAGCCTTTGAGGAGATAGGAGCTGGCAGCCACAAGTCGGTTGCAGAAAATATAAGAAGTTGCAAAAAAAGGCATTATTTTCAGCTAAGGAATTAAACAAACAAACAACAAAAAAAAGAAGCATTACTGTCCAAACTTTGATTCAGTGATATAACACTGCTTGACAAAAAAGGAGAGGTATTTCACAGATATTCTCAAAAGGCACAGACATAGTTCCTACCCAGTGTTCATTGCCCAAGTCTCTGTAATGGGAGCATAATGTCTCTGTAATGTTCATATGGCAGCATCAGTGATATAAATACACGTATCTGGATATTAAGACCTTTTCTTGTACCCCTAAACCACACCAGACTGAAAATTCTTATCTAAGGTCTGCACTCTTGCACTGTACTCTGTGTAGCCCATTTATTTTGTCTTAGACTGTTTGCAAAATGCTTGCCTACACAGAGATGTAGTTATCCTGTGAAAAGTCTGATCAGTCTACCAGTCTGACTACATTTCTGAACAAGCAGAGTTCAAGAATACTGTAGGAAATTTTTACTTTTTTTTAAAATCCATGTTATTATCTATTTTCATCTATCACGTAATCATCTATTTTCATAGCAGTTTTCTCAGGGTATAATAAGCCTTTCTTTCTGGCACAAAGTAATATAACAGTATTCCAGACTTTGAGACTGAAATAGAAATAAACAATAATATTTCTCTGCACAACATTAGTAAAAATTACAGACAGTTTTAATTCTTTGTCAGCAGGCGCAATGAAAATCATGCAATATTTCTGTTGGTAAGTAAGATCAAGAATGGTGTCTTGTTTTGTTTAATTCTAAGCAAACTAAGACCAAGCAAAAGATTACAGATGACCACTTTGCCCTCGGTGCGTGTGAACACATCAACGAAGAAAATCTGAATGCTATTCATTTTCCAAGTAAAATACTGTTAGCCAGGCCACTTTAAAGACAAGTTGTATACAGAAGGCAGTTTAAGAAATTGTTAAGAGATCAGTAAGATATTTCAGCTCCAAATTCAAAAGTAAGAATTGTCTCAAGAGCAACTTAGTTTCCCACATTTTGGCAGGTTCATATAAATTCACATCCAAATGAGACTACATTATAAACATACCCTAACTCCTACAGTAAAAAGGATGATTCAGACTTCCAACATGAGTGCCCTTCTTTTCCCCAAGTCTCTTTCTCTTACAAAACTGTAAGAAAATAACACATTCAAACAGGCTATACAAAAGACAGCTCTTGTCCTATATCTCATCTATAACCACACATTTTGCTGAATAAGTTCTTTATGATAATCACAAACTAAGCATCTTCCATCTAGATTTTATTCAGCAGGGATACACATCCTACCAAATGCATTTTTATTTCTCCTTCATAAACAAATAAATAAATAAATATCTTCCTTTAATGCCGGATCTTCCTCCTGGAGACTTGTTCTTTCTTTTTGGTTTTTGTCCTACTGAAACTTTTAGAGGTAGACAGTGTATCTGATCAGTGCTCCACTTACCACAGAAATACATAAATAATTCATACCAATACTACAGTCTTGAACCACAAAATCTGGCCCTATTTTGAAACTATTAATAATGCTTCGCATTTGCACCTGCTCTTAACAATTTGTTCCCTCTAGTGGCAAATTCTGTCACTAGAAATCAGGACGACAAACCCTCTCTTTCTTTAATGATGACAAAATGCCTCCTATGCATAATGATTCTGAAAAAATGCATGGACACCAAAAAACTTTTGTAATATAAATACAGAATTTATATTCTTTAGATGTGAAGGTTGGGGGTAGCCTTGGCTGCAGCGACCATGAGATGGTGCAAGAAGCATGGAAGAAGCAGGGCAAAAAGCAGAATTACTTCAGGAGTAATTCTACTCCAGGAGTGCTGACTTTGGCCTCTTCAAAGAGCTACCTTGAGGAATCCCATGGGCTAAGGCCCTAGAAGGAAGGGGGTGCAAGAGAGCTGGTTAATATTTAAGTACCACTTCCTCCAAGCTCAAGATCAAGTTCATCCCAATGAGAAAGAAATCAAGCAAAGGAGGCAGGAAACCTGCATGGGTGAACAGGGAGCTTCTGGATAAACTCAGATGGAAGAAAGAAGTTTACAGAATGTGGAAAAAAGGACTGGCCACTTGAGAGAAATATAGGAGCACTGTAGGAGTATGTAGGGATGCAATGAGGAAGGCTAAGCCCCACTAGGAATTAAACCTGGCAAGGGATATCAAGAACAATAAGAGGGGCTTCTTCAAGCACATCAGCAGTAAAAGGAAGACTAGAGAAAATGTGGGCCCGCTGCTGAATGTGGTAGGTGCCCCGGTGACAGAGGATGCATAGAAGACAGAGTTACTGAATGCCGCCTTTGCTTCAGTCTTTACTCCTAAGGCTAGCCATCTTTGAAAAGTCATCAAGAACAGGAGAGGTGTCTGAGGGACTAGAGGAAAGCTAATGTCAGGCAAGTCTTCAAAAAGGGCAAGGAGGAGGATCCAGGAAACTACAGGCTGGTCAGCCTCACCTCCATCCCTGGAAAGGTGATGGAACAGCTCATTCTGGATGTCATCTCTAAGCATCTAGAAGAAAAGAAGGTTATTGGCACTGGTCAGCATGGATTCACCAAGAGGAAATCATGCTTGACCAACCTGATTGATAGCCTTCTATGATAGAATGACTGGCTGGGTAGATGAGGGGGGAGGAGTGGATGTCATCTAGCTTGACTTCAGCAAGGCTTTTGACACTGTCTCCCATAACATCCTCACAGGCAAGCTTAGGAAGCGTGGGTTAGATGAGTGCACAGTGAGCTGAACTGAGAAGTGGCTAAATGGCAGAGCTCAGAGGGTTGTGATCAGGATCGCAGAATCCAGTTGGAGGCCTGTAACTAGAAGTGTTCCCCAGGGATCAGTATTGGTCCCATCTTGTTCAATATATTCATCAATGACCTGTATGAGGGGATAGAGAGTACCCTCAGCAAGTTTGCTGATGGGACAAAACTGAGAGGGGTGGCTGACACACCGGAAGGCTGTGCTGCCACAAAGCGAGACCTGGACAGGCTGGAGAGTTGGGTGGAGAGGAACCTAATGAAATTCAACAAGGGCTAGTGTATGGTCCTTCACCTAGGGAGAAATAACCCCACACACCAGTACAGATTAGGGGTTGCTATGAAGAAATTTAAGCCTATCCCAGCCAAACCCAGTAGAAGATGCTAGAGTACTATCTGGTCAGTTGTACGTAACCATTTCATGATAAGAATGTAGGATTTATTTCACAAATAGCATTGATAGTCTGTAGTACTGAAATGTGCCAATGCACGATTATTCTTTTGAACTCATGATCTTAATAGGACAATCATTACTTTTGCCTCTAGTACTAAGTGTATGTCATAAATCAGCAGGCAAATTATTTGTAATTTGAAAGAATACTAAGCCTAAATTCTTGGTGAAAATTTGCAGAAAGTATAAAGGGACAAAGCAATTCAGCACAGTCCTCAAGAAAACATTGCCTTCCAGCTTGAAATATACTGAATGACGTTGAAACAACAACTGCAATTCAGACTTACTAGAACACTATTATACAACAGTCAGCCCTTATTTCCATGGGAGATGAATGCAATCAGCTGGGTGTTATAGACTGAGACATCCATCAACCCAGCCTACACCTAGAATCAAAGATGTTTTATTTTTTCAGCAAAGATACTGCTAGAATGCAGTATCGTTAAAAGAAATTGTCAACATTTTTCAGAATTGACAAAAAAAGCAGCAATTTTTCATGAATTTCAGCGTGCTGTGGAGAATTTTTCAACGGAGTAGATACAGCATCTTAAAATATTACTCTAATACCAAAACAGAAAAATTTTCATAATAGCTCTTTCAGTCACAAGGCCTAGAAATTTATTGAACAACTACAGTGCCCTGAAGCACTCAAGAGCAAATGATAACTGAGTTTGGTAAAGTCTAATGTCCCTGTGAGGGGTGAGTGCAAAGTTATGAAGAGGACACATTTATAGGCATGTCCTACAAAATACATCTTCGGCAAGAGCAGACTTCTGTGATATATGTTCTTTCTCAAATTGCACGATTACCTTTGGTTCTTGTTTACATTTATGCTTTTATGTTCCTTCTTTTTTTTTTTCCTTTAATTTAGCCTGCACACAATGTAAATAAAGACGGATATAAAAATATACAGTGAACTACATAGTGACAATTGATACCATTTCAATTCTGACATTGAAACAACTATTACATCATCAAACATATAAATGTCATTACATCTTTTTGAAAGGGTTCAGTGGGACTCACAGATACAGGAGATCACTTTTTTCTCTCTTCCGTGCCATCCTGTTCCTCAGGAACATGATTGTAGACCCCATAGCTGAAAGCTACTGCATGGATGCGCACTCCTGTAAAGTTAGCACAGTGCTCTGCACAGCCAGTCCTGTCCCCACAGACTCTCACTGCCTCTAGCTGTGCGTCCACTACATCTACTCTTTTAGGCAAAAGAAGAAGGGAAGGATTAGGGAAGAGAAAAGGGAAAAGGCAAGGGAAGGAGAGCAGAGAGGAAGGGAAAACGGGAGTAGAAGGGAAACAGAACAGAAATGGGAACGAAGGGCAGGGGTGTCAGAGTCCTGCATGCATCCTAGTCCTCCTGGGACTCGGCTCCTGTGCTCAGGGACAGCTATAACGCAGGTGTCCAGCTGTGCATCAGACAGCCTCAATGAGGTCATGCTCCCCTGTTCATTTAGCAGCTGCTCTTAGGCACAGGCGCATCCCCCTGTCCTTGCCTGAGCTTGCAGCCCTTCCTGTGCCTGGTAACACACCCTGCTAGGACTTTGACCCTGACTCACAGGCTTGTCTTCCTGGCTTAATCTTGGACTTGCCACATTACCATGGGCTGCTGTCTGACTGCAGCCACCATCACAGACTTGTTCCCTCTGCCTGGCTCAAATATCGTGGGACAGCACCCTTGTCTCTGCCCTGCTGTGATGTTCCCCTCCCAACTCCTCTCACAGACACTATCTGCCCTTGCTGCTCCCTCATTCCCAGTTTCAGTCCCTCCCCAGTGCAGGCCTAATTGATAGGCTTTAAGGGGATGGAGAGGAAAAAAAAAATATATTTAAAGCCATACAAGCAAGGTCAGCATAAAGCATGATGCAAGACTGATAGTAAATATAGTGATGACATTGATATGGCTTGCAACACTTGCATTCAGAACTACAACAGTATCATAGTATCCTAGTGATGCCTGTCACTGGGCTACAAAAAAAAAAAAAAATAAAGGTAAAATAAGAACTGCATCATGTTTTATTTATCTTAATCTTTCCCCTTCTAGTTCAGAATAGTATGCTGAATGAGAAAAAAGAAGTGATTCAGAAATGAACATGTGGTTGATTTAAAATGCCAAGCACCATATGTATTAATAAAATATATATAGCTGTAGATAAGACAACCTGTTACAATATAATAAGCACATAAAAATGAATTGTTGAACAGGTGCAGTGAAAGGAAACATCAATTAGAAAGTCAATTGGAAGGTCAAGATATCAATAAAATGGTTAATGAGCTATTTCTGCAAAAATCAAAGACAACTGCATTATACAAAATCTCTTCAGAATATGAGCTAGAAAATAGTTCACAAAGATGAAGAAGCAAAAGGATGAACATGATGTACGAATTCTAAAAATCACAATCAGCCATAGTATTATTTGTTTGCTTTTTATGTAAGCTGCAGCTTAACTGGCAATTATACTGTATCATAAATGTCAGCAATTAAAGACAGCTAGCCATTTCTGACATTTAACAGCCAGAAAGATGCAAAACTATCCCTAAAGTACTTAGTCCCTCTGTGGTGAGAATTCTAATGTGCCATTATGCCACATTACCTCCTATGCCTTCTTCTCCTCTGCCTATGTTCTTACTGTCTCCAGGATAGCAGATGTAACTATGAGAAAAAGTAAAGCCAACTTCTCTACTACAGTGCCAGGTAAAGAAAACCTCAGAACAGTTTTTGCTTTGCTTCTGTAAAACCTTCAGGTAATTGGTCAGACTTTTTGATTCAAAAATCAGAAAGAGTTCTGCTATCCACTCACTTAGGTGGGTTCTTTGAGCTGCAGCCTGCAGTTCTCCAGTTGTGTTTAGTTAACTCTCCAAACTCTTTTAACATGCAGTTGTTTCTTCTTGAAAACTATGATGGGATGATTAGTGACTCAAGAGAAACTTCTTCAGAATACAGCATGCTTTGTTCTGTGAATTTTCAAGAATGGAAATATTCGGTCAGACCAACATGACTGAAGAGTGCAGCTAGCACACCAATCACACTCTAGCAATAGCTATAAAAGTATGTCTGGGGAAGAACAGCATGTTTCTGATGCTATCCCGTAATGTATTCCCAGCCCACAAATATTTTCAGGACTTGAGATTTACCAAGTGTGATGTGAATTATGCGGTAAAGTCCAGTTAATCTCTCCTTGTTCCATCTGTATTCCAATATCTGTAAACATCTTACACTCACAGCACCAATGTGCACATCCAATTTGCACAACGTACATACAAAGACTTCCAGAAGTCTATCACCTTTTGCATGAGGAATTGCATCCTTTTGTTTTAAACCAGTTTCCACATACTTTGCATTTAACAAACCCTTGCTGCAATGGAAGAGGCAGTGAGCAGTCTGTTCTCTTTTGCTCATGATTCTGCAGGCTTTTTCTACCCCTTTTAGTCATCTGTTTTCTAAGATGATGAGTCCTAGTACCTGCAGCTGTACCTAAAATACTAGGTGCAGTTCATACTTTTGATTATCCATGTTGCTTTTATCTGAATTCTGTTTTGAAACAAGCAACCAGAACTCCTCACATAGTCTTCAAGCTGTGGCAAACCATGGATTTATGAAGCGGTATAAACCACACTCACTGTTACGTTCTTTGTTCCTTTTCTAATCCTTTCTAATATGTCACTTGTTTCTTTGACTGCTGTCAAACATTGATCTGTTGTTTCCATATCTCAACTTCAAGGCCTTCTTCCTGAGTAGTAATGATGCACGGAACCCACCACCTAATATGTGGAACTGTTATCATTACTGTTATGCCTCAGTTCCTATTTGATGGCACTGAATTTCACCTGACATACTATTGTCCAGTCACTCAGTTTTGTTAAGGTGGTTCTGTTATTCTTCACAGTTACCCGTCACCCTTTTTACATGCAGTAGCTTTGTACTCTTAGCAAACTTTCCCACCTCACTGGGTCAATCTTCTTTTCTGGTGGTTTTATGAATGAATATGTTAACAGATACCAGAACAGATACCTGCAGAACTACCATGGTAGCTTCTCACACTGCAAGAACTTATCCGTTATACGCTGTGAATTATTTATCCATAAGAGACCTTCCCTTTTACTCCATGGATGTTCAAATTCCTTTGGGGAATCCAGATAGTCTACAGCAACTTATGTATTCCCTGACTCCTTCAAAACACTCGAAAGGAATTTAAAGTGAGACTTGTCTTTAAAGCAAGCTTATTATTTTTCAGGTAGATTATACTTACCCCATGTTCAATAATTGGATCCTTCACAATCACACTCAGCCCTTTGCCCAGTAGAGACGTCAGGCATGCAGAGCCATAGGTCTCTGGAACCCCTTTCTGAAGACTGGCAACACACTTCCCATCTCACAGTTCTCAAGTACCAGGGAAGTTTTACACGCCCTTGTTAGCAATTTAAGTTGTTTCAACCTTATGCTAGAATTCTTAGGCGCATACTGTCCTACCCCAGTGATCCAGTGGTGTTTATACTAGTTCTTCAATAGCATCAGCATTGGTATGACAACACAACAAATGTGTTATGTCTATTTGTCCCAGTACATCTTGACTGTTACTTGTACCGGTCTTCAGTTGGTCTTCAGAGGTCTTCATCTAAGTCTGTATGTTCTTGTCTGTGAGCCAACTGAGCAGTCTCCCCTACCCTCCTGAAGGATCTTTTTTAAGTTTGAAGACCTTCTTTGATTCCAAGGCTCTGCTTTTGCAAAGGGCAAGCCTGTAGGTAGTTTCTTGCCATTACTATATTAAGTTTCGAAATTTATCATACCAGATGTCTTATCTTTCCACAGATTCACTCTTCTTTGATCTTTTACAGCATCCTCTTCAGTTAATCCCTTCATGTTAAAAATGGCTCAATAATTACTTATTAGAGCAATTCAACTTGGCAAGAGTTTAAGATCAAAATGTACACTGAAGAATAGGATTCATGTTGCTTAACTATAGATATCTATAGGATCCACGTTACTAGTCTCTGTAGGCTCCCTTTTTTTGGAAACAAATACAGACTTCAAAAGTGCAATTTATCTGACCAGCTTTAGACATTTCCTCATACGGATCAGATACAAATCAGGACATAGAAGGTAGTATCTCCCTCCACTGTAAGGGAACTGCTACAGACTAAGGGTAGCAGTGCAGAAACATGTCACATCCAACAGACACTACTGCACTTTGTTCTTCACTAGCTAGGTTATTCACCATATGTTACAGCACAAGCTACAGGCCTGGCTTGGAAGGGAGTTGGCTCTTTACTTTTACTGAAGACTAGACTAACAAGAAATAGTTTATTTTATTGTTGACATCACTGTTGCATTAGATAACCTGTTCTATTAATTTGGCAGGTTGGTAATTTTAAGATATTGATTTATTTATTGAACCCTAATTCTGACTTTAATTTGATCACTGTTAAGTTCTGTCTAGCTAGTTTAGTAAGTTAGTATAAATTAGCCCACATATACACTTGCTCCTTTTAAAAGAAATCCAAACAACAAAATCCAAACAGCCAATTTTTATTCCATCAAATTGCACAGTCACTCAGAAAATCAAGGTATAGAAACCTCCCGTAATAAACTCACAAGCCTTTTGATTCCACTTTCAAACTAACACTCAAATGCAACATCCTGGCAGATGTTCTAGCCCACTTCACATTGACAAACACAAAAAAGCCATCAGGAACCAACTGGGTTCACCAAAGTACAAAAAGTACAGTTACTTTCTGACTGCTGGGCAAAGAAGATTAACTCTTAAAATACTTCATCAAAAAACGTCAAAGGCTGTTATTCAGCCATTAGATCATCCATGATCCAACTATAGATGATTATGCATTTTAATGCTTTTCACACTCATAGGTTAGATTTGAGATCTTTGACTTTAATGCTACTTTATCTATGACATTAATTAAAGCTTGTGCTGATACAGTCTCCTCAGACACACATAATCTTGAAATTTTTTTGTAGGAATACAAACATCCTCCATGACAACTAGACACAAGTAACATATTAAACACATCTGTAAGAATTTTCATAGTCAAGAGACTTCATTTTACTGACTCTCCCTGTGATTTAAATCCACAAATAAAAGCTTTTCTTAAAATCATTAGTTTTACTCTGTTTATGCTTAGACAGATTCCTTTATTTGTTGTACAAATAAGGGGAGGCTTGAAATCAATTTTCTGTGCCTGAGGTTGCTTTTTGTTTTCTTTTTTGTTTACATTGTTTATTTTACTAATTATTTTTGCATATGTGTTATTAGGCAGCTGTTTTGAAGAGCAGGGAACAGATGGAAAGTTAGGTTCAGAAAAGAAATATTTCAACTATATAAAATATCACAACCGGTATAGAAACTGCTCTAATCCCCATTCATTTTAAGGACTGCAATGGTACTGATCTCTTAAGAGACAGAATATGCCTGGTGCCATCCACCTTCAAAGCTAACTAGTTTCAACGGTAAAAAAATAAAATACTGCTATCTGCAGAGACCAACCTTCCCCAAGAGATCAGATGAATTTTGGAAATTTTCTGTGGTAATGTTTCTGTCTGCCACATTCCTATGTATTCACTTCACTCAAAGTCTATCTTTCACATGACTTCACAGCCCTAACAGTTCTTATTCTCATTGGCGAAACAATTATTTCGTGGGCCTGGGGAAAGAAATGGAGAAAAGAGCCCAGTTGCTGCTCCTGGCTCTTTCACAGAATCATCGATAGTGAATATGAGCGCAGATATTTTTATATCGTAGATAAGAGATGGCTGTACGAAACAGCTGTTGTTCCACATATGTGCCATCGTTCTCATCTGTTCGATGAGGAACCTTTTGTGTTCATCTTTGATAGCTGTTCAAAAAAAATCATATTTTTATGGGCTTTTAGAGTTTCTAACAAAAGACAGTAAACAGCCGTGAAGTACTCACACTACTCCTAATACTAGGAAATGGCTGCTTTCCTGACAGGAGCTGTAGAGAAGATACATATTCAATGACAACCAGTTTCTGGCTTACTCTGCTCTTATTTTGTCCACACTGTTTCTCTGATTAGGAAGAAAAAAAAAAAAGAAAAGGAAAAGAAAAAGCTAGAATGACAAGTTTTGTGTTTGCTTTGTTGTTTGTTTTTGCTTGGTGGTTTGTTTGGGTTTTTTTTTTTTTTTTTTTTGCATTAAGAAACAGAAAACTACATTATAAATCTAAAGAAATATTTGAAGCAATATCACTGTACTATCAAAGTGCCTTTATTTCTGATCCACACAGTAGAAGCTGCCACTTTACTGAAAACATTTGGACATTACCACAAACAGCAATAGTGAAATGGTCTGTTTTCATGACAAGTCAATGAATCAAAATTTTCTAAGCTCCCACTTTCCTCTCAGAATTTAAGCCTGCAGTCATATTTTTCCCTAAATCTGAAGGCAACCAGAAAACTCCGAACGTGTGCAAATTGATGACATCAGAAAAAAAAAAAAAAAAAAAAAAAACCACCAAACCAGAAACAGCAGAAAGTTACATAGTGCTACTGGTTAACACTTTTTGTACCATACAAAGGTAGAGAACTGCTCAACTTCCTCCTAGTGGTAATTTTTTGGGGGTATCATGAGGAGTTGGTAGACGGGACAGAACATCTGATTTTAATGAAGGAGACCTGTAGATCAAAGAAATACTGAAATCTTGGGAGGCATTTAAGCTTAATCTAGGCGAATAAAATACTTCAGGATACGAAGAGGCATTCGAAGTCCACATTTCAATATTCCCTTACTGCAAATATGGGATCCCCTTCGGATGAACCCTGGTGATAGGTGGGATAGGAAGACATTATTAGTTACTATATCTAATCCACTGCATATACTGAAGTCCTGTTACACTGACTGCACTCTAATCATACTTCCAATTTCTTTTTTTTATTTTCCTCTTAAGGGCTGATCACATAATTTTTCAAGAACTACATACAAATTCTGACATGGATCCCTACATACATGACTACTGTGCCTGTGAAGTGAGCAAATCTAGTGAGAGCCAGCCCTAGCAGTCCATCAAAATCCATACAATCACAGTTTGTATTCATACAGTGTCTTCTACAGCTTTTCAGTGTGTAAAGCTTGGGATTCATGATTGCCATATACTTCTTTCTTAAACTCTTCTACTTTCAAGTAAGTATTCTAGGAAAAAAGAAAGAGTACCGATGACACATGCTGTGTGTTTATATGGCAGCAACATTTTTATACATTACTGAAGAACACAAAAGAATAATTTAACAAAATACATTTAATAAAGTTGTTACATCTAATAAACCAGTAAAGAACTGACAGAAAAGTGGTATAAATTGCAGTTTCAGGAACAAAGAAAATCTCTTCATTGCTCATATTTAATCTTTTAATTGTAACTATGTGAGTCAGGTTTTTAGCAGATGTGAGTAAGGATTACCTGAAATTGAAAAAAAAATGATAATATGCTAAAGGTACATATCGAAGAAAATCTGTTCAGTTTATCTTTGATGGACATAAATACACTCGGGTCTTAATAAATGAGTTATAACTTCTGTTGCATGCAACCCAAGAAAAGAAGTTAGAAATGTAACAAAAAAAAAGACATTTTAATATCACACAAAAAAGTCTGTATTTCCAAGACGTGAAGTATGAGACAAAATAAGGACTTGATTTTGGTTTCTCAGCAATGTAAAGCTTCAAGTGTGCAATTCTGCCATTATTTCCCAACAGTTTTGCCATGCTTTTTGTCAAGCTCACACTGAAACATGCCACAGAGGTTGAAAGACTCAGTGCATATATCATTAATACAACTAAGTATGCTGAAGACTGCTGTTCTGAGATATTAAATGCAGGTGCTAAAATGCACCTTGAAGTGTTTTCCTGCAAGTAACTTACGAGTAAGCCTCATAAGTACTGGTGATAAAAGTAAGTTTCTCATAGCTATGTACTTTTATAATACCACTGTACAGCATAATACAAATCAGAAATCCTACATAAATATATACTATACATTAGCTCTAGACTGTTTACTGGCACGGTCTGATACTGATGTTCATTGTGGGCCTCTCACTAGGTGTTTCAGCTAACATTACATATCTAAGAAACAGCATGACATCAGTATAAATCTATTCTTTGGATTCACCAATGTGGAACCCTCTAAACAAAGTACTAATCACCTGTGGTTTACTAATCTGTCCCAGCATAGCCGTTACTTCCTACAGTAATTGTTTGTTTACCGGTTATCAGTGAGAACTCAGTAGACACTTTTCTTAATGTTTACTGGGTATTTACCTTCCAAGACAATGCTCTATATCAACAGAGTAGCTACTGAGCTGCTCGTTTACTCACTTCGTCAGAAAGTTAGGCACTATACACCAAGTATCAAATTAAGCTCTTTCCCATTTTGAATTAATAACTTACCTACAGAAAACAGTGGCATGAAACTCATTAGACTAAAAAAATGTCATTACCTAACCTCTGGCTAAGACCTCAGCTTGCGTATCAATTTCAGGTGTTTGTCACCTCTCAGCTCATGGTCCACAACTGCTGCTTCTTTGACCACTACCTTGAGGGGGCACCTATACGTCTTACTGAAATGAGTATATCCAAGTGTTTAATATTTTATCAACAGCTGGATGCTTGAATTAGTATATTTTTTCCATTTGAATTAAATTTATTGTTTCAACTTCCAAGATTTCTCCCTACCTCATCTTTTTTTTTTTTTTCTTAAATAACTACGTAACACTACAGAGAAGCAAAACTTTTTGTGGACTCATTTAACATATAATAATTTATGATTATTGGTGAGCAGTATATCAGACATGTTAGAGCTTAAATAAATTAAAACCACTTAAAAAACACCAAATAGAATTATGCTTATAAATCAAGAGTAGAAAGTAAAGTAAAGCAGAGCTTATTGGGACGAATAATTCCCAAATTCTCTGGACATTATGAGCCTGAAGATTTGTGTAGAAAGATCAGCCATTCATTATCAGAAATATTAAAATACCTAAGGTGGGATGATCTTTCATAAGATCTAGATTTTCTGTGGTTCTGTAGACATATTTACGCATCCCCAAGTTGCCCAGAGCAGTGGTAAATGCCCCATCCCTGTGAACATTCAAGGTCAAGCTGGACAGGGCTCTGAGCAACCTGATCTAGTTGAAGATGTCCCTGCTCGTTGCAGGGGGATTGGACTAGATAACCTTTAAAGGTCCCTTCCAACCCAGACTATTCTATGATGCTATACCACAATAGTAAAAATTAAATTATGCACTATATGAATATTTTAACTAATAAATGAGTAAACTAACAGTAAAAGGGGATGGGGAGGGAATAACAGGTGTTTATCATTAGGTAATATTCAGCTTTGTCTACTGATACAACTATCACTATTATTATTAATGGTGATTAGCATTACAATAATGAGCTCACAATGGAAGCTACTGCCACCCATCCAAAGATCATGCTACTGGGTTAAAGAGCCTACCTATTTAATGAAATTAGTCCTGGTTACAAATAAATCTTAACAGACCAGTTTGCCTCTTTTCTCGCCAAAATCTGTTTCAAAGAAGACTTTTATGGGAAATTCTGCATGGCTCGCTCATAAGAGTTCATCATCTCCTCTCGGAGTGCAGAACCAGCCACATGGAGGTGCTAGACTTCATCTGCATACATTTTCTCAACTTCCCTTAGCAGAGAAGTTACAGTAAATCGGAAATATGGAAACAGCCATCTCCAGTAAACTGCTTCTGAGGTCAAACAAACACAAGATTTTGTTTGTATGAAGCAGGGGAAGGATGACATATGTTTCTCACACCTCCAACCATGACTTATTTGCCTACTGAAGCAACTAATAAATCAGAAGATTCACTATGGGAAGATAATTGTGGTAGGACACATAATTAGTATTTTGGGGAAACTTCTCTACCCTTGTAGGTGAAAGCAGAAATCCTGCACCCTAAGTTTCTAAAATGTATGTTCCTCCCTCTGAAGGAAGTTGATCTATATTGATTACTTCTGATTGATAATAAAGATAATACCTTTGTCTGTAAATATAAACCAGAAAAAAATTCTATGGTTGGTGCATTGCTCACAGCACATATGCGTGACATTCTTCTTTCATCAAAACAAATACAAGGCTTTAATCACATCTGGCAAAAATCACCATTTGGTACATTTCCCTTATTTCCATTACCCATTTTCCTTTCTCTGGTGAGAAGGTCAGCTGCTCAGTGAGGCTGTCACACCTGGGTTTGCACAGAATCTGGACAACCACTGCAAAATATTCTGTGTAAATAAGATATTGGTTTCTAAATAGGCCTCTTCCCTGGTGCCTTAATACTCTAAATAGATTTGGACTTTAATGTGTAGCATAAAAGACGATGCAGTCTTAGTTAGTCTTTGGAGGTTGCTAACTAATGGTTTTCTTACATGTACTACACAAAAGAGATTTGTGAGACTTCTTTTTAGTACATGTTGTTAAATGACAAAATGTCTGGAAGATGTTAATTAACACACACCAAAAAAAATCCACATTGCATACTGAAATAAATCTGTTCAAAAAAATAAATTTAAAGAAGGTCAAGAAATTATTCCTTTAAAGTTAACCACAAGAGATCCTATCAACTACCAAAATTATCAAGAATATTCATTCTTTTAAACCAACACAAGCATAGTAATGAGCTGTCTATTTTTGGTCCTTCAAAGAAATGCAATGTTTTAAGCTACCAGTAATAACTTGTTTGGTTGTCTGGTTTTGGTTTGTTATTTGGGGTTTTTTTTGTTTGTTTGTTGGTTTTGTTTGGTTTTTTTTTTAATTTGTCATATTTCTGTTAAAAAAAAAAAAAAAAAAAAAAAAATTTATGTAAGGTTATATTAGGCTTTGCCAAAGCAATGCATTTCAGTTTGAGCATCAGAAATCCAAGTTCCAGAAAGAAAAGTGTTTTAATTACAGGATTTAGAGTCTGTGTGTACACATAAGATATAAATATATATTTTCAAAACATATTATGCACACACATATTATATAAACATATGCACGCATTTCTTTCATGTAAACATAATGGGTGTGTAGCGGTATGTGTAAATACTCTCCCAGACAATGTACCTACTACCTAGAAGGCTAGAGAAGTTGTGGGGAAAAAAAAAATAATAATAAAAAAATCAACAGCTTCTGAATGATACTTACTCTTAGCTTTCAAGGATTTTCTCATTCATGTGTAGAACTTGTGAAGGACTCATCCATTTTAAATATTAAAAAATGTAATTACGTCTTAGAATTTGAATGCATTTGTTCTAATGATAGAGAAGACTACCATTTTCTTCTAACCTTGATTCTGATTGCTATAGATTTTTGTACCTATAAATTCAGTATAAGCAAAGTATTGCATGAAATAGGAAACAGTTAAGAATGTTGCTCTTACTTTAAAACAGTGAACCCAAAGTACAGACTTCAGGGATTTTTATTTTTTTTAATAAGCTTTAAACCTATAATTGCCATGTGTGTCAGTTTGTGTTTGCCCTATCTGTCTGCCAGCAAGAGACAGTGACCACTTACAGTGATTACAAAGTACACCAAATGTAGTATATATGTCACTTCTCCACAAGAGCTTGTTGGCAGCTTTGATCGACTTCTTTTTGATTACACCACAATCACCTCATTCCACTTTAGCTACTCTCACTCTCTCCAGGGGTTCAGATGTCATTGCTGTATACCTCTGCAGATGAATCAGTTTTCCTTCTGTTAAATCCTCTTCCTGGGAAGATGAATCTACTCATTGATTTTGACCAAAGACTCGTTTTTAAAAAGGGCAGAAGAGACTTCTGACCTTTCAAATGATCAGATTAAGGTGGTTATTTTCACATTATTAAGTAATCAGGGAAGAAATACATTAAGCAAGAGTTTAGTTCACAGGCTGCTTTGCTGGCTTCTAAAAACTGTTGTGCGCTGACAGCTAACCTAGATTCCATTTCTTCCTTTTCCTCTGAACCACAAGGGAAGCTAAAATGCATTTTCACATTGCATTTTGCCTAAAGGCTCTCAGTAAAATTTAATTTTCTTACTGCATTGATTTTTCCATTATAAGTTGTAACAGTCTAATGATATCTCATAAGAATTTTTACTGTCGAGAAAAAGGGATGTGAATGATTTAGCAACAGTAACAGCAAGTGCTAGAGGATTTATTCTTATTTTCTCAGGAACTGTCTGTCTTTTTGATGGGCAGTTATTGAAAAAGTCTATGCCATATCACCACCCATTGGGTGGCCTGAAGTTAGCGCTTTCGCCTGTTTCTTAAGGGCAATATGTGATCCAGTTTCCTCAAAACCTTTTCCTCCACTGCTAACTTCTAAAAATCAAAACAAAGCTTTTTAATTGTGGAGCTGAAATGGTGCTTAAAAATTAACGGGCTACATGGAAACAATGCAACTGAGAGACCCAAAAAGCACAAACATTTCTGTCTTGCAGGCTACATTACACTCATGGAAAACTGGCGTCTTATTACCCCAAATACTTCAAGTTTGTCATGTTTTTTCCTTATTCTGGACAAAGAGTATATCAAAGAAATATGACATGTTCCCTGGAAAAAGAAAGCTTGCAGGCTTCTTCCTTCAAAACAACTGGATCATCACCAAAGCTGTAGAAATCATGTCTGAAAACAACTGGTGTGATAGACTATGAAACACAATGGCAGTGCCAGAGCAAGTACCGCAGAGGTTTGCAAGTCCCCGTGTTCCACAGTTACGGTATTTTCTTACTTTGTCAAGGATTTCATAGATAGACAGATAGAGATGGAAAAAAAATGTACAAATCTACAATATTTTACTAAGTTAAACAGAGTAAAACCTGATGTCTGTTTTTCTTGGCAAACAGTAGCTTGATTGGTATCTTCCTACAGCTTTTCTACAGATTTTCAGAAAGCTGGAAGAGGGGACAGTTTCCTGTTTTCAGTATTTTTCTTTCACAGTTAGTGTTCATAAAAGTAACAAGATAGGCTTTATTACAGATGCTGGAAGAATTAAGGCACATCTCACATCTCGTCAAGTCATCTGGGTTCTTCAGGGGCACATTTTCCTTTTTTGAATCCTGGAAAATAAACTGAGCTGAAGAACAGACCTTGCAGAAAAATAGGTCTGAAGTGCCCCCACTACAATTCCCAGGAAGCACTTGAGCAACTTAAACTCAGTTGGTCAAGGGATTTTTTGAGGTTTGTCATCATCATTGTTGTTTGCTTATTTTTCCTGGAAACGTGTTTGGTTGGTTTTGTTTTGTTTTTTCTAAGTTGTTTTCATATAGAAAGCAGGTGTTTTTTTGTAACACAATCACAATTTTCTGAGAAAATACAGTTTCATGATAAATGCTTGACCAGCACTGATTACACCTGGTACACACATAATGTGCACCACACGTTACATCTGGAATGAAAATTATGTCAAGTGCACTAAAACACTTATTTAACTGAAGCTTAACTAAACTTCTGTAGTGCTTGGGACTACCCACTGTTACCCATCATAAAAATAAAGGAACATAAATACCAAAAAAGGAGTTTCACATAGCATTTTAAATTCTGTTCTTTGCAACTATAGGATCTTAAACACAAGCCGTTGCCATAAAGTCATACAGTGAATATAATATCATAATTTTACAGAATCTGTTCACTATCCTATGTTAAGAATAGGCCTAATATTTTTTACACTTCATTGGACTGACAAGTCTTGTTTGGGAAAGAGAGCTAGATATGACCATGACTTTATTATAGAAAAGATGCATCAAAGTTAGGTTCTTTACAGCTCAAATACTATGGAAATACATCTAATACAGTAATTTAGATGACAGATTTTGCATGCTTCCACGATCCGTGGACTTTTTTTTAGCCAGTGCTATCTCTGCTGTGCAGTAAAACTGTACATCAATACACCTACTCCATCGGAGAAGCTGATGCTGACATTCCAGACTCTCTTATTTTTAAAACTGCCAGAGCTTTAGCCTCTCTCTAAATAATGGGCATGCCAATATATTAAAAGGGGAAAACACTAACCCCTTTCTTGGCTGGTACCACTTCAAGTGTACAAATCAACCCTGTATCTTATAAAATGAAACACAACACTTTAAATTTAGCCCCAATTTAATCATTCTTCTGCCTCTGCTGGGGTTTAGAGTCATTCTGTTGTTGATGCAGAACAGATTTTGTGCTAACAATAGACATCTTGAGAGAGTGGGGAGAATCTCACTTCTCCCTTCCACTTGAATCTAGCTTCTAGGACAAAAACAATTCAGTGTGTTAGTTCCTAACACAAGGGAAGAATCCCTGTCAACACAGTCTCACCACAAGCAACAACATTAAAACCCAGAACCCACAATGCATCACTCCTACCTCCTCAGTTCTCCCATGAATACCCAGAAAATTAGTTCTTCTCAAATGACAGATAATCTCAAACAGCTCAGGACATCCATACTGCCTGTAATCAAAGGTCAGACTGGGACAGTCAGAGTCAGACCCTTGAATGTTCAGTATTTGCCATTATCTCAAAACCTGTTGATAAAAATAAAATAAATTAAAAAAAAAATATTAGTCTGGCAATCTCACAGTTTTGCCATAACACTGGCAATGAGAAACAAGTCTGGAATTTGAGGCTGTTTAAACACAGTCAGGCATCTCAGTGGAGATTATGTGGCAGGTTACGATCCTTAAATTTGGGAAGAGACATCACTTCTTGTCCACAAAGCACAGTTAAGGAAAGGCACAATGTATCTGATGAAGGAAGAAAGCTTTGCTAGCAAGTATGTAATGTTTCCGGGGTGCAGTCTTCTTTCCAAAATATGAAGCAGGGACAGGGATGGGTGGGAAGGGAGGGGAGGAACAGAGATTAGCAACTACAGAACTTAACTGAAAGGAAAAAAGTAAAAAATTAATTTCCTGAGAATTATACTTAAGCACCCATAACAAAAAAGGATGAACTCTAAGGAGCCAAATATGCAACACACATCTGCCTTATATAGCAAAACATTCCAGTAATTGTAAACAGAGCTTGGGTTAAGATTATACCATGTATTTGGTTTTTATATAATGATCTGTTGCAGCTGAGGAATCAATAGTTTGAAGAACATCATAGAATTTTTTTTTCTTCCAAATATCTAATTTGATGCTAGAGAATTTAAACATTAAAACAAGCACAGTCTAATTTATAGGTCAAGACATGGAGGGATATATGTAATACTGTTTCATCATATTAATATTATACTATTATATATTTATTATAAGTATTAATAGTATATTAATACTTTATATATTATAGTTTTATAGGAGTTATATTAAAGTATACAAGAATAGGAAAAAACTAATAGAAACTGTACATTTAAAAGGAAGCTAATCTATCAGATAAAACAAACATCTGAAAGCTACAAGTATGTACAGGAATATTTATTTAAAGAGAAAAAAAAACAAACAAACATAAAACCCCCACAAAAAGAACAAAAAAACCCCACCACACGGCTTCCAATAAAAGCCATCCAGCTTTTTGTATACCATACCATTCCTTTGTGACTTGCTCAAATATCCAGTTTTAGTTATTTAGGTTCATGAAAGTTTTTTGAAGAACACTGATGAACAAACTATAAGCCATCAATTTAGTTAATATGTTAGGAAAAAACACTGAAAAATTAAAATGTGGTTCTGTACAAACTGACATCTCTTGAGCCATAATTCAAATAAATTATTTTAAAAATACACCTTTAAGTTGTTAACTAATTTCAGATAAGATAAAATGCAGATATGATGCAATCTCAAGATTGCATTGGGTGTGTCAATCATTCAAAAATCAGAATTAGAATTCTGCTATTTTTATATACAGAAGTCAAGTCCAGTCTCTTAAGGCATTCTGAAATGTGTTTAATACAATAAAAAATTACTGTATTCACACATGGAAGTGCTGAACACAAAAATATCTAGTGGGGTTTTACTAGGGTCATCTCTGCTAAGAATTCTACTGGGCTTTAATTTTTAAAAACGACCTAGATTGTTAAATTTGCTGATAATACAAAATTCAAAGGAAAACTGCATACTTAGCAAGTAGTAAGTCAAGTTTAAATGAATTCTGATTTTCTCTGTAACTAGGCTGACAAGCAGAAACTAAAATTTAATGTTGACAAATGTAAAGCAATAAAAACTGAATATAAACAGGAACATTTTATGAACAGATTTGTACCAAAACAAGACAGCTGCCCTCATCCCCCAAAAGAAGATAGAAAGATGGTGAATATTCCTTTAAATATGTCAAAGCAAGATTAGGAAGCAATTTAAAATCCTTTAGAATTGCAGCTTGCAAATGTGCCATGTTGCAAATTCATCTGGCAAGTGCTTCTTTGAATATTCTGTGAACATTCGTAAAATTAAAAATAATATATTTTTCACACTTAATCATTACAGAAAAAGTAAAACTAGTCTAATTTTATAGGTGAGACTTTGAAATAAATCTGAAAAACAAACAAATTGAAAATCCCTAAAGTTTTGTGTGAGGGTAAGGAAGTGATTTAGTACACTAAATTGATTAATCAATCAGCCTAAATTCAGAAGTGTTATTTTGAGGGGGAGCAGAGGAAGTACTTTGAATAAGACTTTAAATGATCAACCTAACCTATGAAGGACTGGAAAACAAAAGTCATCTTCCCAGATTATTTCTTCTCCTCCTTCTGCCAAGAGCAGGGTGAGGGAAATCTCAACTATAGACTGGCCTCTTGCTTGTTACCTTTCTTATCAAAGAATAAACTTTACGTGGATATTACATGATGTCTTGCTTTCTTTTCAGTATGTTCTTTCTCATTCATGTTAGGCAGGACAGACAAAAACTGGAACAAATGGTGGTATTATAAATTAAAAAGAAATAAAATAATCAAAAAATATCTTTCTGTTGCCTATTAGAAACCTCCAGAATTTCAGGTACAGGGCCCCACCCTCAACGAATAGATTGCTTGCCAAACCACACATACCTGGTTTAGACAGTTTGCTTAACCTAGCTGTCTACCACACTGGAAACATCTATTTGGGGTTTTAAAGTAATAGTACTCCACAAACAGATTAACAAGCGATTTCACATATACTGGACATACAATGTTCTTAAGCCTTCATCTTCTGCTCCAGTACTCTTAAAGACTTGTATCACGTCTGTTTTACAGATTACAGAACCATCTGGCTGTGGCAGAACCCCAGTTCTGCTGTAGCAGGGGAAAAACATGTAACTAACAATGCAGATAAGAAAAATACTTACATAATAAAATACATGTTTCACCGTTTTTCTTTGTAAGACAACAAGAAACTGAAATGATTACGTACCTGAAGGGGTTTGTCACTACATGCAGATGAGGGCAGTGGGAACCCACTTACAGGCCTGCGCACAACTGTCCTTCCACACACATGCACAGACACGCACACAATTTCACAGGAATGTTCCTGTGTTAAATCAACCTCTCTTCTTCACATATCTCATTCTTCTGAACCACTCTTCTTTAGAAAGAACTCTCAACAGGGACTTCATTTCAGTTTTCCTTTAACCATTTAATTTGTGGCATTTTAAAATCAAGATAAATGTAAAGAATTAATTATTATGAAATATGTACTCTTAAGAGAAAGCCACTGAACACTTAAGACCGCTGGCTCTATTCCTCAGTCTTCCATTCTATTCTGGTTCCACTCACATTTGTATGGTAATAGCTTCATAAGAAATGTTTACCTCCAACACAACAAGTTGCTGAAATTCTACAGTGAACATCATTTTTTATTCTACACTAGCAAGACAGAAAGCAAGCTGTTTCTTGTCAGTGCAAATATGATTGCTTGCATTTTTTTTTCTTTTTAAACCTATTTTACCCATTTCCATTCTGCTAGCAAACATGTTCCTGACATTTTTCTAAATGTCTACATACATACGAACAACGAGAAAATTAATTCAGACACATTCTGAAAAAAAAACCCCAACACGTCCATCATATGTAACACTGCTACAATTATTTCTTCATTTCAGAAAAACAATGAATCCTAACTGAAGTTAACAAGGCATACAGTTTGTTACATATGACGGGATTCTCTTGGATGAAAGAAGTAACATGAATGTATCATCAGGAACTCTAAAATGGCAACTCTTTTATTCTCAGCACTTTGACCGGGAATCAATACTATAGTTGAGGGTCATTAAGTCAAAAGTGATCTCAGATGTCATTTTCAACTGAAGAGAAGTGCATTAAGATCATTATCTTTCGACTCCTATTTTAGCAGTTAAACCCCATTCCTGAATACCAAGCACTATTAAAATAAATATAAAAAAAAAAACAACCAAACAAACAAAAAAAAAACACCACAAAAACGACCCGCATACAACTTTTTTTCAGTTGCATTTATGTTACCTCCTTCCCCCTCACCCCTCAAAAAAACAAACCCTACCACTTTCTTCCTTTACAAACAGGTCATTTGTATCAGTAATACTGTGCATTGTGTTACTTCATCTTTACTTTTTTTATTTGGCTGCATAAGCGTCTTTAAAGATAAGTAAGCCACAAGGGAGACTTACATACAGAATTCTGCCACTGTCCCCCTTATTTAAGAGAGATGCTTGTCATTTAAAATTGTTTATTTTGGGTATGACATAACACAAGATTACTTGAGACTGGAAAATTCTTTCAAAACGGAGAATATTTTTAAATTGACAAGAGACTTATTATAAACTGCCGTTTTTCTCAAGCCATTTGATTTCTAATTGAAGTTCACTGACTAACAGCGTAAATTGAATAAATGGCTTACAGTTTTCTGAGCTCAATCCATTTAATTGATCACATCACTAAATGGAAGACACCATAGAACTACAAGGTCACACACCACTACCACAGTTATTCATCTAACCAGGTATCAGAAACACTCCACTAACTCAAAAGTCTTGGAAATCAATATGCCTGTGATAACAATAGTTTGGTGTCCCCATACTGAAAGATAAACTTTATTTTGAAGAACAATTTTAACGTCATGAAATTAAAAGTAGTAAGTTATTTCCTTACTTTACCACTTGCACTTCAAAGAGGTAAATATATAAAGATTTTAATTCTAGGTTGTCAGGGAAAAGAAAAAAAACATTGTGTAGATTTTTCTTTCAATGTCTCAGAACAGCTTGGCTTAATTACTTAAATAATACTGGTTTTCATAATTTATAATTCAAACCATATGCCAACCTCAACAGGAAAAAAAATACCAATTTAATCATGCTCTCCAGTTATATATTTTTCAAAAGTTATCTCTGAAAACCGGCATAGGAACTCCAACTTAAACTAAAATCTTAATTAACACCTTAATTCGTATATATAAAGTTGATTGAATCTGTGTTCTTAAACTATGAGCCAATGTAACTGCTAATTATAAACTAATGCATTAAGACTTTAATACTTTTAGTAGGGGAGTGATTTTTCAAATTTCAATAAAACTCTTTTCTTTAAACAAGGCATTTTGACAGTAGAAGTAAAAAATAGGTAATAGCCATGCTAATAAATACTCTCCAAAGAGAGAGAGATAATGGAGCAAAATAACAACAAAAAAATAAACATCACCTTATTCAGTCTAAGCAAAAGTCTTTGTCTTTTAAGGTGGTTTTAAAGTTTTGAGTTCTATGTAACTTTCACCGAATTCAACAGGATTTTTTGCTCCAGAATTAAATGTGCTTGGTACTAGAACCTCGATGCTTTATTACATAGGTGTCTCAAGTAATTTGAAGATTTCATAGTTATAACAATCTGAAGAGTAAAAAGTTCTTTTTAGAGTTTTACTATAGAAATTAGTTTCTTGAGTATCAGCCTCACTTCTACAAGTCTATGACAAGCTACTACAGGAATGACTATCAGCCTATAGAGAATCTGCATCTTAAATTGAATTGCAAACCAACTGAATTGCTGTTACGTGGCTCATGAACATTTAAAAAATATTCACTCATGAACAAAGAATGAGTATTTCAGTTAAAATAAGTAGCATTTAACAACATTTGATGTATTTTGACAGGAAAAACAAACAAAAAAAAACCCCAACCAACCAAATGTCATTTCTCAGTCTCCCTAATCATCATTCCAGCACATTTCTAAGAGTCTAATTATAATGCAGAATCATTGAAGGTTTTTCATCAGCAGGACCTGGGACTTAGTACTCATTTCTGCTGAGTAAAAAGCCCAAGGGCTCCTTAGATTGTGCTGATTTCATAGTCTGTATATTTGAAGAGCGGTCGGTGTGCTTTATCACTTAGATCCAGCAGCTGCAAAAACCGGCCTATCCCCACCTATCAGGCTACCAGAAAAATTTTTCACTTTCCTCCTCTAGTTGGACTTCTAGGCAGGAAATTGAGACTACAGGGCCCATTATAAAGCCAGCTACTTATCACTGAAATTAAGTTTGTAGATGGAACTGTTATCCTATTCAAACATTATGAAGTTTCTAGTAGCAATTTCCATAATTAAGGTTGTCCTCTTTTTATGGCCACCCTAAAATTAATCTGATGAGATAGCGTATCTATCCAAGGAAGACTTTATTCTACTTCAGTGGTAGCTTCTATCATTTTCTGTTAATCCTCCTTGGTGGTTTTGCAAATTGAAGGGAATGATTTAATATATCTAACAGTACATCCGGAATCTAGCTCCTTTCCCAAAAAGCAGTTTCTGATGCATATTTCAATTATACATATACAAAGTTTGTATGTCTTTACAATCACATTTTCTTATTTAAATGGAACAGATTTTCCCTTTTCTATATAATCTCTGCTTCTACAAACAGTCAGTAAATGGATTGGATAAAGATTCAAAGCTAAAAGTACCCATGTAGGTATTTGTTATTATAGAATCATAGAATAGTCTAGGTTGGAAAGCACCTTTAAGATCATTGAGTCCAACCATCAACCTAACACTGCCAAAAACACCACTAACCATGTCCCTAAGCACCACGTCTACCTGTGTTTTAAATACCTCCGTGGATGATGATTCCACCTTTTCCCTAGGCAGTCTGTTTCAATGTTTATTCATTATTTTTTTTTTGTGACTCTTTCCTAGTACTTTGAGTTCAGATATTCACATGCACCTCTATTTGCTAAAACAATAAAACAATAATACCCAAACACAGTGACGACAGAATATGTGGAAACTTATTTATACAGCCTCCTCCTATTCTGATCCTGTTCACAATAACCTTGGCTCTTGCACTTTTGAGATTTTTCAGACTACATATATAACTTTAAAAATTAAGTCATATTTTATGGCAATTTTATAATAATTACAGATTTCCAGTTGCATGGATTACATAGGTCTGACATAAAAAAAATGAGGTCTCCGATTCCTGTGTAATGGTGTTTATTGTACTAGTTCCTCCTTTCAAAGAAGAAATAAATACTAAATAAATCTTGAGCCAGTTGAACTTCACTGCTGAATGTAACACGTTTCAGTACACATGCAAACCTCTGAGAATATGTATACACACACATATTACTACACTACGGTAGCTGAAACATGTATTTACAGATTAAAATACTTTATATTAAAATATTCCTCTTATTGTTCCAGTAACTTTAAACAAACTGGTAAGTAATGACATTTTAATTTTCCATCATAATCCCCCAAAAATATAAATAGATCAAAAAGTTACATTCAAAATGTCAAATTACATTACTGTACAGCACATGGAGGATACTGTTTGTCCTACAGCACTTCAGGCCCAATACGGAACTTCACATAATTTCACAAGTTTCTGTAAGAGGATATATCTACAGTAAACTTTTCCATACTTTTTCTTAAGTAACTACATAATAAGAAAAGCCTTCCTTCTTGAGAAACACAGTCAAATAACTAAGTCTATATTAGTGAGTCAGGCAACAGGATTTGGAGTAATCAGAGACACTGACAGAAAACAAAACAGTCTGCAATTTACAACATGACTATGACCATACTGTCATCTTCAAAGAATATAAAAAGTTACTGCTTTTATTTTTAAAATGTTTTGAATGGCTATTTCTGCAGTCAGTAGCAGATTTTGCTGTTTCTGTTTACAGACTTGATGATACATGCATCATATACTCTTGTGAAGAAGAGGAAACCACTCGCTCAAACTGTGTAAACTTTGACTAACTACTTAACATTTTCTGGCTGGTGATGAACTTGTATAAAAGAAGCATGTAAAGTGTTCTTGCTAGCAAGGTATTAACAATGCCAGCTGTTCCCAGGTGTCCTATGATTAACATGGAGGCTATTATCCTGTAAGATTCATATTTGCATCTACAATAGTAGCTTATGACCTGAGTACTGCTGGATTTTCTTATTTTATATATCATTTGTGCTTGCCACTGCAACTATTTGATTAATATAACACAGTGAAATTAATTTATTTCACACTGCTATATTTAATAATGATGTGTTTGTAGTGCACACACGTTTTAATTACCACTTTTTGAAATCTTTCGAATGATTACATAGAGGCAAGGGGGAAAAGGAGCGTGTTACGTGTCAGTCTTTCCTGGGAAGCATATATAAAAATCATGTTATAGGCTTCTCCAAACAAAAAATAACTACAGATCACCATGAGAACATAAAAATTAAATGAGCAATTAGTACTTAAAATAATATATACTGTAAAGGCTTGAATAGTTTCAGTTTGGAATATGCATTGCTGAATTATGGAGATTTCCTCTGTATTTTCACTAATTCTAACACTCTAATGATAACAATGTTGTTTTCAAACACCACCATGAAGTGAGTAGCAAGGACAATTATATGTCACTTTACAAGAGTTACTCTAACAATGATACATAGTTAACACTCCAATTTAGTATTTTGGAGAAAATTATTCTGTTTCTCCATGAATTTACTCATGGTGTGTATTACAATAACTTCCTTTTTCAATGTAGGTTTGGGAATAAGAATTTTTCTGTAGCTACTGGGATATACCAACCATGTTAATTTTTATATATAATCAATGTAGAGTTTAAAATGCATTTCAAAATTTGTAAGGGAGACGGGGGGGAAGCCTGCTTGAACTACCTTGTAAAAAAGATGAGACAAAGACTTGATTCCTGATCCCAAAGGGGAGGAAAAAAAATTGTATCCTTTCCTTCATGTTCCTGTCCACTGCCTTCCTTGTGAAATCTTTATTGATGGAAGGCAGAAGCTGACACCTGTTAGAAGCAGTTTAACAGCCTAGCAGTGCCACACTCTTCCTGAGTGGATATCTTTGCTTCATAAAACTGCCCGATCTGGTACACCCTGCTACTCCTGTTTTCTTATTTACAACTTAAAATGCACATCAGTTCCTCTGAGGGCTAGTAGAGGGCTATAGGGATTAAGAAAGATGTTCAGGGAAATATAATCCAGTTAACACTTCAACTACTGTTCCACAAGTGTCTGAACACATCTGTCACACTTTGGTTTGGTTTTTTTTTTTTCCTGTAACAAAGAATAGACACCTATAAAACTGTTTAAACACCTTGTTTTTAGATTTTACGAGTTCTCATTCCTACACGGCTTCACTGGATAAAAATCAAATTATGCTTATATGTTGCCTTTTTCTACTAAGGTATTACAACGGGAACATGTTTTACGAATGGAAAAAAAAAAAAAAAGAAAGCCATTTCTGTAAAAGGATGTTGAGAGAAAAAGAGTTACACTCACTTTAAATATAGCCTATGAAAAAAGTAATGGACGCACACAGAATTATTCAACTGGTTTGCTCTTCTCAAAGTTCAAGGGAGGAAAACTCTCTGAACTACTTCCCACCTCATTACCAACTCTGAAGGCAAGATAAGCAAGCTGAACAAGACAGCATTCACAAATTCTCACCAAGATATGCTTCCTTTTATCTGACTAGTTACAGACAGCTTTAGTCAAACGGTCATCATATTTCGAAGTTTCCACAGGAAAGAGGCATTTTTACCTACATTCTTAGATCAGACACTCCACTGGGGCCGTCACCATGGAACAGGGCACAGGCTTGCCCCCAGCATTCAGCTGCTGATCCCTTGAACGGGAAACCAGTGCGGGTTTTTAAATCAACTCTAGTTTCTCTGACTACTTTTTCCTGACCACCACAGAAGCTTCTGTAGCTTTCATCTTGTAAAGACAGGCAGGAGAAAGGGATGAACCTCCATGATCAACCTTATTTTTTTTCCACAGAAAATTCTTCCTTAGTGTAGAGGGAATGTATGCTTCTGTCCTCATCATAACGCAAGCAGTACACAAGCAGGTGCTTGTTTCTCTCCTCAATCTGTCATCTGCTGCCATAAACAAATGTTAAAAAACCTTCTGTCCAAGTGCATGCAGTATTAGCTAACTCAGACCTTCAGCTTTTTCTAAATCAGCAGCATAACACCATACTGTTAGATAGCATTATTAAGAATTAACTTCCTAACACAATATAACAGTTTTCACAACTATACCATTTTCTACTGCCCAGAGAGGTTGTGTAGTCTCCTTCTCTGGAGATACTCAAAACCCGCCTGGATGCATTCCTGTGCAACCTGCTTTAGGTGAACCTGCTTTGGCAGGGGGGTTGGACTAAATGATCTCCAAAGGTCCCTTCCAACCCCTACCGTTCCGTGATTCTGTATTGTGCATAGATGGTGTTCAAGCCACATACTACAAAGAATTATTGCTATTTCTCCGACAGAAAAAATCAAAGGTACTAACAGAAAGTGTTGTATAAGGAGAAGATGAAGGTGATACTGTACTTTGCAGTAACTTAAAATGTCCATTTAGCAATTCAGAATTAATACTACAGACATGATGAGACAGTACAACCACTACATGTTCCCAACACGTGTGCCAATGACCCCTCTCCCCTTCACCTCCCAATAAAACTCAAAAAACCACTGCCTTGCACCAGAAAATAAGAAGCAGAACTCAAGTTCTGCAACCGGTAACACAACGCTTGCTGTGCAAAGAAACTTTGGTGAAATAACCTCAGATCATTGTTAACATTATTTTAGCCATTATCACGTAACTCTTTCGAAATTGCCGTATCTGCTTATGTGAGAACTGATTTTAAAAATAATATTTTTAGTTAATGTGATTTAGCTGCTACAAATAAACAGAAAAGTTACTCTGAACCTTCTTCTGCAAGGCGGCCTCCAGATCTTAGTTCCCTCCTAACACTCCTAAAAACACAACTTCATAGCAAAGCAGACAAAAAAAGAAGCATTACATTGTTCACCGTGTTCCTGTTTTCTCCTTGAGTAACGAGCAAGAAAAAAAAAAAAAACTACTTCCTCTAAACTTTACAACGTGGTCTCACTCTCACTCAATCATAAGGCACCACCATAATTATTAGTCATCCAATTTATTAACCCCCAAATTCCATCTTGAGCACAACTTTTGTATGATGCAGACATAAATGAAAGCAAATGATAGTGTACTACTTTCAGTGATACAGAGTGAATTTAAGTTACGAAAATACCAAGTTGGCGTTAATTTATTTTATTTTTGTTTTGTTTCCTCAAGTTAGTAGAATATAGGCAGCCACTGAAACACCATAAACAGATGTTACAGTTTGCATGAGCTGGGATATCATCCTATGGGGATGGAATATTGCTTAGGGCCATATATATTAATAAAATTGGATTAAATGATATAGACTAAGGTTTTCTTGGATCCTTTTCTATGCTCTATTCTTTGTAATGATTAGGATAACTTTTGAAGATCAATTCATATTCTGTTTATGGAAAGTGTGTCTGGCTCACAAACAAGACCTAGTCTCTTGGCTTTCTAAAACCTTGATAGATAGGTTACGGAGAGCAACCTCCATCTGTAAGAGCAGCCTCTCATGCATGCTATTCCCAATACCTCTTATTAAGCACAAAACTTAGAATGTATTTTGCAACAATCATTTAATGAACATAATATCCAAATAACTTGCATAAATGCATATTCAGGTATCTCAAACTTTTGGTCCAAAACAAATGATGTTGAAAGTTAAATCCAAATAGAATTATTACAATAAGATTTAGCATATCAGCTCTGCTTATACTCCAAAATCAATATCCCTGACCTCAGAAGAAAATATTACTGCCAGTGATCTTTACTGGTTGCATAATGGTCAAGATGTCAATAATACAAAAAAAGAAAACACACTTCACCCCAGCACAATTATATTACACAGATCCCTAGGTCCATCTTTTCTTTCCAAGAAACAGAAAAAGGTGACCTACCAAAGCAGCAAATAAGAAAAAGGCAGTGTGACATTACACAGTTCATCACTTTTGCAGCGCCCCTGTGCCTTGTCTCAGAGGCACAAGCATGGTATCAGAGCAGGGAAGCACACAACTTGGTTCTGTGGATGGTGTATAGTTAGTAGCATAAGCTTTTGGACTCCATCAATCTGTGTATCATCTACGAAAAGGGGAAAAAATGAAAACAAAACAAACAAAAAACAACAGATAAGCTTGTTTCAGAATATGAAGACAGGGATGATGTCACTACCAACACAGACAGATGCATACATGCATGACAGGATTTCTAGGATGTCTCCAAAATATAATTAATCTAATTATGCTCATAGTTAAGCACAAGTTTTGATTAAGGGAGCTCTCTCTGTTAGCTTCAGATATAATTAGCATAACATGAAAAAATGCTTGCCTTTGGGAAAGGCAAGGAGGAAAGGCAAAGTTCTAGATACAAAATTGGAATACAGACACCCACAATTCATAATCCTAAACACAGATAAATTTGCAGTTGTGCATGTTCTTGATTTTCTGAAATACCTGTATGGGACTGGCAGATATGGTACAAGAGAACAGTAGCCTGGGGCTGAGCAGATACCTCAGGGCATCTAAAAAGCCATGAGCCAACTGTGGTTAGGCAATTAAATCTCATCCCCAGTGATTAAAGAAAGCGTCATCTGACTTGACACTGCACCAGGG
This sequence comes from Alca torda, assembly GCA_008658365.1. Lineage (NCBI taxonomy): Eukaryota > Metazoa > Chordata > Aves > Charadriiformes > Alcidae > Alca > Alca torda. The sequence continues at coordinate 33,521,995 of CM018101.1, forward strand.
ACCTGAATAATGGGGCTCCTTTCATTGCTGTAGATTCCTTCCATTCCCATTACTAACCCATTTTCTGCCCTCACTTCCTTTCCTTCCCTTCCTCCTCATGTATCTTCTAACAATCTTTTTTTTTTTTTTAAATATACAATGGAACACACATTGCAATTTTTTTTAACAAAACCATGTTTAAGTAATCAAGAAATGTTGAAATAAATGTCACAATTCATGCCTTTTTTAATTTGTTCAGCACTGATGATTAATAAAATCAACAGAACACTGAACAGGGAAGAATATATATGGGCTTCCTTCTCTCTCCCCATCAAGTTCGCAAGCCAACCAACACCAGTCAGAATAGAAGGGGCAGGGAGACAAAAATGTAATCTGTACAACTGCACTTCAGTGTTGCCCAAAGGTATCAATACACCTAACTTACCTCAGCATTCATTAATGTCTACTTTATTCATTCCATGACTCCAGCAGAACACTATCAGTTACTTCTTCATCTCGCACCCTACATTAGGAAACATCTGATATTTACATAAGCTGGAGTGCTCTCTTTCTCATTTTTACGAGTTCTAGGGAAAACAAAGTGAGGAAGTTAAGGACATCACCCTACTTAAAACTGAGTTCTCACCCAAGGAGACAGGGTCGCTATCTTCAGGATTGTTGAGAAGGAACAGAAATAGGAGTTATCAGCTAATTTCAAACTAGTCAGACATTTTAACCATGTTACAGTCTTCTGCAGAGGAAGGCTATGAAAAAAGGGAAGATAGGGAAAGGCTGGCCTCCATGCTGAGAAAAAAAGAAAAAGATGATTCTGAGCGCAAATACATTTGGATACTTTCTAATTTATGATCCTATATAGAATATGACAATGGGAACATCCAGGACTTCATTTCCACACCTATAGAAACCTCTGAAAACCTACAGCCAATGAGGAAAAACAGGTGCTGCAACACAACTTAGTACTGTTGTACCAAATACAACAATAATTTTTCCCTAATAAACCTAGAATAGAAAATAAAGAACTTATGTGGCTGTTCTCAAAGGAAAGAGATTTTAAAGCAGGAGGAATCAGGCATTCTGATTCGGTTGGCAGAGCACCACAACCTATATGGAAACGGATCAGGAAATTATTCAATTCTATAATAATTTTTATTACAGCTTGCACACAAAAAAACGCACTTCCTGACCACTTTGTTGCCCCCAATGGCCTCCGGTAGCTAACATTACTTTTGCACTACTTTGCATCCTTTCACATACTTCCATTAGAATTGAAAATCTAAAAATTGAAAACAAGCTGCACACAAAGCCCATTGCGCTTTGCTCTAAAAATGCAGAAGAAAATAACTTGACCCTGCTTTCAAATTATTTCTCGGTTCTTCCAAACAACACCCATTGTATGCTGCTGACCCAATTCTCACTGAATAAATTAATTTTGCAGAAGACCATATCATGGATATAGGGAGCATGGTTAACAGTATCTGGTTGCCCAGGTTTGATGACCTACATACCTTTTGGCTGCTCTTGAAGCTTTGTCCATTGGACACTTCCTAGCTAAGGCTTTTGACAAAAGAATCTCCAACCTCACTAACTGATCTTAGCTTCACGGAATTGTCAGAGGACACTGGGTTTACAGTGAAAAAGAGGAGTCAAATCAGCCACGTGGCCCATTTCAAAGCCTACGCTCTGCAAAAATAGCCAAATGTATTTGTGCAGGTTTTCCAGTCTAGCTGCCCAGCATTCTTAAAAAAAAATAAAATAAAAAAAAAAAGGAGGTTTAGGACTTAACTTGTATGAAAAAGTCATTAGTATATCTTTTATTCATATGGAGAAAGGACAACTTTGCAGAATAATTGTGCTTAAAACTGAAGAAGTGGCTAAATTATCCAAAGGAGAACACAGGTCATCTCTATATTAATGCATCAGTTCTTTTTTTTATTTTTTTTTTTTAAAGTACTCCAGTTGGTATGTTAATGATGCCAGCCCAAATCTACTAATGTCAAATTGGAAATTAATGTCACACTTCACTGGGCAGACTTCCGCTTGTGAAGGAATACCAATGATTAATACAACTTTTCATTAGGAATATTTCTATGAACAGTAGGCACACAAATCATATTATAGGTTATGTGCAATATATTATTTGAAATTCACTTTTATTTTTACCCATACCTATGGATTTGCAGAGGATTACAGAAGTATAAAAAAGTTAACTAAACTTCCTCTTAAAGAGAAATGTTTGTATATTCTTCAAATACTTCTAGGAGCATATGTAGGATATTTCAGTAATAATGATTTAATGTTGATCAAGCCTCTCCTAGCACATTCCTCCCACTACATGAAATTTACAGGTCTCAAAAGAGGTTTCAAGTCTGACTTCTTACAGTATGAATTCTAATATCCTAGCTATACTGACAGTTAAGGAGTTGGTTCATACTGCTAATGCATGATAACATTCTTCTGTTATGATGAAAGCCCACAATAATTAATAACCAAAAAAACCACACACTTCCTTAAGAAAAACCTAAATGAAGAAAAGTATCAACTAATTTCATGATACTGTTATGATTTCTGATGAAGACAGCACTCTATGGTTTTCTGGCTCTCTGACGATGTCTGAGGATGCTATCCGGCAACGTCATGGTTGCAGTAAGAAAAGGAAAGCAACTCACGCAGACAGGGATGGCTCATATGGATTCTCCTCTTTGAACCCTTTCTATTGAGAACTGATGTTGCTATTGAGCTTTGCCCAGCACTACATTACAGCACATGCCTTTCAATGTAAAAGACAATCTTTCAAGATTGAGTCAATGCACTGTCCTGTAGGGTTTCTTCTGTCATTTTTAAATTCGTGTGATGGATATATTTATGTCCTTCTACCCAAATGGACAGAAATTCAGACATCATTTTGATTTATCTTTTGTTATTGCCAGCAATTCTGTAACCAACCACCCAAGTAAGAGTTACATCATTGCTCTCCCTCGTACTTATGTGCAGGTATTGAAATTATGTTGTACTTCATCAGAAGCTGAACACAAAACCAGACTTTAAGGTTAAAATGAAGTCTTTCAGTTGGATTTAAAAATTGTACTGTAAATGTTCTTATTTAACTCCTGTTTGTGAAAAAAAAAAAAATCTTCAAACTTTAATACGATATGTTAGATTTAGTCACAATGTAGAGGACTACTTTTTTTTACTAAAGACAGAAGAAAAACACTTTTTGGCTAAAAGAGTGAGGAGAGTGAGGAGAATACAGAGCTGAACCTGAACTACTTTTAGATATTGTCCTAAGTCGTACGGGCCTGCTGAGACGGAAGCGCCACAAGGAAGGATACATTTTAAGAGTGTAGGGGAGGGAGAGAGGGAGGGAGAGAGAGAGAGCGAGAGAAGAGAGAGAATGTGTCTAAGCTAGAGTGAAGTTACTTTTGCCTGACATACTCCCACACTGACTGTTAAACTGCTGCATGAGAACCTAAAAATCACTTTACTTCCAGACTAGAGTAGATGCAATTGTTCTTATGCAGTTACTTCTGCTGCAGTAACCTTCGGAATTACAGCCCCCGAAAGACTGACTGGTGTACACTTCCAACCTGCTGCCACCAGAGGACCTTTATTCAGGTTGCTCACCTTAAATCAATCATCATAAAGCAATTGTTCTGTCACCTGTGAGAAGCTCACCAGCCGGGAGGTTTCTTGAGCACTCCAGAAATATGAGTTTACCTTACCCACACAGTTTCAGTAACAACTAGGACAGCTAAATAGTCCCGCATCCCATCCAAACATGAGTCCTCATGTTTACAGACTAGGCAATCACCCTTGCTGAAACATTTTCCTCTCCAACTCATCTTTCCACTGTGAACAGAAAGCATACGCAATGAATATTTCACTGCTGGGCAGGGTTATACATACTTTGCAAATGAGCTAGGTAATCTAAAACCAAATAAAAAGCCGCAGCTTGGAGAAAGAGTAATATCTTGACAGCCATTGTGTACTGAGCATCACATGCACCAAAATGTCCACCTTACCTTTTGAAAAGATATCCTGAAATACACTGAAGAATTTAGCTTTTCACAACACAATGAGACTGAAGCATGGGACTGACTGCCATAGAGAATGTGTTTCTAGACCCAGTTTACAGAAAGCAGAGGACTGGGCCTATAACACGTATCTATCTTTTTTTAACTGGTAAGTATGTGAGCTCATGCCGCTTACAGCTGGAACAAATTCCACACAGCATTCTTAGGAAAAATCATCAGACTATTGAGAGCCTTCTTCATATTGCAAACACACACATCAAGAAATCTCTTTCTCCAAATACATCTCTTAACCCTTAATTTTACATTTCAGTACAATTTAAGTGCATAATCTGGAAAGTGCAAAAGTGTCACAAGCAACTTTAAGGCATGCTTGTATTCAACATAGATTTAAAACATAATTAGCATTTTGATAAATTTTACGGTACTGCTGACAGAAATTTTATAAAATTGATTTTATAAGCCAGATTTTGCACTCTTCACTCAGTTAAAATCTTATTCAACTAGATCTTAAGCTTATGCATTGACAAAAAAGTCCACTTTTTAGAAGTATTTACAAAGTTGACAGTAGAGAAATACAGAATGTAAAAAAATGAGATTTCTTGCACAATAGTTTTGACTTAATACAGCATATTTAATAGAACAGAAATACAAGAGAAAGGACTGTTTCTGCAACTATTGACAACAAATGAAAATAGATGCGCAATTCAATCCTCGTATTGACCATAAAAGCAGCAATTTCTCTGCAATTTTCCATTTATTGCTAGCTTTTATGTTATTGTTTTATACTGAATCTTATTAAAGAAGCTACTAGAACAGATAAACTGAAAATCAGGCAGCATCTATTAGCATTAAGAATGCTAAAAAACCCTCCTATTATGTATTCTTTTTGCCTAATCTTGTGTGCACATTTCCTTCTCTTAGTCTTTATTATTAAGTACATTTAATTCTTGTTTGAGAATTAATTCATCCATGCCTACTGCTTATTTCCTATTGGAATTTTAAATCCATCTGTTTGCTACTAAACATTTTTCATCACAATCAAATATGCCAAAAAAACTATAAATCAAATGCACTATTTGTCAATACTTTGTGACCCTGTTGTCATCATTCTGCTATTACTGTGACATAAACCCCCTTGTTAACTTTATCAGAGTTTCTCTTAGGATTATAGATACAAAACTGCAAGATGCAAAGTCTAGAAGAAGGAGGGATAACACAAAATCTCTTTAAGAAACTTCTGGTACTAATGACCTTATAACATATGTGCAGCAAAAAATTCCAAAACCACATAAACACATAAACCACATTCTGCAGCACAAATACTTTTGAATGTGAGATATTTCTATGGCCTTTCTTTTCTTCTTTTTTTTTTTTCTTCTTCTTTTTTAAAGAATGCCCTGAATGTTTCCTTCTTCCCGGCTGGTTTCCCTAGAATCCCTGTAGCTACTAATGAAGAAAAAAAAAAATACTTTCCTTAAATACAGATACCAAAATCCGAACCTAAATGACAGATCATCTGCATAAATGCCACTGTTAAATTTATATTTGCTGCCAAGAATATTTGTTGCTTACAAGGTCTTAGAAGCAATACTAAATCAATTAAGGTTACTCTAAATATGTGGGATTCAGGTACCAATCTGTTTTCACACTAAACAAGCTTTGGACTGATGAAAAGAATCAGTAACCTTTCACAAAATGCTGAACTGGCCTGTTTTCCAATTTAGCCAATGACAGTTTCTCCAACTTGCTATTGTACTTGAAACCTGTAGAATTAGCCTCCATACACATTGAAGTTATTTTAAAACAACTTATATAGCATTAATAAGACACACAAACCAAGCTGATTAAAACATCTGACTATTATTTTATATTTATAATACCCACCATTTCAAAATAGTTTGTGCTATCAAGCATCATGTTTGTTTGTGTACTGTCAGTTTCTTCAGTAAAGCCACATGTAACAAAAAATGAATAGTCTGTCATGATTTTTCCATCACAGTTTATGACCACTGAGTTTGGTAGTGCATTAGTATACTTAGTGATTAATATTAATACAGATAATGCTCTTTGACTTCATCTGCTGCAAACTAATACAGGTATGCAGGATTTTATTAGTAAGAATTCCTACAATAAGCACATGTTAGAGGAATTAATCATTCATTCCCTGCAGACTGGTTATATATTTCATCAGGCCGTTATCTGATCTCAATAAAAAGAACAATTGCATAATAAAACACATTACTGCTGACACATGCAACTTTATTCTATCAACTTTATATCTTTACAGCAAGAGGTCTTTTTTAAGTCCTCCGTTGTTTCTTCTGAATTAGATTGACCTGATTTGACATTTTCCTATATCAACAATTACGATCAAGATTGTACATACATATATGATCAAATACAATCTGTATCAAACTTAATTGCCAGGATTTGACTCAGGTCATTTCCCACAGTAGCAAATAGTAATTACAGCAAAAGTGGAGTATGTGTCAAGTCATTTTTCCTGCAGATACTGAAGTATTGCCAGGAGATATGCTAGATTTAAAGAAAATCCAAAAGACAAATAAGGAACAGTGTGCTGCAAACTAATAAAGCTGTTAAGTATGCTGTGATTCAACCTAAACTAAACAATGTAGTTCCTTTGTGATTAGTCAAATATATTTTAATCTTTTTTCTTTTATTGTAAAAATAGACACTTTGTTAGGCATTCAACACTGCATGCTGCATGTTTGGGATCACCTAGCAGAATGGAAAGCTTAACCTAATAAACTTCTCTGTATGCAGTCTCAAAACAGTTCATGCAAATTATCTGGATATATTATTTTAATGCTCTGCCTGCAGGGACTACAAGACAGCAAAGAGCCACGTCAAATGTTACCTACTCAAAAAAAAAAAGGGGGGGGGGGGAAGCTTTGTTTTTAACTGAAAGATAAATTCATAGTACTAAAATAATAACAGTAGGATTCCTTACTAAGCCAGCAGATGTGTTATCCTTTTATTTCAAGTCCACAAGTTCAGGGGGTATTTTTTCTGTCATAAATGTTACTGTAAATTACCCAAGGATGCAATATGAATGTCACCCTGATTCACTACCTCAGAACTTGTAGCCTATGCTTTGTAATTATTCCTAGCTTTAAGATTATGAATACCTGAAAGCAACTCTGAATGTCATCCTTCTGCTACTGCAGATTCAGCCTTTCCTGCTTGTGTCGCATTAATTTCCTAAATAAATTTTGTCTAATTACCTTTACTGTTGTGACATAAACTAATTTCTTTACTTCACAAAGAAAAGCAATTAATTTGACCCTAATAAACTTTCACTCCTGGCAACATTTATTAGTTGCGATTGATTGTGAATTACAACTGAAAACGCAATTTCACATTGAGATGCTTAATAATATGCACTTGTAAATGCATGTTTAACGGCTTCTAATGACACAAGTTAATTCTGATTCAATGAAAATACATATGAGATTTGAGTTGTATAGTTTATTTACAGTACCCACTTATTATTCTCAATATGTACTGTAAAATAACCCAAATTTGTCAAAAATCTGTAAAGAAGTAAGTTTATTTTATTCAAATCTATGTTGTCCCTACAACAGATAGAATAACACATGAAGAATTTAGATCCAAGTCCATTTGGCAGGAATAGAGAAAAAATGCTGAAATGCTATTGATTCCTTCCAGTACATTCAAAATACCTGACTCAACTATATTTCTACTGACATAACACAACGGTTTTATTTAGATATTAGCAAACACGAGCAAATATTTTCATTGACATACTTTTCATCCTTATTTCTCCCCTCTACCTAAGAAACAGTTAACCCTCAACTACTAGTACTAGCTGTTTCCTCTACCAGAGATGCAGCAAATGTCGATAATGGGTCCACTGTCCCAAGAGAAATAACGTCTGCAAAAGTTCTCCTCCCGAGATGCAGATATATTTAGTGCTAAACACCTAACAGCAGACTTCTCATGACATACCTTTATTTGATCTTTGTACCTTCCGTCAACTCTACAGCTCTGTCAGCAAACCTCAATCCTACTGTTCATGAAGCCCTTTTAAAGGAGTTCATCTTTTTGTTTCCCCTAGGTCTTTTGCACCTATTTAAAAAAGTGACATCAGTACTTCTGAATATGTCCCATAAAAGCACTTAGAAAGCAAAGCTGCTGTCTAGAACTGTCATCCTCATCGTAAGAAAAAAAAATACACAAACGTTTTGTACATATAAAACTTCATGAAAAATCTAACAACTTCAGAGGTGTGGACTAAAAATGCTTACAGCTGAATGCAGTCAAAAACACCCTTAGTATCTATAATCTGTGCACATTTTACATTAAACTGAATGCCCTGTCACCTGGCATTACTTAGCAGGTCACACGGTGCTGTAAGACCCCTCCTGAGGGAGCGTTTCTTTGTTCAGATTTTGTCTGTAATCTACCACATACCTATACTCAGACTAAGGCAGACGTTACACAATACTTGACACACTCAGTTTCTTTGCACAAGTATTCACCTGCAATTTTCTTATCTCATAAAAGATGAGCAAACCATTTTACACACTTTTGCCACTGAAAACAGTTCAAGTTACCACAGACAACTTCCACTCTGACCAGAACAGCGTGACTTAAAAGCAGAAATACACACACACATTTATATATATAGAAATACAGATATACGTGTGTGTGCATGCGTGCGTATGTGTGTCTACATGTTAATAAAAGGTTTGGAGGAGCAGGAGAACATAGGGACAGAAACCAGGCATAGAGTATTTACTTACTATTGCAGCCCGCTCGGACCTCTTTGGAAACCTGAAAGAGTCTCGGCTTTCCCCTCCTGCCGGTCAGGCGCCGCGTTGTGCCCCTAGTCCACACAGGCCCAGAAGGAACTGCAAAGAGAGAGAAGCACATGCCACATCAGGCACTTCTGTTTTGGTGGGATCCAGCGCCGCCGTCGCTAGCTCCTTAGGGGTATCCCTGCTTTCAGAGCAGACTCCTGCAAAAGAGTCATCCTTCCAAAGATTTTTATTATTTTTTTTAACCAGTGATTAAGACACACACACACAAAAAAAAAAAAAAAAAAAGAAAAGCCCTCCCGAGGCTCCTGCACCCTAAAATTTGCGGGGGGGGTTGGGGGGGTGGTGGTCGGGGGGGGGGCTGATGGGGAGGGGAGAGGAAAGGTACCTGCAACTCTCTCCGACGAGGCCGGCAGAGAGAGAGAGGGAGGGAGGGAAAGAGCGAGGAGAGGGAGGAGAGAGGGAGCGAGCGAGGGGTGGGGAGGATGGATGGGGGGGGGGGGGGGGCGTGTGCGTGTGTGTGTGGTGTGTGCGCCCCCGCGGGCGGTGCTGGGGGGGGGGGGGGGAGGGGGGGGCAGTTCTCGCTGGGGTCGCGGTGGACGCCCGCTCTCTGTGCCAGGCACCGGCGGCTGCAGGCGGGCGGCCCCAGGGGGGCGCGCTCCCCGCCGGGCCCCCTGCAGCCCCCCCTTCCCCCGTCCCTCGCCGCCGCCGCTCAACCCGCTCACCTGCATTTCCTTAACGAGCCACTTGATGGCTGGCAGCAGCGGCGGTGCCCCCCCCCCTCCCTCCATCCCTCCCTCCCTCCCTCCCCCCCCCCGGCCCCGCCGCAACTTTGCCGGCCGAGGAGGCACGCCGCCCCCGCGGAGCTTGGGGATGGGGAGGTGGCGACCGCAGGGTGCCGCTCCGGGCGGGGAGCGCGCCAGCAGCTGCCCGCCGAACTTTCCGCCTGGCCGTGGGTGATGGGGGCTGGGGAAAAAGCGCGGGGGGCGAGCGGGGCTGGGGGGCTGCGCCGGGCCCCGCGTGTGCGCGCCGCGGCCGCGTAGCGAGGCCGGTAGCGGGGCACGCTCCGCCGCCCGCCTACCCCCGGCGCTGCCTCCTCCCACCGCGCTCCCCGGCGTGTGCGAAAGGAGCGAGCGAGCTCCGCGCTATTAATAATAATAAGCCCTATCCCCACCTTCCTCCTCTCCCTGGGAAAACAATTAATAATGCATTAAAATAATGCACCTTTAAAGCCACCGGCTGGCAATAATAAAATAATAATATTATCACCACTTAAGAGAGCGCTGCTATGGATGTGGTGGCGAGGCACGTTTTCCTATCATTCACACCCAAGCGTGAGCACAAATTCTGCCTCTGGTATTCCTAAGTCCCTTTCCCCTGCCAGAGCAACTATCATTATCACCATCAAAGAGAAAGTCTCTCTCCCAAGCTGAGTGGAGACGCTGAGTTCCCGGGTGGCTGCTGTGGCTGGGCTGCAAGGAGGGCACCCCCCCTTCCGTTCGCCCCAAACCAATCTCATCGCTTCTCCTCCTCTTTTGCTTATACCGGTGGGTTAAGCATTGCGTTTGGCCCTTTTAGTGTTTTCCCTTCCGTTCCTCCCCTGACGATAGTTTGTGTATTTTAAATAAAGATTTCATTCTGCCAACCCGCAGGAAGCTTTTAACAAGATGCAGCTGAGCGTGTCGATATCTTATATCTTTTTACTGCTGCTCCGGCGTGTACATCAACTCCAAACTCATTTCTTTTCTTCTCCGCCTGATACTGTAGCATCTCAGAGACGGCGGCGGCGGCGGCAGCAGCCGAGCGCTGCTCCCGGGGGGCACTTCTACTTTGCCCTCAAAGTAGCTCCCAGCAATGAGAGCCGCCGGAGCCACCCCCACCCCCCCTCCCCAACACACACCCTCTCCTCTACAGCAAAATGCTGGGGTGATTGCTGTAAGATTTCCAGTTCCACTGATAACACTACACAGTGTTAAAGCAGTCGGGGTGGGGGATGGGGATTTTCTTTTTGTTTAGAATACAGTTTTGTGCGTGCGCTATTTTTAATTAAGATTTTTCCAGAAATAGATCCCATCGAGATTTAATTTACGAACGTATTTCTAACGCTGGTCAATACTGTCTTACAAGAGGAACATTTGCAATCATTTGCCTCCCCACAACGATGCGCAAATGCTCTTCACAGACCTTAAACCGTTTATGAAAGACTAAAAAGGGGATTTTGTTGTTCTTTTTTGTGTGTGTTGTGGGGTTTGTTTGCTGGGTTTTCTGAATTTTCACTTAATCTGCATTAAAATAAAACTTTGTTCAGCATGCCGGCTACCTCCTATTGATTTCTGGGTTTTAAAAGGCGCTAATTTTTAATTTCCTCCCACCCCACCCCCCCCCTCCCCCGGGATGTTTTGAATCAAGGTGATTTCTTTCCATTATACGCGTTTCCCAACCCCTAGCTGTGCAGTTCTTGCTGGTCCCCTGCTACTCCGCGCCTGCTGAGCCGTAACCACCTCCTCACGCTAAGGCTCAAGCGCCAGGTGAAACCGAATGACACCAAAGGAGAGACACGGCGCGGGCCTAAGGCTTTCCAAAAACTCAACGCAGCCAGAGGGGCCTCCGGCGAAGGCTGCTACCGGCTGCGGAGGGACCGTGGCTGGGGACCGGCGGAGCGGGGCTCCCGCCCGCCTCCCCCCTCCGCGCCCCGGGCCGCCCTAACCCGCCCCAGCCCCGCTGCCGGGAGCGGCAGCACCGCGAAGCGCCGCGCTGGAGCCGGGGCGAGCGGGCGCGGAGGGTCGGCGGGCGCGGGGGGTCGGGGTCGCCCCCTGGCCACCGCACAGCAGCAGGTCACGGGGAAGCACTCAGCCTGAGCCTCGAAAAGGGGGTAGGTAGGAGCTTCCCACCCTAAAAGTGACAGAGGGCGCATCGTCCGCTGGCAGGCATTATTTCACCTCCGAGGTTTACCCTACATAAAGGAAAGCATTGCCCTTAAAAGAGTACAGGCGATGGAGTCCTCCTGGTACACCTGCTACCGACAATTGCCGGTTTTTTCTTTAAGGTGTGCTACAACTCAGTTTGACCTAGTTTGAAGCACGGAGATTCAGAGTTTGGGAGAAAAAGGGAAAAAAATGCAAAAAAAAATTCCTCTCCCTTATTTAAATAAAAAAAAAAAAAGGAGGCTGAAAATTGTGCTATTGTAGAGTGCACCTTTATTGAGACAGGGCAACAGAGCAATTTAAATATTTCCTCCCAGTGGTGTTTTCCCCTTTCGTACATCACTTGTAAGTATTTATTTAATTTACGACTAAATATGGCATCACTAATGTTTGTAAAACTGATTTTATCTATACAATAAAACACTGCTAAATACAGTAGAAAATTAAGTATTCTAACATCTTAACAATCCTTCCTTATCAAATTAGAATTAAATATCTTTAATTCCTGTGTTCCTTTTGATCTTCACTCTTTCCCTTTATTTTTTCTTTGGCTTAGATTTTTCCAGCTTACTATGCCTTATGCCTGCATTTCACTGCAAATGTCTTCACAGGAGTAAATTCTACAATTTGTGATATATTGATATATATTACCTTTCATGAGTACCAAAGTTTTGTGCAGTATAGTATGTTAAGAGCTCACTTCACCATAATTTAAGTGAAGCCCTAATGAAGGACCCATTTTGCATCCTGAGCATTACACTATGCTTTTTAAAGTTTGCGAAGGCTGAGGTGAATGCCACATTAGAAGGATTGCAAAGTTGGTCACATGAGAGCAACTGAGAGAAAATCCCTGGGCATGCAAAATCACATAGAATTAAACAAGAAATAAAATTAAATGTTCCAAACATTACTTTAGAAATATAAATATATCGGAATTAATAAAATCTCCAAGCTACAGTGTCTGCCAGATCTTATGACACCTATAATCTGAAATAACTGTTTAACATAGAGCCACTACTGCACCTATAGCAAACAGATACAGTAGGAAAGGTGATTTGCATATCAGCTTTTTTAGAAATTAGTTATAGCAGTAAATACGCTGTTTTACACATCACCAGCACTTCTTTTGGGGCATAATCTATTTCTTGTTTGGAAGCCACCTGTGAAAACTATGGCTGAAGTTGGGCATTTTAAAAATAAAGAAAATGAAGCTTGTGCAAAGGAAAAGGCAAGCCTAGGAAAACTGCAAACCTGACAATTTTAAGATGCAAAATACCATCTTATTTTACTTCCATCTTTAGGTCTCTGTGGGCACACGTGCTTCTTTTTTTCAACCAACTTCAATCCTCAGACTCCTGCTTTTTGTGGACTAACACCTCCAAAGAAAAGGAGTAGACATTTTGGGATGTAGTGTTATTTATAACCACAATGAACACAAACAGGCTGAATCGTCCCATCCCAAAATAAAAATTAGGAGAGAAGAGGAATAGAAAATACATGGGAAAGAACACAGCAAGAAACGTGTTGCGGAACTCCTTTTGAGGATTTTTTCCTAGCACAGAGTCTAACATCTCCTGCAACAAACTGAGATGACTCAGCATTTTGCAACCACCTGGAAGGCAAAAAAGGACCATTCCTGCAAAGACCAGGTGCCTGCAAGCAGCTCTGAAGCCCTGATATCTTCACCCCATTAATTTGTGTGACACGGCTTCATCAGCACAAGCTCCCCATAGCTGTACCTTCCTTATTCACACTGGTCAGAGCTAAACACTTTATTTTAAGGAAGAAGGAAAACATGCAATTGAAAAAACACTCAGTACCAGTATTAATATACTTTCCTAATAATCATATCTTTAAGCAGACAGGTGAAAATGTCACAGGGAAAAGATGATAGGTATTTTTCTTCTCTGTGTGTAAAACATAATTGCCCATTGTTCAAAGTTGGTGTCTGTATGCTGTATGTACTCCAAATCTGCGTGTGATGAGAGAAATTAAGAAAGAATTGCATGCATATACACGAATTAGCTTCTTTACAAAGTGAGAGAAAATGATCTTTGAGAACATGTTTCCTACCTTTGGATCGCAAGGTGCCTAAAAATGTACTTGCTGAAATAATCTTCCATTTCCAGGTTGCTGAAATGGAGTTCCTTTGCATATAAAGGATTAGGTACACACCCAGGAGCCAAACGTCTCATAGGTCATAATGGGAATTTTTCCCGGGGAAGGACTGTAGCTCAGGGAGCATAACAGAATGTATTACTGAGAAAAAATATCATTTTATTATAGGACAGTCATATTTACATATTAACTATGTTCATTTATAGAACAGCAACAACCATATCTGCAAATGCATGTACTTCAACATATGTTGGTAATATTACTTGTGTCTGGCAGTATTTTTGTTAAAAATGTTTAAAATTAAAAATGAAGAGTTCAAACTAAGCTGTTATGCAAGTTGTTCTTAATTGTCTTTTTTTCTTTTGATCAAGGGACTAAACGGGTCTTTGGATCCCCATCATAGAGAGAAAGTATTTTTTTCCCGTATGACTGAATGCCATAATTTTTCTCCATTATTCATGACCCTTTATGTGTTAACAGTCTCACTTTGCACAAAAGAATTACATCTATTTATACTAGCATCAGGTGGAAATCTTGAACATTTAAACTATAGAGTCTGGGTAAGAGTGTTTGGATCTGACAGCCTGAAGCTATTTCCCCTTGTGTCCTTCTCCCTAAACCTCTATTTAGGCACATTTGTTTGAATTCGTAGAACTGCTGTTTCTTGTTATTTCACTAGAGCAACAAGCATTAGCTAAGGAACAAAACTCTTCAGTGTGATTCTACTGAGCATGCTTAGCTCTAGATAGGCATCTGCTTACTTTTAGCTGAGGAGACAAAAAAAGGGAAAATCAGTTTCATGTCTTTGGGTCAAAGCAGATTTCTAACTGTTGAAGATCAACCTGAGAATAAATATGAAGGACTGTGTATCCAGCATCAATATATGTTTGTATTATTTTTATTCCTTTCACTGAAACAGCTGGTGTTAAATTTGAAAGCCTGTCTGACTGGACCACATGTCTGACCAGTATATCAATACTGATGTTCTTGTAGGCCTTGAAAAATTTCAGGGATTTCATTAAAACATACAGTGAAGTTTTATCAGTTTGAATTCCATTATGGATTTAGATTCTGGTCTGCAGTACTGAAGATAAAGCAAGATTTTGCCATTTAATTTAGTGAGAACAGGACTGGTCTCCAAATGAATAACCTCATCTCTGTTCTTAAGCAGAGGACCTGGTAAGAGCTTGACAAGTGTTTCATTAATCCACCCACTGATATTTTGGTTGAGTTTCTTATACACTTGGAGTACAGATTGAAAATAACTTAATATTTCTGGAATGAAAGGAAAAAACAATGTTTTTCTCACCTTAAAGCCTGTTTTTCACTGATTTCTACAAGATATGTCTTAAACATGTGTTTTATATCCGTGACTAAAAAGAAGTGAACTGTTAAAAATAAAGTAAAACTATGAAGGTGAGAGAATAAGGTGATACTTTTGGGAAAAAAAGATGACTGACGGCAGAACTCCTTAAGGCAGATAATGATGTATCTTGTGATAAAAAACATCGTAATTCTCTTTGTGGTCTTTTAATAATGACCTTCATAACTATTATACTAATGGTTCAAAGACAGAAAAGTCTTCGGTTATATTCCTGGTGGAATGTGTGTCAGATAAGCATGTTATTTTTAATTTGTGGACTAATGTAATACATGCTGAATTTTTTATACATCAAATCATGCCTTCATGAACCATAAAATCTCTTCCTTCTTGTTGGCTTACCCATCTGATTACTTTTGCCGTTTCATTTTAGGGTTTAATGGGTATCTCTCTAATTCCTCCATGAATTAAAACCAAAATCTTTATACCATTGGAATCAATAGACCAAGCCTAAGCAACTTAAAATGTTCTGTATATGGCTTTTAAAAATACTTTCTAAAGACAAATTAAGTGAAGAATAAAATCTTCAGAGAAAATAATTATTTTAGAGAGTCAAAGGGATGTTTGTCAGAAGAGTTTCATATTGTCTGGAAAATAGGAATGCTTATTCTGTATAATTCAATTTTTGGTGAAAAGCTAATTTATTCTCAGTTTTTTTCCTAAGGTCCAATTAGGTTTCAATAGCCTATTTAAATTAAGATTTATCCTCACCTTACTGTTTTCTATTAGATCTTGCAACTATAATTGGAGGCAGGGCTGTTTATCATGCTCTAGCCTCTGTTATACCTTTCATTGCAGAAATGCGTGGATATCTGCAGATAGGACACTATTCTTAAATTGTAACATACTTCAGGTACAAGCTGTACATAGTACTTAAACTCAGAGTTCTCAATTTCCACAGAAGCTCCAGACTCATAATGTAACATGTAATATTCTTAGCAACTTCTCCATTTAATTCTGTAGAATATCAGCTAAACTATTCATAGAAAAGAGTATGTAATATGAAAAAGAATGCGAAAGGTACGATGTTCTTGGAGTCATGCCTTCAGATGTGAAGAAGTAAGTGTGCTGAGATGCTGACCAGGAGCTGGTCAGCTACAATGCCTATACTTCCCTAACATAGCATAATGCCCAAAAGAAACTTATGGCATTTCCATAAACTTATGCATAGATACTATACAAAATCCTCTATGAATTATTGCATGGATCTATAGAAAACTTACTGTGAGTAGGAATTATCTCATATTTCTTCTAAATCTAGGTCATCAATAACATTAGTAGCAAAAATTTGACATGTATAATGCATATTTTTGAACGTGACGAAGAACTGTGAGATGCGAATGACAGGAAAAGATCAGAGGAAGAAAGAAAAAAGAAAAGAAAAAGAAAGATGAAGAAAGAAAAAGAGGGGGGAAATAGTGGATGTACCTACAGATTAATGTAACAGCCATTTCTTGTTTATGGAAATCACCTTCCTACAAACCCGTTTTCATGATTCAGCAGTCTAGAAGTCTATGATTTGCAATACTAGATCTATCAGGGAGGGAAGGGAAATTTGGGTCAAAGTGAAACTTTATTGTAGAGAGGATAGATGAGAGGAATTGCACAGCCTGGGTCTGAATGATCAGTATTTTCAGCAATTTGTTATGACATTAGGTAAGTGATACAGTTTCGCACAGCTATATAGTGCCAGTACTGGTGTTGGCAAGCATAATGACGGTGAAGCAACATTAAAGCCTATGGATGAACAAAATTAAATCTAAAGTGACACTGCTGTTGGGAAAATATTGCCTGAGAAAGCAATATTTTAAGATGTGATGCAGACTTTGCATACTCAATGGAGTGGCTTCGAAGTTTTATACGAAAAATACTATAATGATGTGCCAAGGAAAAAAATATTTTTAAAACATTTTAAAGTTAAAATTCATTAAGCATTTCAGAAGATGAAAATGCCTACTTTTCTGAACTGATTTCCACACTAAAATTTCCTATCAACAATTCTCTCTGTAAATATAATCTCAAAAAAACACTGTTATTCTTCCGAAAGGTAAAACTCACAATCAGGAAATAACTGACCTACCCGTTGCAGTATTTTTCTTGATTACTTAGAGTGAAATATTTCTAGAACTATAGATTCATAAATGCTGAGAAAATAGAAAAAGTTGGAATTTAAACCACTGTATACAGAGAACTCTTCCTCCTTTCGATGTGCAGCACTGGGTACACCACAAGGAAACTGATGCATAGGCCATGTCAACGTCTCATGGATTTTATTGCTCTTACATATTATTGGCAGGGCACATTAATTATTGTCCATACCATCCAAAACCACCCGCAGAAGATCAGATAAAGTCTATTCTCTGTCTGACATATCATAACACAATAAATAAATCTATTGTTACTGTCTATTAAAAGATTGCTTACACATTTCAAGTAACTTCGATAAACCAAGATGTAGTATTTTAGTTTTGTCTTTCCACTGTCGGATTTAGAATAGCATACTACTCAGAAATTCCAATAAACTTTGTCGGATTCCAAACAAATCACAGATAAATTTGACTCCTCTGTGACAAAAATTCTGAGTATAAAAAGCAAACTGAAGCTGAAAAGAGAAGGAAGGGCTTAGCAGGAAAATGATGTATTTATGCTCTCATTTTCGCTAAAGTTCTACTTGCATTTGACACTAGAATATGTTCCCTGTACACACTCTCTTGGACCATCTTACCTACTTAGAATGTCTCCTACAAATGCTTATGCAATGCCCAAAATGATGACTGTAAGGAGAAAGTGCAAGTGTACAAACAACCCTTAACCTAGTGTGAAGTGTGATTAGAACCATAAATTGTAGAGATATACAATGCTTTCCATTGTATATATCCAATTCCAAGATTACAACACTTAAATATATCTTAATAAACTGCTTGAGAGAGAACATAATAAGTTTATGTTCCAATACTGCTCTACATATGATAGAGGGTGATAGGGTCCACGGTGTTATACAGAAAATTTCACACACGCAACGAGACCACTAGACTGCAACTAAACCACCATATTTTAAGCCATTCATTTTAAGTCTTCAAGTTATAATAAAGACAAAGGTTGGTTTTGTCTTTCAAGGCCCTAATTATGGTCTCCTCTATACTAGCTTCATTAGTGCTAGACCAGATGTACAACAGTTTTATGAACTCAGAATCAGGCCCACGAGTACTTCCAGATGACCTCCACCAATATCATAGTCTGACCTTCAGCAGTCCAAGTACTCGCAGAAGAAAGTTTTTCTTTAAACCGTATCATGAGAGTGAAGTACAATAAAATGACTGCTTAAAAGAAACCAGAATCTCTAGACTACTTAATGACCAGCTTCTTCAATTACAAAAAATCAATAGCAAATAAACCCCTTCCAATTCCAGTTAATTAACGTTATTAAAATAAATTAAGTTTTGAAAGTTTACAGTGTGAAAGAAGTTTAATCTAGTATTGTAGAGTTCTAGGACCTGAGTCTTAAATACTCCTAATATAACGCTAAAGAAGTAGTGACCAAGGAGCCATTTCTTTTGGTAGCTTAGGTAGTAATGAATGCCTTTGTCCATTATGAACCATTATTTACATCGCCATTACAAACTTCAGCTCAGGCTCTTCTTATTGGCTCAGTTAAGTAAGAGAACACTTGGCGTAGCCCCAGAGAAGTAATCCCCATCTGGTATGGCCAGGACAAGACTCTTTGCCCTCCTCAGGCTGGCACTGGGACTGCTAGGCCCATGGCATCTGTGCATTCCAGCTCAACTAAAGTGAAAAGAAAAATATAACCTCTGATATCGTCCCTATGCATTTGCAGAATATGTAAACATAATAAGTTATTACAGCAACTCACAGCAAAGAAATGGTGATAATTACAAAACAGAAGTGCTTTGCACTTTGCAATGCTATACAGAAAATCAGTAGATTTACCTTTCAGAGAAGGTGAATTTTTAGCTGCAGCTCACAGAGAAGCTGTTAGTCCCCCAGAATAATGGTGAAGGGAAGAAAAATAATTACTGTGGCTATATCTTGCAGGTAGTTGTTTTGTAGATAATACAAACCTCATAAATCTGGGCATTTCCTGCATTTTTACAGAACTATGTCAGCCTAATTCAGGAATCAAGTCCATATATTTGGGATTCATGTGTTCTGTTCTTTCAGGATGTCCCATATTTCTCTTGCTGATATCTCTCAGTTGTCAATTAACTCCAGAATTCTTGTAGAGGGAAGCAATGAGAATAAGTGTATTTTCCTGCAGTGACTTCTCACTGGGGCTGTTAGGTGAGTCAGCCACTGACTGAACAAAGTGCAACGCACAATGCAAAACGTTTGCCAGGAGTTGTTTTTCTAACCATTTCAAGAAGTTCAATAGCATTGGATTCCAGGCCTTCTGGAATGCCAGTAACTTCATTCACCTTCATCATATCCACCTGTCTGTTCATTCGGCATTGAAAGGATTTAGCTTCGTATATCGATACAGTCCCCGTGGCATCTTGGGCTGATAATACCTTTTCCAACTTTTTGGGGTCTCAAATCAATTTGGAAAATCCCATTACATATAACTTCAATCCTCTTATTTATGCTTGAAACTGATTCTTGAAATCTGTCTAACCTTTATTAAGAACACCTGTTTTTGCTGTCAGCTTTGTTTTTCAGTCCCATGATCTCTCTTCTGACAGTGGAGATCATACTGATGTACACAAGGATGACAACATGGGAGCACTGACTAGAATTCAGTGACCTTAATTTCAAAATTGAGACTAAAGACCTAGCTTTGATTCTGTGAAGCATTTAAAGTCCAGAAGTATTATTATGGGGTTTAAAAGTAGTCTAACTTGTCCTTAAAACACGTCTTAATTAGCTTCTTTAAGTTTTGTGTTTTAGATGCATTAAATGACATTTACAAGATGGATTAAACCACTAGTCTTTTTTATAGGAAGGATTTGTTGTGTTGTGTTGTTTTGTTTTAATGTGTCCATGAATCACAACTAATGAAAAAACCAATGAGCTCTTAACTGTGTCTCCTCTTTTGGATGCCCATTGACCTGATGGTAAGTTTACTTATTAGGACAGTACAAGTGTAACCATCTACTAGGAACACAAGCAATCAAGAAGATTTTTGGAGGGTGATACAGGTACTGAATGGTCCAACCAAGGGTGGCACATGCTGGATCTGCTTTACTAATACAGAAGAACCTGCTGGATATGTGACAATCAGTGGTCACCTTGGACATAGTGGTGGCATTCAGGATCCAGTTGAGAAGGGGAGGACTTTAGGGCCAAATCTACCTTTAGAGCAAATTTCAGCTGTTCAGGGAATAGACATAGGAGATACCAGGGAAGGCAGCTCTGTAAGACAAAGGAGGTCAGCTAGGCTGATGCAAAAATGGTCCATCTCAGGTAGCTGTATCAACAGATAAGCTTGGATAAAGAGGAAACCCATGCCAGAGCTCCAATGCAAAAAGGGGGATACAGGAAGTGGCTCATATTGGTCAATGGGAAAACGATGGAGTAAGTCCGCTTGGCTCTGAGGATAATGGATAATGGTAACAAGATACTGGAGATAGTGGAGGTTGGTAAGAAGATGGGTACCTCAGGGTACGTCCTGGGATGTGGGGTGTACAAAATCTCTAGGTACCTGGAAGAAGTGACAGAGGGCACCTGCATAGCATAAGCCTGGAGCAGCCCCGTCTTACCCTACAACTGAGCCTGCTCTGGACAGGTTCCTGCCCAGGTCCCTGACAGTCTGCATTGTGCTGTGATCTCTATGAACTTCACTTCAAACAAAAACTTTACGTCAAATAGAAGAAAAGGAGGAAAGCAAGAACTTGGAAACATGGAAATATATTTAATTTTTTACTTAATTCTGATAATAACATACACTACAAGGCAGAGGAATTGCAAATTCAAACAGGCCTGTAAAGTTATACTTAACTATTTACTTGAAAGAAAAAGAAAATGTTTCCTCACTACTACATGATTTCCTAATACACATAAACAAATAAAGCAGTTAGTATTTTTTTTCAAATTTTAGCTTAATTAAGTTTAGTATTAGAGTTAATACTGTTATTGAAATATATAAACCTTAAAAAAATCTTAAATTATTGGAGGACCAGTTATTATATATATATTTAGCATTGTTGCTAGAACCACAAATGTATGAGAATGCACATTCTGCAGAAATATTTTATTCTAGAGTAACCAAAAAAATTGATCACTAGGAATTCTGTCATTTAGTAAATGTAAAGACACCCTTGCAACCCAGAACTACAAAAATAATTAAGTTTTTATCTTAATAAAATGTGTTAAGATTGGCATGAACTATCTATTAAATTGCAAAAAATATTTTTGTGCATCTTGTTACCTTTTAGTCTTTAAACTTTTGCGTATTTGAGAACACCTCCAAATACAAAACCAAAAAAAATTTAAAAACCAACCATATACTGTTAGCCTAAACTAATAATTTTTAACATTTTCAGGTAAAAAAGGATTGTATACAAATATTTCGTAGCATGAAAACTTACTTTTTGTTACACAAAAAATAGGGTCTTTTCTTAGAAGTTCTAATATTTCATTGACAATACATCGGAATACAGCTGCATTTGCACTTGCTAGGAGGAAAACACCAACAGATATGGATGCTACTCCTGCAAAACATTTCTTATGCGGTCACATTTTCATGACAAGATTTGGACATTTTCTTATAGACTCTTATTGTTAACAGAAATCTTGTAAACTGCCCCTTTACTCAGAAATAGCAGGTCTGTAAGATCACACCTTCCTTTGTCAGTTTTAAACTTCCAAGAGTGCTCTAACCTTAGTAGAACTTTAAGAACTTTTGAGAATCTGCAGTTTATTTAGTAAGTTAGAAGTTAACTTAAGAACCTAATCTTCAAGGTTGATTGTTCAATGTCTCTACCAGGCAATAAAACTTTCTTGGGGTCTTTCAAAAAAGGAATATGTGATTGCTTTTGCAGCTCAATTCAGACAGGAATCTTCACTCAAACTACTCACCAGTAAAGAATTCCTGTTTGTCAGCATTCAGTTCTTCTGTGTAGAATGACTTTAAAATCTTGATCTCAAATTGGTTTGGGAGAGGGGAGAACTCTCTATTCCTATCTGTCAATTTACACTTAAAGATAAGCTCATTGCTTCCCAAACATCCCCTCTGGCAATGAAAGCTCAGCAGTCCAAATTGCAATCTCACTAGAATGTGGCAATCTCCTTCAGTTTATGCTATCACGGCTGCACTGAAACAGATGACTAGGGTGGTTTCTTAGTGTTGCTGAACATTTATTCTTAGAGATTTATCCTACTGAAACTCAGCAGGACTGTGCATGTGTACATCATACCTAGCCTCTGACAACATACTCTGGTGGTGATGCACAAACTCTATCCTATTCATACCATTTTCTCTCAGGTATTTTTGCTCTGTAACGCTGCTAGAAGTAAAAAGGGGCATTTGTTTTTGTCAAAAAACCTTATACTCTTAAGACAATGACTTTCTGCTTATACGCTTACTTATTGGAGCCCAGAGCAGCTGGACTGTTGCTGTGATGCCTAGAAGATACCAGCACATGAATAAAAAAGTCTTAGTGATATGAATAGAATGGCCTCAGCAATAGTAAAGGAGTTAATCTGAACACACACTAAGAACATACATGATAAGCAAGAGGTTGTCATGTGCATAGTTTTCCTTAAAAGTGTCGCCACACTTCAGAGTCTATGGACCTGTTGATGCTCATGAAATTTTCCACTTGCTTCAGAACTGGCAGGTCATTTTCATTGTGCTTATGATGTCTGAAATCCTGAAGTACATACTGCTTGGTCCTTATGAAACACCTATATTCAGCTGCTCCATATTTTTTGAACACAACAAAATTCCCTGCAGGTTTGAGTGCTCCTGCCAGCCAAAATGAATGCCATAGACATTCTGCCCCCAAACTTCCTATATACTCTTTTATTTTTAAACCAACAAAAAAAGAACAGTTAATGACAAAAATGAAAACTTGTCTTTACAGCAGGAACCACAATTTTTTTGTCCTGTAGGATGAATGTCTCCTTTTTTCTTGGGGGCTTGCCTGCTTCTCTGCCAGCCCCTGCTGAGAGGTCCCTACCTCAGAACCATTCGCCACTCATAGCGCTTTCCTTTTCTTTTAGGCTGCAAGACTTTGTAATTCTGTCCTCAGGGGTTTAGGACTCTAAGCAGACTTCTAACATTGTGCCTTGTTTTTTCATTTTGTTTGTTTGTTTGTTTATTTGTTGCCTCATGGAGTGTAGGTAGCCACTCTCCTGCACCTTTAGAGGGCCTACAGGCTCAAGGAATGAGTATTTTTCTAGTGGATGTGAGCAATGCAGACCTGATATTTCACTACCACTGCTGCCCCTCTCTAGGCCTCAGGAATGCGGTTTGTGAAACATTCATGCTCTTTGTAAATATTTTCAGTTGTGTCTTCCTTTGTTTAATTATGGTGTCAAGCTCCATGGATCCTCCAACAGGGACTTGGGCAGAGGGGGTAATGGAACCTTATAAACAAAACTAGTACTAATTACTACCTTGATCATCTTTCATCTTTTTTGTCTCCCACCCCAGCCATTTTGGCTGTATGTCTGATTGTTCCTCTGTCTGAAAGGATGGTTCAGAACCTTTTTCTTCTCCTAAAAAAATCTAAATTATCCTTGTCCTTTTTTTAATCATGAAAAAGAAAGGTAAAAGCAAAACAAAACAAACCAAAAAAATCAAAGAGAAATTGCAATCTCATCTATTAATTTTCATCATTATTTATATTGCAGTAAGAAAATTTCAGTATTGCTATAAAAAGCTCTATATACTCTTAATCCATTTAAATTGCTCTTATACTATTAGTTTATAGCAAACATGCCTTTGATTTTTTCCTACATTTAGGATGGACTTACAGTTTACTGTGTTATTTATGTTATTGATTTTTTTATTTTTTTCTGTGTATTTTTTTCCATGTAACATATGGAATACAATAATTTACATGCCTATGTTTTAATTGCTTAATTAGTTTGATTACGCATTCTAAGTTATCAAGGAAAATCTGAGAATTTTTTTGCAGTTTGTCAATACACAGGGTCTCCAAATGTCAACAGAGGTAATGCAGCCCTCTCAGGGAAGTTCTTTTTTGTACTTACAGTTTTGTATTACTTGTGTGTGATGCTATTTTGTACTTACAAAGTCTATTGGGATCCATGAAATTTAGGCACTCCTCCATGATCCTGTTGTGTACCAGAGAACCAAAGATCATATGCCTTTCATACAAATTGTGACATTACCAGCTGCTGAACTGACCCATTCTAAAAAATGAAGGTACATTCCGGGTGCAGGATTTGTGTTTTCCAGATTGGCCATTCTACCTGAATGTCCTAAAGACATACCTTGGGATGATGACCTCTGCAAAAACAATTCACTACTGTTTTAAAAATTCCAATGCCGAAGAAATTAAATAGCTTAGTGCTCGTCAGTTTGGTTCAAATTAGGTTCAGTAAAACTGATTAAAACTTTTTACAGCATTTAATACAATTGCTGAGACTTTTAAGAAATTTGTAGATTATGCTAATTGGTAAATAAGCATTGAGACTAAAAAGTGTCTAAATACCTAATACTGCCAAGGTGTGTTACATGCACCAAGGTTTTTATAAACATGGGTACCTAGTTTGGGGCATCAGAGGACCTTTTTGACTGAAGAGAGGACACTATCGTATTTAACAGTTTGGTTTGGGATTGTGCTTTTTTGTTCGTTGTTTTTTGTTTGTTTGTTTGTTTATTTGTTGTTTTAAATCGAGTGTTAAAGTCCAAATGAGAATTTTAGAACCATACAAATCTGTATGCACCAGGCAATTTGAAAATCTGAAAAAATTTATTTTGTTCTCTTGACATAAAAGCCATGTAACGGAGATCATGCTGTGTCAGCAATTGTAGATTATTTTCTACATACAGATGTTACACATCTTGGGCTCCTGCTTGAGGTGCTTTTGTAGGCGTGTCTCCTTTGATTTGAGCTTCGATGGAACACTACCCACACTACACCATATCTGAGCTAAAGCTTGGTCAATAGGATAGATCTAGTCTTCCCTTCTTTTCTGGTTGGAAAATTCTTGGGTACAAACTTGATACAGGGGTAATGGGTCCTTGATCTTAAAACACTGAGATCCCAAAACAGCATACATGACAGAGACATCTCTGATCTCCTCATTTCTGATTTCATGACTTTACTGCAAAACCTTCTCTCTTTTTTTAACACTTTTCCTCATTCTTGAAATTTTAAAATTATTAGGTAGCTTAGAGAAACACATTGTCACTAATTTCCCACAACTTCAATGCTTTAAAACAAAAAAACATTTTAATTAGAATACTTGATTTAATTGGTGCTATGAATCTCTGGTTACATTTGGCAATGAATCATAAATTAACATAATCTTTTTTTAGAACTTTGCCACAGGTTTTCTGTTGTTATTTTTTAAACCCACAAATTTTGCATTCCTCCCACTGCCTGCCCCCACATATGGTCTCTTAAGATTCTAAAATTGTACAAGTCTCCCTGACATGCATTACAACCCAGCTGTATTTAAACAGTTATGCCTTCTACTAACTGTTGGTTTATATTATTCTGTAATTCTTCACTCTCCCCCCGCCTTTTTTTTTTTAAATCTCTTCTAATTTATTGTCTACTCACACCTTGTCAGAAAGATGGCTTAGTACCCCTCAAGGAGTCAAACTTAAAAATGTTAACTATCCAGACATTGACACTGAATCAGTCCTCTGAATTTATCACAAATTTGTGCATTCAAATTACAGTATTTCCCATTTTATTTTCTGTGCTACACATGCAACAATCAGCACAGTAACCAATTTCCCCTTAGTTTCAGAATACTACTTGTTATTGGTTGGACCAATAAAACACCCTCAGAAATGTAATATTAACAAAAGAGATGGAAAACATACCCTACGGTTAGACAGAAAACCCTGACAGGAGGTAGCAATTTTTTTCTAATTATATATGCAGCGTCAAAAAAGAACTGCTAGCACTTTACCACCACAGTGCTCATGCAGTCACATGTCAGAGCAAGTGTCGGTTTTAATGAATTTACAATTAACATGCAATTTTACTATTCCAACTCATGCAGATATTAGTCATTTTAATTGTGTAAATTTAAAATATAATACTAGGTTACTGTCAAGGAGATGAAGCCCAACCTCACCCAAATGTAGGAAGATTTATAAACGCAATTAACATTTGAAATATATAGGGATAAACTTACAAAATGTGAAGTGTCAGTTACTAAAATCTGTGATCTGTTTCCCTAGATCTCATGATGCCATTTCTATAGCATATTGCCAGAGGCAATATGTCTATGAGTCAATTATATATCAACATTTATTTTTCAGTGACTCCTTTAGAGGACTAAGGAATTAACTATCTAGCTACATATATAGCCTCATCACCATAGAATCAAAGTGCCTCTGGAGTACTTAAAAATAGATAGCAGACATTCTTCTTTTTCTCCTTCTTTCCCATTCTTACCCATAACAGATATAGCTTGCTTAATTGGGGTGGAGGTTTGTTTGTTGGGTTTTTTTTGACAGGGGAGGAGGAAGCAGGTGCTGATGTGCATGTATCTATAGTAGAGAGTAAGGCTCTGTGCATATATTTTAGTGAAAATACCTTATCAGGCGAAAACTAAATAAAAGCATGTTTTATACTTAGTTCTGAAAAATGCCAAGCCTGTGGGAATTCTCAGTATCTGTGGGAGTGAGTGCTACAGGCTAGGTCCCGATCTTGTGAATTTTCTGTCTTCTTCACTCATGAGTCTCCCTAAATTGATCAACGATGGCGTGATTGTGTTGGAAGACACCTGTATCAAAGGCCAAAGTGGGAGTGAAGTACATGATTACTCTGGGACCTAACAACCAAAGTCATGATGCAGTCTGAATTTCAGGGTAGGAAGTTTGATTATTCAGTAGGGAAAAATACTGAGAAACAAGAAGACTTTGTAGTCTAATGGTACTCGCTGCTAGAATTTGTCTGTGTTTCTCTTTGTGAATCAGCAAGAAATTGTAAAAGATATGGGTTTTTTTTTGTTTTTTTTTTTAGGTTTTGTTTGTTTGGTTGGTTTTTTTTGTTTTTCTTTTGGGGGGGGGGGGGGGGGTTGCTTTTGTTTACCTGATGATTTTTAAATAATGGAGAATGAACATTCCAAACATAGAGCTTATCTTGGTGAAGACTGTGAGAAATGCATTAATACACAGACTGTTGACTGGCTATGGATAAAGGAGTCATTTTTCTCTCTATGCCAATTTACAATACCATTGAGAGGTCTCCAACAGGTTATCTGAGATACACATTAACAACAGAGAAAGATGCTAAAAAGAAGCAAGTTCTTCCAAGGACGTCATTCTCTCTAGAATATCATCTTCTTTTTTTATCTCCTGTCAGCTTTGTTTAACAGTTTTTCTTTGATGCACCAGTGCCAGATACACATTAGGAAAGCAGGAGGTGGATACAAAGGAGATCCAAATACAGGTGCTCGGTTGCTTGCTGCTGTCATTTAGCTGTTAGGCAATAAGCACCTCACCACCCCTTCCAAACTAATTGCTGTATGATAAACATTAATTCCATTAATATTAGGAATTAACACTGTACCAGAATTACAGAAAATATTTAACCATATATTCATAATCATAATATTCTATAATCATGAGATATCATAGTATTCTAAATGAGATACTGATACTGTACTAAATAAACGGTAATGATTATACAGTACCATGTATTAAATTACAAGTCAAAATGTAAGTGCAATACATCAGATATTTGAGCTGTTATTATGCTCAGCAATTTATTGACAAAAAATGCAATTCCAGTTCTCTGAGTAACACAAAACTCATATATGACATGAACTTCTTTGGAAATGCAACTTTTTGTTATCACATTATGAGGGACATATTGGTCACCTTAATGGCAATTACTATCTTTTAAACCTTGTTTAGTATAGAGTCTCTACCCTCAGAATATGGTATGATAATAGTGAACGGTGGGCATGGCTAGGAAAAAACCCAACGCCTTGCTAAAACTTGCAAATAATGCATCAGGGAATAAAACAAAGTCTGTTTATCACAGTCACCTTACATATTCAAGGTCTGCTCCTTGGTCTGCTGATAAACCAGCTTAAAGCCTGAAAACTGTCCCACAATTTATTACTAAATATCTGCAAGCTTCCTAAAAAAGCCTATTTGTCCTGGAGATAAATGGAAAGGCAGGGTCAAAACCAAAGCATTATATACCAACATTGTGTTTCCACTTACGTAGGAAACCTCCATCAGTTGCCACTGAAAACTACTGTATGTTTTCATATGAAAACCAGTTTGTTGCCATAGAAGCTTTGTGGATATTGCATGGCCCATTCATGATTGGTGCAATTAGGATATCACAAAAACGGCATAGTAGCTAAATGGTTATATTCAATGGCAATCTCTCTTCCCACACCTCTCAAGCCCCTGAACCTCAAGGCAGGGGTTGGGGGAATGAAGCCCCTTTTTGTAGGATAAAATCAGCCTGAAGAGAAGGCGCTGGGGAGACCTTATCATGGCTTTTCAATGTAATAAAGAGGGCTCATAGGAAAGACAGAGAAAGACTTTTTACCAGGGCCTGTAGCAACACAAGGGGCAATGGTTTTACACTGAAAGAGAGTAGATTTAGATTGGATATAATGAATATAAGGGTGGTTAGATACTGGATCAGGTTGCCCAGAGAAACTGCGGGTGCCCCATCCTTAGAAGTGTTCAAGGACAGGCTGGATGGGGCTTTGGGCAACCTGATTTCGTGAAAGAAGTCCCTGCAGGGAGGGCTGACAAGATGATCTTTAAAGCTTCCTTCCAACCCAAACAATTCTATGATTCCATGAATAACACTCAGGTGCTGAGTGGCTTAGTAGTTTCAATCCATTTTCTTTTCCACTGTATGGGGTATGTAAGGGACTGTGAACTATGAGTAGAAACAGGTTATGGATGATAGGATCTGGTAGCAGCTGATGTATGCATGGGGATAGTAACCAATTCACAGGAGCTAAACATTAATTTTTGATAATAGTAACAATCCCTGATGATAGTAATAATATACTTGCATGTGCATGCAGTCCCATTCTGAATGGACCGGTGAAGACGAAGGGGATATATTATAATATTATATTATTTGAGAGACTGCTCTAAATATATACATCAGGCACAGTTGTCCTAGGATGTTGTATTGTGCTGTAAAACCTTCAAACTCCTCCCCAAGTCCACATCACATCTGGCAGCACACCTTGTATCACTACAGCAAAATACATCTTCTTACAGTAACTGATTATGCATTTATATAGATGTAATGCATAAAGAAAAGCATGATTAATTTATACAATGAATCCCTGTTCTCCACGTTGGGAAATTTTATTCCCTGCAGTTTTGTTTTTCTACACGATTTAATGGCAACCAATATTTTTCACATAAAATTGTATAAAACCCACTTTTGACTTTGTTATGTTTGATAAAAAATAAAATTACATTTTTGCTTTAGCAAATTTTCAAGGACAAGTAGTTTATAATAATGGCACTTTTAGATTTTATTTATTTACATATTTTGGCCAAGATGTTCTGTGCTGACCCTCTTCAGCTCATGGCATGGGCACAGACAACAGAGCATCCTGCAGAAAAACTGTATAACTTCTAACTTAGAATAAAAGCCAACATAGTAAGCTAAAAATCAAACATTCACCACCAAAAGCTGTACTGAAATTTTGGCAGAAATCCAGGAAAAATGTCTCCACCACTAGTGCATAAAGTTTTATATGATACATTGCCATTTCTGAGGAATCTGAAAAATTTCAGAGAGACTTGAATCTGGGAGAGTTTTAAATTTTGTAACTAATATTTCATATAGCTCTAATGTAAACCCGGGCCACTCCGTTATAGCTGCATGCATTCATGCAAGACTGCAGACCACTTGTCTCTCACAGTTTATAAAATAATCAGCATCCATCTTGTTTTCTCTACTCTTTAGATCTCCGCAGGACATGTTGTGTGACACAAACCATGTTTTACTGAAGAAAATGTTGATAAATCTTATTTAATATCAAACAAAATATGTCCATACTTTCCTTATCCCACAGCATCCTTCCCACCCGTATACTGATTGCTATATATTGTTGGTATAGAGTATGGCCATTTATTAAGGAGCATTAGTGTTGGCTTATCTTACTCTCTGTGTCTATTACCTAGCCAGTACAATATAGCGTTCACAGCACAAGTACCTAACTGCCAACTATTGTTCACGGAGAACATCTTTTTTGGGCACGTTAAAGATAAATTGCCTAATCAAAGGACAGCCTGACAAAGAGACACCCTAAACAGCCAGATTTATCACCACAGGGTGATTTAGAGGGAATATAACAAACAAGAGAGACACAATATGAGGAAAATTTTGCATTCAAAATAAGCATCCCTTCTTCTTCTGTCCCTAGCGAGCTTCAGCATGACTGCGTTATAACACAGGAATGAACAAAGTCATGACTTTTGCATAAATTTCTAATAGATTTGTGTTTTGTTAGTATAAGGGTAAAGATTATCTTGGTGACATCACAGTTTTAGGTGTAACAAAGGTGACCTCATCGTCCTATAGTAAGGGATGTCCTCAATCATCAGGGCATTTTTGCCCGTGTCATCTTTATAAAGTGGATAGGTGTATTTTGTTTTGTGCTTTGTTCTGCTGTAGTAAATCACTGATGATTGATTGGAGGAAGCAGCCATGGAAAACTTGAGCCAATAAAAATACTGACTGACAAAGAACAGATCCTCCTTGACCATTGTTTTCACATGTCACAACCCTGCCTTTTCAATAGCTGTATACTTGAATATTAACTTCATCAATCAAATGCCATCTTACTTGATAAAGAATACCTTGCTAGATACAGTAATTGTGATTTTGGAAGTCCTTAAAAAATATTGTACTAACTGATGACATTGCATTTTCTGATGATATTCCGTACTATTACAAGTTCAGAATTCCTCTTCACACAGTTTTGAAAAACAATAAAAAATAATAGCCTTAGTACTCAGATTTTGAAGAGGTACCTTTTACACGTACAGATATTGTTTTTCATTTCATTTTGATCAAACATATGCTGTATGAAAGGACATTATAAATGACTTAGTGTTGCATTACAACAAAAAACTGCATAAAACTTTTGTATAATCCTGGGCCTATTATCATCAATATGAAATTATGAAACGTACACATTGTTTTTGCTAGAACTGACCCAAGTTCTGTTTAGTTTACTATCTTGTTTCCAAGAATAGTTAACGGCATCTGCCACAGAAGATGCAAGATATCTAACTACAGGACAGCTTGGTCACCTACACTTTTTGCCCCAAAAGAACTAACCTCATGACCAGCAGTGTTAAGGAGTGAACCTGTATGTATCATGCTGCTCTATTTTTGGTGTCTCAAATCCTAAGAAAGTGAACAAAAGTGAGGGTATCTTGATATACAGCACACAACCTACTTAATTTATTGTTGTCTTTTTCTAAAGATAAAAAGCAAATGATTATTTCAGGGTTAAAAGATATTGCATATGCGATGTAGATGAGCTATGAGAATTTAGTGAACTGGGTGCAGTTTTCCACTGAGAATCCTTTCCTTAGTCGTGTTGCAAAGTCTCTTTCAGCTGCTACTTAAATCTTCTACTATCATTACATGAAAGAAAACAGGTTCTTCTTCCAAGGAAGAAACTCTAGAAAAACAACTGCAAAGGTTTCTGAATATGTACATGATAGAAAGAACAGTAATTTTTTGCTGGCCATGCCTTAGTTAAAGCATTATTTCTCCTAAAGGATTGAAGCTGTGAAGGACATTAAAGAAGAATGTTAGCAATGCACTTAAATCTGTCAGTGTACTACATAACCAAACTTCTGCACAGTTTGTCGAGTTACGCTAAATTCAAGTTTGTCTTAGAAATATGTAACAAATATTTGGAAATATCATGCAATATAGCATTATAGCCTTCCCAGTCCAGATGTCTTCTATCATTTGCTCCCAGGTACACTCTCTCTGCTTCTTTACTGTGCTATTTGAAATCTGAAACTTTCATATTTCATTTGTTTCCCTGAGAAAAATAAGAAATGCATTTTGTGCATAACAGTGATGCCAATCCTGGAGACACTGTAGTCCCAACCAAGTAAGAAACAAAGATAATACCATTGTGAACCAAATAGGAAGCATTTTTGCCTAATTTATCCATTGTATGAGAAAATCAAGTTCTAGAGCACCTGAGAAATCTGAACATACACAAGCTCATGGGACCTGACAAAATGCATCCCAGGATTCTGAGGGAACTGGATGATGTAGTTGCCATGCCACTCTTCATAGTATTTGGAAAGTCATAGCAGTCCCCAGTGACTAGAAAAGGGAAACATGACCCCCATTTTTAAAAAGGGTAAAAAGGAAGACCCTGGCAACTACCAATCAGTCAGCCTCTCCTCTGTGCCCGCTAAGATCAAGGAAAAGATCTTCCTGGAAAACATGTCAAGGCATATGGATGAGAGGGAGGTGATTAGAGACAGCCAACATGGTTTCACAAAGGGAAAATTGTGCCTGACTAATCTGTGAGCCTTCTACAGTTGAGTGACTGCACTGGTGGATTAGGAAATAGCAACTGATGTCATCTATCTTGACTTCTGCAAGGCATTTGGCATGGTCCTACGCAACATCCTTGTCTCTAAATTGGTGAGATATGCATCTGATGGACAGACTAATTGACGGATAAGGAATTGGTTGAATAGTTACATCCAAAGGGTTGCAGTCAAGGACTCAAAGTCCAAATGGAGATCAGTAACAAGTGGCATCCTTCAGGGATCCATAGTGGTATGACTACTATTCAATATCTTTATTAATGACATAGACAGGGGGATTGAGTATACCCTCAACAGCTTTGCAGATGACACCAAGCTAAATGGTACAGTTGATACACATGAGGGAAGCAATGCTGTGCAGAGGGGGACCTTGACAGTCTTGAGGAGTGGTCCCATGCAAACCTCATGAAGTTCAACAAGGCCAAGTACAAGGCCCTGCATCTGAGTTCAGGCAATCCCCAATATCAATACAGACTGTGGGATAAATTGGTTGAGAGCTGCCCTGCAGAGAGAGAATTGGGGATACAGGTAGATGAAAAATTGGACATGAGTCAGCAATGTGCAATTCAGAAAGCCAATCATATCCTCAGCTGCATCAAAAGAAGCATGGCCAGCAGGTCCAAGGAGGTGATTCTTCCACCTTACTTCACTTGCATGAGACCCCACCCAGAGTACTGCATCTAGGTCTGAGGCCCTCAGCACAAGAAGACATGGACATGTTGGAGCAGATCCAGAGGAGGACCATGAGGGTGATCAGAGGGCTGGAACACCTCTCCTGTGAAGAAAGGCTGAGAGAGTTGCGATTGTTCAGTGTGAAGAAGAGAAGGCTCTGGGAAGAGCTTATTGCAGCCTTGCAGTTCTTCAAGGAGGCTAAGTTAGACAGAGAGACGCTTTCTACCAAGGCCTGTAGTTCCAGGACAAGTAGCAACATATAAGGAAGAGGGGATGTTTTGTTTTGGTTTTTTTTTTTTTTGTTTTTTTTTTTTTTTTATGAGGGTGGTGAGAGAAAGAGGTTGCCTATCTGTGCTGTCTTTTCAGGACAAAAGTTCTGAGCTTTAACAAAATAATCATATGTCACTACGCTGGAAGCTCTGATGGTAAAAGAATCTGGATGTAACCACCAAAAATTTTATTACTGACCTATATAACTATTTTCGTCTAAAATCACCAAAATATTTAGTGTAGTATAAGTTATTTAAAAGAATCTATTGGAAAAACAAAACAAACAAAAAACCCAATCAAACAAAAAACCACACCCAAGCCCCCCTCATAATACTGTATGTCGTGGTTTAGTACACGCTGTCTGCTCCTATGTACATGGGCAGCACTGTTGTTTCAGTATGAGAGCATTCTGCTAAAACTATTTCTTACTATGGTAGTTCTGTCAGTATACATAGGTGTGCTTTTAGCATATTTAAGACTTTATAAACAACTTTGAAAAATTACACAGTGACAGGGAAAGGCAAAGGCACTTATTACAGTATCATTTGTTCAGAGGTAATAGCAAATGAAGCGCTTTCTTCAATAGTAACTGGACTTCAAAATTAGGGAAACACTCAAGAAAGTCTTAAGTGTCACAGTCTGGAAAATGAGAGAAAAAAATGAAGTAGTGTTCATTTAGAATTTTTGACACAGAAAGACCTTTAGTAAACTAAACACTTCATGTTCGTTCTTTGAAAATGGAAAGATTCAAGAGTATACTATAGTGCAACACATTTAAGCATCTTTTTTTTTGTCATAACAACTTTAAAATTAGCCATTCCAATGTAAGATTATCTTTTATCAGTACATCCACATTAAGAGTTTTGTAGATTGGGGAATGCAATTACTGAATTTACTGCACATGACAGATTTGCAGAACATCTGTGGAAAGATCTGCCAGAGGTTGCCAGAGGTTACCAGAGAGCATCTAGAAACCGCATACAGTTTATAAATTGAAGCAAATATGAAATGAAAAACAAACAACCCCCCAATCCCCAAATGAGATACACCACATTTAACAAAAGTCTACTGTAATAAACAATTTCATTTAGTAAAGCAACAGTAAAGAAATAAAAAACACTAAATATTTTTGAGATAACTCCTTGCCTAACTAAAAAACCATGCACAGCTTCATTTCTGAAAGGGTAGCTTAAGGAAACTGAGGGTTTTCCATTTTTTTTGTAAAAAATCAGGTCATTGGTTTTCATCTTTTTGTTTTAGCACCTGGGCATTATTAACAATATGGATGACATTAACCCAACAGAATATATTGAGAGTTCAGTAGCTTGATAAGCATTAAAAGCTATCAGCTGTCTCACATTGCTTTTTTTTTTTTTGCTTATTTTTTTAAAATGGGCTTCGGCACTATCTACCTTAGTATACTAAATTAGTTTGTGAGCATTCTTTACAGTCTTTAATAATCAGTCTGTGATATACATGCATAAAAGAATAAAACTAAATATAAATAAGTCAACTGTGTAATAATTTTAGTCTGGCCAATGCTAACACATTTCTTTGTAGAACCCTGCTTTGTCCTAGTCCAGAGTTATTGAATTTTCTGGAGGTATTTTCCAGTTTTAATTTAGGAAACATGCTAAAGTTCTCAGGTACAATTTGTCCTGATCAACATTTCTGAGAAGCTAAGGAAATCAGCATTTCCAGAAAGAGTTGAGAAGTCCTGATCAGCATTTTGCAGAAATTAAGGTATATCTTCACTGTGCACAAAATTACTTCAGCCAGACCATAGATGTTCCTATTCCTTTACCCCATGTCTGTATTTTATGCTTCCATATGTGAAGATAAATGGATGCAGAAACAACAAACCAACTCTTTTTCCATAGAAGGGATTCATTAAATGCAGCATTAACAAATAAAGTGATTTATTATAATACTCTATACCCCTCAAGAGAGGGTGAAGGAAACCAATATGTGTGCTTGGATCATCTTCCTGTCCTCTTCCATCACACCCAAAGACTATTTAAAATTTCTCTTCAGCTATGCTTCTGAGTGCAGCCCAAGCATCATATAGCACTCCTGCTGAGATTAAAAAAAAATAAAATCACAGCCACACAAATAATTCAATATCCAATTAAAGGGCAGTAAGGCCCTAGAAGTTTTTATCACCAGAATTATAAAAGTCAAAAAAAAGAAAAGCTTATAGCAAAGAACATGTGATCCTGTGTTCTTCCCCTTTGGGAGAATTTAGCAGTATCAGAACTTCTATTTATTTTTAGGGGAGAAGAATAAGTTTTCCATTACCTTATTGAAAATACTTGAAAATTAAACTGGAGGTATAATAATGCCAATAAAACATAAATATAAATATGGCTTGGGCTAACAATTTATTTTGGAAGAATTTATAACTTTCTCAGCCTTTAAATTTCCTCTTTTTAATAAAAATCCTAAAAAATCAGTTTTTATTTAAAAACTCCCACCTTTTCCACACATAAATAAAACATGTCTGTGCTTTCAAAATTTTTCTTCCCTTTTCAACTACTTTTTACAACTTTCCAGCTCCCAATTCACAGCTTTTCAAGGTTCTTATCCATCAGAAATGTTGAGAGTAACAAAAAGAAAAAATGCCTTTTTTTATATGAAAGGCAAAAAAATAGGATAGCAGATAAAAATGAAGCATTAAATAATAACTATAAAAAAACCAACTCCCCTGCTATTTTATCATAATAGAAAAAAATTATGAAAAACTTTTGAGAAAAAGGTTTTTTCTATAAATAACAAATTACTCCTACTTGCCTATATTGCTTCCCATGGTTTAAGATACTCCTGGCTGCAGGTTTTTGAAAGACCCCAGATCACAACATGACCATGAACAAAGGCTGCCAAGCTCATTTTCAGACAGTTGCCTACAGCTAATCCACCTCCTTCGCAATAGCCTTCCTTCTTCCTTTCTTGTTTTTCCTCTTTTTTTAAAAAAAATTCTATAACTTAGAATGTGTCTGGTAGCACAGATCTTGCTACAGATCCTCTTTTTTGTTTGTTTGTTTGTTTACCTTTCTCTGGTGCAGGCTGTTACAATCAACTATTAACTACTTACCCCACCTCAAGCCATCTTTTTTGTCCTGAAGAACAAAGTGCTTGTGAACCCACAAACAAGAAGCCCCTTAAACAACACAGAACTGACTTTGACCTTGAGCTCTACATCACTATTCTCAGCAGAAGCATATCATGTTGTAGTGAGAAAAAACCACCAGCTTTTTAACCTACAGACATTTTTTTTCACATTAGTTGATCCTTCAAGTCTAAAGGCATATCAAATGCAAACAGAAGGAACAAGCAAGAACCTCAAACAGGACACTTAATCTTTGTCTCATTTCAGATAAGAGTGAATTTTTACTTCTTACTATTAGTGAACTTAATAAACATAGATATGCAATTTAACAGAAACTAAGACAGGACAGGGTTTATCATCAATAATTAAGTATCTTTCAAAGTAGAACAAGGGATAAAATTTTCCAAGTTCTGTTACCAACATCATTACATTCCACAAATTCTTTCCTCTCCAGACATGTTTTCATAGATATTTTTGGTATAGTGGCTGCTACTCTATGT
Source organism: Alca torda (assembly GCA_008658365.1). Lineage (NCBI taxonomy): Eukaryota > Metazoa > Chordata > Aves > Charadriiformes > Alcidae > Alca > Alca torda. The sequence goes on from CM018101.1 coordinate 33,559,503, forward strand.
TCATGACTGTTACAGCTTGAGGAGACAAGATACTTTCCCACCAGCTGAAGACGGAGAGAAGTTGCAGAGAAATCTATGACATTTGCCTCCTTATGTTTAACTTCCCCGCCTCCCGGAGGGAAATGTCCAGGGGAAATAATGGTGAGAAGTAAGGTGATACTCCAGATGGGTAGAATGTTAACAGTAATTTCATTCCACTCTGCTCTTCTGTCATTGTTGTAATACAGCTGCTCGTCCCCCTGGTTTGTTCAGAAAAGCAGTTCAAATTGTCTGTACATCCAATTGCACCTTGACTGTCAAGTATGCCCAGAATGCAGATGCTCCCTCTCCAAACTTCTGTTCCCAAATAAAGAGCACAGAGAGACTGACAGGGTTTCGACAAGCTCAGACTCCATGGCTTTTTAACTCCACTGGAACACAGATATCCTGACTTAACACATGTAGATAAGACTGAGAGGATAATCCTCTCTGTTTTTATCTTCTATTACTCAGTTTTGCAGTAGCTGATAACAATCTGCCTTTATAGCAAATACCACCATTAGAGGAATACTGCTGTAGGTGTACACTAATTTTTTAGTATCACCCAGACAGCAAAGTGAAGAGAGACAATAATATTTAAAAGAACACTTGCTCCTTACTCACTGATCCCTTAAACTTAAATATAAAGGATTTGGTTTAATACTGTAATTTTGGATGTGTAGAAAAAAAGAATGAGGCGATTTCATCCTATCTTACTGTAACACAAAATTGGCAGACAAGTTATGTGATTACTCAGGGATTATATTTCCTGTAGCTGCTTGAAACCCACACAAATGCCTTACTGCATATATGAGTGAGATAAGGATGGCATTTACTTTGAAACCTTGCTGCTGATGTGTTATTTTCAGTTCATAATAAAACAAGTCTTCATGCAGTGTCTAACACTGATCATTTTAATCTATACTCCTAATAATCTGCTTTATGTAAATTTAATTGCTGAAAATCTAGTAAATTAAACTGATGACCTATTATGGTGTTTGTTTTTGCAATCTAGTGGCCTCATGCCTGTAATAAATGCCTAGAAATTCCTTCTTTTTCTTCCTCCCAGGAAACAGCTTTTTGGAACTGTTGCTCTGTGTTGTCTTGCAAGAGCATCTGAAATCTAACATGATAAAAACAATTAATGAACTGCTTTCCACCTAAAGATAAGGCCATTTTTTCCAGGTGTCATGGTTTGGGCCAGGTTGGCCAATGACAAGACAATAAATGCTCTCCCCCACTTCTTACTACAAGGAGAGGAAGAAGAGAGATAAAGAGATTTATGAGTTTAGAAAAAACTACACTACTTTAATGAAAGATTAATGATAAAATAAAAAAAGAAATAATGAGAAATATACAAAACCAGATCAAGTTCCTAGGAAGATGTCACTGACAGGCACTGGGAGAGTTCCAGACTGGACTCTGACAAACACAAACTGGAACACACTGGCCAGGATCAAAAAGCAGATGAGCGTGCGCCAGTCAGTCAGCCAGCCAGCCAGCCAGCCAGCCAGCCAGCCAGCCAGCCAGCCAGCCAGCCAGCCAGCCACCACTGGAGAAGTACCACCAGCAAGGAACCCACCAAAGGAGAGTCAACCTGACACCTTTGATCCCTCAGCTTTTATACTGAGCCAGCAGATGGGGTGGAATACCCTATTGGTCAGTTTGAGTTACCTGACCTCTCTGCTCCTCCCCACAGGTGTGACCCCTCCACAGGGTAAAAAACTGAGTCAGCTGACCCTGGTTGCCACAGAAACAAGTATAAGCAAGAGCCTCTCTCACTGAACAGAAAGTTGGCCTTGGTCCACCCCAAACCAGGACACCAGGTTATCATTCAAAACAGATAAAGGAATCCCATTTCAAGATTCCAGTTCCATAATCAGCATCATACATTGTGTATGTAACGCCTATGTAAAGGGCCTTCTTCATCAAATATATACACACATATGTAATTATTTATACATGTGTATAAACACAAAAATCTTGCATTGTTATAACAAAGTGTTGTAGACTCTTCTATATTCTCTATTTAATATGTCTTCTTTTTGTTATTTAAATGCTTTTGAACATAGCCAAGAGATAATTTTATTATGATCAACAATTACTTTTAAAGAAAATTCAAGTCAAGGTCATTAAAGGAATTGTCCTGATTTGGGAAAAGACCTAAGGAAGAGTTCCACTTTGAACTGGTGGTTAAATTCCAGGTACCTAACTGAGATGGTCATCAAATCTCTACCAGACACAGGTAAGTCTATTAGTATCTGTAACCAAAATCTATGATTTCTCTACCATTTGTCTTTTACCTATTAAATACCTGCTTATTAAATTTAGGTTTTGCACCATATGGAAATACTACTTTTCAAAGTTCAATTTTATTAAGTACATGAGAATAATATCTTATAGAAAGGCACTTAGAATGACCATTGTAATTTAAATTCAAGGACTGGCTCTGAAGGCAGGATAGCAAAAAAGGACTAGAAATGAGATAGAAGACAGATGAAAACAAAAATATGGCACAACATCTGAAAACCAGATAACAGAAAAATTGGCAAGTTTTTTGAAGAGAATGGCAACAAATGGCATCTTTAAAGAAACTAAAAATTGAAAGTTCTCCTGAAAAGCATGGCACAAGAAGTCTAACAGAGCTTCCTGAGTAAACAAGGAAAGCATGCAATCAAGCTTCATTTTCCTGAAGATGGGTTTGCTAATTTTTTTAATGCTCCATTTGTGCTTATCCTATAAACACAACCTACCATGACATGATATAACATCTGCGTACAACAGTAACACAAAAACAGGAGAGAGAGTGAGAGAGAAGTATGAAGGGATATGTAGGATATAAAATGAGCTGGTAACCTACATTAAAATTATTCAACGTATTCGTGGCAGATTGAATTCACTAGTATATAACTAATTTGTTAGGACTGAGGCTTCATGCTATTGTGTTATCACAATAACATTATTGGTTCAGATGCCTACTTTCACCAAATATAGATATAACCTCGTGACTACAGCGTATCCCTGGTAATTCTAGTGTAATTATCTTTCAGTACAATTAAAGCAGTCTGTATGGTATTCTGTATACGAAATAAACCCTGAAAGTCAAATTGAAATATAGAGCTTGAATCTTCATGTACAGATGTGCTTCACTGTCTTTTTGTGACGGTGAGCTTCAGATTGCATCTGCATTTAACATCTGCATAGTGAAGAACACTATTCAAAGGCTTGCATTCCTCATTCATTGACCCCACCAGAACACAGATCATGTCCTCAGATCACCAGTGTCATAACCACATATCAACTGAAGAAAACTAATTGATCTCTGGAATGACCTCTCTCCTTACTCTCTGTTTCAGGGATTCAAATAATGGAAAGCAGAGTGACAATAATTTTTTTTGAGGTATGTTTTGGTGCTTTATACTGTAGTAACCCATTTGGTCAAAAGAGGTCACTTGTCAGGCACCGCTATAGTCTTTGTAGGATTATTTTTGTCACTGATATGTTATGCTTAACAACACTGAATACATTTGAACCTGGAATAGGAAGACTATACAAAGGATACGAAAGTATGTACCCAGGCCATTTCCCACCAAGGGAAAACTAAGAATGTAAAATTGATGGAAAGGCATCATTAAAAGAAAAAAATAACACCCCAACCCCCCAAAAACAACACTCCTCCCAACCCAAATTAATTTTCACTTTAGTAGTTACTTATTTTGCAAATGAATGACTGCAAAAAAATTTCATCCAAAGTCTGATCAAATTTAAAAAGTGGGAAACTATGACAGAATATACTAAAACAGCAAAGGTATGCAAATTTTATGAAGAAATCAAAATAACCAAGATATGTAAAGGACGGAGATGGAAGAAGTGGCATTTGGTGTACTGCAACCTTAAAGGTTGCCATGACTAGGATACTTTTTAAGTATAGAGGTGACTGAAACTCTGCATGGATCTGAAAAAATGAAAAATGGTTTTTGAAAGAAGTGGAATGTAAGGAGGTATTGGCATTTGAGAATAAAATGAGTATATCCTATGATTTAGAGAATGAATGTCTAAATTTTCACGTACAGCGCTTTCTTTTTTAATTCAAATTTGTCAGAATAGAATGCTTTCAAAGAAATTGTCAACTTCTTTTGATAAAATAACTGTTATATTGAATAAGTATTTCACCTTTTTCTTTTCCTTTTGTTAAAAAAAAAAAACAAAAAACAAAAAAACCCCACTTCTTCAGATAGTTTCTTTTTCTGGAAACTGTCATTTTTTCCACATACTTGCCCTATACATTTGCATGCAGACATCATTTTGCATATAAATGCCACTTTTTCTTGTCTTTGTCAGTCTGTTTTATAATTCTATGCATTCAGTTATTTAATGAAGTAGTAATGGAGACTTGCAGTTTTCTTTCCTTACTCTTTTAATGCATACACACACAGCTCTTTCTACAATATTTGACTACCCCATAGAGGTCCTACTAAGTACATTTCTAGCCATTTACCTGGTAAAGAACACATTAAGTATAGTTGTTATTGGCTAGATTTATTTAATTTCTCTTCAGATCATTCCTTATTCCAAAGATTTCTAAAACATAGATAAACCGAATAATGGATAGTCTGACTTACAATTTATTGGCATAGCACATAACACGTTTGAACAATAATGACCAACCTGTTTAGAAATCATTATAAATTCCTTTGATTAGAAAGGATAACCGTAATGCAATCTCCTACAAAAGGGTATTGAATCTCTTTTAGACCATCATCTGAGGATTCGTAATACTGGAGCCATAGACTTTTGGATGTTCAGATACAGTAAATCATATGTGATCTCCCACTTCAAGGCATAAATTACCTAATCATATAACATTAATTTTTTGGTAATATGAGATGGTATTGTGTGATGTATGGGCTGCCCCCAAGCCGTTGTCTCCACCAAGGGAAATAACGCCTGTTAGACACTAGACACTTTTTGTCTTTTTGATCTCAGGCTGCAAGAGCTATGGAGTGGTCACCATGGGTGACTACATTAGCAGGAGGGATCTCTAAAAGATCCCAGTGTTCCATCCTTGTGAAAGCCCCTTGTACCCACAGTGGCCTATGTCTGGTTTGACCGACAACATACAGGGTAGGCAGCACATATGGAAACAGTCCAGGACAGGCTTGTCTCTTGCCTCATCACTTGCTGTTACTCACAATCTCTTTGTTCATGAGAAGAATTGGTTGCATAAGATTATGCTATACTTTTTAGGAAGATGACCATGAATGAAGAGCTTTAACATGGGAAAGGAAACTTTCTGAGATATCTGTGCAGAGCTCATCTCGTATTTCATGTGTTAGATGATCAACATGAGAGAGCCACCAAGTACTGAGCAGAAGACTGTCCTCATCATTTGCAGATTGCAACTCTGACATTCGCCTTTCTACTTCTACTGCAGCTGGGATTAGAAAGGTGACTGTCTTCTGTAAGATTCAAGAAATATCCAGCATGCATAAAATTCTCAGCTCATGATATGCTAGGTGGTTGCTACACAACTGGTAGTTAAAGGATTTCCTTGAATCAGAGTGCTCAGTGTTATTGCCTTGAGAAAGAATGATTCTTCATTAAAGGGTAAATACATTTTTCTGATTCCTGTGTGGATTTGACTTTGGCTGTCTGCCAGACTCCCACCCAGCCACTCTCTCAGCCCCTCTGCTCAATAGGACAAGGGAGAAAATAGGGTGGAAAAGCTCATGGTTCAACAGGGAGACCACTCACCAATTACCGTCACAGGCAAAACAGACTCAACTTGGGGAAGATTAATTTAATTTATTGCCAATTAAAAATAGAGTAGGATGGTGAGAAGCAAAGACAAAACTAAAAACATTTATCCCCACCTTCTTCCCAGGCTTAACTTCACTCCTGACTTTTCTACCTCCTCCCCACCCCAAGAAGCACAGGGGGGATAGGGAATGGGGCTTGCAGTGAGTTCACAGTGCTTTGTCTCTTCCACTGTTTCCCAACAGTCCTGTGCTCTAGTGTGTCCCTCCCATGGTCTGCAGTTCTTCAAGAGTTGCTCCAGTATGGTTTCTTTCCATGGCGTACAGTCTTTTAAGAACAGACTGCTACAGCGTGAGTCCTCAATAGGCCTCAGTTCCTGCCAGAAAATCTGCTCCTGCATGGGCTCCCAATGGGATTAGAAAGGTGACTGTCTTCTGTAAGATTCAAGAAATATCCAGCATGCATAAAATTCTCAGCTCATTATATGCTAGGTGGTTGGTGCATCTTCCTTCAGGGCACATCCACCTTCTGTGGCGTGGGGTACTCCATGGGCTGTGTGAGACCAACCAGCTTCACCATGGTCTTCTTCATGGGCTGCAGGGGAATCTCTGCTCTGGCACCTGGAGAACCTCATCCCTCTCCTTCGTCTCTGGCCTTGGTGTCTGCAGGGGTGTTTTATCTCACACTTTTCTCAGTCTTCTCTCTCACAGTTGCTGCACAGCTTTTTTTACCCTTTATTAAGTGGGTTTTCTTCGAGGTGCCACTATCTTGGCTGCAGGGCTCAGCCCTGCCCTGCAGTGTGTTGGTTGGAGCCGGCTGGAGGCAGCCATGTCCAGCACAGGGCAGCCCTGGCTACTCCTCCCAGGGGCTGCCCCACAGCCCCCTCCTCCACTGCCAGTACCGTGCCACATAAAACAAATACATTTTCAAACTGATGGGATGTGACCCCAGCTTTTACAGTGTAGGCTAATGCCTTATAAGCTGACCAGCTAACATTTTGTACCTCAATCATTAGGACCACCGAAATCATTAGGACCACAATTCTTAATCTGCATCCATGCATCTTCTACCTTTTATGAAGCATCATTTTTTGTCAGATCTCCTTCAGTTATTGAATTAGCAGCATAACTTTGGAATGTATCTCTGGATAACTGAAGTGTGGAGGTCCCTTATCTCAGGCTAGAGGCCTATTGTTAAGATACTTCCTTGTCAAGATTCTGTTTGCTTTCTATATCCCTTGCAATGTTTACAGAAGCAGATGGGAGTACGATGGCAGTGTGACTCTCAAACTACACCAGTGGCTGCAGCATTAGCTGGAGTTTGCTCAGATGCCTGCAAGGGCTACAAGTGCCAAATCATGAGAGGTGCTCTGGCACCCGCACTTTGCACCAATTTTTGATATCAGCTTCTGTAATGTGCTGTAGTCTGCATGTGGAAAGCAAGAATAAATCACATAATTTTACTATTCTTACTGTTTTTTTCCTCACTCATTGCAGACCAGGCCTTCATCAAGTACAGGGTAGCTGTCAGGGGGTTTCCCTGCTACTGAGGTAAGTCCAGAATCTTTGCTTATATGCTTTCCATAATGGTGCATGAAGCCAGTGGAATATGTGTTGCATAAAAGTTGCTGAGACAGACTTACATGCACAGAGCTTTACTCAGTTGGATCATCGTTGATGACACACATTAATATTAATTGTGATGGCTACTTCTGGGGAAAAACAATAAAATTAAAAAAAAAAATCAAAACAAAAGTGAAAGTGGTAAGTTTCCTGAAGACAAGTGAGGAAAAGCACTCCTGTAACCTGTTCCCTGTGCATACTCTCCAGTGTAGCAGGTGGTGAAGCTGAAAGTGATGAGAATGTTGGCTTTTACCACACTTTCTCCTAATACTCTATGATTTTCGTTGGGACCCACTCAATTGGGTTGTTCCTGCTTATGATAACATTAGTGTGGGTTACAGCAAGCATAATCAGTCATGATGGGAAAGTATACGTGGGCCCAGGTATGGTTATGAACAGACAGGTCTAGGTCTGAGAAAAAAGCCCTTTGCAAGTCAGAAAGTTCAAGGCAAAAGTCTATGGGTGGGAAATGCTAACCGGTAAGCACTGAAAAGTGAAATGGTAGTTGTAGTAGTAGTAGTAAAGAGCTTCTATACTTAAAGGTGAGCAATGACAGATTGGGCAGTGAACTGAAAGAATAGTGGGTAGGAACGGATCAAAAATGGTATGATAAAATGCCCTGACATCTTAATGATGTGAGACCTAAAAAAATAGTCGAATTTTTACCTGTGATAGGGCAATAAGTGTATAGTCTGCTCAGACTGTTTTTGTAAGGATGAAGGTGCATTCTCCTTTCAGGAAACTATCTTGTACGTGTGCACCAATAGTTGCAGACCACAGAATTTCCCCTCAAAAAAATTTTAGTATATTGATCCCTTTCAATTTTCTTTATCATCTGAATGGATGTTTCTTACAATCTTTCTAGTAGTCCTTGTGGACTGTTTTCTGAATCTTTACTTGATTCTTTATGCTTTCTAAATTGTACCAATAAAAGTGCATTGTTACCATTATTACATATATCACAGAATCATAGAAGCATAGAATGGTTAAGAGTTGGAAGGGACTTTAAAGGTCACCTAATTCCAACCTCCCTGCCCTGAGCAGAGGTACCCTCCCACTAGACCAGGTTACCCAAAGCCCCATACAACCTGGCCTTGAACACCTCCAGGGATGGGACATCCATGGTTTCTCGGGGAAACCTGTTCCAGTGTCTCACCACCTTCAGAGTAAAGAATTTCCTCCTAATATCTAATCTAAATCTACCCTCTTTCATTTTAAAACCATTATGCCTCATTCTATCACTACACTCTCTGATAAAGAGTTCCCTTCTGTCTTTCCAGGAGGCCCCCTTTAGGTACTGGAAGGCCACTATAAGGTCTCCATGAAGCCTCTCTCTCCACGCTGAAGAGCCTCAACTCTCTCAGCCTTTCCTCATAGGAGAGGTGTTCCAGGCCTTTGACCATTTTCATGGCCATCCTCTGGACTAGCTCCAAAAGGTCCATGTCCTTCTTATGTTGGGGGCCCCAGAGCTGGATGCAGGTATGTAGGATATATATTTAGGACAGATCCTGCAGTCTATATGTATAAATGAACTGTGCCACTAATGAGTATCATAGTAGTCTATTGAAGGGTAATTTAGAACATTTAAAAATTTTTTCAGCACACAGCCACTGTAAAGCACAGCATTGTTATAGGAGATATATTACACAAGCAGATTTTGCTGAGATAAAATATTTTTTTATTTCCTCAGGAAGCATACATTTATAAATTCCTTTCGTGTGCGTATTTCCAATGTGCAGATCCAGCAATGCAGTGCATGAAAACATGCTGCTCTGCTTGCCTGAACTCTTACTGACTCCACTGAGACCCTGTTTGGGAGTACAGATCTTTTTGCATGTGTCTTTTTTGAAGGTCAAAGGTGAATCAAGGCATAAATAGTACAGACAAGCACTGAAGGGATTTTTATGGCATAGCATGGCAGCAAGGACACCAGGCAGTACAATAAAATACTAAGTTGGCTTGTGGTGTTAACTCATTTCTCCTGAGAATGAAAATGTTTTTATTGTTCTTGACAATTATTTTCTTCACTTTCATCTTCACTGCACCAAACCAAGTATGTGGTTAAGAATGCGAAAACTGTAGAAGATGCAAAACTTCTTCTCCCAACATATGGTGAAGATGGGAAACTACTATTTGTATTACACTGTTCACATAACAAGCTATAGTTTTAGAGACAGAAGCAAGAAAAGGTAAAAACTGATCATCTGATTGTTGGCAACCTGAAATTGCACCATATTTCTGCAGGGTAAGAAAAATGGTCAAAGGAGATTAATTCCTTAGAGATGACTTTGAAACTTCTGAGCAGCCACAGAAGAGCTTAGCTAAGAGCACACTGCTCTTGTCAGGAGAGAGAAGCAAAAGAAGACATGAAGTCACATTTCAGCACTGTTTTTCTGCTGCCATGGAGCCAAAAGTATCTTGCTGAGATTTGAAATTTATCATTAATTCCTCTCATTCCTGGATGCTTCAAAACCTTTTGTCCTTTGTCTCATTTATCTTGTGTTTACATTTATCCCAGTTAACTTGAAAGATTTCATATTTTAACTTGAGTATTTAAATCAACCTCAGTTCTTTTTAACGTATTTGTGTGTTCATACATTGAATTATTTTTATTTTCACATATGAAATATCTTCAGTTAACTTGAGAACTTCAAATATTTCTTCAGAAAATATTTTGAATTAAAACTTGATCATATCTGCAAGTGATCAAACAGTAAAGGAAAAAATGTTGTGACAGGAAAATAGAAAAAAATTACCATCCTTTCAAAGTCTCCCAACACAGTTTGGATGGCAGATCACATGCCACAGCATAAGAAATAAGAGATATGCATTTTTGTAACCAGGAACTGTAGAGAATAAAGAAAATAAGCAAATTCCTATTGCAAACCAATGTGGAAAAGAAAAAGGCAGTGCTACTCCAAAACCTGGGAAAATAAAATATTCACATCACAAAGTTCAGTCAATATAAATTTGATCTTGCAAATTTCTACCAAAAAAAAAAAAAAAAAAAAGACATGAACTACAAGAAAACTGTGATCTTGTGATTCTGTGAAAACATGGTGTGAGGTTCTGAGAAAGCATACTAGTATTATTCACTTCCAGTGTCATATTTATAAGGTTCTATTTTGTTTTATTCAGAATTAATGCAAAGGGTTAAAGAATATTTTTCCCCATATCTGTAGCCCCACAGGATCTTTTCAGACAGGTTCAGTAATTTAGCTGGTAACATTACTTGTCAGAACACTAATGTTGAGTGCAATCATCTATGGAAACATCCTCTGGCCAAATTTTCCTCTAAAATACAAATATGCGAGAAGATTCTGCTCCCAAGTGAAGAAAATATCGAACTCTGCATACATTTCAGCCATAAGAGCTGATCAATGAGAGTCATCACAGGGTTACTCACAGGAAGGCAAACCTGAAGAAAGATTATTTTTATTGTAAGGATATGTTGGAAGGGTTGATCAGATTCAATTGCATGTGCTGAGATTTGCTTATGGGTGAAAAGTGTTTGGGAAATTGAATAATGCAATACAGAGTCTTCCATCACTACTGGGTCAATGTCTCTGATCTTGCTTTGCCTGGTAATGACTGAAAATGTTTTAATAAGGATGCGGCTCAGTAACTTACGTGAAAAAAAGCTGATGCTGTCAGTCCTGCTCTGTGAAGACAGAAATCTGTATTAAAGTAAAGCCATCTTCACAATTCTTCTTAGCTGTCACCCTTGTTAGTAGTGTCAGAGGCCTGCATGGACATAGGGACTGAACTATCTCAGAACTAGTATCTTTGGATCCTGGTTGGTGCGCGTGGGTGAGGGAGGCTTATGGTGGTAACTTGGAAATTAATCCATCTCATTGTCAAAACAGTATCTAGTGCAAAAAACTAATGTTCTTTTGTGAAAGGAAAGAAGGGAAAATGTCGCTAATTTACAATTTTCTTTTCATGTGTAAATTTTTCATTCACTTAACTACTAAAACTATGTATGACCACGGCACTTGGAAACAGATTTGAATAAACATTAGGACTTTTCATCACAGAAGCCATCAGTATGCACTTAGTACAGAGGAAGCCATAATTACATGCATTCCAGATGATAAGTTTACAAAGATAATTTGAGGTGCTGGAATTAAATATTAAATAGCATTTGAGATACATAAGAATCTTTGTTACTAGTCCCTGAGGATTGAAAACAAGTATTATGCACTAATAGTTTTCAATAGCAACAGCATTTGGTAAACTGTCAGGTTGGCTTTGATACTAGCATTGTTACTTATGTTCAGGATAGTGATGTTGCATGTGCCTTGGCCTTCTGCCTCAGGGAACCGTTCTGTCTTAGAATTACTGTTCCATGCCTACAAGGCCTTCACAATGGAAGCAATGGCTGTAACCTGCTTGTTAACACAGTCAGTCGTCAGTCTTACTTCATAACCTCATGGCTTTATCTGATGTGTTGGTTGAGAACCAGGGTATCATTAAACATTGTCTCCCTTTGAAGTCTTCTCACTCTGGATTTGCAGAAGTGATTCCCTTCAAACTTCTGCAAAGCACTGTTGCCTGCAGTGTTAAAATCTGCATGCCATATAATAAATTGTGGCATATTGTTGTGTCACTTAAGTCAGTAACCCACTGAATATCATACACTAAGTAGACTTGCACTGTGGTAGGACTTCAAATATGAAGCTTCCAGCAAAAAGTCTAAGAGCATTGTTGTTGACATTCCTCTAAGTCATAAAGGAACTGAGATTTTATAGGGCATTATGGTAGCAAAGAAGCTGTCTTTTTGAAAAGCATATAAAACTGACTTTTTGCTTATCCATGACAAGGAAGAATTCCTTGGAGCTCTTCACCAAAAACATGACATCAATTATGCTGTCCCAACCAAACACAGAATGTGAATTTCCCCTTTGCTTTCCTGAGCAATGACTGAACTATCCAACACAATAGTTTTTACTTTGTACTGCAGAGTACTCTGCTCCGAAGAAAATTGAACAGTTGCTTTGTTTCAGTGTACAGGTATCTGGTAATAAATTCCTGCTTTTATAAATAATTGAGAAGAGGTGATTACCTGTATTCCCCTTGCATAATTAAAAAAAAAATCATTAACTGCTAAGTAGATTTTAGGTATAACACTTGTATGAAATAAACTATTTATCAAAGTGGAATATAATGCTACAGAAAACTCGCTCAATGAACTTGACACTCATGCAAGGACAGGCTTTTTAACAGGAAGAGAATTGAGAAGCAAAGCAACGGTGAGAGAAATATAAGTATTAATAATAGTGTGATACTCAGTTTCAGCACACAGAGGTTGCTTGATGTCAGTCCTTTAATCAGAAATTCCATTTCCTTTTGCACTATTACACCACAAAGTTAATATCTGTTTCAGAAAGCAGTGAGGATGGGGATGATGCCTTCCTTCTTAGACCTTTCCAGTTATCCAATATAAATATATAGAAAAGTGCGCTACTTTGTGTAACTTTCAAAGACAACATTTCTAGCTGTCATTGGCATTGTATGTTCTTTCTTAAATGATCTCACCTTTTAGATGAAACTGCTTCTAAGCTGGTCACATGCATCATCAGTTTACCTGTTTTTCCAAAGATCATGATGTTTCATTTTGTGTGGTAACATTAAACAAATACATCCCTTAAAAGCAGTTCTCTGTCAAATCAAAGGGCCTCAATACATGGACTAATGGTCAGGCAAAAAATTCCGGATGCCTGTTGATTCATTCTCAGCTTAGTATTGGAGCCGTCTGAGGCTGGGGAGAGACCTTACTTGTGTGTTGCTCACAAAAGCTCCACAAAACATTTTAAGAAAAAAGAAAACAAAGCAGAACAGAAATCTAACCAAAGTGCCTTTTCACCTTTTTTTCTCTTGACTATGTCTTGTGCCTATGCCTTTTTGTAATTTTTTTTTTTTTTTACAAAGTAATCTAATTTTCTTAAGAAGAGAAATCTCGAGTCTTGAACCAGAAGCCTCCCTAACTGTTACCTTCATTTCAGGGAGAACATGAGGCTACTGCTGTTTTCCATTTTATAAATGTCAAGCATTTTAAGATTCACCTAACTCACTGAAGACTTTACAAAGCCATTTTCTTCTGGTACTTTTTTCTCCATTAAGTGATTCACTTAGCAATACAATCTGGTTTTCTAGGCAAAAGAAACGCAGCATGATTTTACATTAGGTATAAAAGCATCTAGTTTCCTTATTTGTCAAATATACATGGAAAACCAAACAGTATTCACACCAGTGAATAACATTTTTTTATCTATAAAAATGAACACAAACAAACAGGTGCTAAGATCTAAACAAACAATTTTGTATTTCTTTTTAGAAAATGGACTCATAGGTGGTAGGCAATTCTTCATATCACATCAAACTATAATCCAGCAGTGTTGATCTTAAGTTATTGGGGTATTTTTAGTGCTTCATAGGGAACTAAGGTGAAATGAAAAAGAACGGCAATGCACAATTCAGTCAATGTGTCAGTATATGTATATCCCCATGAAGATATTTTTATTGCTACTTTTTTTTTTTTTGTCCTGCTTGTATGCATTTCTTCTGTGCTTTTTTTCTTTTAGAACTCTTCATTCGTATAATATTTATTATTATACTACAAATGACTAGTCAACAGAATTCTCTTATGAGATCCATATTTACATTAATATCCATGTAGCAAACTTAATTGAGCAGCAGAAGAGCTGTTATTCCATTATTGATGTCTTCACTGCATCATGAAGGCAGCAATTTAGCACTAAGCTATAAATAGAAAAATACAGTGGATGGAACTGGCTGGTCTTGTGTTTTTAATATTCCCTTCAGGGTAAAGTATGACATAACCTAATTACAGTGGTAGAGATTTCACTGCAGGGAAAACTGTTGTTATTCCATTTGACAATCAAGTAATTATCTTCTCTACTGGATATTTTACTGGATGTTACTAATTCAGTCATCCACAAGAATTTATTTAAAATTTAGGAAATGGTGCTACTCTTATAAAAATTTGGCCTTCAATAATGCCAATATTTTTTACAAAACTATTTTTAGGGGCAGTTTTTTAACAGTTACCTGTCAGAGTGCTTGCTTAAGCAGAAAGTAGGTGTTCGTTCTGACTACATCCCTGATCCTTATTTCAGGGCAAGGACTCAGCCTGCAGTCCCTTCATTCTCCTTGGGGCCGTAGGGCTTCTGCTGACTACTGGCAGCAAGCTCTTAGAAACAGTTGCAGAAGTGATGACAGAGCTATATAAGTAGCAGGGTTAGCGGGGAGATAACGTGACTCAAAATTCCATGTAATTGTCCAGGTGTTTCAGGAAAGGGGAAGGGAGGGGGCACAGTATCTCTTCTTATGAGAGGAGCTGCATGCAACCCTAACCTGCATTTCTCCTTATGGGAGAATCTCAAGCAACCCTGTCCTAACCCTGGTTTAGGATTTCAAATTATGTAATTACTCCATTCTCAGCCCCCCCCCCCCCCCCCCCCCCCCCCCCCCCCCATCCCCCCCCCCCCCCCCCCCCCCCCCCCCCTCGGCCTTCTATGTATCTAGAATTTGTACATTCTCTCCTGATTATATAATTTCTAAGAAAAACCATCCATCCAAACATATAAAAAAGTATAGTAGGCCAAATCTGTCAGTCTTATTAATGAAATGCAGAACTTCCTGCTCATGGATTTCATTTTATTTGGACATCTTATTATGAGTTAATAATTTAAAATAGTGGATTACAACTTTAATTTAGGTTATGAATGTTGTCATCACCCACAATGTCTTACTGTCCCCAAGAATGGAGTTACCTTGCAGATATTACTTTTAAAAAGATTACATCAAGTTCAATATTAACAATAATAGAATTTGCCATTTATTTTCCTGTACTGGTATCCTGAAACTCTACCAGTACAAATTTAGGAAGAATCTTTATAAAAAAACATCAGCTGTATCTTAGCAAAAAATATCTTCATATATAAATATATTTTAACACATATTTCTTAATTTTACTTTTCCTTAGGTGTATTTTCTTATCTTTAAACGACCTTCTCCTTGATCACATTGATGGAAATATAAATAATCAAATTCTTTATTGTATAAAATTAAAGAAAGTATGTAAGGATTAGAGAGAAACATTACAATATTTGAAAATTAAGGTGCCTGAAATATTTCTGCACCTATTTTCTCAGTGTCAGAGAGCTAAAGAAAGGAAGCATAATTCCCTAAAAGTAAAGAGTGGAAAGGGCTCTACTAAATTCTGGAGACATGTCCACAGAAGTTATACATTATTTCTCCATCTATATGCGTATATGCACATGGCATATAGATGCATTTTGCTATACAAATATAAAACACATTAAGCTGTATGAAAAAATGTAATCATATATTCACACTTTTGGCATTTCCCATTATTATAACAAAATCTAGATTACAGCTTGTAGAAAGTTGTATAACGTTAGGTGTATTTAAGTTGTAGGTAGTGACTATTTCTGTTTTTATCATTGTTCTTCTGTTCAAATCTAGTCAACACAAATTATACCTGGGCTGAGTTTGCAGTATTTGGAGCACTTGAGTGTACCATTCCTTTGATAGTTAGATTACACTTGTCTTGCTACTTCAGTGTAAATGTAATTTGAGGGTCTTGTTGCTTGTTGCTGCTAAGTGCTGTGACTTGAAGATGAAAATATGCCATGCTGGCTTGTTGGTTCTACTTGAAAAAGACATAGAACTGTCACTGCCAAGAAAGAAGAAAATGTTTCATCATCCCCATTAAACTCCGAGGGCTTAGGAGATCTGCTGTGTTTACAAAGTTTCAAGTACTTTTTGTTCAGCAACTATGTACAACTTCAAAGCAAGGATAGTACTGGATCCTATTTAAAAAGACATAATATGGCATTGGAAAATCTTTGTATCAAACCACAGAGATTTTTGTCAGACACAGTAGAATCTTTTTTAATCTCATATTAACAAGAAAGAGCTAAATATGCCAGCTGTAAAAGAAGTGGTGAAAATAAATGTATTATGATTCAATTTCTTCTTCCTACACATAAACACACTTTACCTTCCTCAACTTTTTAAAAGATAGCTTTGAACTTTGTACACAGGAGAGAATCTAGGAAGGTACTAGAAAGAAAGCATCCACTCAAAGGCCTATCAAGTTAAACCAGAGATGCACGTGTCAGACTGCTGCTGCTGCTACTGAATCTGTAGTTAGCGAATCTATTTCTCTCATGTATATTATGTTCTTTCATCAAAACTAATATAAAAGCAAGACAAAAAACTCTGTGTTCATCTGTGCTGCGTTGCTTAATTCATTAATGAAGGGAAGTTTCATAGTAGCTCCCATTAGTATTACTTTCTTTAAGATCTGTCCTATTCAAAACCATAAATATGGTTGCATGTGGAGTAGTTTAGTAACTAGTTGTATCGTATTTTTATTCACCCACTAACATGTTTGTGCATATAAAAATTATACCAATTAACTTTAGAAGTACGCTGGAATGCAAATCCTCCATTACAGACCTCCACTACAGATGGAGACCTCATTATGCAAGTTAACAGAAAAAAATTCTAAGGTAAAAATCCATTTAATTTTGTGGGAAAATTAAAGTTGTTTTAACCCTTGTATTGAGATCTCTTTGTTCTTAGAAGAAAGCTAAACTAGTACCAAAAAATAGCTAGAATGTGCCTATTTGTTCTGGAATAGTGAGAGGTGATTTCAATGGGAGTATCAGGATGGAAAAGCCAAATCGTCCCTTACTGCCTTAAAGAAGTACTTGTCATGTGGAACACATTGCAATCACCCAGTGAGAGGACTTGATATAGCAGTGGTAACCATCTCAAGTGAAACAAGTCCAGGCCCTTAATCCATTCGGAATAGAACACAAAAGGCTCTGCCTACTTATTTCTGACCCATGTATTTCCATATTTTGAAAAATTAAATAAAGGTGTTGTGTAAAGTATTCCACCATTCTCAAACATAACAGGATCAAAAATACCTACTGAGATCACCAGGGTAAATCAAGTAGTAAATAATACAGAAATATATGGTGTTTTACTTGCAAATCCCTTTTTGGGGGGTTGATTTTTTTTCCACTTAAAAAAAAAAAAATAATTGTAGTTTTAAGCCTGTACTTCTAAAGGAGAAAAAGAATTTGGTAAGAACACAGAGGGATATCCCCTGCTTCAGGGTCATTCAGACTTTTTCCCCCCATCATTAGCTGGCAACTCTTGCAAGCAAGCCCTAATTAAGTTTTAGGTACTTATCATTTCTGCATGCTTTATAACAAGAGTCTGATGAAACTACAGACAAAATCCTCAAAAATCTAGGCAAACAACTACTGTAGTACCTAGGTTGTTTTGCCTGTTTTCATTGTTGCTTTTATTGTCATATCTTGATTCCTCTGTAGGGACTGCTACATGACATAGGATCTTTTAAATGATCTGATATGAAAAGAAAAATCTATAAAATATATATTTTATATATGCTTCTAAGCATGAAAAATGATGTAAAAAGTATCTCCTAAGCAAACATATTTCCTTAGATAAAATGAATGATAAATACATTGTACTTTGTTTTAGGAAAGCATGATTGCAAGTCATTCATTGACACTGTCTAGGAACAACTTGAGAACAAAGAAGCAGCCTTGCTTTTCCACAAATAGTGAAAACAAACAAGGGAATACACTCCCAAAGAACTGTATGGAAGCTAAGAGTGCTTTGACCAAAAAACTGAACAATATAGTCATGTTCATTCCATTGAGATATACAAGCATTGCTGTCATCATAAAACGTCCAGCTTAAAAAGTTCTTAAACTGTTCACTGTTACAAACTATACCATGTAAAGATCAGCTCTTTCCTTCAATGTCTGCTTTCTGATTGCCATTAGTGATAACATACCAGGCTGCTCTGCATTACAGCGCTAGTTTTCTTTTCTTAACCTGCTTTAAGGGAGGATCAAAGTCTGGCTGCTCCCCATGGGAAGGAAGCGAGGAGCTGAGGGTGAATGCAAGGCAGGCAGAGTGATGCCCTCATCTGACAAAAAGCCAGGGCACTGAGGCAGCAACTCAGGGTCAGGATCAGGCCAAGATAGTGGTCAGGACTGGTCTTGGTGCAGCGATAGCCTGGTAAGTCCACTGGGGCAAGGCATGTCCAAGGCCAAGCTCGCAAGCCACAAGTTCAGGTTGGGTCAGGACTGAGGTGGTATTGAGACATGGCTGCTGAGCAGCTGCCACAGAGCTCAAGCAGGGGCAGCAGGGACAGCCTCTGATGAAAAGCAGCTCCCCAGAGAAGGAGGGCAGCCCAAGTTTCTGGCTTCTCATAAGCAGTGGAGCTGACCTCCAACTCATCCCATTGAGCCCCTTAACTTATGCTACTGTGACCCTTAACTCAACCCACTGATGTCGTAGAGGAGTAAAAAGGACTCAAGGTGTTGACATCTCCTCTAAGAATTGAGACTGTCCTTTTCCCTTTCTTTTCCTACCTGAAGTAGCTGTTAACCAAGTCATGTTTTCCAGTGAGTGACTTTTCATAGATTTACATATACAAAGGGGATTGGAAAACATGCAGTCAAGTTAATCACTATTTTAATGACCTGAAGGGGTTGCCTACCTTTTTCATCAAGCAGGTGGCCTTTCTTTTACATAAAGGTATCATTACAGCTGAACACATTTGAGTTCAGGGGATTTACTGCAATATTCCTTACAGCGCATAATAAAACTATCCCTCATAATTAAAATCAATGAATAATATTTAATTAGAAAACAACTGTCAGATCTCACATAAAAAAAAAAGGAAAAGAGTTGATAAAATATGATTAAGTTCATGCACATGAAGAGAGAAAGATTTCTTAAGCCCATTGGGAAAGTTAGAAGAACACAGGCGATATTAAGAGTTTGCATTTTAGGACACCAGCCTTTATGAACTAAGGATAATTTTATATATCCACAAATAAATAATCCAGTGTTTTTAAGTTTTTTCCTGATTTTTATGGGCTTATGCGTCATGAAAGACCATACATTTTATGTAAGGATACAATACGCTGTGACAGAAAGAACAGAATAAAAAAAAAAAACAAACCAAACAAGCCCCTCCATGCCTTATATTTTAAAGATGGACTCCATGTCCATCTTAGCTGAGCTACTGAAAGTCAAACCATTATCAATAAATAGACACACATTTAAAACAATCATACTTTTTTTCACCAAAGATGAAATATCATTATTTTCTATGAAATGTAACAAATAGTATAAATTATTCATATAATAGAACTGCAGGGACCTAAGAAATTCTGAGTATGAGATTTGTACATCACAACCCTGTATTCAAAAAGCAGTTCTAGTGAGGTAGAAAAATCTCTCAAACAACCTTCATAGAAACATTTCGAAGCTAAGTAGAACTGTTTTTTCAAGGAAAGTCTTGTTTCTGAGTGAGGACTTCCAATACGGATGCAACGTAACTCTCAGGTTAAAATCTTTTTACCTGTTTTACAACCTCCCCTTTAATGACCTATCATGTGTATGACACATGTAGTACAAGAAATTACATTCAGGATAAAATGATAACTAGTAACTTTCACTTAAAAATAACTAATTTAAGTTAATTATGTTAATTTCTGCTAAGAAATACTAATCTACTAGTACCTCCATCCTCATTTAATTTATACTGGATTTACACTGAATTTACAAATCTGGTAAAAAAAAAAATTACAAAAATTGGCTTTTCCTCCACACTGAAATGTGTTTGATGTTCAAACGTATTCCCTCCATCAGCTAAGTTATGCTGGACCTTGCCTGTAATGTTATTTTATAACTTAAGTATCACTGTTCAACTTGTATGTTATATACATGGTAACATGGTAGAACAAAAATAAAATGGTGTTTATTGTTTTCTTGTGATTACTGAAGTAAACACCTCACAATTGTAGACCTGGTTTCAGAGTTGGCTTACATCACAAGGGATCAACAGAAGGCTTTTGTGTATTGCTTCAGTGTTGCATATAATCATTACCAAGTTGTGCTTCTAAGGCTTCTCTAGATCCCAAATATCATGACTCAGCGTTAAATCAGATTCCCGGAGTGAGTTTTAGAATAATAATTTGCAAATAGTAGAATAAAAAAAAAATGGAAGCTAAGATTCTCACTGACTCGAAGAATAACCAGGTTTACATGGTTTGAATTCTGTATTACAAAAGATCAACATTGTGGCTGAGATTCTGATACTAATTCCTGTACTGATACTAGAGCAAACTTAAAGGAGGTCTTCTAGAAATGAAAAAGGATTTGGTGGAAGAAATAAGTGACAATGGAGAAACTAATGTATTATTCTTCAAGTTAGAACACACTAGGAGTGGAAGACTACGTGACAAAAAAAGGATTTTTTTTTTCTCCTAGAGATGGAGGTCAAGATTATGCCAAGCTAATGAAAATATTATATTTCCCATGACCTGGACTTATATGAGTAGTTTGGCATGTGTGTTATTTAGAAACATTCACAAACAAGGGATACCTCTTGAAAGATGAATTTCCTACAGGGATAGAGATTGGTGTGGTGGTCAAACAAATAAAAATCTCAAGCAAATGGTTTACGTTCTGAAAGTTTTAAAAAACACTTTTGTTAGTGTTTTGTTTATAAGGTGAAAAAAAAATGCAGATAAAAGAAAAAGCAAAACAAAAGTCAGTTGGGTAGATGTACACAAAACAAGAAAAAGACCATCAAATGCTGTGGAACAACCCCAGCCAGCAGCTGAGCCCCACACAGCTGCTTGCTCAGTCCCCTCAATGGAATGTGGGAGTGAATTGGAAGAGTAAAAGTGAGAAAACTCATAGGTTGGGATAAAGACAGTTTAATAAATAAAGCAAAAGCTGCATGCGCAAGCCAATCAAATAACTAATTCTTTAACTACTTCCCATCAGCAGGCCAGTGTTCAGCCATCTCCAGGAAAACAGGGCTCCATCACGCATAAATCTTACATGGGAAGGCAAACACCGTAACTGCTTCCTTCTTCGTCCCCCAGCTTTATTGCTGAGCATGACAAAATCTGGTATGGGATATCCCTTTGGTCAGTGGGGGTCAGTTGTCCCCACTTCTCCACCCCAGCCTACTCACTGGTAGGGTGGTATGAGAAGAAGAAAAGGCCTTAAAACTGTGTAAGCACTGCTAAGCAATAACAGTCTCAGATTCCTAACTGATTTAAAATACAGTCCTTTCACTATATCACTTTTTTACTACTGTTTCTTTGAGAATTAATGTTTTGCTGTTGCTTTCTACACTTTTACCCTCCCATGTCACTTTTACGTGCTCTGTTTTTATGAAATGTATATGTATTTTCTGATATATTGAAGTTCGACACAGAAAACATGCAACCAAATCTAAACCATGAAACAAATTTAAATCTTTCCCTCAAAGATATTATTTCTTACTGAAAATCCAGTCAAAGAGGAAGATGGTAAGAGCTGCTGTTAAGAAAGCACATCAGTGGATTTTATTCTTCACTCAAATTCTGTATGTTCAAAGGAAATCTAATATCCAGAATTCCAGAAAAATATGGAAGTGAGTGCTTACATGCTTCACCTGGATTTGTTCTGTTTTCCGTCACTATTTTCTGTCACTTAACTCACCACCCCATCAAGCCTTTTGTTCCATAACGGAAGTCTGTTACAAGATAGATACTTTTTCTTCATATGTTACTTTTTAAAGTTGTGAATGTCTGAGCCACTTAGAGGACTCCATACACTCTTTTTTTTTTTTTTTTTTTTTTTGAATGAGACTCAAGAAGAAGTTAGGGGAAATTAATTAGTTAAACAGAAATAAGTGCCCAAATCCAAACCCCTATTTCAACATTTAGCAAATATTTTCAAATCCATCTTTAATTTCCTAGGCTTTGTAAGAATTTTGAATTTTCTTATGTAATTTTTGTAAATTTCTTCATCATTTTATAGGAAGGTCTAGCATCAAATCTACCAAATGCTGCAAAAAAATGATAAGATGATGCACATAAACTAAGACCATGTATTTAATATCAGTCTTATTAAAAAGATCACAGAATTGCCCAGCCATGAATTTACAAATATTTTTAAATGAAGTTCTGGATAAACCACAAACAGGTTTATCACCAGGATAAATTACAGTTCTGTTCTCCATGAACATTTTTTTGTCTAAAGTCTTCCAGGGATATTCTGGCCTGCCATACAGTAAGTATTTGGGACCTGAGCATGTGTTCTATGGAGGGGTGTTCTGCATTTTGAGAGAGGCTGACAAAGGAGATGTTATTGGGAAGCAAGCATAAAGCATAGTACTTCACTGAAATTAATAAAATTTTCCAGTCACAAAGTTTAAAAGACAGGAGGAAATTTTAAATTTTTAAAAATATTATTATTTTTAATGATACTAACACTAAAATTAACGGTACATATTTGATTACTTTAATTTTTTCTAATTCTCACGGCCATACAAGCATTTTTCCTATGTCTTTTACTTCCATTTCAGTATGTTCTGAATTTTTACTTTTACTTTCAGGTTCTGTTATTTTGTTAAGACTTGAATTGTTTCTGTCTATTTGTGATAAGTTATATTTAGTAAAAGGCAGGCGTCATACAAGTGTCTGCCAAGGCACTTGTCACGCAAGGTTTGGAATGTTTTTGAAGGAAGTTCTGAGTTTTTCCTCGTCTGCTCTAATGTTGTGCCCATGTCCCACCAGAACATTTTCCCCCCAGCTTTTCTGCCTCATCAGTGTACTCATTGTTTTAAAGTTTCCCAGGCATGTTGATTTGTGTTTATGACTTAATTTTGTGTATTTTTCCTGCAAGATATATTGATAATTTTCTTCTTTAACAAATAGGTTCTTGAATTTGCGATAACATTTTTTTTTCTTAATAATTCTTGCTTTTCGTTATCCTCTGATCTAGTTCAGCCAGAGGTCTCTTGGAGACATCCTGAATAAGGGTCAAAAGCTTGCCTCTAGCCACTGTATCTTGCAACCTTTAAAAGGAAAATATTTTTTGTCTGTTGGTAATGGTAGTATTTGATGACACCAGGCTGAGTGGTGCAGCTGACATTCCTGAAGGACGGGATGCCATTCAGAGGGGTCTGGACAAGCTTGAGAAGTCCAGACCATGATGTCCTGGTGAACATCATGAGGTTCAACAAAGCCAAGTGCAAGCTCTTGCACCTGGGTCAGGGAAACCAAGAGGCTGGAGGATGAAAGGGATGAGACCAGCCCTGCTGAGATGGACTGATAGATGAAAAAGAGGACATGAGCCTGCAACACTCACTCGCAGCCCAGAAAGCCAACTGTATCCTGGCCTGCATCAAAAGAAGCATGGGCAGCAGGTCGAAGGAAGTAATTCTGCCCCTCTACTCTGCTCTCGTGAGACACCACCTGGAGTACTGTGTCGGGCTTTGGAGTCCTCAGTACAGGAAAGACATGGACCTGTCAGAGCAGGTCCAGAGGAGGGCCACAAACATGGTCAGAGGGATGGAACACCTCTCCTATGAGAACAGGCTGAGATACTTGAGTTAAAGGGGGCTTCTAGGAAAGACGGGGACAGACTTTTTAGCAGGGTCTGTAGCAATAGGACAAGGAGTAATGGTCTTAAACTAAAAGAGGGGATATTCAGACTAGATATAGGGAAGAAATTTTGTATGAGGGTGATGAAACAGTGGCACAGGGTGCCCAGAGAGCTGGTAGATGTCCCATCCCTGGACACATTCAAGGTCAGGTTGGACGGGGCTCTGAGCAACCTAATGTCCCTGCTTATTGCAGGGGGGCTGGATTAGGTGACTTTTTAAGGTCCCTTCCAACCCAAACCATTCTATGATTCTATGATCCTGTGATAGTAGAATAGGAGAAGCTACTCAATTAAGCTTATTAAAGGCTACAATTTAAAGATGTTTCTTGTCACAGAATCTACTTAATTTTTGGTTTAACTGAACAAAACCGCAATGGTTAGATATTAGTTTTGTATATGTACAAATAAGTTAATAAGAAGCCAAGCCTGAAACTGTTCTATGTGCAGGAATTCTGTTTCAGTAATATTTTTGTTGCTAGTGTTTCTCAAAATTCCCAGGAAGACATGTCTTTTGTCCTTTTTGCCTTTTATTTTTTTTTTTTAAAGGAACAAAATAAATTATTTAAGCTAATAACCAACTGCCTTAAGGTTGGACTAGTAACCACTGTTGTCTTTAATATTTTTTTTCATTGGCTTTGGCCAAACTACATTTGCACCATTGTCTATGGCTGTTGGAAAAATTTAGATGAGCTAGTCTTCCTCTCTGTCTTCTTCAAATAAATGTCATGCGTATGTAATACCACCAACTGTCCAATCTATTATTTGGGAAGCTATTTCTAGATATGAGTTGAAAGGCATTAATGTAGAAATAAAATATGTACTATTTCAAAATTCGCCCTCATGCTTCTTCGGTGATTAAATTTTTTACTCCCTGTGGCTGCAGTTTTCTTACAGCATTGTGATATTTCAACACAATGGAGCTATTTCACTTCCAAATCCTTAAAATCATTTAATTTCTGCTATTAAGAAAAAGAAGTTGTTCCTTTAAAAAAAATAAATCAATAAAGTACCCTCTCTTGGGTTGGAAACTAATTTTGATAAATCTTGGAACATTGTCACACAATAACAAAAATAATTATACTTTTCTGTAATGGGCTTTGTTAACAGTGTAAATGATACCCATTAAAGTCCATAAGGAGACTTTCACTCTAATCTGATCTGATCTGATGCAATTTATATAATTGTGTCACTTTTATTTACCTTTTGTGTTTCCAACCAATATTTATATTTGAACAAGATACTGCTGTAGATTGTTAAAAATTAGTGAAGCAAACATGAAGGGATGAAATATTTCTGACTGGTATTGAGCAATAATCTAGTACTTCAAGGTCAGACATAACAAAAGTCAGTGGCACTGTATGATTATCTTTATTATTGATCTACTAATACAAAAGCAACCCTGACCTTAGATCTGTCTCTGAAAACCAAGAGAGACTTTTTTTTTCCAAAGAGAGATTGAAGTTTAGACCTTTCACTCTGATGTGAGATTAAAGATTCCTGAATGGCTTAGGTATACTGAAAACTTTTCTAAAAGAAACAAATTCTAGATGCAAGTGAAGTCGAAGTGGCAGGTGCTGCTCTAGTCTATTAGTAAAAAATGACCTGTGATGAAAGCAGAAAACAGTTTTCTTTTTTTTTTTTTTTTAGCTATTCAGGCTATAATTTTAATACTGATTCCTAGAGTTGCTACTGTGTACTGCCCCCAAGTTTATTACTACAGATGACCTTCACAAATTACTCAATTTTTCACTCCATTTCTTTGTGTAAAAAAAATGTCATTGCCATTCATTCCTGTTGAGACTGTAAGATTTTTAAGCAGTGGTAATGAAGCACATTTGTAAACGAACTCACTCTGTGGATATGAGGAAAAATCCTAAAAAAAGTCTTTGTCTAAAAACCAAAAATATTTACCTTTAAAAAAGCCCCTTCTCTGATCTGAAAATCCCTCATAAAAGCCATGGAGTTTGTCTTCACTTTGATTTTAAACATACAAAATCCTCAACAGCTTCAAAAGTAGAAAATAATACAATTGAATGTATGTTATTGAGTAAAATCTTATCCTTCCTGAATTTTTGCTTTTCAAAGATAGACATAACTTTCAGCCCTGAGAGTAAGTGCCACCAGGTTCAGTGTGACACTGTCTCTGCTGCACCGAATGATGTATGGAGACAACGTGGATTCCGAGCCCTTCTGCGCTGCAAATACTACACCATCTTATGAAAGCAAATGAGGAACTGACTGTCTCCTGATGCCAAAGACTGCCAAACTCCAGATCCAGGGTGAAGCCTGGGGAACCATTTACAGGTTATGAGGGTTGTCCCACACCAGCCCCAGTCGTAGTGATTCCTAGAGAGGCTAAGCACTAATATAGAGTCCCAGACTTATTTACATGAGGGTCTTGATCTTTTTCAGTTTAAAATGTGTGCATTTTTAAACTGAACAGTACTACTGTCCGCCTTTATCTGCCACGTCTACTTATCCCCATGTATTTTGACATGGCTGTACAGTGCTTCACACAACAGGATTCCTAATTGGTTTCAATGGGGATACAAAGACATAGTGCAGTGGAGCGGCACAGAAATACACAACCTATCAAGAAAAGTCTCCCTCCCCATAGCCACAGATACTTGGTCCTGTATATGGGTAAAAGTCAGAACACTGCTTTCTGGGCCTGCTACCAAATTAAGAAGACCTAAATAAAGGCAGACCCTATTAGCTTGTGCTGAGAACTGAATTAACAGGGCCAATTTCCAGTTTCAATAATGGACAGAAACCAGCTATTCAGTATCTTCAGCCAAGAACTTCAGAAAATTCTGCACTGGATGAAGCAGACCTATTTCCATAACAGAAGTGCTAAAAGCATTATGTAATCATGTAAGCTTAGAAATATACTTAACTCACAACCCCATAATAACAACTTCCCCTGGATATTTTCTTTTCATTGTTTCAATTTATTTCTGGGAAAAAAATCAGTCATCTTGTCAAAATCACTGGATTTTCTTTTTGGAAAGGCTATTCCGTCTGCTTATCTGAGAAGTATGACTTTACTGGTGTAACTTGGAGAAAGGTAAGTATCATACCAAATCCTGTATCAGTATTAATGTAATATTTTAAAATGTACATTTCTTTCTGCCTACATGTTTTCTAATGAGACAAAATTCTGTTCAGAAGTTAAAGCCACTTTAAAATCAATATTTGTTTAAGTGTGATTCTGCCACTTCTTGTGGGATCTTCTTTTACCAGAGTATTTTTTAGACCTGCTATGTAAAATTTCATGGAATTCTATTTTAAACTATTTAAACTGTTTGGCTAAAATTAGCATATTTTGTTTTCTTTTGTTTTGACATGGGACTTAGTCCCTTGAAGCCTCAAATGACTTCTCATAGCATTTGGTTCTTCGTCCCGCTTTCACCTAAAAAATATGTAATGCCCGATTCTTTTTTCCAATTTTAAAATAAGGAATGAAACAGAAAAAACAATTAGAATGAATAGATGGATTTTATTCTTTTAAATATTTTCATTATTTGATTGAATTTTTCCTTTTTTTCATACACATGCATGCTATCTTCCCTACATGGGTTTTTCATAATGAACTCTTGATTATGTGGTTAAGTTTTAAGAAACAGAGGAATGGTTACAACAAGAAGGTAATGACAAATAGAACTTTCAGAGGCTTACTGGAAACAGAAACTTGTTTCCTTTCTACTATTTGTGAAAGTATGTAAAACCATGGGAAGACATGCACAGTAACTTTGAGTAGAATTTCTTTTATAGTGACCTTACATCATTGTAACTTTTTTTTTTCCAGTGGGATTTTTTTCTACTTATTTACCAGCATGGTATCAAGAATGTGTTCTGGTTTTGGGGTTTCATTATATAAGTCAAAGGTTGCATCTTCTGAAGATTTGCATTAACAAAAATTGTCTAATTCATCTCAGTAGGAATAATTGAAATTTATGTGATAAATAGTAGTGTCTGCTATTTTTTAAAAGGTATGTTTCTAGCAAAAATTGGTGACTAACCTAATTACCATGCTTAAATCCACTTTTACCCTTATTCTTTTATGTAAGTGAAACTAGCATCAGAAGGATGGATTGTTTTTAATGTCTTAGGCCTCAAAGATCAAGTCCAATGTTTCAATGAGTTAGTCAAAGAGACCACACTTCAAAGTTTAAAAATGTTTCTCAAACCAAAATTCCAGTTTTCCAGACAGCTATAATTTTGGTTTTTCTGCAGATAGCAATAGCTGAAGCAAACTAGATGTAATTCCTTCCATTTCACTAGTTAGGAGACCACTTCTAATTCATGACACGAACATCCTATATTATGTTGAAGGTATTTTGTTTCCTTAGTCCCAAACTTGTGCAAGACCTTTCTGTTTATATGTTTATAATAGTTTTGCTATAGCCTTCCCCCATGGAAGAATTCTAACCTTACTCCCACACCCCTTTCACCTCCCATAGTGTACTAAATTATTGGTATGGTCAGTAAGGACACACAAATGGTGCTGGATGCCTGAAGCTGACCAAATAGAATATTGACTTTTTTTTTTTTTTCCCCCCCTCCAGCTAAAACATACTGAATAGAGGTCGGACATTTCTAATGAATCAGCTGATGGAAAAAAACCTTTCTATACCAATAGATTTCATGGACAAGTCTGATTAGAAAAACAGTTTTACCAAATTTTGCATGATGAAGTTTTGCTGTATGAGAACAATATTCCTGTTCCTAAATGATTAAAATGAGTTCCATCAAGCTTAAGCTACTTCACTGTGTCGTGGGGTTTTTCTTTGTTTGTTTGTTTGTTTGTTTGTTTTGTTTTTTAAATTAAGCTCCTTAACTGACTAAAGTAAAAGTTCCCAAACAGGTCAATAAGTAAGGAATATATCATACTCAGAACTTGTTAAATTATTCATGTAAGTTAAGAGCAAAAACTATACCTTGTTTTTAAAGATCCTGGTGGATTACCAGCAGAAAGGCTGGTGTAGCTGTACAGATTCTCAGTGAATGAGCAGTACCAAAAAGCTGAAGTTGTTAGTAATTTAGTCTGACCTCTTCCCTTCAAGAACATAATGTTAAGAGCAAAAAGATAGCAGTAGTGTGTAAATAGATCCAATCAATAAGACTCATGATTTTAGGCTGTTTAGTCATAAAAATTGTGAACAGCGGGTCAAAGCGTTCTACATCCTGTTCCCAACAAATGGGTTCAATTTTATGAGAAATCTTTCCAGTTTGTAATGTTACAGGAAAAATGTTGACATTAATTGGTCAACAATAAATGATGTGATGGGTAGACAGAAGATTTTAAATCCAAAGAAACAGTATATATCTGTATTTCTGTTAGATCAGAGGTTAGCGTAAAAACTAACCAAGGTTTTGGGTATATCCTTCTACCTTGCAATTCACCTTCATTGTCAATGACAATTTAGTTTTCAGTTATTCTATCCTGGCAAAGTTTCTCTCTTACTCTGTGCAAAAATTCATGAAGAATATGGTCTTCCTTGCAAGGTAAGATCTGTTTGCTTTGATGTCACCAGGAAGAATTTCTTTACGCAGTAATGGAGCAGGTAGTGCAAAAGAATGACAGAAACAGCTGGATCTCCTCTCTCTCTTTTTCTCTTTAACATCCACATGAAGTCCTATAAATTGACATAATTCAAAATGCACGCTGCCAAGAAGGTATTTTCTAACAAAGGTGAATTCCACACAGTTATGTAAATACTGTGGCATTTCACAAGATATATTTGCATATGTCAGCAATTATTTCAGATTATATACAGAAAAGATAGGAGACTACCTGAGGTAATTTTGTTCTCTTGTTTCATTTAAAAGATGTTACACATATACGTATGCATACAGCATTGCATAAGCCTTTTTTTTTCCTTTACATGCCTAGTACTTACCAGATGGTTTTGCCTGATGTGCATGGAGAAAGAAATAGTACTCATTTTTCTTAAGGTCTTAAAAAAAAATGAAAAATATTGCATGAAACAAGACTAATGCTATGTTCTAATTGCAAATACTAGGGACAGGTCTTAGGTCTTCCACTGTATGCAGAGTGATAGGATGCTTATAATATGGACTGTGACTGCCATCATTGTATTAATTGTTTAACTATATCTTTTAACAGTGATCTCACATATGGCACTATAAAACCCAGAAGCCCACATAAAAGAAGTGAGAAATGTTAACTCTCTACATGTAGCTAAGCCTCTCATGAAAAAATAGTTCCATACTACATGTGACAATCCAGACCTGAGGGGAACAGGTGCTCTGCTTTTTCCAGACCCTACCTGCCTATAAGTTATGCCATGCCACAAAAATGTATCCAAAACCCCATGGAGCAAACACTGTCTGCTGCATTCAGGTTCTACAGTAAACCAAGCTCTACACCATCTCAGTGTGAGTCCATGAATACAAGACAATCCTGCATCCTGAAAGGCCAAGTTTTCTCTGGGCTTTTCAGCCCACAATATGAGTACTAATATATAAAAAAAAGATTTTATGGCAAAAAGACATTAAAGCTACTCATAAAGATACTAAAGAAAAATAAAGTGGATTGTAGAATCTCTTTTAGGCTCCAGAATAAAAAAAAAAGTTTTGCTAGCTAGCTTCTTGATTGTTTTTAAGTTCTTCTTCTGAGAAGATTAAAAAAAAAAAATATTCCAAAATGTGTATACCCGTTACAGTACCTAAACTTACTTATGCTCTTGACCACTGATCATCTTCAAAAGCTACCCCAAACTCCATATATCTGGACAGATGCAACTGCACTAAAACACAGAGCTGGACCACGCAGATGTTTGTAGGCTTGGCCTTACCTACGAAATTCACAAAACTATTGATATTAAATCTAGAATGCTATTAGACTAAAATTATGGGGCAAAACTGGTAATAAAGTTAATGACAAAGCTACTATCGAGTTTCATTTTCAGAGTCTTATGGTCACTGGTAATTATGATAATTCTTAATTGTAGCCTCTGCTGAATCAGCTGTGAAGTATAGCACATTACAAAAGCACAGATCACTGTTTACTTACCGAGCCTCGTGGAAGATGAGAAGAGCGGCAAGTCACTAATTTTTAATTCCTTCTTTTAAGAAAGAAGAAACACTCCCCAAAAAAGAGAAAAGAAACAAAAACAAAATCCCGGAGAAACTGAGATGTTCTTAAATGGATTGACCACCATCTCACTAATTTAACTCTCCTTAAATCCCTCTTTTATTTGTATCCCATTTGTCAGTGTTAGTCTTTTAATTATCAAATGGCATCTAAGCCTTTTGTACAGTATTCTTAAGCTCTCAGAGAGCTCTGCCAACCTGTTTCATGCATCTTTTCCTTAAGCAAAGATAAAGAGGTCTTATAACAGACCTGTTAGTCCTGCTGATTAGTCTACAGTTGATGCTTTTGATACTCTTTCTCCTGCCTAAACAGTTGTAAAACAGATCTTCCTCCTGCATTCTAACATACTTTCCATCTGCATGGCCACTGACACAAACTAAAGTAAAGATCCTATATCATTCTTTGAACATTTTCGAAGTACTGAGGGAGCAAGATGAAAGGTGAGTACATCTACATGAAGGCTGCTGTGCTCTAAGCTGAGGCATATGACTGCCTTAATGAGAAAAACATCCTGGACAAGTTGGTGAAATTTGAAGTCTGAAAAATAAGGATAAGAATCCATGGAATACAGTGGGGAAGTAATTTTCTTTACCTTGCATACCTTTTAATTAGGCTCAATAAATCTTTAAAGGTATATTTACAGAATGGGAGTAATATGATGAACACAAAAAACAGCATAACCCTACCTGCGGTGTGGTGCATGTCCATGCTTGTAAATAAAAACTGCAACCTACATTCAATCCAACGACGTAGGTATCGATGTCATCATTTAATCAGAGTCAACATGACAGTGTTTCTGCCCAAGACAGTTTGAACTGTTCAAATCAGATTGTCTGTGACAATCCACAAAACAGCCAAAAAATAAATCAGGAGATGGCTGTGATAGTTCCACTGAAGTCAGAATCATGCTGAGATGTACTAGTCAAAGTTCTAGTCTTACACTTTGATTCTGAAAAGGGAAAAAACTAATATAAATAATGTGAAAACCAGTAGCAAGAACAAGAAGACAGGGTAGGAAGGACACTGGTTGCAACAAAAATATCTCTGTGGGCTTGCATTTCTATGTGCATTTTACCCCTGAACTAATTTTCATAAATAAACATAACTGACTACGTAGTTTATTCAGAATAAGAATATCTTCGGAAAGGATTTCAGCGGACATGGAGCAGAATCCAGAAAATTTTGTATGCAGGCAGAAAGGAAAAGAAAGCAGCAGCATTTAATAAACCATGTTATCTTAATATTGTTTTTTCTTTAAATCCATCTTTCAATACACATGCCTAACATAAAGGCTAGACTCTAACTCCCATACCCAGAATTATAGGAAAAGGGGATTCATCTTAATAACCATAATAATTTTGTAAAACTTTAAACATGTCCTTAAAGTTCTCTGTAGCTTCTCAGGCTCAGTGGATGTAAGTATACCAGGAAGAATGATTAGGTAAATTTGCAATTCATGGCAGAAGTTTCAGAGGAAAAGCAGGAGTTACATGACAGCTATTTTTTTCCTAAACTTCTTAGCAAAAGCACAGCATTTGGTGGTTGATGCTTCGAAATCCTACTCTCTATGACAAATTTATTATTGGCTTCTGGAATCAGAAATCACACAGGGCCAGCCACAAAATATGTCTTCCCTGAAGAGGCATCCTTTAAGAAAACTCAAGAAATTAAAGTTCTTCTTCTCAATAGAATGTACTATCTTACCGTATTTGTATGTTTCAGTGTATTCAACACATATGATGACAGCTGATCTTTGTGTTTTCCAAATAAATCTTAAAGAAAAAAAAAATATTTCTGCAAAGATTTTCAGATGTCTGCACTTCTTAGAAGTTTCTTTTTATCCATGACTTCATCTTTGGAAGACTCTGATTTAGAATTAAATGTGAATACTTGCTGGTATGTACATTCACAATACTGATGTATAAAATAAGGGCATACAAGGACATACAAGATCTGTATTCAGTTTCTGAAGGTTGACTGTTTTCACTTATATCAAAAGGACCAAAACACAGACTTTGAAAACTGCAAATGTGCCTGAAAACAGGTCTTTTCAGCAGACTTGAGAGTCCCAGAAATAACAGAAGGTAGTCATTGCAGGACCATGGGGTTTTTTTTTGGCCAAAGATACATTAAGTATTCAGAAAATCTACCAGGTGACAGTAGTAAACTGCTCTAACCAAAATGACAATTTGTGCTGATACACAGAGTAATACATACCTGTGTCAGTCATAAGATCTTCATTAATGTCACTTAAACAGCTGCAATAACAGTCCAGAGCTACGAGTCATAAAAGGTGCTCCAAGTACTATTACTACTGCTCTCTGTGATACTGTTGATCTTAAGAGGCTTACGGCAAAATTTTCCATTAGTCAAGGGTT
Source organism: Alca torda (assembly GCA_008658365.1). Taxonomy (NCBI): domain Eukaryota; kingdom Metazoa; phylum Chordata; class Aves; order Charadriiformes; family Alcidae; genus Alca; species Alca torda. The sequence goes on from CM018101.1 coordinate 33,592,955, forward strand.
TAAGTAGAAAGGAAAAAAAATCCAGTCTCTTGTTCAGTCATCTCCTGTTTTCATACAAAGCCATGTCACCTCTTTTGTCTCTACATGCTAAGCTATTTCATTTGATTCCAGTTATTAAATAATTTCACTGATTGTTCTCTTTTCACTCCTTTGTTGCCTACACTCCTCACATATGTATACAGATATTTCAGTCATTTGACTGTCCTCAATGAAATATCAATCTAATCAGATATCAATAAGGAGAACAAAGTGTCTTTCCAGCTCCATGTCCTCAATGCAGCTAATAACTTCATACATTATGAAGTTATTATGAAGAACAAAAAATTATACCTTACTTTGTCATCCTTGACATGATGATCTACATTACCTCTCTCAAAACAACTTTTTCTATACTAGTACACCATTTTTGAGACAAAGAGGACTGGAATGGCACATGGTATGCAAGATATGGACAAAACATAGATGTGTGCAATGACATGCTGATATTATTAATTTTACTGCCTGAATCCTGAATAATACTCCTTGAGTTATTCTGAAGATGACCTTAATACTGCTTAATGTCTCCATTCTGAGGTACTCAATCTTTATACATTCAAATGAGAGTATGGTGGTGTTATTTGTGTTATAAAGACAACAACAAAACAATCATATTTATCACAGACCTTTTCAGCCATCTACTCATATTTTGTATAGGAACTACCAGCAGACAGCATGTGCTTCTGTTATGTAGACCCACTTCCTTGATCACATAGAGCTGCTTTTGGCATACATGACTTGTAAGTGCTTTTCCACCTGTATGTTATTGCTTCCATTTGTGTGACTTCTGTCTTCCCTTTCAATTCTGCATTAGCCCTTAGGTTTTGGTCATACTGATAATTTCTTCCTCTTTTCTAGAACTAGATTCATTTATGTTCCCTCATTATACCATATAATGGTTTATAGTATACTTGATTCTCTTCTCTAGTTTAGAGACTTAGAAGTTTTTCATATTGTTGTTAGCCTTTTTCCAGTGGTCAGGGTATTATACCTCTGGTTCCCTGTACACATCAGATTCCAAGCACCTAATTCAATCTTCTGCTAGGTCTTAATGGACCCTGCATTCAGTTAAATAAACTATATTCTTTTGTTTGTTCTTTAAATTTCCATCCCTAATGTCTCAATCATAACTTACCAGAGGCACACAGTCAAAGTTAATATTTCAGTCACATCTTCTATGTCCAGAGACATTTATTGCCCCTTTTCCTTTCAACCCCACAGTGTTTCCTAAAAAAAAATTCACTGGCTTTTACCACAGCTTTTAAGAAGAAATGACAAAAAAAGGACAGATGATTTCACATTTAAAGTATCCTCTCTGCTACCCGTCATTTTTTGGCCCTCTCTGATACCTTGAGGTTGACTGACGGACTTTTTGCTCAAATGAGCACTGGCACCAAATAGAGGGCTGATTGGGGAGCTGTGTGCTAAAGATGATCAAAGGCAAACAGTATCTAACACTTCCACTTGGTGGGTCTCCTTTCTCACCACATGACATGGTCGCCAGAGAGAAGCTGATAACTAGCAAGCAGAGGGAAAGAAAGTAAAAAAATATATCCATCAGAAAAAAAGGATTCATCTGTTTCTCCTCAGGGGCAAATCCTGTTTGCTGACAGATTCGTTCTTGTCTATGTTTTCTGTCTCCTCTGAAGTATAATTTATCAATTAAACTGAAAAGCTGAGAAATACAAGATGCTTCAATGATGCTACATTTTATTTTCAACTAACATTCTAAACTAAAAAATTAACAGATTTTTGCAAGCCAGTGTCTGGTCTACATAATTCAGAATTCTCACAAAAATATTCTGCAATACACAAAATCACAATAGCCCCCTGAGTAAGCTCTTCCTAGAGTTTTAGGAACACATGGCCAAGTTCAGAATCATAAGCCACCCTACTGAGCTTAGGAGTACAGAAAAAAAGTTTTAAACCAGGAAAAAACAGCGTGTGTATGCCAGTAAATTAGTTTCCTTACAATTAGCTATTACGTAATTTAGGCTATCTTCTATCATTGATTAGGTAATAGATTTCTGTCTCCCATAAGAGGCCACGTGACTTCAAGGCTTAACATTTCTGCAGGGTGGTTTTGACCAAAGGTTACCATTTCATCTTCTCAGAAATTCAGACACTTGGAGCAAGTGGTCTTCGATTAGACAGATACACCCTGAGGGCTTGAGATCCTTTCTGTTACGATCTTTCATGTACCTTTTGGCATAAGCTTCAGAGTCTGCAGCCCTGTCCTACTGCATGAAGAGAGAAATACAATTCTCTTTGGTCCCGCTGGTTTTATATCATTCTACTTAAATAATATTTTATGTCAATATATTAAAAAAAAGAAAAAATAGAAGAAGAGAGGAGAGGAGAGGAGAGGAGAGGAGAGGAGAGGAGAGGAGAGGAGAGGAGAGGAGAGGAGAGGAGAGGAGAGGAGAGGAGAGGAGAGGAGAGGAGAGGAGAGGAGAGGAGAGGAGAGGAGAGGAGAGAGAAGAGAAGAGAAGAGAAGAGAAGAGAAGAGAAGAGAAGAGAAGAGAAGAGAAGAGAAGAGAAGAGAAGAGAAGAGAAGAGAAGAGAAGAGAAGAGAAGAGAAGAGAAGAGAAGAGAAGAGAAGAGAAGAGAAGAGAAGAGAAGAGAAGAGAAGAGAAGAGAAGAGAAGAGAAGAGAAGGACATAAATTTTTTCATCATTTGAAATTTAAGCAACTCCATGAAAGTTATACTAGAAATCTTAACATTTGAGTGACCAAAATGAAGTCCAAGACAACATTAATCAGTAATAGTTAAAATTTTTGAGTGGTGAAGAAAAAATCAGATTTAGAGACAAATGCATAAATGTTACACTTGTTCTTAATTGTACATTAATAAATTATTAGTGGAATTTGGAATTTTGGGGATCTAGATATTTAAAATGAATGCACATACACAAGACAGCATGTACAAAATTAATGTATATGAATCATGTACATGTATAAGAATAATGTATATTGAGCTTACAGTGTTCAGTGTTGTTTTATAATTAAAGGCTCTGAAGAATAGCTTTAGCTTGAATGCTATGTGACTTTAGAAGCCATAGTTAACTTAATGTTTTCAGATGCTAACAAAGAAACAAAATCAACCTTTTTTTTTTTTCTCCCAAGAAACACTAAGTAGTATGATAAGATACTATACATGACACAGAATTTTACAGACTACTGCTTACACAGTCCGTCAGTTGGGAAAAACTTGGGGATGCCTGAGTCTCTGAGTTTGCTGTTGCTATTTGGTAATGGAAGTACACATTTTTTAATTTTATTTTTGATATTTGATTTATAATCAAAATAACTTTTAATTTCACAGCACAGGATTGCCCTTTTGTTTAAATGAATTTTAGAGAATCATCATTAAAGGACCATACATAAGCTAGCTTGACTCTTTTGTGCAGAATTCTGTTCTGCAGAACTGACACATTCAGTCAAGTAAATAAAAGGTGAAATAAGGTGCATTTAGAAGAATAGAACCAGCTAGTTGTTTTCACATGGCTTATAGTAAATTTGTTACAAAATATAAGCTCAAAATTAACTAAGTAAATAAGAGTTAAAATATTACCCCTGGAAACATGAAAAGCATGAATTCATAAGCTATATAAACTTCCTTTTACACTCAATTCGTGTATACCACAGCAAAACCAGTCAACACATTTGTCTTTTTCTAATACACTTACATCTGAATGCAGTTAACTCACCAAAATTTCTAAGCCATGGATATGGTAGGATAAGTCTAAATAGAGAGATGTTTTAATCAGGACAGACAATGAATAGCAGAAAATTATGGGCTGGTTTTACCTTTGGATTACTTTATTTGAACACAAATAGGATTTGTGTTTAATATAATGTTTTGGAATCCAATAATTTATTCTGGTGAAACAGTTTTATGTTTTGCTAAAAGATCTGACTTTTTTGATCTTTGTCAAAACAAACCTTTTGTATTGCTCCTGTGTTTAGCTAACACTGGGAAACTATTAACAAATGATAACATTCTACAGCATTGCCATTATCTCTTAAACAGATATCAAAGCACAAAAAATATTGTTTTAAATGTTATGATAGGTTTTCTGTCATGGACCCAGGGTTCTGCTTATGTAGTTTGTTACCTATAAACCCTGCCAATCACTTTTCCTTATGGCACAATTTCACTGCTATGTGCCAGCTATACCTTTCATTTAGTTACATCTTAGTGATGGGATAGGATGTTTGTTATAAAAGAATGCTTTGATCAAATGCTCTGATCACTGAAAAGTTGAAAAAAGTCTTCAGAGGCAAGTGATAAAGGGAAAGCAAAGAAAAAAATATTCGAAATGAGGGGCGAAGGGGTAAAGGGAGGAAAAAAAGGAAGAAGTTTCAGCCTTTTCACAGTTACAGTCATAATATATGGTTTTGACTAGAGAAAAGATATAAAAGTAGTCATTCAATTTTAATCAGGTTATTCAAAGAAAACAGCTGCAGCTATAAATTGTCATTTAGCCTGAAAATGGCATACTGAATTTCCTATGAAATTTATTGCTGGAGGGTCAGATATGAAGAAGACTTTCCCAATTTTTATGCCACTTGGAATAAAAAATCAAGATACGCTCATGTCCTGAATCAGTTAAAATACTTAAAAAACATAATGTTTTCTGCACTGCTCTCCACAGAAAACCTAAGCAAGAAGGCTTTGATAGGAGTAGAGGGGAGAAGGCTTAACGGCACCTGCACACTTGGCATAACCACAGCTCCTGTTAGTCTTTTGGAAGTCTGAGTAATTTAACTGGTATCACAATGAATTCAGACACTTGCAAAACACATCTCTAAAAATGGTATGCTAATAGTTGCACACTTCACATTTCTGCTCTCTGCCTTTATAGTTGGATGTAATGGATGTAGGAGCACATACTGACTTTGAATCTCACATTGACTGAGATGATTGTCTCATAGACATAATTATTAGCTGGGAAGGACGTTAGTGTACAGATTTACCCTTGGTTGTTTATGTCCTTTTCATTGTGAAGGTGGCGCTAATGAGCTCTCAGAAAGTTGTCTCTTGTGCCTCTCTCCCTTATTACTGTCTCTCCCTCTCATTTAACATGTTACAAAGAAATTATGTATCTGATTAAAGCAACTAAATTCATGATTGTTCATATCACTGAAAGTGGTAGTATGTAATTTATATAGATCATTAGTAACCACTGAAACTGTTAAGAAAGGACATCATTAATTCTCTAATACCATGTCATACAGTGAAGGTGCTGTAAAATGTAAATAATCGTAAGATCTTTGCAAATTAAATCTTGTTCATACGTTTTAGAATCTGCTGAACATGTTCAAGGGTCCTGACATGAACACATTTTCTGGGGTCTGACATTTAAATTTATTCATTTTCATGATATTAAAAATAGCATAATACCCACAAAAGAACAAGGACGGGAGATAAAAGTACAGTGAGATGCTTTAATTAATGTTACGCTAACCTTGGGAAAAGTAAGAAATGTCAGTTTTCTCTGTGTGCCACAAAGATGAGACTGAGCTTAGTCTGAAGATCCAGAGACAAGCAATTATGATTTATTTCTTAGGAACCTGTAAATTTACCAAAAAAAAAAAAAAAAAAAGCCTTCTTCCATCCTTCCCTTCCCTTCCCTTCCCTTCCCTTCCCTTCCCTTCCCTTCCCTTCCCTTCCCTTCCCTTCCCTTCCCTTCCCTTCCCTTCCCTTCCCTTCCCTTCCCTTCCCTTCCCTTCCCTTCCCTTCCCTTCCCTTCCCTTCCCTTCCCTTCCCTTCCCTTCCCTTCCCTTCCCTTCCCTTCCCTTCCCTTCCCTTCCCTTCCCTTCCCTTCCCTTCCCTTCCCTTCCCTTCCCTTCCCTTCCCTTCCCTTCCCTTCCCTTCCCTTCCCTTCCCTTCCCTTCCCTTCCCTTGCTTTCAGATAGCTGGAATTGGCTCACATTTAACCAGCATGTTTTTCTGCTTTTATACATAATTTTAGTATGGCAATCTTATTTTCATTAATTGCATGCAAAGTCCCTTTGACTGGATTGGGCTATTCAGCCTATGAGAAAGTTACTATTTACCTAATTTTATCATCACAATTGGAACCTGATGTTCTCTATAAAACTCAAGATGATGTACATCAGATCTTGACTATTGTCTGCTCAAAGTCATTTTCATAACAGATTTTTGTCATATACTTTCTACTGATGCTGTAGGATTTCTCATCATCTGTATTTTACATTGCAGTACTATCAGGCCACTATTGTTTTACATGGTGTAAAACAGAGGAATGCTAGTAAATAGCAGGGGGAAAGGCAACAGTAGGACAGGAATGCCTTGGTGGCTTCAGCGGTCAAAAGTTGCTCAGTAACAGGTAGGAATACATCCATTGCTATGCAATGGCTCATGCTTTAGCTCACTGCTGTTCAGGTGTGTTCAGTTCTGTGCTGCTAAGGTAACAAATAATTGTTATTCAAGTGATATTTTGAACTCATGTATCAAGGCACCTTCTGAAATCTCTTATTCTTATCCATCCACATCCCTAGTGTCTACTGCTGCATATGGGATCTTACAATTACAGCTGCAGCATCACCATCTGTAACCGAGGAACTATTCACTGCTTAGTAATTATTATTTCTTTGGACGTTTTAACAGATTTTTTTCTCAACTTCTTTATATATAATTTTTCAGACATTGACTAGAATAGTAAAATCTAAGTTGCCTTTTAGTCTGCAATGAAACTGGTGCTAGCCACTAGCAACATGACGTAACAACTATGATATCCTAATATGCTACACATAATTTGTGTTAATCTTCACGTGTTTGAACTATTACAAACTGCTTAAACTGGGTAGTCATAACCAGCTATTAATCTTTAAAGACTGCTGTCAGCAAGGAAATGGTTGTAATCTCCACTGGAACCCTTTAGATAGGGTGATCAAAAGAAGTCAGCAGACTACCCCATCATTAAAGAAGAGAATCTTATTTCTGGGAAAAGGGAAACAATATGAAAGCTGAAATGAAATTTGGCTTTCACCATGCTCTGGCAACTGTTTAAGTAAAGTTGGCTAGGTGAGGCAAGCAGACTATAACCGTGACTGTCAACTTCTTCTACACAGAAGCAGATCCAAAATTTGCTGGCTTAAACAGGTGCTAAATTTCCTTTACTATCTAGACTTAGAAATGGTGCTTTTGAGATGAGGTTAGGTATTGTATAGAGGAGGGGGCCTGTTACACTGCTTTAGACAAGGAACTTGGAAAATTCTAACACTGGAAATACTCTTTATAGGCTGTGTAAAAGTCTAAATAAAAATAGAGAGGTGCAGCAGATCTTAATGAAGTAAGAAGACTGATAGATACTCTGGCTTTCCAAAGAGATGCCGAACTAGTATGAACACAAAAGAGAAAGAGAAAAAGTAGATAAAAGAATATTTATATACACAAACAAACAAAAACACGGAAAACACTATTCATGGAGAACAATCTTTTCTCATGAGGCATAAATTACTCCAATGACGTACACAAGACAGTTAGAGTCACAATAAGGAAGCAAGGAAGCCTTTTTCAGCATCTGTTTCTTTAATCCTGTCTCTTTTTGCAATAAAATACAACTAGTTACTTTCCGTTCCTGTCTTCTCTGCTGACTAAGTGTGGAAAGACTAAGAAAAACTCTAGCCTGTACTAGTTTATCTGTCACCCCAAAAATGATTAATTTAAATCACAGTTGCAGTACCTTTCCCAGGAAATGCAACTTGAGTTTCATATCCTAATTCAAAATTATTTTGTTGGCAAACCAATCAACATGATTAAAAAAAATGCGAAGATATAATGACCACAATATATTGCCTCCACTCGTTTCCTCTCCTGAACCTGAATTCAGCCTTGCCTTAGTAACTACCATGTGGGACCTGGTTTGAGTGCCTTTTTCACAAGCACGACTCCCACATTAACCAACAGAAATAATAGATCAATGGTCTATCAACAGTAATAAATGGTTTTGCTTTGTTTTGTTTTGTTTTGTTTTTTGACGGGTTACATGATTCCACAATAATTTGTTTGTCACCTTGTGGAGGTATTCCGATTTCTGCAATTTCTGACTTAAAAAAATACAAATACTTTTCTAAATAATAACAGCAAATAAGCTATGGAAGTTTTCCATGCAGCCTGTATATGCTTGCTTCTGCTAGCTGGTCCACACGAACAAATTTACAAGGCCACTATTTTAGGCAGGCCGCCAGTAGGAAGGAAAAAAAAATAATCAGCTGGTGTTTTATTGTAAGGACAGTAATTCTGTTTACTCCTGTTTATCACACACTAATGCCCAGAATGTGAAACTAAAAATATGCATAAAGGGAAAGCAAAACTTGAATTTAATTGCAGGAGAGGTAGGCACATTATGCTGGACTCATCCGAATCCACGGGGGCATAGCTCCAAGCCAATGCTGACAGAATATCAGACCTTAAGAAAATCTCTTCACAACAGTTATTTTAGGTAAATGTGTTAAAGGTAATCTCAAGAATCTAAGTTAGGAATAAAAGCTCCTTTGAAAATCACTGGAGAAGTGTATTGCAGTACCATTAGTTCAGAATGCTTTAGTTAATTGCCTCTGGTATATAATGTGAATTACCTTTATTTTGCTAATTTTTTTTTTTTTTTATTTGAGGAAATTATTAAAATTGCCCCTCAGAACAAAACCTAAAATGATAGATATTACGTACCATTGATTTCCAGGGCATAAAATATTCAAATATATATTATATATGTATGTTACATATTTCTATTTAATATATATACAAGTATACGTATATATACATTAGTAACATGCACATACACACACACATATATATAATATTTGATAAAATATTTTGAAAACTAGAAAAGAATCTGCCAATATGAAATTTATAAATACAGGCATTGACAATTTTCATAGTATGGTCTTTTCTTCACAGTCGGTGTAATTCGAACAGCAGTGACTTTGAGGCCCAGATATTACAGGACAGCCTAATTCAGAGGACTTCCTCTTTCAATATTTTTTTAAAGTTTTTAGTACTATTGTGGTGACATTTTGCCTCTGATTTCATTAGGGTGATGCTATATAAACACAGTTAAAAATACCCAGCAGAAGAAGTGGTCATCATCCTTCTCCTTTAGAGCCTGTAAACTAATTTGTTCTGTTGTATGCCTGCTGCTTTTCAGGCATCACATCAAAATTTTCTCTCACATCATACTTCCTCTAAACACCTCTGCATTACCTAGTTTTTCTGAATGATACTTTCAAAGCTACTGTACTAAGAACTCTAGTCCTGTAGGCATATTTACTAAATATAATCACTATGAATTATTATGAATAGCTCCATTGACTGATCATGGAAATCTGAAGAACTGGGAGTATGGATTGAAAGTTTATGAGTAGATTCAGCTCTGCAGTGCAGCACTTATCCCAGTGATGCATCGTCCTTGTAAAGGACTCTAAGGAGAAGACTGTGTTAACTTACAACATAAAACATAATCTTCATTTTGGTATATGTGTTCTAAGATCTTCAGTGTACTAGGATACAGATACCTGAAAGTAAAATGCTTACACAACTAATTTTCTTCTGATTTCATAGCTTGGCTAGTGCTCAGCAGTAATATAATATAATACAGATATTCAAAGTAATTTTACACTGCGTTCTATCATGCACAGTAAATTAAAATATTCCATTAACTAAACAAATTTGTGGTGCCATAAATCAAAGCATACTAAGTAAATCACAGTTAGTGAAAACAGAATTGTAATTCCATCACAGTGATTAAGCAAAGACTAGAAATAGTAAGGTTTATCATATTTAATGGGCAGAGTATCATTATGAAACACACAGTTTTGGGGTTCAGGGTTTGTTTAACTTTATTTTCTTTTTCTGAATTACATGTATTTTTTATGTTTGTCATTCTACTTCAAGGCATTATCAAAATTGAGGAAGACCTTTTTAAGTGTGTATTTTTGCAGATTTATCACAGAGTAGGTTATTGTACAGTGTTGAAAACAGATAACAGGGTAATAGAATCGTATTTATGTCATGGAAATAAAATAAGACTGTTATTAACAAGTGATGTTTACATTAAGTATGTTCCCCCCATACTCCAATCACAACCTACTTTGTGTTCTATGAAACAAACATAACACAATAGGAAGACGAGAGAACACACTGTATAATAAGTGTAAGAAACAAAACAATATCCCATGTGGTACCTTTTGTGTTTGTTTCAATTCATAGAGATGACAGCCTGTTCATCTTGACTGAGCAGTATACTGATATGACTTGCAGAACCATTTTAGGTCATTGTACAGATGTCTCTGTCAAGGGTGTGTCAATAATGGAGAGCTCATCCAAATGAACCAGCCAAATTGAATGTTGTATTTGGACTACGCAACAGTACTCTTATTCATCAAAACATTTTTTATGTAATTTAAATGAGGATATTTAGGTGTCCAAGTGGGCAAAACATGGAGTTCTTGCTGTAATTTTTTATTATTTTCTGCTGTACAAAAATTTTCTCTCATAGAGGACTGAGGAATACTGAAGGATTGAGGTATACCTATTGCAGTGCAAAAATCTGAATTATGACATCCAATGCTTTTGCTCTCAAACTTGATAGAATGGAACACACAGGAAATCTTCTTGCTTGGCAAGTTGGCTTCAGTCAGTTTCAGGAGTCATGTATTAAAATTTTGGTTTGAAGGGTTCAGAAAACATTACTTGTAAGGTTTCTGAGTTGTCTAATTGAAATCTACTTCAGGTAAGCATTTTGTCATAATTGTAATTTTTAGATACTCTTAAGTTGCTACAAGCTCTCATGACATCAGCCATAACCATCTCCTTAAAATAGCTAGAAGTATGTTTCAAGGTCTTCCTGAAAAGTTTTGGGGCTGAATCTCCTCACTATTTTCTGTGTTTCCTTCCCATTCTGTTTGTCTCCAGCTAGCACAGCTGGAGAATGTCCAATATTTCTTTGTTTAAAAGCTGTTTTCACTTGCTTAGAATTGTGTCACACTTTAATTATTAAAATTAAACTATTCATTGTCAGGTACTAGCCTTATAGAAAATTACATTTTGTCAATAAAGTCTTGCCATTTTTTAGAGCAAGATTAAAGGAAGCAACCTTGCTTTCTCTACATCATTGCTAACATTTAGTTAATACATTTAAATATCATTAGGATTAAGACTTGAAATTTGGCATATGGAGAGGAAGTTGCCTTTTGGTAGTTCCCCTCTGTGAAAAATCTGTTGACATTTGTAAATTATAAGACTCTGAATATTCTGTTTGCAAATACCCATTAGAAATTTGTCATGGCTGCACAGTTGAATTCTTAAAAGGAAAAAAAATATACCATGAACCCACCTTACTAACTTCCAGATCCAATGTGTAAACAACATTTCTCCTAGGTGACTAGGCGTTCTTCCCTGTAAGTCAGTAATAAAGTGAACTTCTCCTCTCACAAGTTCTAATTTTGCCAGTCAGGAGCAACTGACACATCAGGTCCAGGAATGCAGACATGTTCTCCTAAGAAATTCCCGAAGGCTTTTGCCTGGCTTATAGCCATGTGAGAAAAAAGAGAAAGCCACATGGGTGGAATATAAAAGAGTGATGAGCTGGCCTTGGCATAGTAGTGCCAAAAGGAGCTGGTACACTATGAGTGAGGGAATAAGAGGACATATTTTATGAAGAAAAGATGGTGAATATGGAAATGAGAGTCTGGCTAACTACACAAATTCACAAATTGCTAAAGCTGGAAGGCACCTCTAGAGATCATCCAGGGATTATATAATGTATATATAATTTTTATAATAGTATATAATTTTCATATAATCTTTATAATCTTCATGGCCCTTTGCTGGACTTGATCCAGGATGTCCACATCTCTCTTGTACCGGGGAAGACAGATACGGACACAGCACTCAGATATGTTTTACCAGTGCTGAGTAGAGGGCAAGGATCACCTCCCTTGACCTGCTGGCAACACTCTGCCTAATGCAGCCCAGGAAGCTGTTGGCTTTTTTTGCTACAGGGATGCTTTTCTGCCTAATAATCAACTCAGCGGCCATCAGAACCCCTCCCCATACTTTTCTGCTAATCTGCCTTCCAGCCACTTCCTCCCCAGTCTGTACTGGTGTAGGGATTTTTCCTCCCCATGTGCAAGAAAAAGACAAGAACTCATATGTTAGCATTTCTTTACCTTCAGGAAACAGCTGCAAAACTTACTGACAATCATCTACATATGAATGACTGACAAAGAAGGTGTTAATCCAGCATCTCTAACAGTGATAGCTATTTATTAATGTGATATAAAGGTCATTTCTCCTTGAAGTGCACAATTATTACAAAAAGCTTATAATTTCTATGTATCGAATCTAAACTTTGGTTCATCCTTCAATTGAAATGTACAAGTTTGAAACTATATGTGATTTGCTAGCACAAAAAGGTGCAAACATAACACTCTCAAAGTTTTCATCTAATTACTCTGTGTTAGGTAAGTTGAAAGTTAAGTCTCATCAGTTCTTCTGCTCCCTCATTTTCTATATATTGTCTCTGCTTCACATTCATCAGTGTTTTTTTTGCCCTGGCATCCCCTTCAACCTTCATAGTTAAACTGGTATTTCCAAGAAAGTTGGAATTAAAAGGAAAATTACAAGGAAACTTGTCTATCATTTTCAAATACAGACCTCTGCATGGTTTAGAGCAAGTGACTAGATAGTGTAATCCCCAAATTGCAAAAAGGTGTCACAAAGCAAGAAAGTTTTGAGCATCCTTCACTACCATAATTCAGACTGTTTCACATCCTCATTTTCCATACAGCATTTAAACAAATAAATAAATAAATAAAATTTTGGGTGATAAATTGTGAATAATAGGAAGTTTCTTAAGGTTTTTGCAAACAAGTCTTGCAACTACAGGCAGTGACAGACTTACTATGGGAAGCATCATCCTTTAGCCATTACCAAATCCATTAGTAATCCATTGTTCAGATTCTATCAGATTCCAATTTTTGAACAAGCATGATTAGAATAAATCTAAGGGTCAAAATTAATAAAGTAAACAAAGAAACCTGAAGAAATAAACTATGTTACTTCAATCTTCTTTAGATCTTTTTAGGAAGAGGACCAGGAAGGGTTCTCTTTTAGAAGGCATCAGGACCTGCCTCCATATTGGACAGGGCTGGTTACAGCCAGCTTTAAAGTGGACCCACCAGTAGTCAAGGCTGAACCCATCAGCAATGCTTGTGAGAACACATTTAATAAAGGATAAAATTATTGCACGATAGTTGTGAGAGAGAGGAGTGAGAAAAATGTGAGAGAAAGAACCCTGCAGACACCAATGTCAGTTAAAAAGCAGGAGGAGAAGATGCCCCAGGTGCTGGAGCAGAGATTCCCCTGCTGCCCATGGAGAAGACCATGGAGAAGCACATTCTCCCCATGCAGCCCATGGAGGACCAAGCTGGAGCCGATATCCACCTGTAGCCCATAGAGGACTCCACACAACAGAAGCTGGATGTGCCCTGAAGGAAGTTTCAGACTGTGGAGATCTCATACAGGTGTGGGCTTCTGGAAAGAGCTGCAGCCTATGGAGAGGAGCTGATGCAGGGCAGGTTTTCTGTCAGGAACTGGGTCCTGTGGGGTATCCATGCTGGAGCAGCCTGTTCCTGAAGGGCTGTACCCTATGAAAACGACCCATGTTGGAGCAGCTCTTGAAGAAGTGCAACCTGTGGAAAGATTGCCTGTTGGAATATTTTGTGAAAGATTTTATTCTGAGTGAGGGACCCCACACTGAAGGAGGAAACAGTGTGAGGAAGGAGTGGCAGAAATGAAGTGTTGTGGACAGACTCCAGGCCCCATTCCCCCTATGGTGCTTGGGGAGAGAGAAGAAGGCAGACAAGTTGGGAGTGAAGTTGAGGTTGGGTGTTTCTGCTTCTTCTGCCTGTTCTCTTTTTGCTTCTTACTATCCTACTGTATTTTTAATTAGCAATAAATTAAATTTGTTTCTCTCAAACAGAGTCTAGAGTCTGTTTTGCCTGCAATGGTAATTGGTGAACGATCTTCCTGTCTTTATCTGGAACCATGAGCTGTTTCCTCTTACTTTCTTCCTCATGCTGCTGAGGAAGGGGAGTGAAAGGGTTCCTTGATGGGCACCTGGCAGCCAGCCAAGGTTAAACGACAACAAGAGCTGATGTTTGAATAATACAGCTCAGCTTCATGTAATATAAGTGCCCACTGACAAAATTTCCCTTCCCTTCCCTTCCCTTCCCTTCCCTTCCCTTCCCTTCCCTTCCCTTCCCTTCCCTTCCCTTCCCTTCCCTTCCCTTCCCTTCCCTTCCCTTCCCTTCCCTTCCCTTCCCTTCCCTTCCCTTCCCTTCCCTTCCCTTCCCTTCCCTTCCCTTCCCTTCCCTTCCCTTCCCTTCCCTTCCCTTCCCTTCCCTTCCCTTCCCTTCCCTCTCCTCTCCTCAGATGCTACTATAAAGCAATATAATTAAACAATAAGTCATTGCTCTACCCACATAGACAAAGTCGAGAATACTTTATGAATTTTAAAATAGTCTTATTTTCACACAGATCTTCATCCTGAAAAATACCCATCTCTCATTCTGCAGTTTTGAAAAGTATTTATGTGCACTCTAAATTCGAGCATGTGTTTTCCTGTTTTACTGTAACACAGTCAGTGTGTTCACACCCTGCAGGACTGAACTCCAAACATATTTTCTGGACAGCATTGACAAAAATTAACACTTGCATCAAAAATAACTATTTGGAAAGCTATGTGAAGTTATCTATATAAATTCTGCTAATTCTCCATTGATATTCTTGAATGCTTTGGATAGGAATGCAATGTATATCTAGACCTTATATTATGAGCTTTCAGTCTCAAGCTTCCCTCAAAAATATTAAAAGTATATTTTCTCTTTTCTGTGTATTGCTGTACAATTGCTAGGCAGAATATATAAGGAAAGGCCAACTAAAAGCCCAGGTGCAGTAATTTCTTTGATGAAGAATAACATTCTAATGATTTATACGTGGGAGTCTTCTAGATTACTGACTAAGAAGGATTACTTATAGATAAAATATATTCACCCATAAAAACATTTCATACTGAACATTTAGAGAAATAACATTTTGCAAAATTGACACCGTTACACAGTAGTGAAACCTGAACATATATCTGGTATGAAATGAAAGTCCATATCTTACTTTTAACTCGTAAAAATTCTGTAGAAGTGTAGATGCTTCAGTTCAAGTTGATGAAGGAATGTAAATTAGTAACAGATTTTAACAAAGACCAACCCACCTGCCCAAAACAACAACAGAGGAGGTGTATGCCAGGCAAAGCTGTTATTTTCTCTGGATTGGAAACAATAGCAACAAAGCAGCAGGAAGAGTGATCTCCCAGAACCTCAAGAATGTCACAACTTAATTCAGCTAAGGCAGTGGCAGGCTGATTGTTTTACTGTCTGGAGTACTGCAAGCTTTGGACTCAATCTAGTTAACAGTTAAGATGTGGCATGAAGATAGCTCAGAGGGTCGTGATCAGCAGCGCAGTCTAGTTGGAGGCCTGTAACTAGCGGTGTTCCCCAGGGATCAGTATTGGGTCCAGTCTTTTTCAACATATTCATAGATAGATAACTGGTTGAAAGATAGAGCTCAGAGGGTCGTGATTAGGGGCACGGAGTCTAGTTGGAGGCCAGTGACGAGTGGTGTTCCCCAAGGGTCAGTACTGGGTCCAGTCCTCTTCAATATATTCATCAATGACCTGGATGAGGGGATAGAGTGCACCCTCAGCAAGTTTGCTGATGACACAAAGCTGGGGGGGGTGGCTGACACACCGGAAGGCTGTGCTGCCATACAGAGAGACCTGGACCGGTTGGAGATCTGGGCAGAGAGAAACCTTATGAAATTCAACAAGGGCAAGTGTAGGGTGCTGCACCTGGGGAGGAACAACCCCATGCACCAGTACCCGTTGGGGGCTGACCTGCTGGAGAGCAGCTCTGTGGAAAAAGATCTGGGAGTCCTGGTGGACAACAGGGTGACCATGAGCCAGCAATGTGCCCTTGTGGCCAAGAAGGTCAATGGCATCTTGGGTGCATCAAGAAGAGTGTGGCCAGCAGGTCAAGGGAGGTCATACTGTCCTTTCATCTAACCCACTCTTCCTAAGCTTACCTATGAGGATGCTGTGGGAGACCGTGTCGAACGCCTTGCTTAAGTCAAGATAGACCACATCTACTGCCCTCCCCTCATCTATCCATCCAGTCATGCCATCGTAGAAGGCTATCAGATTAGTCAGACATGATTTCCCCTTGGTGAATCCATGTTGAGTACTTCTGATAGCTTTCTTCTCCTCCACGTGCCTTGAGATGACACCCAGAATGAGCTGTTCCATCATCTTTCCAGGGATGGAGGTGAGGCTGACCAGCCTGTAGTTCCCTGGCTCCTCCTTCTTGCCTTTTTGAAGACTGGAGTGACATTGGCTTTCCTCCAGTCCCCAGGCACCTTGTCTGTTCTCCAGGACTTTTCAAAGATGATGGAGAGTGGCCCAGCAATGACTTCTGCCAGCTCCCTCAGCACTCTCGGGTGCATCCCATCAGGGCCCATGGACTTGTGAATATCTAAATGATCTAATTGATCCCTCACTTGATCCTCCTCAACCCAAGGGAAGTCTTCTTCTTTCCCTGTTAGTTTACTCAATGCCTGGGACTTCTGAGGGCTGGGCCGTGCAGAAAAGACCGAAGCAAAGAAGACATTCAGTAACTCCGCCTTCTCCTCGTCCTCCGTCACCATGACTCCTGTCTCATTCAACAGTGGGCCCACAACATCTCTGGTCTTCCTTTTGCTTCCAATATACATGTAGAAGCTCTTTTTGTTGTGCTTGACATCCCTAGCTAGGTCTAATTCCAAGGCGGCCTTGGCTTTCCTTGTTTCATCCCTGCACACTCTGGTGGCATTCTTGTAATCCTCCCAAGGGGTCAGTCCCTTGTTCCACTTATTATAAACATCCTTCTTCCACTTGAGCTTTTTCTGAAGTATCCTGCTCAACCATGCAGGTCTCCTGCGTCCCGTGGCCAATTTCTTTCTCTTAGGGATGCACTGATCCTGAGCTTGGAGGAAGTGGTCTTTGAATATCAACCAGCTTTCTTGAGCCCCTTTGCCTTCCAGAGCCCTAGCCCACGGGATCTCTCCAAGCAGTTTCTTGAAGAGGTCAAAGTTAGCCCTCCTGAAATCCAAGGTTGTAATTTTACTGCTTGTTGTTTTGTGGATAGTACCCATGATCTTGAACTCAATCATTTCATGATCACTACAACCTAGGGTGCCCCCAACCTTAATGTCCTCCACCAATCCTTCTGTGTTTGTCAGTACCAGGTCTAGAAGTGCTCCTCTCCTTGTTGGCTCCTGTACCACCTGTGTCAGAAAGTTGTCATCAGTGCACTGGAGGAGCCTCCCGGACTGTCCATGCCTGGCTGTGTGGTCTTCCCAGCAGATGTCGGGGTGATTGAAGTCCCCCATGAGAACCAGGGTCTGCGATTGCGAGGCTACCTTCAGCTGTCTGTAGAAAGCCTCATCAGTTTCCCCATCCTGACCAGGTGGCCTGTAATAAACACCCACAACAGTGTCCCTCATATCTGCCTGTCCCTTAATCCTCACCCATAAGCTCTTGACCCACTCTTCATCTGCCCCTAGTGAGAGCTCAATGCATTCCAAATGCTCTCTCACATAGAGTGCAATTCCACCACCACGCCTTGCTGGTCTGTCTTTCCTGAAAAGGACATAGCCATCCATGACAGCATTCCAGTCATGTAAGCTGTCCCACCACGTCTCAGTAATTGCAATGAGATCGTGGCCCTGCAACCGCACACAGACCTCCAGCTCTTCCTGCTTATTCCCCATGCTGTGTGCATTGGTGTATAAGCATTTCAGAGAGGGAGTTGTGTGTGTAGTTTTGACCCTTGAGATGTGGTATGCCTTCTGGCTTTCAGAAATACTGGCACACTGGCCCACGAGCGCTGAGCAACTACACCCTGGCACCTCACCAGCAAAGGGTGAGGGATGATCAAGGGACTGGAGCACGTCTCTTATGAGGAAAAACTGAGACACCTGGGTCTGTTTAGCCTGGAGAAGAGAAGACTGAGAGGGGATCTCATCAATGCTTATAAATATCTAAAGAGGATGGGGCCAGACTCTTTTCAGTGGCACCCAGTGACAGGACAAGGGGCAATGGACACAAACTGGAATATAGGAAATTCACTCTGAACATGAGGGAAAACTTGTTTACTTTGAGGTTGGCAGAGCACTGGAACAAGCTGCCTGGAGATGTTGTGGAGTCTCCTTCTCTGGAGATATTAAAAACTCACATGGATGCATTCCTGTCCAACCTGCTCTAGGTGAATCTGCTTTGGCAAAGGGAGTTGGATTAGATGATCTCCAAGGTCCCTTCCAAACCCTACCATTCTGTAATTCTGTGATAGTGTTGCTGGGTACTATTATGTGAGTGGGAATTGCCATTTGTCTGACTGAGGCAGCTTTAAATGCACTACAAGACATTGAAATAACAAAAGAAATTACTGAAACAATAGTCTTTCAATGATTAAGCAGAGGAGATTGGTGCCACCATTGCACCACTAAAAAGGGAACTGGAAGACTTCAACCACCACATGAACAGGAGACCGCAGAAGCACTGAGTAAGTCTTCATCTGCAGCACTCTGATGGGAAATCAAAGTAAAATGCTAGTGAGAGTAAATAATTGTTTATAGGAGAACAAAAGAAAACGACTTGTCACTAAATATCTTAAAGGGTTTGAGTTGAGTGAAGGCACTACATTTGCACAAAAGATACATAAACTTAGGAGGAAAAACTAAAGGAATGTCCAGTGTTTTGACAACTCCAATATTCCAATGGCATCCTACAAAAATTAGAAATGTTTATATTTTTCTTGAGTAGCTGTCACACAAATATATCAAAAGGTCATCTTCATTGGCACTAAACTCAGGCACAACAACTTCCTAAAATAACTCATTGATGTTCTAGGTATGTACTGTCCAATATTTTCAAAGGCTGCTGACCAAAAAATATATCAAGAACAAGATATTTCACAGATTAACTAGATGATCTGGAGGCAAACAAGAAAATCTAGTAAATGTTCAAAGTTTTGTCTTAGCAGTTGGGTATTGTGCCCCGGTACGGGTATGTAATACAGATACATAAATATAATGATATATAACAATCACCACCACCAGAGTTGTCACCAGACAGTCAACATAATAGATTTTACAGTTAACAACAGCACTATGGTCAGCTGGAAAAAATATACATTATAAGAACCACAACAACAAATCAAATGGAGTCCAACAGTAACTCACTGATTCTGAGGTGCCTATATGTACCACTTACTGAGAGGATCTCCGCAGTGGACTGTTTTTGTTCTTTTATGCCCATATGCTTTTATAACTGCACTGCTGAGGAAGGTTTCATGATCTGGTAGGTGATTTGAAGTGTACAATTATTGCTATTTAGCAAATACAAAATGCATACTTAGTGTGTAGGAAAGGGGCATAAAATACCTTAAAGTTCAGAGCCTTGGTGAATAGCTGCCCTTTATCAAGAGGGCACTGTACAGAGATCAACTCATCTTGGTAAATGAAATCCAGCTAGAGATTTTCTGCTCCTGAAGAAAAAAGAGATCATGAAGAAGGGACTGTTTTTCAAGGACAGTATTTTAAGTTAAATCAAATAAAAATATTTTTAAATAAAAATTTACATCAAAGTTGCCTTTGCTTTAGCATATATAATCAGAACAAACTTTTTTTTGAAGAAAAACCAAAGTAGATTAATTTTATCCATTCTATAACTTTTTTTCAGATAAAATTATCCAAAATCCCATAGAAAATAATGGGTTTTTTTTGTCATTATTCAAATAGTATGAATAGCACAGATTGAATTCCGCACAAAGCTGCTCCTAGAATAAACTAACAGAGTTCAGTTAAGCAGAAGAACTAAAAGAGAAAAGAGTTTATGAGAGTTAGATTTTTTGGGGATGGTGCAAACAGAGGACATTGAGCAGTGAAACATGAAAAATACATAGTTAAAATGTAGTTATAAAATAATGGAGAAATTAAAATTAATAATTTCTTAAAGGAAGTAATGAAAGTGTCATATATGATTCCAGTGTAGGTCATTAAATTGAAGTAGTGCAAAACATTGTCAACAGAGATGTTTCATTCCTAGGAAATTAAAGCAGGTCTTTTCCATCCTTAACCTCCATGTCTCTGACATAAGATATTAACTGGACATTTTTAGATTATGTGATAAAAAAAGCTTATTTCCACACAAGGAACACAGAGGGGCAGAGAGCAACAACGATGAGTCAGATAATGCCACCACCCCCATCAGGAACCCCAGAGGCACCACTGAGGGGTGTCTGTGCCTGTGCCTCAAAATACCAATCAGAACCCCCATCATCTTCCTCCCCAGGGTGTCCCAGGGAGCCTCCACCCAAGGGGCTGGGGGACACCCAACACCATGAGTCTGTGAAGGCTCTCTGGGTCTCATCACACCCACTGCCTGGGTGTGCAGGACACTTCATAGGGTGCAGGGGGTGGTACACAGCTTATTGTGGGATGTGTACAGGAGGAATCAGAGGCAGAAGAGGTGGGGATCAGGGTGGTCTGAGGAGAAAGAATGGGAAAACAGAGGGGAAAATGGATACAAGTGGCTGGAGAGGTATAAGCAGGGGCTGGCTAGTGTGCTTGCAGGGCCATGCCCTGCACCTGATCAGCACAGTTGTCCCTGTCTTCTCTCTGATCTCAAGATCCTTAGGACAGTGAGGAATGTGCACAGCAAGCTCACTGCCCTGCACTTCAGAAGAGCAGACTTTGGCCTCTTGGGTGATCTGCTTGGTAGGGTAACATGGGATATAGCACTGGAGGGGAGAGGGGACCAAGGAAGGTGGCTAGTATTCAAGGATCACCTCCCCCAAGCACAGGAGCGGTGTATCCCAAGAAAGAAGAAGTCAGGCAAAAAAGCAAGGAGGACTCTATGGATGAACAGGAGCTCCTGGATATGCTCAAAAGCAAAAAGGAGGCCTACAGAGGGTGGAAGCAAGGACAGGTAGGCTGGGAGGAATACAAAGAAACTCTCTGAGAGGCCAGGAACCAGGTTTGGCAAGCTAAAGCCCAGTTAGAATTCAGTCTGGCTAGGGAGATCAAGGGCACAGAAGAAAAACTTCTATAAGGATGACAGAGATAAAAGGAAGACGGAGGCCCTCTCTGGAAGGAAACAGGAGACCTTGTTACCCAGTGTACGGAGAAGGCTGAGGTACTGAATGACTTTTTTGACTCGGTCTTCACCAGCAAGGGGTCTAACAACACCACCGAAGTCACAGAGGCAAAACCAGGGGCTATGAGAATGAAGAACCACCCACTATAGAAAAAGAACTAGTATGAGACCATCTAAGTAACCTGAAGGTACATAAGTCCATGGGACCTCATGAAATGCATCTGTAGGTCCTGAGGGAACTGGCAGATGAAGTTGTAAAGCTGCTTTCCATTATATTTGAAAAGTCATGGCAGTCCTGTGAAGTTCCAACTGACTAGAAAAGGGGAAATGTAACCCGCATTTTCAAAAAGGGAAAAAAGGAAGACCTGGGGGACTACAGGCTGGTCAGTCTCACCTCTGTGCCCAGCAAGATCATGAAGTAGATCCTCCTGGAATCTTTGCTAAGACACATGGAAAATAAGGAGGTGATTGGTGACAGACAACATAGCTTCACCAAGGGCAAGTCAGGCATGACAAATTCTGTGATTTTCTATGATGGGGTTACGGCGTTGGTGGATAAGAGGAGAGAATCGATCCTGCACGACCTCCTGATCTCTAAATTGGACAGACATGGATTTGATGGATGGACCACTTGGTGGATAAGGAACTGGCTGGATGGGCACACTAAAAGTGTTGTTGTCAATGGCTTGATGCCCAAGTGGAAACCAGAGATGAGTGGCGTTCCTCAGGGTTTGGTACTGGGACCAGTGGTGTTTAACATCTTTGTCAGCAACATGGACAGTGGGATTGAGTGCATACTCAGCAAGTTTGTTGACAACGCCAAGCTGTGTGGAGTGGTCAACATGCTGAAAGGAAGGGATGTCATCCAGACGACCTGGACAAGCTTGAGAGGCTGGGCCTGTGCAAACCTCGTGAAGTTCACCCAGGCCAAGTGCAAGACCCTGCACCTGGGTCATGGCAATCCCAAGCACAAATACAAGCTGGGCAGAAAATGGATTACAAGCATCCCTGAGGAGAAGGACTTCGGGGTGTTGCTTGATGAGAAGCTCAACGTAAGCCGGCAATGTGTGCTCGCAGCCCAGAAAGCCAAACAGATCCTGGGCTGCATCAAAAGAAGCATGGACAGCAGGTCGAGGGAGGTGATTCTGCCCCTCTACTTTGCTCTTGTGAGACCCCACCCGGATTATTGCATCCAGATTTGAAGTCCTCAGCACAAGAAGGACATGAACCTGTTAAAACGGGTCCAGAGGAGGGCCACAAAGATGATCAGAGGGCTGGAGAACCTCTCCTATGGAGACAGGCTGAGAGAGTGGGGGTTGTTCAGCCTGGAGAAGAGGAGGCTCCAGGGAGACCTTATAACAGCCTTCCAGTACCTAAAGGGGGCCTACAGGAAAGATGGGGAGGAACTCTTTATGAGGGAGTGTAGCAATACGATGAGGGGTAATGGTTTTAAACTGAAAGAAAGGAGATTAGATTAGATATTAGGAAGAAATTTTTCACTATGAGAGTCGTGAGACACTGGAACAGGTTGCTTAGAGAAGCTGTGGATGCCTCATTCCTGAAGTGTTCAAGACCAGATTATGTGGGGCTTTGAGCAACCTGGTCTAGTGGAAGGTATCCCTGGGAGGGGGGTTGGAACAAGGTGATCTTGAAGATCCCCTTCAACCCAAAGCATTCTATGATTCTATGATTCCATGATTCTATGATTCCATTATTCTATGATTCCATCTCCATTTTTCTGTGTTGTGGCCGTGTCCCATGTGTGTGTGGAGAGGAGGGTGGTGGCTGTGTTAGGGGACCATGGGTCAGGGCCCGTGTGTCCATGGTGGCAGCTCCTGGTGCCAGTGCAGGTGCGTGTGCCAGTGTGTGATCACCAGTGAATGTGCAGCCCGATCAGACAGGGAGCAGGGCGAGCGGCCCAAGACCATTCTTGTTAGTGCCTCTGAGGGTGATTCACCAGGAGGGGCTGGCTCCTGAAGGGACCAGGAGTCCAAGCCTAGCACTGGAGGGACCATGAGGATAGGGGTTGACTGAGAGAGCTGCTGGTGGGTGTGTGTGTGTGTGCGTGTGTGTCTGTGTATATGCCTGTGCGTGTATATGCATACGTGTGAGAGAGACAGGAGGATTCAGGGGAAGTTACTGGACAGACTGTGTGTCTAAGCCCAGCTGCCAGGGGATTCACATTCATGCGTGTGTGTGTTCGAGGGGCTCTGTACCAGCGGCAAGGATGAGGCTGTAAGTCCTATCTCTGTGAGAGTGCTATGGTTTCTGGCTGTGTGGGTCTGTGTGCCCTGCTGTGTTTGCGTACGTATATGTATAGAGTATATGCATGTTGGTATATGCATTACTGGGACTACACGCTCAGTCTCACAAGGTTTTCCCTTCAACCTGGTGGGGCTGGAGGCACAGATCTGTGGCAGTCTTGTTGCTTTCAAGCTCCAAGATTCGGCAGCCACTAACAGAAATGCAAGTGTCAAACAACTCTTCAAAAATTCTGAGATAAGGGTAAAGATTTTGGAGCTTTGTTAGGCCATATTTTCAGGATTATTACAACATTCAATCATTAATAGAAAAATAATCACTAAAGCTGATGAAGCAGCAAAATAAAATGGTTATCTTCGCCTACTATCTCCAAAATATTAAATATCAGGGAATAGTAAGATGTGGAAACAAAAGTAGATCACTGACAACATCTTCTCAGGAATTCAAAGGGCAAACGAAGTACTGTCACATCCTTTCTGCCTCCTTCTGTCTTTCTTGTTCTCATTGTCATTTTCTTTTGCCACAGCCCAAGTCTTCTTCAGTTTAGTTTACATAAAATACAGCTTTGACCTTCCCAAGCACACCTTGACAATTTGAAAAATGGAACCATTTTGTCCAAATGAAGTATCTGATTACAAAATCCTTAGTAAAGCAAAACTTTGATTGAAGTCAATGACTTAGAGGAGTGGAGTGACCACTGAAATCAATGCAACCTTGTTTTGGCATGGGCTATGGATCTAGTTAGATTTTCCCTACCTATCCCACTAACAACCCACCTTTTTCAGATTTCAAAATGATTAACTCCTGTCCACAATAATGCTTCTGCAATGGCATGTTCAGGAGGGACCAGAAGCACAACACAAATAGAAATAAGAATAAAAAGCAGATTGGCTGCCAGCTTGGAAGAATTCATAAGATTTTATGGGTGAGGAAATTGTTAATTTCACTTGTATGTCACATGATAAAAGTGACATTTCTTGAGTATTTTTCAAAGTATTGTAAATTATGTATACTGACCATTTCTTTTCTTGATTGTAATATTGATGACTATAATCAGAAAGCAAAGCAAATGTAAAGATTTGTGTCCTTTTCCTTCCCCACATTATACCAGTACTTCTCTCACTTGATTTACTCCTGCAGAATGGTTCAGAAATACAGCAGCAATCTCTGAGATGTTTTCTCTGTTGTATACCATTTAACCTGCTAGTGCTAGGCAGGATTCTTTCAATTTGAAAGGTGTTTAACTGAAAAAAAAAAGAATATCAGAATTTGTGAAAATGAAATTCAAGTTTTCTTGTTTTAAGAGTGGGAGGGCCAAATGCAAAAGAAACCTAAAGAAACAGCTGAAGCTTTGTTTCTCTTTGCAGAACGGGCTTTTAATTTCAGGAAGAATTTGCTCTGTGATTGAGTGGCAATTAAATTCAATAAGATCTGTTGAAGTTGAGTTAAAAAAAAAGGCTTAATTAATTACAAAAACAACTGATGGTTCTGTCAAATTGGCAAGTAAGTTCACTGATATTAAAGTTTAGGTAATTCTGCCTCTACTTCACTCTCATGAGAACCCACATGGAATACTGCATCCAGCTCTGGAGTCCTCAGTACAAGAAAGACACGGCCCTGTCAGAGCAGGTCCAGAGGAGGGTAATGAAAATGATCAGAGGGCTGGAACACATCTCCTGTGAAGAAACGTGAGAGTTGGAGTTTTTTAGCGTGGTGAAGAGATGGCTCCAGGGAGACCTTATTGTGGCCTTTGAATATAGAGAGGGGGTTTCTAAGAAAGATGGAGAGAGACCATGGCCTGTAGCGACAGGACAAGGGGCAACATTTTTAAACTAAAAGATCGTAGATTTAGATTGGAGCTAAGGATGGAACCTTTTACAATACGGGTAGCGAAACACAGGAGTAGGTTGCCCAGAGAAGTTGTGGATGCCCCATCATTGGGAGTATTCAAGTTCAGGTTGGATGGGGCTTTGTTCAAGCTGATCTAGTGCATGATGTCCCTGCCCATGGCAGAAGGGTTGGAATAGATGATCTTTAAAGACCCAACTGGTTCTATGATTCCATGATTCTACAACACTATGATTCTATGTTACACAATGCGTATTGAATATTTTCTTAACCATTTCATTTGTGTTTCATCTTGTTTTTTGCACTTACATGGTAGCTGATTTTATTCAAGTGAAGCAAGACTACTGCCTGCTCCTTAAACTTTTGAATTCTGCCTGGAAAGAAGCCTTACCCCAAAGAAGACTAGTGTTGTGGAGTCCTTTATTTGCTTAAATGGAGTGGGTTTTGACCATTTTTAGTGTTTCTTTCCAGTGACTCTTTGTAGTGTTAGATCCAGTTTCTCCTACTTGAGATTGTGAAACACATTGTTGTCTGGGATGTGCTGAAAGTAAAACTTAATAAGAATTAAAATGTGAATTTTTCATCTACCAGTGCATGGATTACCCAAACCTTAAGTCCATTGGACTAGGTGCCATATAATGTGATTTATACCCACAATGCTAGGTAGTTGCAGAAATAATGCAGTTATCACAGGATCACAGCACAATTCAGGCTGGCAGGGACCTGGAGAGGTCTCCAGCCCCAGCCTCTGTCCAGAGCAGGCTCAGAGGTGGGCTCAGATGGGGCTGCTCAGGCTTAACTCAGTCGGGAAGTTAAATTCCCCAGGTCAGAGATGGCCCAGCCTCCTTGGGCCCCAGCG